>JAOPSE010000011.1:94050810-94650810 GCA_029449295.1 Zea luxurians | reverse complement strand
CTAGAGGCCAGTCTACTTCGTCAGTGAGGTACTGTCCGAAACCAAGATCCGCTACCCACAAATTCAGAAGCTGCTGTACGCAGTGATCCTGACGCGGCGGAAGATGCGACACTACTTCGAGTCTCATCTGGTGACTATGGTGTCATCCTTCCCCCTGGGGGAGATCATCCAGTCCCGAGAGGCCTCAAGTAGAATTGCAAAGTGGGCGGTGGAGATCATGGGCGAGACAATCTCGTTCGCCCCTCGCAAGGCCATCAAGTCCCAGGTCTTGGCGGACTTCGTGGCTGAATGGGTCGACACCCAGCTCCCGACAGCTCCGATCCAACCGGAGCTCTGGACCATGTTTTTCGACGGGTCGCTGATGAAGACGGGGGCTGGCGCGGGCCTGCTCTTCGTCTCGCCCCTCGGGAAGCACCTACGCTACGTGCTACGCCTCCACTTCCCGGCGTCCAACAACGTGGCTGAGTACGAGGCTCTGGTAAACGGGTTGCGAATCGCCATCGAGCTAGGGGTCCGATGCCTCGATGCTCGTGGTGACTCGCAGCTCGTCATCGACCAAGTCATGAAGAACTCCCACTGCCGCGACCCGAAGATGGAAGCTTACTGCGATGAGGTTCGGCGCCTGGAAGACAAGTTCTACGGGCTCGAGCTCAACCACATCGCCCGACGCTACAACGAGACTGCGGACGAGCTGGCTAAAATAGCCTCGGGGTGAACAACGGTTCCCCGGACGTATTCTCCCGAGACCTGCATCAACCCTCCGTCAAGACCGACGACACGCCCGACCCAAGAAGGCCTCGGCCCAGCCCGAGGCACCCTCGGCTCAGTCCGAGGTACCCTCGGCACGGTCTGAGGTACCCTCGGCTTGGCCCGAGGTACCCTCGGCCCCTGAGGGTGAGGCACTGCGCGTCGAGGGGGAGCAGAGCGAGGTCACGCCTAATCAAAACTGGCAGACCCCGTACCTGCAATATCTCCACCGAGGAGAGCTGCCCCTCGACCAAGCCGAGGCTCGGCGGATGGCGCGGCGCGCCAAGTCTTTCGTTTTGCTGGGAGATGGGAAGGAGCTCTACCACCGTAGCCCCTCTGGCATCCTCCAGCGATGCATTTCCATCGCTGAAGGTCAGGAGCTCTTACAAGAGATACACTCGGGGGCTTGCGGCCATCACGCAGCACCCCGAACCCTTGTTGGAAATGCCTTCCGACAAGGTTTCTACTGGCCGACGGCGGTGGCCGACGCCACTAGAATTGTCCGCACCTGCGAAGGGTGTCAGTTCTACGCAAGGCTGACCCACCTGCCCGCTTAGGCTCTGCAGACCATACCCATCACCTGGCCGTTTGCTGTGTGGGGTCTGGACCTAGTCGGCCCCTTGCAGAAGGCACCCGGGGGCTACACGCACCTGCTGGTCGCCATCGACAAATTCTCCAAGTGGATCGAGGTCCGACCCCTAAACAGCATCAGGTCCGAACAGGCGGTGGCGTTCTTCACCAACATCATCCATCGCTTTGGGGTCCCGAACTCCATCATCACCGACAACGGCACCCATTTTACTGGCAGAAAGTTCCTGGACTTCTGCGAGGATCACCACATCTGGGTGGACTGGGCCGCCTTGGCTCACCCCATGACGAATGGGCAGGTAGAACGTGCCAACGGCATGATTCTGCAAGGGCTCAAGCCTCGGATCAACAACAACCTCAACAAGTTCGGCAAGCGGTGGATGAAGGAGCTCCCCTCGGTGGTCTGGAGTCTGAGGACAACGCCGAGCCGAGCCATGGGCTTCACACCATCCTTTCTAGTCTATGGGGCCGAGGCCATCTTGCCCATAGACTTGGAGTACGGTTCCCCGAGGACGAGGGCCTACGCCGACCAAAGCAATCGAGCTAATCGAGAAGACTCACTAGACCAGCTGGAGGAGGCTCGGGATATGGCCTTACTACACTCGGCGCGGTACCAGCGGTCCCTGCGACGCTACCACGCACGAGGGGTTCGGTCCCGAGACCTCCAGGTGGGCGACTTGGTGCTTCGGCTGCCACAAGATGCCCGAGGGCGGCATAAGCTTACGCCTCCCTAGGAAGGGCCATTCGTCATCGCCAAAGTTCTGAAGCCCGGAACATACAAGCTAGCCAACAGCCAAGGCGAGGTCTACAGCAACGCTTGGAACATCCAACAGCTACGTCGCTTCTACCCTTAAGATGCTTTCAAGTTGTTCATACACCCCGTTCACACGCAAAGTCTGGTCGTCAAGGAACGGTCAGCCTTGCCTCGGCAAAGCCCGACCCTCCCTCGGGGGCTAGAAGGGGGGAACCCCCTCTGCGTCAAAATTTTCCTCGAAAAAAGAAAAAATCTTTTCTGCCAGAATGCCTTTCGTGCTTTTCGACTACTTCGAAAGTGGATCCTGAAAACGACGAAGTACACATAAGCAGCCAAGGCTGACCGAGCCGAGGGACTCCTACGCCTCCGGGATACGGATACCTCACTCATCACCTTCTGCGATAAGTAACTCGCGCTCGGATAAGTGATTCCACGGACCGAACAAGTCTTCACGCTCGAAAGCTCCTCTGCCGGAACGATTTTTCGGGCCTTCTCGACTGCGTCGGTGACAGAATCCTATGGACGAGTAAGAGTGCGTGTAAGCGGCAAGGCCGACCGAGCCGAGGGATTCCTACGCCTTCGGGATACGGATACCTCACTCATCACCTTCCGTGAAAAACAACTCTCACCCGCACAAACAATTCTGTTACCGACAAATAAGTCCGGATACTCGAAACAAGAGGAAAAGGGACACAACTTTACAACACGACAACGGTATGTTTGGGCCTCGGCGGCCGCAGAAAGCATACACACACTACAAGACAACCCGATCCTGCAGGCTCAGACGTCGACAGTTGAAGGGGGCAGCAGCACCCTCGGCGTCAACTACACCTTCGGCGGGGTCTGACCTAGCCTCGGACGGCGACGCGGTCGGAGGATCCCCGCTCTGAAGGACAACATCAGCACCACAGCCGGGCCATCGCCGCCAGGGTCTTCTCCAGGAATCCGGCTCGAGCAGATGGCTCGGCCGGCCACCCCAAGGCCTCGGCCAGCTGTCCCCCGAAGACATCAGCCCGGCTTGAGGCCTCGGCAGCTCAACTCCGGCGTCGGTTCCGCCAGCAGACGACCCGACCAGGCTCCGGTCGACCACATCTTCTTTTCGAAGCCAACTCTGCCTCTGCCCGTGCTGACACCGCTACCTCCGGCTTCGGCTCATCGAAGAGCGGCCGAGGGTTCCTTTAACTGAGCAAGAGAAGCCTCGGACAGCAAGGCCGACCGAGCCGAGGGACTCCTACGCCTCCGGGATACGGATACCTCACTCGTCACCTTTGCACGAGACGACTCACGCTCGATGAAGCGGTTCGGATAGTCGACAGGCGAGTCTTAGTGCTCGAATTGAAGAAAAAACACGGCTCCGCGCCGAAGATACATACATGTTCAGGCCTCAACAGCCACAATGAACAAAACACCGGCACTCAAAGTGCCATTACAAACAAAACTCCGGTTCCACCTCCGCAGGTACGAACAACCCCACGCGATCAGGGGGCCTGCGGAGCAGCAGAAGGACGACGGGTGGCTCGCCGTCGCCCGTTCCGGCATCAGCGACGACGACCTCCGCCCTGGGCGGTGAAGCAGCTTCAGCAACGGCTTCCGGGCGGGTGCTACTGCAGGAGGGCTCTCGCTCACGAGGATGAGAACAAGCCATTCAAGCCAGGAGACGGAGATCCGGGGGTGCAGGCGGAGTTGGAAATCTCGTCGGCAAAGAAGCCTGCTCCGGCTGCCACCACCTCAACACTGCGCCAGCGGGCGCCGGGCGCCTCAAAGCGCACCGGCAGGTCCTCGCCCTCGCCGGAGCCACCCAGAACATGAGCGCCGCCCTCGCGGCGCACGACGTGCTGGGCGAGCCTCTGACGCGGCTGTCGGCGCGAGGAAGGCCTGGACGTGACCGGCCCGTACGCGGCGCGACCATCGTCCGGACGGAGGATGGAATGCTGCACCCTGGCTGAGCAGCGGCGATCCACCTTCCCCGGCGCGGCTGAGGGAAGCCTCCGCGGAGCTGGAAGATGCCTTTCTCCCCCAGACGTCGGGGGAAGAAAAGGGTTACCGACCCACACGGAGGCAGCCTCCCGACTCGCCTCACCCTCTGCCCTAGCAAGGATGATGAAGATCCTTGAAGCTGAGGGCGGGGCGGAGGCCGCAGCCCGGTTCGCTTCTCCCCGCCATCAAGCTGGAGGTCACCGTCTTGGGCGACCACTGGTGGGGGGATGCAACTGGGCTGCATGATGAAAATCCTTGAAGTCGAACGATGGCTGAAAGGTACCAACTTCCTCGAAGTTGCGTCCCTCTGACGACAAGACGGAAGGATTGCGGGCATCCCCCCATCCGGGGGCTCGGAAGATGGAAAGACACGATGCATGAGGGGAGCGCGAAGACATGGTCGTCTTTCAAGGGGGTCACCCTCCTTTTAAAGGCGACTCTCCCCACTTGCGTTCTCAGCCGTTGCGGGCTGAGTCTTCTCCAACACGCTCCAAGGTCCTCCCCCTTACGGCGCGGGGGCTGGGTCCCACGCGTCATGCAAGCCGGTCCAGGGCAGAAGAAGCCAAACCGCCGCGCGCGGTGCATGCAACCGCCCGGCGGTTACAAGCATTCCTCCACTTCCGCCCAGACCAGCGGGTGAAAGGGCGGGCAACCATGCAGTCGACATGCAACCGCACCAAGTGGGCGCGCCCCTTCGACTCCAACGCGCCCAGCATGGAGGCCCAGGCCCACACGTCATGCAACCGGCGCGCCTGTTGCTACGTGCGAGCAACTGCACCGCCACTCGCGCCACTACCGCGCCTCCTCGACTGCGGAGCCGATACCGCGACTCGAGGCAACCCTACGTGTGACCCAGCAGTGCCAGCCAGGCGCGACGGTCAAATACGGTCAAAAATGGGCCGGCAGTAATGGCGGTGGCAGGCGGGCAGGAGCAGCGGTCACGTCGTCAGCCAAGCTTACGTCCCATCCAGGGGCAGCGAGAGAACCCTCTCTCACGGCGTGAAGACGGCGCGCCCGTGATCCGTTCCTCGAACGGCCCGCACACGCGCAACAGTCGCCTCGCGAACCACTCGCCATGTCGCGTTAACTTCGCGGCGGGACAGGCGATGCCTCAGGCGGGAGAAGCAAGCGACGCTTCGCCTTCGCCATAATGACTGCGTCGAAAAAGGTACGCCACGTCATTCGATTTCGTATCCTTTTCCTTTTTCCTCTTTCTCTCTCTTACAACAGGGACCGGGAAAGGGGGATACCCCGAAAAGGATCCTTCTCCGTGATGGAAACAGGCCCCAAGCCTCCCTACTGATCAGAGGTTCAAAGGCTGGCCCCTCGGAGGGGTTCAACGGCCGCCTCAGAGCGATTGGGTTCTGCGCCCACTACTGGTCAGAGGTTCGATGGCCGGCCCCTCGGAAGGGTTCAACGGCCGCCTCAGGCCACTCGGGCTCCGCGCCCACTACTGATCAGGGGTTCGTAGGATGGCCCTCGAAGGGTTCACAGTCGCCTCAGACACAGAGCGAGGGATGACCCTGGGTACGTTCGATACATAACGAAGGCTCGGGCTACGCTCCCGAGGTACCCTAGGACATTTCCGAGACCAGCAGGAGCGATCTTGTAACGGAATCCCATCAGAGGGAGGCATCGAGCCCTTGGACCCCGTCAAAGGGGACCGGGTCCGGCAGATCACCCGCAGGTACTTTTGGAGCACGCCTCCGGGCCTCTAGCCGACCCCTAGCAAATGGGGCACGGGCGTCCGCTCGGATTACCCGCCAGCAGCTCACCGGAAACACCATGTTCGGCGCCCTCCGAGGGCAACATGGCGCTTTCCCCCCTCCTCCTTGCGGAAAGGCGACGCAGGGGCGTATGTAAAAAAGTCGAGTCTGTCCTTGACCGTCCTCTCGCCCTGTGCAGAGGCTCGGGGGCTGCTCTCGCAAACCCGGCTCCAGCCAACCCGTTGACAGCGTCAACATACCAGCCCGAGAACTTGGGACCCGACCGTGCACCCGGGCTACGGCCAGCTCGCATGAGGGAACGACTAGACCAGCCGAAGTATTGCGAAACGCACTAAGACCTCGAAGGAGTAAAACTACTCCTCCGAGGCCTCGGGGGCTACACCCGGCGGGTGCGCTTGCGCGCACCCACCGGAACAAAATGCAACCAAGAAAAGGCTGGTCCCCTTGCAAAAAAGTGCGGCAAAAGCCTCCAAGCGAGTGTTAACACTCCCTTTGAGGCTCGGGGGCTACTGTCGGGGACCATAATTAGGGGTACCCTCAAGGCTCCTAAATCTCAGCTGGTAACCCCCATCAGCACAAAGTTGCAAAGGCCTGATGGGTGCGATTAAGTCAAGGATCAGTCCATTCGAGGGACGCGATCACGCCTTGCCCGAGCCCAGCCTCGGGCAAGGGCAGCCGACCCCGGAGGACCTACGTCTCGCCCGAGGCCCCCCTCCAGCAACGGACACACCTTCGGCTCGCCCAAGGCCCAGTCTTCACCAAGAAGCAACCTTGGCCAAATCGCCACACCGACCGGCCAAATCGCAGGGACATTTAATGCAAAGGTGGCCTGACACCTTTATCCTGACGCACGCCCTCCAGTCGACAGAGCCGAAGTGACCGCCGTCACTTCGCCGCTCCACTGACCAGTCTGACAGGAAGACAGCGCCGCCTGCGCCGCTCCGACTGTTGAGCCACTCGACAGAGCGAGGCTGACAGCGGCCAAGTCCGGCCTCAGGCGTCATAGGGAACTCCGCTCCGCCCGACCCCAGGGCTCAGACTCGGGCTCAGCCCCGGAAGACGATGAACTCCGCCTCGCCCGACCCCAGGGCTCGGACTCGGGCTCGGCCCTGAAGGACGACAAACTCCGCTTCGCCCGACCCCAGGGCTCGGACTCAACCATGGCCTAAGCCGACGGTCTCCGCCTCGTCCGACCCAGGGGCTCGGACTCGACCTCGACCTCGGAAGACAGATTCGACCTCGACCTCGGAGGAGCCTCCACCTCGCCCAACCTAGGGCACGGACCGACCACGTCAACAGGAAGCGCCATCATTACCCTACCCCGAGCTGACTCAGGCTACGGGGAACAAGACCGGCGTCCCATCTGGCTCGCTCCACCATACGAGTAATGATGGCGCCCCACATGCCCTGTGACGACGGCGGCTCTCAGCCCCCTTACGGAAGCAAGAGGACGTCAGCAAGGACTCGACAGCCCCGACAGCTGTCCTTCCGCCAAGCTCCAGCGCTCCTCCGACAGCCACGACACCACGCGAACTGGGTGCCAAGACCTCTCCGGCTGCCACGATGGCATGTACTTAGGGCGCTAGTTCTCCACGCTAGACACGTTAGCACATTGCTACACTCCCCATTGTACACCTGGATCCTCTCCTTACGCCTATAAAAGGGAGGACCAGGGCCCTCTTACAGAAGGTTGGCCGCGCGGGGAAGGATGGGACGGCGCTCGCGCAAGGCCGCTCGCTCCCTCCCACGTGGACGCTTGTAACCCCCTACTGCAAGCGCACCCGACCTGGGCGCGGGGCTAACACGAAGGCCACGGGTTCCACTCTCCCATGCCTGTCTCCCTCCGGCTGCTGTCTTCCCCCCTTCGTGTTCCGCCTCACGTCGACCCATCTGGGCTGGGGAACGCGGCGACAATTCACTCGTCGGTCCAGAGACCCCCCGGGTTTCGAAACATCGACAAATAGAAAGAGCACATCGGGGACTTGCCAGTTCTTGGGAAGATCCTTGGTGTCTTGGGCTTCAAAGAAACAAAATTTCGTAGCTCTTTCTACCGCCAAAGCTGAGTACATTGCCGCAGGCCATTATTGCGCGTAACTACTTTGGATGAGGCAAACCCTTAGGGACTATGGTTACAAATTAACCAAAGTTCCTCTTCTATGTGATAATGAGAGTGCAATCCGCATGGCGGATAATCCCGTTGAGCATAGCCGCACTAAACACATAGCCATTCGGTATCACTTCTTAAGGGATCACCAACAAAAGGGAGATATCGAGATTGCATACATTAATACTAAAGATCAATTAGCCGATATCTTTACCAAGCCATTAGATGAACAAACTTTTAACAAACTTAGGCATGAGCTAAATATTCTTGATTCTAGGAATTTCTTTTGATGTCTTGCATACATAGCTCATTACTCTACCTTTGATCATGTCTCTTTTATATGCTATGACTAATGTGTTTTCAAGTATATTTCAAACCAAGTCATAGGTACTTTAAAAGGGAATTTGAGTCTTCGGCGAAGACAAAGGCTTCCACTCCACTCCATCACTCATCCTTCGCCGTCGCTCCGAGCATCTCTCCGTCTTATGGTATAATCTTCACTCATATTATTTGTTTGCCAAAGGGGGAGAAAGTAGTTCATAAAAGGGCTTATATTTCACTCAAACATCCGTTTTTGGCGATTCATGCCAAAGGGGGAGAGAGTATTAAGCCCAAAGCAAAAGGACCACACCACCACCAAATTTTAAAACTTATGAATTTCAAATTGGTATCTCATTGTGTTCAAAAGGGGGAGAAAGTAGTATTTTCAAAATTGATGTCTTAAAACCTTCTTGAACACTAAGAGGAAGTTTTTATTGAGGGGAGTTTTGTTTAGTCAAAGGAAAAGCATTTGAAACAGGGGAGAAATTTTCAAATCTTATAAATGCTTCTCAAAAATCTTATTCATTTACCTTTGACTAGTTGCAAAATGTCTTTGAAAAGATTTTACAAAAGAATTTGCAAAAACAAAACATGTGGTGCAAGCGTGGTCCAAAATGTGAAAATTATAAAGAAACAATCCATGCATATCTTATGAATTTCTATTGGCTCAATTCTAAGTAACCTTTGCACTTACAAATATGCAAACTAGTTCAATTATGCACTTCTATACTTGCTTTGGTTTGTGTTGGCATCAATCACCAAAAAGGGGGAGATTGAAAGGGAATTAGGCTTACACCTATTTCCTAATTGATTTTGGTGGTTGAATTGCCCAACACAAATAATTGGACTAACTAGTTTGCTCTAGTCTATAAGTTCTACAGGTGCCAAAGGTTCACAAAAAGTCAATAAAAAGACCAAGAATGGGTTCAAACAAAGAGAGCAAGGGACAACCGAAGGCTGCCTTGGTCTGGCGCACCGGACTGTCCGGTGTGCCACCGAACAGTGTCCGGTGCACCAGGGGACTCCAAGCTGAACTCTTCACCTTCGGGAAATCTCAGAGGCGCTTCGCTATAATTCACCGGACTGTCTAGTGCACCACCGGACAGTGTCCGGTGCCCCAGAGGAGAGCGACTCTGAACTCGCCAGCTTCGGGAATCCGCTCCGCTAAAATTCACCGGACTGTCCGGTGAGCCAGCGGAGCAACGACTACTTCGCACGCAACGGTCGACTGCAACGCATTAAATGCGCGCCAGCGCGTGTAGAGGAGCAGAGCACGCGCGGGTGGTACACCGGACAGCCTACAGGGCCTGTTCGGTGCGCCATCGGACAGCCAGGCGGGCCCACAAGACAGAGCTCCAACGGTCGGAACCCAATGGCCAGGTGACGTGGCTGGCGCACCGGACTGTCCGGTCCGCCATGCGACAGACAGTCTCCCAACGGCCACTTTTGGTGGTTGGGGTTATAAATACCCCCAACCACCCCACATTCAAGTCATCCAAGTTTTCCACCTTCTAACTACTTACAAGAGCTCTAGCATTCAATTCTAGACACACCAAAGAGATCAAATCCTCTCCCAATTCCACTCAAAGCTTTAGTGATTAGAGAGAGTGATTGTTGTGTTCATTTGAGCTCTTGCGCTTGGATTGCTTCTTTTTCTCATTCTTTCTTGCGATCATCTCAATTGTAATCAAGGCAAGAGACACCAATTGTGTGGTGGTCCTTGCGAGGAAGTTTGGTTCCCGTTTGATTGAGAAGAGAAGCTCACTCGGTCCGAGGGACCGTTTGAGAGAGGGAAAGGGTTGAAAGAGACCCGGTCTTTGTGACCACCTCAACGGGGAGTAGGTTTGAGAGAACCGAACCTCGGTAAAATAAATCCTTGTGTCTCACTTCTTTATTCGCTTGCGATTTGTTTTTACGCCCTCTCTCGGACCCGCATTATATTTCTAACGCTAACCCGACTTGTAGTTGTGATTAACTTTGTAAATTTTAGTTTCGCCCTATTCACCCCCCCTCTAGGCGACTTTCAGATGCGATTTGGCGATTTATGTGTATGACTTTAGAGATTTCGATGTGTACGTATAGCCAAAATCGAACCCTACGACGCTACTTTGAATATGCGTATAATTTTATAACTCTAAAAATGAACACGGGCACTATTCACTACTTTAGTGATTTCCATACTAGAATTGTTTATAATTGATTTCGCTTTATTGTGTGGAGCTATAATTGTTAGTATTGATATAAGTATAATCTTAGTGATCTTAGTGATATAAGAAATTGAAATAGGAATTAAGCCACATATTTTTGATCGAATGAAAAAATATAGATTTTACTATTCATAATAAATGTATTCATAAGTATAGCACTTAATTACTTAAAATAGTAAAATGCTTATTTATGTCATAATAACCATGAATAGGTTATTAAAAGTCCCATTTAGTAATTTACAATTAATTCTTAGTATATTAATGTTAGAAGAATTAAATAAACAATTTTTAGTTATACATAAATTCTATTTAGAAAAGAAAAGGAGGAAACCGAAAGAGTAGAATGTATAATAATGTTCAAATGACTTATAATAACGTTAAAATGACTTAACTAGGCACTCATACTTTCTAATAAAGAAATTGATAGTTATATTGGTAAACATAGGTTTCTTACTAAAGAATTAGATAATTTGTTTCTAACTTTAAAATGACATTTTTAATAGATATCATGTTTTTTATTTAATAAGGTTCATTATAGATGTTTAAGTATAGCCGTACAAAATAGTAATATGTCATATAACTTTTCTAATAATGATGTAATGGCGTAATTAAGTACTCACACCATCATAACTAAAACAATAGTTAATAATATATCAATGAATATAGTATTCATTTCAAATGATTTAGGTCATATATCTCTAAATTGAAACTAAATATAATTAACAGGTTATTTATATTTTCTTAATTAAAAGATAACAAGGGTCATTGCTTTTATAAACTAACATGATAGTTTATACATAATTTCCTTTCCAATGAATTAGATCATTTAGATCATTTGTTCCTACAATAGAATTAAAGATAATTAATAGGTTAATTATCCTTTATCATAATGTATTAATAAAACCTATAGTCAATTTGTTCTTAACTAGATTTATGGTATGATTAATGATTTTATAGAATTTAGTCCACATTATATACAAATCACTTAGTTTTTCCTAAAAGATAAAATAAAGTAATAAGAGTTTAAGTTCTTTTATAACTTAAAATGTTACTTTATATATGAACTTCAAATATAATAATATAGGCTATGTGTTTTCTAATGAAAATAAATATAGTTGTTTGTTCATTGTCTTTTACATAAAAGTTCATTTAAGGCATATATCATAACTTTTCATAAAATAGGTGTTTAATAATAATGATCTTTTCACATAAAACCTATTTAGACTTATATCTTAGTTTATCATAAGTGAATGTTTAACAATGATTTTCCGTAATGCTTCTAAAATTAATAATGTATTTCATAACGCATTAACCTTAGATATATAACATATATCTTTTCTAAAAGGTTAAAAAGGTTTAATATTGTTATAACATGTTTTATCATCTTAATCTTAGACATATCACATATGATGTTTTATAAAAGATTAATTTGGTGAACCTAATATTTGTATATTTTAATTAAGATATTTTTAAGCTCGTGTCTTATTTTATAAAGTATAGATCACACATTTTTGAAATGAATACCCTCTTATTATAACCGTTACTTGCGATGTTTTGAAAGACGAACACTCTTTTCGTTAGGTTTTCTTTTAGCTTTACGTATGGTGAATGTGGTATATTATTGAGTGGTGTTTGTTCTTCTTGTTTATTTGTATGATATTCAGTGGTTGAACTAGTAGTTAAGAATCAAGATCTATTCCTATCCGTGGAAGAACCTCAAGTTTTCAATAAGCAAGGCAAGTGGACTTCTCCCTCTGTATATTCTGTTTGATCCCAAACAATACATTTAATAAAGTTTATCCTTGGATATATATGCATAATTTGATGGGTTACCTATTCGGATACACCTAACCTTTTCAACCTTATTCCTTGATCAAACCTGGGTATTATACTTTACCTTCGTAGCTATGCTATTGCTACAACTTAACTTTATGCAGTCACTCCCGCTTAAGATATTAATGTTCCAAATGGTAAGTTTACATTATTGTTGTTAACCCGATGGTTAAACAAGATTATTGCATATTAATTGGAACATGGAGTGACCACCAGGGAAAACAGTGCTACCATGAGAACTATCATGGCTGTGGTCTTGGCTAAATAACTAGGGAAGTCTTATGTTGGGTGCTGGTCATGGTCGACCGGAATGGGGGCATCTAGCAAGCTCTTATAGTTCCGACTTAGGCAAATTGGATCCGGGCATAGTTCCCAAAGCTTTACCCTGTAGACTGGTCTATAAGTTGGTTATGTTAGGTGTGCTTTATGCAGTTTGACCATTTCCAGCATTTGCGTAATGAGGACTCTAGGGAGAAGCCTCGTAGTGAGACCCTGGCCATTCACCTCGGAAGTGAATACGGGTCTAGCTAAACCGGGCTAGAAGGAAATAACGACTCATGGGTAAAGATGCGCCACCTCTGTAGAGTGTAAAACTGATATATCAGCCGTGCTCACGGTTATGAGCAGCCTGGACTCCTCACATGATAATTGAACTTGAAGATGGAAATAAATCGAGATCCGATGATCTGCCAATGGTTTGCTTAAGTGGTTTCACTTAAGTGTTTTTGATATACTCTTATACCTTTGTTTAATGGGAATACTTGGGATTCACACTTATTAGTAAGACAGGTGTTGATAATAAAATGTTGACCAACTAAAATGCTTACTGCTTAACCTTAGCCTCACCTTGTTAAACTTGCATTAGTATTTCCCCCACTTGCTGAGCCCCGACCATAAGTGAGCTCACCCTTGCTTAATTTTGATCAGAAGTTTGCAGATGAAGATATGATGCTGAACTCCATGGATGCTAGTCTAGTGATAACCCCGGTCATCTTCCTGTGGATAGATGTCCATGTTTTGCTGTACTTTGATGAATAAAGGTTAAGACATTATGTCTGTTCGAAGTGTAATATGTTAATATAATCTTATTTACGCTTTTATGCATTGTTCTTTTGATATATTACACTTGTGACGTCAACATATGTGTGGAAATAGATCCTGGCACACATATGCTATGCACCCGGCTCTGCCCCTTAGAAACGGGTGTGACAGAAGTGGTATCAGAGGCAATGTGACCGTAGGTCGCTAGATTAGTTAGAAATGGAAAGCCCAGTCAGTCTTTCAAAGCCTAATATATTTTCCTCCATAAAAACTTACTTTATATCAAAACTCGTCTCTTTTATTTTCAACTCTTCTTATCTGATTCTTCGTCTATCAGAAGGTTCTA
Source organism: Zea luxurians (assembly GCA_029449295.1). Lineage (NCBI taxonomy): Eukaryota > Viridiplantae > Streptophyta > Magnoliopsida > Poales > Poaceae > Zea > Zea luxurians. The sequence continues at coordinate 94,637,165 of JAOPSE010000011.1, read as the reverse complement.
ATGAGAAGCATTGCAAGATGATCAAGCTAGGATTGCGGAACTTGAAGCGAAGTTTGCCAGAAGAAATCCTTTCGAAACTATCGACAATGCCGTATTTTCTGTCTTATCCCCACTCCGCAAGAAGTTTTGTTAAGGATCCCCTGGATCTATTATTTGACTTCTTGGCTAGGTTGATAGGATTGTTCTTTAGTATTAAGATTCTCGACTAGATCGGTAATGGTGATATTATATTATATTATAAGTGGTTTTCTAATCCCTAAGATTGCTATATAACCCTTGACTTCTTATACTTTTGTTTTCTTGCCATTGTATTGCCATCCTTGCGCAATATCTACCTTGATATACTGAATTCTTTGTCTCCCTACTCCTACTTGATAATGCCTCTCTACTTTTCTCCTTGATAATACTTTCTCTCTAACTCACTTTATATCCTTGGTTGTATTATTTATCCTCACTTTATTAGTTCATGATTATCTTATTGGCCACCAACAAATATGTCTTGTCTAACTCCTTGATAATTTTTTACCCAACTCCTTGATGTCATAATATCTTTCTTATTCCAAACCTCGTCTCACCTTTTTGTTTTGGTTGAATGAGTATAATTGGATTGTGTTGTGCTGGTATGCTTGAGTTCATTGTCCTTTGTGTTCATGTTTGATTTGCTTCTTTGAAATGATTATTGGTGTATTGTGTGACTTTTGTCCACAATGGCATCAGTTAGCTAGGTAAAACCTTAGATAGATGGGTTTTCTCTGCTCTCTATAATCTGTCTTTGCTCAACTCTTTCGTCCCTTCCATTCTTCCATACCCATACAGATGTCAGACCTTGGAATTTCAACTACAAGTGATGTCACTAAATGCAAAGAATGTGGTGTGTTGGCAAGTCAAAACAACACTGTAAATAAAATAGCTGAGGAACAGACATTCAAGACACAAAAGGATGCACAACCAAACCAACAGACAAGTGACCTTGGAACATGTTGTTGTTGTGAGTACTATGGAATTCCTTGTCGATAGATCAGTATAAACGAAAGTGAAACTGCAAAACAGAAGAACCAAATTTTATTTTCTGGCATAAACAGACAAATGTCTCCTCAAGAACAACTAATAGCAGATTCTCTCATACCTAATGCACTGTCAGTTGATGAATTGCAAAGTATTCCCAAAAGGAAACATCACAAGGATGCCCAAACCCAAGAAGAAACACATGAGTGTTACATTGCTGGATGGACTATTACTTGCACACAGTTTCAGCCTCGTGGTCGCATCAGATCCAAGAAACAAAAAGGGAAACATGGAAAAAGTCAAGAAATAACTTCAAGAAAAGCTTGCTATCAATGTGGACGTGAAGGTCATTACTTCCGTAACTGTCCTGAGAAAAGTTCACTACAGATCACCTCCAAGATGAAGCTATCTCAGTCTTCAGACATGGAATATGAACAAAAATGCACAGAAACTTCTACCAACACAGTAAAGACAACTCCACCATGTAACTTTTCAAGTCGTGCTTGCTTTGGCTGTGGTGATACCGGCCATCTTGTTAATGGTTGTCCTAAGAAGGATGTGGAGATCAATAAGGTCCAAAAGAAAAGACAACACCCTCAAACCCATGCATCAACAAAGAATAAACAACGGAAAGAGACCACAGGAAAGACAAGTTATGCAGTGACATGAACCATTCCATATGATGATGCAGTAATTTTTGGAACATTGGTCATTCGCACAACCATCGCCGCCGTGCTATATGATCCTCGTACAACACATTTTTTTATCAGTGCCCAGTTTGCAACAAAGTATGGTATCTTTAAGTGTCCCTTGAGATCAAGGAAGACCATCAGTGCACCCAAAGGAAAAATGTTAGTAAACTACATATGTCCAAATGTAAGTGTTAAAATCAATGGGATAGATTTTCCAGCTGATCTTATAGTGATAGAAACAATGGGAAAGGATGTGATTCTTGGAAAGAATTGGTTACAAAGAACTAAGGCAGTAATCCAACATACTGAGAGAACCATGTGTTTGGAAACCCCATCTGGAGAAACAATAGTAGTTGAAGACAATCGACCTCCAGCTCTGATTGGTGCATCTAACAAGGAAGAATAATATACCATTTAGCTAGAAGAAGGAGTGTGTCTCACGAAAAAAATATGTCAAGGTGTCGCCCCTTTCAAGATTTGTAATTGTGCTAAGTGATATATGAATAAATTTGGAGAATCTTTCGCACCTATTATGTTTTGCCTCTTTATAAAGAGAATAAAGTATGGTGTCATCTGCTATATGCAAACAATGTGATGCTCTATTCTAGTTGCCCTAAAGTCCCGCTCAAGTCTTTCTCTCAAATTGTGCTCCAAGAAATATTGTTGGATCAGAAAGATGATTTGGATATCATGCTCTGAAATCTATAAAGTTCAAAAGATCTCTGTTAAGGATTATAACACTTGTACACTTTTGTAGTATGATGAAGCTAGGAGAAATCTGAAACCATCCTTGTTCCTTGACTAATCTTATCTTGGAAATCAAAAAGTTGTGTTCGCTCTTTATCTTAATGTCATACAAGCCTCTTATGCAGTCTGTCTCACTAACTCTTTTATCCTTTGACTAGATGATGAACCCTAATGGAAATGAAGTAAATGATGCCAATGACAATATTCCTACCTTAACGACTTTGAACGAGAAAAATGAGTCACAGAGATATTCGATGAATGGAATGAAGAACAACAAAAGGAATAGAAAAATGTTTGGATACATGATTAGTCCACCTCAACCACAAGCAAAAGCCACGAAAAACATGGATACCCAAACAGAAAAATCAAGTCAGGGTCAGCTATCTGAGATACAGACACCCAGTCAACCCTCACCCCCTGCTGGTCAAGCGAAGTTGACTCGCAAAGAACTCAAAGCAAGAGGTGCTTGCTACTACTGCAAAAATGAAGGACATCTTATTCGCGAATGCCCCAAGAAGCGTCTAGATCGAATAAAGAAGAAAGCTGCCAAGCATGACCTAAGCAATAGTTCAGAAGACCCACCATTTTATAAATATGATGATGAAGATCGCTTGATTAGTATACATTGCGGAGCAAAGAAGTAATGAAGTTCCTTAAGATTGGAAGAGTTCAATGTGAACTAAGAACCTACAAATAACCATGTATCTCCTTAGCTTTCGTGCTAGCCTTTCTTAATCTCGAGGACGAGATTCTTTTTAAGAGGGGTAGATTTGTAACACTATAAAAATCATCAAATAAAAATAATACATTTAGTTATTCATGGTAATTATGGTAAAAAAATTTCTTTTAAGTGTTTGTTATTTATTTCATTTGGAATACTTTTTGGATGCTCATGATTGATTTTGGTCATTGAATAGCATTTCTTGTTAAATGAAAATCCTAGTAAATTAATAATATAATTATTAGTCCCAAAAATAAATATTTTATTTATAAATAGTTTTGGTTTAAACATTATGAATTTTAGGGTTATTAAAAATATGTTTTCGAATTTAGAAAAGGAAATAAAAAAAGAAAAGAAAAACAAAAAAACCCTAACCTAACCTTGGCCCATTAGGCCCATCAGGAAGCAGCCACGCCCCCTTCTAACCTAGCGCGCACGTCCTTGCCTTCCCTGCTAGCCGCCGCCGCCCCCTGGTTCTATCTCCCTCCCTCTTCTCTCTCTCACAGCGGGCCCCACTCGGCCCCACCTCTCCTCCTCTCCCTTCTTGTAACACCCTGAATTTGGGGTGTAAAATTTCTTTTTCTAATATCCACCAAATTCAGGTGTTACCTCTTTCCTTCTTTTCTACCCCTTTTTCCAAATAGTGAAGAGTTATTTTGTTTTATATATGTAAGCCTAGTAAAATAAAACCCTAAAGGAATAATGATTGTTGCATCATACCGGAATACATCTATTTTTGTATGAGGGGTTGCTTTGATGTGCATCTACCTAAAATCGTGAGTGTGGTTGAATTTGAATTAAAACTAAACCAAGATTCAAATGAAGAGAAGGGAAAGAAATAAAAGAAAGAAGAGAAGATAAAGGAAATAGGAGAGAAAAGGAAAAGGCACATCCCTCCCTTCCCCTGGCCGGCCCAGACAGCCCCTCTTCCCCCTCCTGGGCTGCTCGGCCGTTCTGGCCCACCAGGCCATCCCGCGCCCCTCCTCTCCGCGGCCCAGCTGCGCTACCCGCACGCGCCCGAGGCCCAGCGCGCCTTTCCCACTTCCCCGCGCGCCAGCCCAGCGCGGCCTAGCTCGTGCTCTCCCTGGCGCGGCCCAACTCGCGCTCTCCCCTTCCCCCACCATTCCAGCCCAGCGCCACCCCCGCAGCGTGCGTCCCGGCCCAGCGCGCGGCGCCGTGCTCGCCAGCACTCGCTCGGCCCAGCGCGCCCCAGCCCACTCCCCTGCGCGCGCCTCAGCCCATTTACCCGCGCGCACGTGCAGCCAGCCGCCCAGCCGCGCGCATGCAACCCTGCGCGCATGCATGGGTGCTCCCAGGCGCCGCCGGAACACTATTCCTCTTCCCCAAACGGCACGAAAAGATTTTCTCGCCATAACTGCCCACAACGCGTCTCCCTCGTCAAAATCATCTAGCCCCTCACCTTGCCCTCGCGCAGCCGGTGCGGCCAGGCACCAGCCAGCCCGCGTAGCCAGAGCGGTGGCCCGACAGCCAGCCTGTGCGGCTCGCGCGGCGGCCAGCCCCGGCCGAGCCTCCTTGGCCAGCCTTGTGGCGTGGCTAGCCCCCGCGGCAAGGCCCCCTGCGTGGAGGGCGGCGGCCAGCGTGGCTCGCGGCGTGCAGCCTGCACGGCCAGCACGGCTCGCGGCCCGCAGTGCGGCGCGCAGCCAGAGCGTGACTGTCGCGGCCTGCGGCATGGCGCGCAACCAGCGCGCGGCCGGCAGCGTGGCTCGCCTGGCGCGTCCCTCGCGCACATCGGCGCGACCCGCTGCTTGCGGCCAGGTGGTGCTCCGGCATGGCCCGTGCGTGTGCCCCCGGCGCGGCCTCGTGCTCGTGTTCGGCACGGCCTGCGTGTGGCTGAGGTGTCCGCCACTCGCTCGCGTGTGCCCTGGCGTAATCTGTGCGGCGTAGCGGCAGCCTCGCTGTCGCTTCGCGTCGTGCGCGTAGCACGTCCTCGTGCTTCGCCACGAGCTCGTCCGGTCGTCCGCCGTCGTCGCGGGGTGAGCATTGTCTACGCGATAATATTATCGTTTCGTCATGTCTCACGTTTTAAATAATTAATTATGTTTTTATTTAACTAACGTTAGTCAATTAGACTCTCCAATTAAACTAATTTATAGTAGTTAACTTACGCTTTAGGAATCCATGTTGACGTAATTATTAGTAGCTCAAATGTGTTACTCTAATATTTGTCTGATATAAATGCGACGACTAATTAGTTTGTGTCATGTTCCGCGCGTGTCGTTCGCGTGTTGTCTGCGCGCTGTTCGCACGTGTGGCGCTCGCCGTCGCCATGTTGTTAGTGTGTATAGTTCATGAATTATTCTCGTGTTGTCGTGCGTCGTCACACGTCATTTGCGTGCGTCGCGTGTGCCACTTACTCATGTCGCTCGCCTTGCTGCGCATCGTTCGCACGTATCTCGTGTGTCGATGACGCGGGTCGCACGACGTCTGCTCATGATAATAAGTTGTTTTCACTTACGAACACTCACGTTAATAATGTTAATCTGTCGGTTCGTATATTTTAGATACTTAACTTAAGGCTCGCTCGATTAATATTTATTAGATTAATATTCTAATTAGATTAAATGTGTAGTGTTCAACTTAGGCTTTTATAATAAATATTAACATGGATAATATTAATTTAACTACTTTCTATTTATTTAACATTCGTTTAGCATAAACATGTCACCTGTTCAGTTATTCTCGTCTGTCGCAGGTGCTGTTCCGCGCACGGTGGCGTGCTGCTTCGCACGTCATTCACGTGCTGTCTGCGCATTGTTCGTGCGTGATGTACTCATAGTCGTGTGCTAGTCGCGTGCTGGTTGCGCGTCAATCGCGCTCGTCGCGCGCTCTGTTTCGTGTGTCGTCAGCGTGCTGTGTCGCGCGTCGTTTTCACGCTATCGTGTTATTTCGTGTATCATAAGTTCGCCTCGTATAGAATCTCTTGTGTTAATGAAATTACTTATTTATTTGACAGCTGTTAGTGTAGCAGATTAATCAAACTAAATAGTAGATATAGTTTATAATTGATAAGGTCAAATTAATTGTTAGCGTTAATACTTGTTTAGTGTAAACGCGATATTTTCCCGACCATCGCTTCGAGTTCGACATTTCTGTCCCTCGCGTGACCATAGAATCGAGCTCTATTTTATGCTGCATGTTTTTATAACACTTTACCTTGTATGGTGTAATGTTCTTATGCATATATATATGTTTGTTTGCTTGTGCTTGTTCGTCTTCGCTTCGCGTTGCGATTAGATCGTGAATTGTTTCCGCGCCTCGAGGAATCGACGATCAAGCGTGGGTGACCAAGTGATCAAGTTCTTCGAGTTCTACGAGATCGAAGACCCTGAGCATCTGTTTGGTGAAGGCAAGTGTCCTCTGACCCATTATGTCCCATTTACTTTATAATTCACTGTCCCGCATACTATGAACAACCTAAGAATTGACTAGCTTTCTATTTACCTTGTCCTTGATTACCTTTTGGGTTACTATGGTTAGCTTCATGCTATTGCTTTACTTTAATCAATGAACATGATGAAATTTATCAATGATACGTTGTTTCCCTTCTTTATTATGATGTTATACTTGTGTCATTCAAGGGGGCTCGAGCGGTTTCTCGAGTGCCTCTCCGTAAGGACCTGTTCGTTGGATGACTGTCCGGGAAAACAGTGCAACCATGAGGGTGGAATGAGACGCCCTTAGCTGAATAATTAGAGGAACCGGGATGTAGTTCGCTTAGCCGTCATGCCGTTAATGGGGCTCGGTGTATGCGGCTCGCTCTGCCAAGTTTGGGTTCGCCCCTTGGGGAGGAGTGCGGTGCATTTAGGAAACCTAACGGGCGGCTACAGCCCCGGGGAATCTTTGTAAAGGCTACGTAGTGAGACCCTGCCTATTCACCTTGGTAGTGTTTAAGGGTTTGATCGGCCCGAGACAAGAGGGGATCACGGCTTGTGGGTAAAGTGCGCAACCTCTGCAGAGTGTTATGAAACTGATATATCAGCTGTGCTCGCGGTTATGAGCGGCCAAGGGAGCTCCATTGATTAGAGACACATTGATCAGAGATGGTTTGTTTACAGATGATGATGAGGAGGATGGTTATGATTATGCTTAGGTAATGGTAAGAGGTATTCTTTCCATTTGGAAAGGGTACTTTAGGTTAATAACTTGGGTTAATGCTAAAACCTGGCTTTCTACTAGTAATAATAACCTGACCAACTAAAAGCAACTGCTTAACTTAACCCCACATAAAGCTAGTCCACTACAGCCAAACGGGACATTTGCTGAGTACGTTGATGTGTACTCACCCTTGCTTTCACAAAACACCAGGTTGCCTTTGGTGCAATCGATGCTCAGGTAAAGGAGAAGAAGGCGTCGAGGTGGATCTCTAGGAGTTCCAGGACTTCGACGAGTTCGAGAATTAGGCTAGCGACCTCCCCCAGTCAGCTGCCTATGGTGGGTTGTTTATGTTGGCTACGTTTCGATTCTGTGTACTTTGATTTATATTATGTAAATGGCTCTAGTCTGTAATATTATTACTTACTCTTTATTGTAATTCGAAGCATTGTGCTATGATGAGTCATTTATGTAATCGCTGTGTACGTGAATTTCTGATCCTGGCACGTACATGGTTCGTATTTGGTTTACCTTCTAAAACCGGGTGTGACACTTCTCCCATGCGCAGCCACTAGGAGCAGCCCCTGCCCGATGCATAGGCCGCCACCACGCATGCTTCCAGACGTGACGCCGACCGCGCACAGCTCCCACACCAACCCGACCGACGCGCCCAGGCGACCCCAGCCGGACCCGACCGCGCGCCAGGAAGGATGCCCACGCAGCCCCCTGCAGCCATGCACCCGACGAGCCCTGTCGAGCCGCCAGCCTCCCCGAGCCAACCGCGCCGAGCACTGTCGGCGTTTCGACCCCGGGGGGTCCATGGACCGACGAGTGAATTGTCGCCGCGTGTCCCAGCCCAGATGGGTCGGCGCGAGATGGAGCACGAAGGGGGGTAGAAGAGAGGGGAAAGCCCGCGGCCTCTGTGTTTGTCCTGCGCCCAGGTTGGGTGCACTTGCAGTAGGGGGTTACAAGCATCCACGTGGGGGGAGAGCGAGGGACTCTACGCGTCGCCCCGTCCTCCCACGCGGCCAACCTTCTCGTAAGAGAGCCCTGGACCTTCCTTTTATAGGCGTAAGGAGAGGGTCCAGGTGTACAATGGGGGGTGTAGCAATGCGCTATCGTGTCTAGCAGAGAGGAGCTAGTGCCCTAAGTACATGCCTTCGTGGCAGCCAGAGAGGTTTTGGCACCCTGTTCATATGATGTCGTGGCCGTCGGAGGAGCGTTGGAGCCTTGCGGAAGGACAGCTGTCAGGGGCTGTCGAGTCCTTGCTGACGTCTCCTTGCTTCCGTAAGGGTTTGAGAGTTGCCGTCGTCATGGAGCACGCGGGGCGCCATCATTATCTGTTTTCCGGGGCGAGCCAAATGGGACGCTGGTCCCGTTACCCGTAGCCTGAGCTAGCTAGGGATAGGGTAATGATGGCCCCCCTGTGACGTGGTTGGTCCGAGCCCTGGGTCGGGCGAGGCGGAGGCTCCTCCGAGGTCGGGGTCGAGTCGGTCTTCCGAGGTCGAGGTCGTGTCCGAGCCCCGGGTCAGGCGAGGCGGAGTTCGTCGTCTTTCGGGGCCGAGCCTGAGTCCGAGCCCTGGGTCGGGCGAGGCGGAGTTCGTCGTCTTCCGGGGCCGAGCCCGAGTCCGAGCCCTGGGTCGGGCGAGGCGGAGTTCGTTGTCTTCTGGGGCCGAGCCCGAGTCCGAGCCCTGGGGTCGGGCGAGGCGGAGTTCGTCGTCTTCCAGGGCCAAGCCCGAGTCCGAGCCTTGGGTCGGGCGAGGCGGAGTTTGTCGTCTTCCGGGGTCGAGCCTGAGTCCGAGCCCTGGGTCGGGCGAGGCGGAGTTCGTCGTCTTCCGGGGCCGAGCTCGAGTCCGAGCCCTGGGGTCGGGTGAGGCGGAGTTCGTCGTCTTCCGGGGCCGAGCCCGAGTCCGAGCCCTGGGGTCGGGCGAGGCGGAGTTTCCTATGGCGCCCGAGGCCGGACTTGGCTGCTGGCAGCCTCACTCTGTCGAGCGGCACAGCAGTCGGAGCGACGCTGGCGGCGCTGTCTTCTTGTTAGGCCGGTCAGTGGAGCGGCGAAGTGACCACGGTCACTTTCGGCTCTGTCGACTGAAGGGCGCATGACAGGATAGGATGTCAGGCCATCCTTGCATTAAATGCTCCTGTGATTTGGTCGGTCGGTGTGGCGATCTGGCCAAGGTTGCTTCTTGGCGAAGACCGTGCCTTGGGTGAGACATGGATCTTCCGGGGTCTGTAACACCCTAGGTGTTACTCAAGGTGTCCACCCAGGGCTACCCCTTTTAACCTATTAGCACATGTCTTTGGTTTGGGCAAAGTACATCAAACTTGGAATTCAAGGTCCTAAACAAGTGCCAACCATCTTGGATATCATGCCCTAGCTTGTCAAGCACATCTAAGAGGGGAATTTTCCAAAAACCCTAAAGCAAACCCCTTTTGAGCCATAGGAACCCTAATTGAAGCTAGGATCAAAAGGTCATGTAAACCTTATGATCATGGCTTGGGCCAAATATAAAAGTTGCAGTATGCTTCATAACCTACAAATAATAGTAAGGAAGTACCCCCAAAAAGATTTCAGAAAGGCCCCAAAAAGTTTACCAAGGGTTGAGCACAAGGGAAAATTCAGAATTTGCCTAAGTCTAAAAACTAACCCTTGAACAAAGATCCCACATGTTCACCTTAATCCAAAATTCAAAACACTTCGGCCCAATTGACAAAGTGGCACCAAATTAACCCTAGAATGCCCTGGAAAGAGGTGACACCTACCCTAGGGCGTTTGACACGACTTGGCACCATTTTTGTCTCGGTTTGGACATGTCTGACACAGCCAACTTCTCACCCCTCTATCTCCCTACCCCGACCATATCTTGACTTGGAACTCACAGCAAAAAGGTAGGATATGGTGCAGAGAAGAGATTGTGTATGGGACGTTGGCCAAGATTTGCACCCTAAGGCGCCCAAACAGGCCGTTGAACACGGGCAGAAGCAACGAGCCACGTGTTCGACGCGCTCTGAGCTCGCCAGAGCACGCCCGCGCGTGCCCCCGCGTGCCCCGCATCACGCCAAACGGCCAGCCGATGCCATGGCCCGCGCCCGCGCCTATAAAGCCCGCTCGGGCGTCGACTGCACTCTTCCGCGCACCCTCAAACCTCACCGGAGCTCAGCTCACCGCCGTTTGCCCGTGCGCGGCGTGTCCGCGGCCACCCGAGCCACTGCCGCCGTAGACCGGCTAGCCCAGTTTTCCCCAACCCCGTCCAACCCTCGGAGACGAGTGTGCACAACTCAGTGAAGCTCCCCGAGCGAGGAATCGAAGCCTGCTTCGCCGGAGAGGCCAGTCCACGGTCGCCGGAGCTCACAACCCCGCCGGAGTACGTGGACCGGGTAATCCGCTCAACCACTTTCTGGTTCCTCGTGCACACGGTCACTACGTTACCCCGTGAAGCTCACCGTGCCCTTGGATTGAACCAGATCGCCGTGGTTTGGCCGGTACACTCGCCGCCGACGAGAACACCCGCCTGCGCGTGTGGACCGGGCGATTCTGGCCATCCCCGCTGTCGAGCCGCACCTCGCTGTGACCGCCAGAGCCTCCCCGAGCCAACCCTGCCCTTCGCCGGACCTATCTCGCCGCCGGTAAGCCGCGCCACCCTTTTCTTTCCCGCAGGTACTGTTTACATTGGGGGAAGGACCTCGGGGAAGAAGAAGGAAAGGTCAGGGGGCTTTTTGAACTGTCAGCGACCTAGGGGAATAGTGGCGCAGGGGTAGATCTGTGCGGGTTGATTTAGTTTAAACCCAGGGACCTCGGTGTAAACTGTTTTTCCAGGAAACTCTTATTAAATCTGTTTTTAAATTAAGTAGAAACTTTGAAAATCCATAACTTCTGTTTAGTTCATCCAAATTTGGTCAAACAAATTTTGTCAGACTCTAAATAATGTAACCTACTTAAGAAAAATATAAACCCCCTATGTACTATGGAAAACTTTAAGGTTCTGATTTAATTATAGTTTTGGCCAAAAGCTCAATAATAGAAAGAAAAATAGTTGTGCTATTTGACTGGGGTTAGAAAAAAATTGAAGAAATCTATGTCCACCTACTGACCTGTTTAAAAATGTTAAACCTCTCTGTCCACCCCATTAAATTAGTTTTTGCCATTCATTTTACAATATTCTTAAGATTGAGAAAAATAGAAAAGGTGATTTAAATAATGAACCAGAGAGCACCCCTATTTTTGTTAGATTACTTATTCCATGTAGTTTACTAGAAAAATCTATCATACCCTGGTTTAGTATAAAATAAGTAGGATCCCTTTTATTTTAAGAAAGCAAGGAAAACTTAGAAAAACCCAACAAAAATAACCCTAAGGTGAAAACACCTCAAACCTTGGGATAACTACTGTTTGGTTATTATGAACATAGGAAAAATACAAAATCTGTTGTTTGATATTTTTCAAATGACAAGTTAGTTATAAGCACCTTTTTGGCATAAAACTTTAGAAAATCACAACTAAATAACCACCAATTAACTTTTTGTGATTTTTGGCACAGAGGTTTATTATTACTGTTAGATACCAACAAAAATAACCCTTAGGAAGGAACTTAACTCTAATGAAGAGGTGTAGTGTAAAGTGGCCCCTTTTGCACAACTCTTGTTAATTTTGTCTAAAACATAATCTTTTTATTTTAAGCCTCAAATTCTTAAAACAGACTGGAATAGCAGATAGCAACCCACTGTAATTTTTACAGAATTTTTGGAAAATATTAAACCACTGTCGTAGTTCAAACCTACACTAGAAACCATGAAATGAGAATAAAGAAAGGGAAATATGAATAATGGAAAATTAGTGTCATCCTAAAACTCTTTATAACTTGTCCACTGAGATATATAAAGGCAATACCAATTACCTATGCCTATCCCTAGCAAAACCTAGACCTAAAATGATAAGCATAAACCATTAAAAGCCACATATGACCCGAAAACCCTAAGTTACTCATCAACTTAGTTTTTCTTCGCTTAGCATAATGTTGTTAAATGTTGCATAATCATGACATACATGTTCGTTGCATTTCGATAGACTGTAACCTTGCTGACGGAGAGTACGTCCTCGTGCCGGAGCAAGGAGCTGCTCAGGAGGTAGCCCCGGATCCCGCACCCGAGTCTGCACTAGAGGATCTGCCTGCCACAGCTTTGGAATGCAAGCCCCGGTTTTATGCATAACCTGTTATTTATACTATTTTACTACACTTAATGATTGTAGGATTGTTTGTGCACTTAAGTGTAGGAGTTGTTTGAAACCCTAGTTGCATGATCTCAGGAACCCCATTGTGATGAATACTAGTATGCTAAGTCGAGTAGCTGCTTTATTAAGTAGGATCTCGGTAGAAGTCGAGTGATTTTTCTAGCACTCGCGCGAGGTCAGGAATTGGTTGTAACCATTTTTATATCATAATGATGTTGGTCTGTGGACAACAATCCATGGGGATTGGTTGTCTACGAGGTGGGAATTGGAATAAGGATTAAGGTGTGGTACCGTGAGTCAAGCGTTTGAACGTACTAAACATATGCCGAGAAATATGGTAAATCGGTAAGCCTAGTACCTGAGTGAACCTGGCAGTGGACATATCCCCTCACGCGACCTGAGACGTGGTCTCCCATTCCGGTTATGGTGGGTACAAGTGCGGTCACTGCACGACGGCAGTCGGGGTCAGTGAGGCATTGTACGCCAAGGCAGTGAGCCCTGATCTGCTGACGGGGAATCGATGGGGATGGTTGATATGTGTGGGGACGGAGTGCCTCGCCATGTCATGTGTTTAGATTTACCTTGCAAGGATAAAAACTCGATTCGAATCGTCTGCTTCTCGCAGCTAATGAGACTGCTTGATCCATGCTGCTACATTGAGTAACAAGTGGAAATATGATGAGATGATACAAGATGTTGATTGCTTAAATGTTTGCTACTATGTGTGAGCAGATAGTACACATTTAGCCTTAAGAGAGTTACACTTAAATTTGACAAGTTAAAACTGGAATTTAGAAACTCAGCTAGTGCTTTTGGGCAACCAAACCCCACAGCCAAACAGCTGCATGTCTAGAGGTAGAGGAGTAGGCTCCTCACACCGGGTAAGTCTAGCTGAGTATTAGTATACTCAGCCTTGCTTGTGGCATAATTTTACAGGTTCTCTGGAGGACATGGTTTCTGGAGTGACTTGGCCGTCCATCTTGCCACCGGGTTGGACTGTCGAGTGGGACCCCGCCTCGGCTGAGGAGGAGCATGAGGAGTGATGGGACAGGCTTCCCCATCTCTATGTTTATTTATCGTTAGTTTCATTCCGCTGCACTTCGAACAATGATGACTACTTTTGCAAAACTCCGATGGTGATGTAATAATTTTAGTACTCTTACATGCATGGGTTTTATGCTCTATTGTATTTGCTCTGTGACTCACCTTCGAGTGAGATTGTGGTACTTGATCCTGTCAGTGGCCGTGTCGGACTAGATCCGAGGGATTGACGGGTTATTCCCATTTAAGTGTGGTCTAGCCTCTAAGGCAAGGCTTAGGCACTTAAGTTGAAATAATTCGGGCGGTTCCGCCACAGCTGGTATCGGAGCTTGTACCACCACAGAGGAATCAATAAAATGTGGATACCATCATTTTCCAAAATAAAACTTGAGAGAAACAATGTTGGATAGATAGTAGGACGAGCAGGATAGACCTAGGACGTGAAGCCTTAGGGTGCTAGAAGGGTAGCTAGGTGGCTATGTAATTAGGCCCTACAGGCCATCTTAAGGGATGGGAGTCCTTCCCTATCCCCTTATGTTGGTGAGGTCGTTCAGGACGAGCATGCATGCATTGTTAAAATAAACAAATGGATAATTGAGTAAAGACTTAAAAATAAGATGATAACCAACTAAGTCTCCAGTACCTTTTTATTTAACTAAAGAAAGGTTGAGTTTTATTTCTCTTGTTCTTTTTATAATTCTTTTTCTTTTACTTACGCTTAACCGTACACAGATGACCTCCCACGGATCCTCAAAGGACGGAAATGCACTAACCCACACTGACGGGCTAGCACGAGAGGGCTTTCCCCGCATTTTGTGGGAGGTACTTCAGGGGGCCGGGTACCTAACACCCCCTCAATACGCGGTGCAGCAGTTCGAGAAGCACCGGGTGCCCCGCTGTAGGGTGAGGATGACCTTGGAGCCTCATCCCCTGCAGCCAGGCTGGCGTTCGCTGGACTCCGAGTCTTTCGGATACCGGGCGGAGGACATGATCGAGGCGATCGCTCTGCACGGGTTGACTACCTTTTGCGGATTCCACCCCTTGGAGCTCTCTACCCACCCCATTGGCTTGTTCCCCGCGGAAAAGGAGGACGACCCGATGTGGAAGGATCGGGTGGAGCATGCCAAGGACATCTGGGCTCTATGCCCAGGCCACACGGCTCACTTGTCGGTGCGATGCATGAACGCCCTGTATCGTCTGCAAGTGATGCGTGGAGAGGCAATGTCTCATCTGATGGCATTATTGGAGGCAACCAAGATCACTCTGGACAACAAGGAGGAGCTTGTGGTTGACTTGTCCCAGGAGCTGGTAGAAAAAGATTTACAAGTGGAGCAGCTGTCTGATGAGATCCATGAGCTAGAGGAATTGGTGGGGACGAGGGAGAACACCATCGAGGTTCTCGAAGATCAGCTCCTCAACACCCAGCAGCAGCTCGCAAAGGCTAATGAGCACCTAGATATGCATCATCAGGAGATCCATGATGGGGAGGCTGACGAGGACGTCGACATAGAGGGAGGGGAGGAGCCTGCTTCCAGCGTAGACACTGTTGGCTCAGGGAGGCCACCTTCCCCCGAGTCGAGTGTCGCCTCATTCGCTCATTAGGTGACGGAATAGGAATAGAGATTGGTAATGTAGGACTCCTCACAGCTAGCTTAGCTTTTGTACCCTTGGGGTACTAGGCTAGATAGAGTTGAGTCTTTTTGGGACAAATGATGTAATCGTGATAAACTCTCTTGGAAGCATGTTGGATGGATGCTGTTATCAGTTTTAAATTTGGAAGGAAAAAGTTATGTCTTTATAAATCCTTTTGTTGAAGTTGGAGTCTATCATTTTGCTGTTGACCCTTTTCGCCGCGATTAAATCTTGAACTTGGAGATATGGTGTTTAGTATTTATGTGGTTTTTCAGATGGCCGGGAGGCAGCGTCGTGGCCAGAATGAGTGCGTTCCTCCACCGCCGCCACCACCCCCCACTCTACAGGAGCTGATGGCTCAGCAGAACGAGATTTTGAGGCAGCTAGCTCAGCGTCAGCCACCACCTCAACACTATGGTGGTGGAGACCATCGGCGTCACCCCGCGGCAGCTACCTACCAGGAGTTCCTCAGTACCCAGCCACCGTTGTTCACAAGGGCAGAGGATCCACTTGATGCAGATGTGTGGTTGCGAGTAGTGGAATCCAAATTCCCGCTACTCCATGGAGCTTGCTCAGAAGTCACTAAGGTCTGGTTCGCTACTCAGCAGCTTCGCGGACCCGCGCGGACATGGTGGGACCACTATCTTGCTATGCAACCGGCTGACCATGAAGTGGATTGGAGAGAGTTTAAGGCAGCTTTCAGGGGACATCACATACCCGCAGGCATCATGGACCAAAAGCTCAACGAGTTTCTGGCACTCACTCAGGGCAACAGGACAGTGTTGCAATATGCCCAGGCTTTTAATGACTTGTGCCAGTATGCTGGGTACCATGCAGACACAGACGAGAAGAAGAGGGACAGGTTCAGACGGGGGCTCAGCACTAAGCTCCGTGATCGTCTCAACACTGTCAGGGCCAACAGTTACAATGAGTTGGTCAACATGGCTATCTCCCAGGAGGACTGCATCATAGCCCGACAGGCAGAAAAGAAGAGGAAGACCCCTGTGGCAGGACCCTCAGCTCAGCCACAGCGCTTCAGGATTGTGTCCGACACACAGAACAGGGGACCCCAGCAGCAGCAAGGGAGATGGGTGATCCGACCACCACAGCAGCAGCAGCAGGCACCCACCCGCACCCAGTTTCTAGCTCAGAGGAACAGTCAGCAGCCGCAGTACCGCCAGGTAAATGACAACAGGTGTTTCACGTGTGGCAACACCAGACATTATGCCAAGAATTGCCCCAAGAACCAGCAGAGACAGGGGCAGAATGTCAATCAAAACCAGGGCAAGAGGCAGAAGGTGCAAGTGAGGCAGGGCAAGCTGAACTTCACCACCATGGCTGATATTCCAGAGGGAGCACCCGTCATGACTGGTATCTTTACAGTTTTGAATTATCCTGCTATTATTCTTTTTGATTCTGGTGCATCACATAGCTTTGTTAGTGCCAAATTTAGTGTCAGGTGTCAATTGCCCTTTCATCACACCTATGGGGGTATCACAATTTCAACACCAGGAGGCAGGATTGCCACCAATCAAATCAGCAAGAATGTGCCTATAAAGTTTGGTAGTCTGATAATTAAAACCAACCTTCTTATTTTGGGATTGGATAGTGTGGATATCATATTGGGAACTGACTGGTTGACCAAACATCAGGCAGTGATTGGCATTGCAGCTAGGGCCATTGAAGTGCACTCACCGACCTGTGGTGAAACCACTTTATTTTTGCCCGATCAGGGTTGCACCCGTTCTTGTGCCTTTGTCATGATAGAATCCCCGGTGGGAAAGATCCCAGTAGTCTGTGACTACCCAGATGTTTTTCCGGGTGAATTGCCAGGAATGCCACCTGACAGAGACATTGAGTTTGCAATTGAATTGCAACCCGGGACTGCTCCTATCTCCAAGAGACCCTATAGGATGCCTCCCGCGGAACTGGCAGAACTGAAGAAACAACTGCAAGAATTGTTGGACAAGGGGTTCATTTGCCCAAGTACTTCACCTTGGGGATGTCCTGCATTATTCGTGAAGAAAAAGGATGAGAGTTTGAGGATGTGTGTTGACTACCGCCCTCTCAATGTGGTGACTATCAAGAACAAATACCCACTGCCCCGTATTGATGTTCTGTTTGATCAGTTAGTAGGAGCCAAGGTATTCTCCAAAATAGACCTTCGCTCAGGTTACCATCAGATCAAGATCTGTGCCAGTGATATTCCCAAGACGACTTTCTCTACCAGATATGGGATGTACGAGTTTTTGGTGATGTCTTTTGGGCTGACCAATGCCCCGACTTATTTTATGTACCTGAGAACTCAATGTTCATGCCAGAATTGGACAAGTTTGTGGTCATTTTCATTGATGATATTCTGGTCTATTCCAAGAATGAAGATGAACATACTGAGCACCTGCACATCGTGCTCCAGCGACTGTGCGATCATCGTCTTTATGCTAAGTTGTCCAAATGCGAATTCTGGCTGAAGGAGATCAAATTCTTGGGGCATACCATTTCTCAGGAGGGGATATCAGTTGATCCTGAGAAGGTACAAGAGGTGATGGACTGGAAACCCCCAACTACAGTGAGGCAGATTCGGAGTTTTCTAGGATTGGCTGGGTATTATCGACGATTTATTCCGGATTTCTCCAGGATTGCCAAACCAATGACTGAACTGTTAAAGAAGGGAGCCAAGTATGTTTGGAGCCAGAAGTGTGAAGATGCCTTTCATACTTTGAGGCAGCATTTGACAACAGCCCCAGTGCTGGCTCAACCTGATAGCACCAAGCCATTTGAAGTTTATTGTGATGCTTCCGGTACTGGTTTGGGATGTGTCTTGATGCAAGAAAACAGAGTCATTGCTTATGCTTCCCGAGCACTCAGGCCCCATGAGCAGAATTACCCTACACATGATCTGGAGTTGGTAGCTGTGGTTCATGCCCTTAAGATATGGAGACACTACTTGATGGGAGCTCACTGTAACATCTACACTGATCATAAGAGCCTCAAATACATCTTCACTCGGGCAGATCTGAACATGAGGCAGAGGAGATGGTTGGAGTTAATCAAGGACTATGATTTGGAGGTGCACTACCATCCGGGTAAAGCCAATGTTGTGGCAGATGCTTTGAGCAGACAGGCCCAGTGCAATTGTATGAACATGGATGCAAGAGTCACCACCCTGTGTGATGAGTTGTGTAAGCTGAACCTGGAAGTTGTTCCTTCCGGTGAATTAAGTTATATCTCGGTGGAGCCCACATTGTAAGAGCAAATAGTCAAGGCACAGATTGGGGATAAAGGTGTACAGGTTATCAAAGACA
Source organism: Zea luxurians (assembly GCA_029449295.1). Taxonomy (NCBI): domain Eukaryota; kingdom Viridiplantae; phylum Streptophyta; class Magnoliopsida; order Poales; family Poaceae; genus Zea; species Zea luxurians. The sequence goes on along the minus strand of JAOPSE010000011.1, from coordinate 94,618,679 downwards.
TGCTCAAGCAGAAGGCGGAAAAATACAAGTGTTTCTGTCAGGACAGTAAGGGAATTTTGTGGTTTGGAGATCGATTGGTTGTTCCCAAGGACCCTGAGCTCAGAAAGAAGATACTGGATGAAGCTCACCTTTCCAAGTTCTCCATGCACCCTGGTAGCAACAAGATGTACCATGATCTCAGATCTTTATACTGGTGGACCAGGATGAAGAGGGAAATTGCCAAGTATATATCCGAGTGTGACACCTGCCAAAGGATCAAGGCTAGTCATTTGAAGGCAGCAGGTCCTCTACAACCCCTTCCCATACCATCTTGGAAATGGGAGGACATTTGCATGGACTTTATCGTGGGGTTGCCCAACACCTCCAGGCACCATGATTCAATTTGGGTTATTGTGGACAGATTGACCAAGACCGCTCATTTCTTGCCAGTACATACCACCCACAGGACGGAGAAGTATGCGGAAATTTACATCGACCAGATAGTTCGTTTGCATGGGATACCAAGGACTATAGTCTCAGACCGAGGAGCACCGTTTGTAGCACGATTTTGGGAACAATTGCAGGAATCACTTGGGACCCATGTGATACGAAGCTCAGCATACCATCCCCAAACCGATGGCCAGACTGAAAGGGTGAATCAGATTTTGGAAGACATGTTGCGGGCATGTGCACTGCACTACGGAAAGGATTGGGACAAGTGTCTTTCCTTGGCAGAGTTTTCTTATAATAACAGCTATCAGTCCAGTCTGAAGATGGCACCTTTTGAAGCCTTATATGGGAGGAGATGTAGAACCCCGCTGAACTGGTCTCAAGCAGGAGAAAGGGAAATATTTGGGCCAGATTTGGTACTTGAAGCAGAGGAAAAGGTCAGAGTCATTAAGAAAAACTTAGAAGCTACTCAAGCCAAGCAAAAGGGCCATCATGATAAGAGGCGGAAACCTCTACAGTTCGAGGTGGGAGATCATGTTTATCTTAAGGTATCACCCACCAAGGGTGTCCAGAGATTCGGAATAAAGGGCAAGTTAGCTCCTCGTTACATTGGGCCCTACGAGATCAAGGAGACTTGTGGACCTATAGCATATCAATTGAAGTTGCCACCCAGCATGACAGCTATTCATGACGTATTCCATGTATCTCAGCTGCGGAAATGTATTCGCCTACCCACTGAAGTAATACCGGAACCAGACATTGAGATAGAATCAGACTTGTCCTATCAAGAGTACCCCATCAAGGTATTAGATCAAAAGGAGAGATTAACACGAGCAAGGTCAATCAGGATGTATAAAGTTCAGTGGAGTCACCATTCAGCAGAAGAAGCTACATGGGAGACTGAGGATTTTCTACGCTCTCGCTTCCCCGACTTTCTGCCCAAAGGAGTCGGTACGTAACCCCAAAACCCCACCCCCACCTGCCCTTTGAATACAATTATAAGAAAAACTTAGATAACAAGGATAGTCTAAGTTGCGGAATTAACTTAAAAAGGGCTTCCTTCTGAAGTTGCAAAGAGAATGACATTTGAAGAGCAGTTAACAAGAGAAACTGGAGTAAAGAAAAAGTAGCACACCTTCAGGCACCTCTCCAAGGGACTCTACCTCAAATCTCGGGACGAGATTCCTTTAAGGGGGGAGGGCCGTAACACCCTAGGTGTTACTCAGGGTGTCCACCCAGGGCTACCCCTTTTAACCTATTAGCACATGTCTTTGGTTTGGGAAAAGTACATCAAACTTGGAATTCAAGGTCCTAAACAAGTGCCAACCATCTTGGATATCATGCCCTAGCTTGTCATGCACATCTAAGAGGGGAATTTTCCAAAAACCCTAAAGCAAACCCCTTTTGAGCCATAGGAACCCTAATTGAAGCTAGGATCAAAAGGTCATGTAAACCTTATGATCATGGCTTGGGCCAAATATAAAAGTTGTAGTATGCTTCATAACCTACAAATAATAGTAAGGAAGTACCCCCAAAAAGATTTCAGAAAGGCCCCAAAAAGTTCACCAAGGGTTGAGCACAAGGGAAAATTCAGAATTTGCCTAAGTCTAAAAACTAACCCTTGAACAAAGATCCCACATGTTCACCTTAATCCAAAATTCAAAACACATCGGCCCAATTGACAAAGTGGCGCCAAATTAACCCTAGAATGCCCTGGAAAGAGGTGACACCTACCCTAGGGTGTTTGACACGACTTGGCACCATTTTTGTCTCGGTTTGGACATGTCTGACACAGCCAACTTCTCACCCCTCTATCTCCCTACCCCGACCATATCTTGACTTGGAACTGACAGCAAAAAGGTAGGATATGGTGCAGAGAAGAGATTGTGTATGGGACGTTGGCCAAGGTTTGCACGCTAAGGCGCCCAAACAGGCCGTTGAACACGGGCAGAAGCAACGAGCCACGTGTTCGACGCGCTCTGAGCTCGCCAGAGCACACCCGCGCGCGCCCCCGCATGCCCCGCGTCGCGCCAAACGGCCAGCCGATGCCATGGCCCGCGCCCGCGCCTATAAAGCCCGCTCGGGCGTCGACTGCACTCTTCCGCGCACCCTCAAACCTCACCGGAGCTCAGCTCACCACCGTTTGCCCGTGCGCGGTGTGTCCGCGGCCACCCGAGCCACTGCCGCCGTAGACCGGCCAGCCCAGTTTTCCCCAACCCCGTCCAACCCTCGGAGACGAGTGTGCACAACTCAGTGAAGCTCCCCGAGCGAGGAATCGAAGCCTGCTTCGCCGGGGAGGCCAGTCCACGGTCGCCGGAGCTCACAACCCCGCCGGAGTACGTGGACCGGGTAATCCGCTCAACCACTTTCCGATTCCTCGTGCACACGGTCACTACGTTACCCCGTGAAGCTCACCGTGCCCTTGGATTGAACCAGATCGCCGTGGTTTGGCCGGTACACTCACCGCCGACGAGAACACCCGCCTGCGCGCGTGGACCGGGTGATTCAGGCCATCCCCGCTGTCGAGCCACACCTTGCTGTGACCGCCAGAGCCTCCCCGAGCCAACCCTGCCCTTCGCCGGACCTATCTCGCCGCCGGTAAGCCGCGCCACCGTTTTCTTTCCCGCGGGTACTGTTTACATTGGGGGAAGGACCTCGGGGAAGAAGAAGGAAAGGTCAAGGGGCTTTTTGAACTGTCAGCGACCTAGGGGAATAGTGGCGCAGGGGTAGATCTGTGCGGGTTGATTTAGTTTAAACCCAGGGACCTCGGTGTAAACTGTTTTTCCAGGAAACTCTTATTAAATCTATTTTTAAATTAAGCAGAAACTTTGAAAATCCATAACTTCTGTTTAGTTCATCCAAATTTGGTCAAACAAATTTTGTCAGACTCTAAATAATATAACCTACTTAAGAAAAATATAAACCTCCTATGTACTATGGAAAACTTTAAGGTTCTGATTTAATTATAGTTTTGGCCAAAAGCTCAATAATAGAAAGAAAAATAGTTGTGCTATTTGGCTGGGGTTAGAAAAAAATTGAAGAAGTCTATGTCCACCTACTGACCTGTTTAAAAATGTTAAACCTCTCTGTCCACCCCATTAAATTAGTTTTTGCCATTCATTTTACAATATGCTTAAGATTGAGAAAAATAGAAAAGGTGATTTAAATAATGAACCAGAGAGCACCCCTATTTTTGTTAGATTACTTATTCCATTTAGTTTACTAGAAAAATCTATAATACCCTGGTTTAGTATAAAATAAGTAGGATCCCTTTTATTTTAAGAAAACAAGGAAAACTTAGAAAAACCCTACAAAAATAACCCTAAGGTGAAAACACCTCAAACCTTGGGATAACTAATGTTTGGTTATTATGAACATAGGAAAAATACAAAATCTGTTGTTTGATATTTTTTAAATGACAAGTTAGTTATAAGCACCTTTTTGGCATAAAACTTTAGAAAATCACAACTAAATAACCACCAATTAACTTTTTGTGATTTTTGGCACAGAGGTTTATTATTACTGTTAGATACCAACAAAAATAACCCTTAGGAAGGAACTTAACTCTAATGAAGAGGTGTAGTGTAAAGTGGCCCCTTTTGCACAACTCTTGTTAATTTTGTCTAAAACATAATCTTTTTATTTTAAGCCTCAAATTCTTAAAACAGGCTGGAATAGCAGATAGCAACCCACTGTAATTTTTACAGAATTTTTGGAAAATATTAAACCACTGTCGTAGTTCAAACCTACACTAGAAACCATGAAATGAGAATAAAGAAAGGGAAATATGAATAATGGAAAATTAGTGTCATCCTAAAACTCTTTATAACTTGTCCACTGAGATATATAAAGGTAATACCAATTACCTATGCCTATCCCTAGCAAAACCTAGACCTAGAAATGATAAGCATAAACCATTAAAAGCCACATATGACCCGAAAACCCTAAGTTACTCATCAACTTAGTTTTTCTTCGCTTAGCATAATGTTGTTAAATGCTGCATAATCATGACATACATGTTCATTGCATTTCGATAGACTGTAACCTTGCTGACGGAGAGTACGTCCTCGTGCCGGAGCAAGGAGCTGCTCAGGAGGTAGCCCCGGATCCCGCACCCGAGTCTGCACCAAAGGATCTGCCTGCCACAGCTTTGGAAGGCAAGCCCCGGTTTTATGCATAACCTGTTATTTATACTATTTTACTACACTTAATGATTGTAGGATTGTTTGTGCACTTAAGTGTAGGAGTTGTTTGAAACCCTAGTTGCATGATCTCAGGAACCCCATTGTGATGAATACTAGTATGCTAAGTCGAGTAGCTGCTTTATTAAGTAGGATCTCGGTAGAAGTCGAGTGATTTTTCTAGCACTCGCGCGAGGTCAGGAATTGGTTGTAACCATTTTTATATCATAATGATGTTGGTTTGTGGACAACAATCCATGGGGATTGGTTGTCTACGAGGTGGGAATTGGAATAAGGATTAAGGTGTGGTACCGTGAGTCAAGCGTTTGAACGTACTAAACATATGCCGAGAAATATGGTAAATCGGTAAGCCTAGTACCTGAGTGAACCTGGCAGTGGACATATCCCCTCACGCGACCTGAGACGTGGTCTCCCATTCCGGTTATGGTGGGTACAAGTGCGGTCACTGCACGACGGCAGTCGGGGTCAGTGAGGCATTGTACGCCAAGGCGGTGAGCCCTGATCTGCTGACGGGGAATCGATGGGGACGGTTGATATGTGTGGGGACGGAGTGCCTCGCCATGTCGTGTGTTTAGGTTTACCTTGCAAGGATAAAAACTCGATTCGAATCGTCTGCTTCTCGCAGCTAATGAGACTGTTTGATCCATGCTGCTACATTGAGTAACAAGTGGAAATATGATGAGATGATACAAGATGTTGATTGCTTAAATGTTTGCTACTATGTGTGAGTAGATAGTACACATTTAGCCTTAAGAGAGTTACACTTAAATTTGACAAGTTAAAACTGGAATTTAGAAACTCAGCTAGTGCTTTTGGGCAACCAAACCCCACAGCCAAACAGCTGCATGTCTAGAGGTAGAGGAGTAGACTCCTCACACCGGGTAAGTCTAGCTGAGTATTAGTATACTCAGCCTTGCTTGTGGCATAATTTTACAGGTTCTCTGGAGGACATGGTTTCTGGAGTGACTTGGCCGTCCATCTTGCCACCGGGTTGGACTGTCGAGTGGGACCCCGCCTCGGCTGAGGAGGAGCATGAGGAGTGATGGGACAGGCTTCCCCATCTCTATGTTTATTTATTGTTAGTTTCATTCCGCTGCACTTCGAACAATGATGACTACTTTTGCAAAACTCCGATGGTGATGTAATAATTTTAGTACTCTTACATGCATGGGTTTTATGCTCTATTGTATTTGCTCTGTGACTCACCTTCGAGTGAGATTGTGGTACTTGATCCTGTCAGTGGTCGTGTCGGACTAGATCCGAGGGATTGACGGGTTATTCCCATTTAAATGTGGTCTAGCCTCTAAGGCAAGGCTTAGGCACTTAAGTTGGAATAATTCGGGCGGTTCCGCCACAGGCTGCCTTTGCCCGAGGCTGGGCTCGGGCGAGGCGAGGTCATGTCCCTTGAGTGGACCGAGCCTTGGCTTAATCGCACCCATCAGGCCTTTGCAGCTTAGTGCTGATGGGGGTTACCAGCTGAGATTAGGAGTCTTGGGGGTACCCCTAATTATGGTCCCCGACAGTAGCCCCCGAGCCTCGAAGGGAGTGTTGATACTCGCTTGGAGGCTTTTGTCGCACTTTTTTTCAAGGGGACCGGCCTTCCTCAATTGTCTTTTGTTCCGGTGGGTGCGCGCGAGCGCCCCCGTTGGGTGTAGCCCCCGAGGCCTCGGAGGAGTATTTTGACTCCTTCAAGGTCTTAGTACGTTTCATAATGTTTCGGCCGGTCTAGCTGCTCCCTCATGCGAACTGGCCGTAGCCCGGGTGAACAGTCGGGTCCCATGTTCTCGGGCTAGTATGTTGACGCTGTCAACGGTTTGGCCGGAGCCGGGTTTGCGAGAGAAGCCCCCGAGCCTCTGCACAGAGCGAGAGGACGGTCAGGGACAGACTTGACTTTTTACATACGCTCCTGCGTCGCCTTTCCGCAAGGAGGAGGGGGGAAAGCACCATGTTGCCCTCGGAGGACGCCGAACATGGTGTCTCCAGTGAGTTGCTAACGGGTAATCTGAGTGGATGCCCGTGTCCCATTTGTTAGGGGTCGGCTAGTGGCCCAGAGGCGCGCCCCAAAAGTACCTACGGGTGACTTGCCGGACTCGGTCCCCTTTTGACGGGGTCCGAGGGCTCGATGCCTCCCTCTGGTGGGATTCCGTTACAAAATCGTTCCCGTTGGTCTCGGAAATGTCCTAGGGTACCTCGGGAGCGCAGCCCGAGCCTCGGTTATGTATCGAACGTACCCAGGGTCAACCCTCGCTCTGCGTCTGAGGCATCTGTCGAACCCTTCGGGGGCCAGCCTTCGAACCCCTGATCAGTAGTGGGCGCGGAGCCCGAGTGGCCTGAGGCGGCCGTTGAACCCTTTCGAGGGGCCGGCCTTTGAACCTCTGACCAGTAGTGGGCGCGGAGCCCGCGCGCTCTGAGGCGGCTGTTGAACCCTTCCGAGGGGCCAGCCTTTGAACCTCTGATCAGTAGGGGGGCTCGGGGCCCGCTTCCTTCGCGGAGAAGGATCCCTTTCGGAGTATCCCCTTTTCTGACCCCTAAGGCAAGAGAGAGAAAGAGGAAGTGAAAAGGATACGAAATCGAATGACGTGGCGCACCTTTTTTTGACGCGGTCATTATGGCGGAGGTGAAGCGTCGCCTGCTTCGCCTGCCAAAGGTGCCGCCTGTCCTGCCGCAGAGTTAATGCGACGGGACGAGTGGTTCACGGGGCGGCCGTTGCGCGTGCGCAAGCCGTTCAAGGAACGGAATGCGGACGTGTCGTCTTCCGCCGTGGGAGAAGGTCCTTTCGCTATCCCAGGAGGGGACGTGAGCTTGCTGACGACTCGACTGCCGCTTCCGCCCGCCTGCCACCGCCATTACTGCCGGCCCATTTCTAGCCATATCGACCGTCGCGCCCTCTCACGCGGCTGACTGGCCCGTGACCGATGTGCTCGATTGGCACTGTCGGGTCATGCGCAGGGTCGCCTCGAGTCGTGGTACAGGTTCCGCAGTCGAGAAGGTGCGGTACTGGCGTGAGTGGCGGTGCAGTTTCTTGTACGTAGTAACCGGCGCGCCGATTACATGACGTGTGGGCCTGGGTCTCCATGCTGGATGTGTCGAAGTCGAAAGGGTGCGTCCCCCTGGGTGCGGTTGCACGCCGCCTGCATGGCGGCCCGCCCTTTCACCCGCTGGCCTGGGCGAGAGTGGAGGAATGCTCGTAACCGCTGGGCAGTCGTGCGCGCCGTGGGCGGCGGTTTGGCCCTATCTCCCCTGCGCCAGCTTGCATGACGCGTGGGGCCCAGCCCCCGTGTCGTAGGGGGAGGGCCTTGGAGCGTGTTGGAGAAGACTCAGCCCGCGACGGCTGAGGACGCAAGTGGGGAGAGTTGCCTTTAAAAGGAGGGCGACCCCCTTGAAGGGCAACCATGTCTTCGCGCTCTCCTCATGCATTGTGTCTTTCCACCTTTCGAGACCCCAGATGGAGGGCGCCCGCGGTTCTCCCGCCTGGTCGTCGTTGGGGGAACACAACTTCGTGAAAGTTGGTACCTTTCAGCCATCGTTCGGCTTCAAGGATTTTCGTCGTGCAGCCCGACTGCATTCCCCCACCAATGGGCAGTTTGGTGGAGGGAAGCGAGCCGGGCTGCGGCCTCCACCCTGCCCTCAGCTTCAAGGATTTTCGTCATCCGGGCTGAGGCGGAGGGGCGCACCGAGTGGGGGGTTGCCTCCATGTGGGCCGGTAACCCTTTTCTTCCCCCAGCGTTTGGGGAAAAAAGGCACCCTCCGGCCCTGCGGAGGCTTCCTCCAGCCACGCCAGGGAAGGCGAACTGCTGCTGCTCAGCCAGGGTGCAGCATTCCGTCCTATATCCGGGCGATGGTCGCGCTGCGTACGGGCCGGCCATGTCCGGGTCTTCCTCGCGCCGACAGCCGCGCCAGAGGGTTGCCCAGCACGTTGTGTGCCGCGAGGGCGGCGCTCATGTTCTGGGGCAGCCTCGGTGAGGGCGGGAGCGAGGACCTGCCGGTGCGCTTTGGGGCGCCCGGCGCCCACTGGTGCGGTGTTGGTGGACAGGCGGACGTCGCCGTCGGTGTCGACGTGGTGGCAGCTGGAGAAAGCTTCTCCGCCGTCAGGGCCGTCAGCGTCGCCTACGGACCGACCTCCGGCTCTTTTGGCTTTGATAGCTTGTCCTCGCCCCTCGAGTGGGGGCGTGGGCGAGGAGCTCGTCGCTGCAGCGTCCGCCCTGAGGTCATCGCTGCTGCTGTTTGGCCACTTCGGAGCGGGCATCAGCGAGCCACCAGGGGTTTTGTCGCCCCGTAGGCCCTCCAACGTGGGGGGTTGTTCGTACCTGCGGGGGCAGAACCGGAGTTCCGTTTGTAATGGCACCTTGAGTGCTGGCGTATGTTCATTGTGGCTGTCGGGGCCTGAACATGTATGTATCTTTCGGCATGAAGTCGTGTTTTTCCCTCATTCCGAGCACTGGGACTCGCCTGTCGGCTAACTGAACCGCTTCACCAAGTGTGAGTTGCCTCGTGCGAAGGTGATGAGTGAGGTATCCGTATCCCGGAGGCGTAGGAGTCCCTCGGCTCAGTCGGCCTTGCCGCCTGAGGCTTCTCTTGCTTAGTTAAAGGAAACCCTCGGCCGCTCTTCGATAAGCCGGAGCCGGAGGCAGCGGTATCAGCGTGGACAGAGGCAGACTTGGCTCGAAAAGAAGACTTCGTCGGTCGGAGCCTGACTGGGCCGTCCGCTGGCGGGACCGGCGCCGGAGTCGAGTTGCCAAGGCCATGGGCCGGGCTGATGTCCTCGGGGGACAGCCGGCTGAGGCTTCAGGGTGACCGGCCGAGCCATCTGCTCGAGCCGGACTCCTGGAGGAGACCCTGGCGGCGATGGCCCGGGCGTGGTGCTGACGTCGTCCTTCGGAGCGGAGATCCTCCGACTGTGTTGCCGTTCGAGGCTCGGTCGCACTTCGTCGTAGGTGGTGTTGACGTCGAGGGTGCCGCTGCTCCCCCTCCATCGAGGTCCGAACCTGCAGGATCGGTTTACCTTGTAGTGTGCGTATGTTTTCTGCGGCCGCCGAGGCCCAAACGTGCTGTCGTTATGTTGTAAAGCTGCGTTTCTTTTTCCCTTTGTTTCGAGTATCAAGACTTATTTGTCGGCAACAGAATTGTTTGTTCGAGCGAGAGTTACTTTTCACGGAAGGTGATGAGTGAGGTATCCGTATCCCAGAGGCGTAGGGGTCCCTCGGCTCGATCAGCCTTGCCGCTTACGTGTACTCTTACTCATCCGTAGGATTCTGCTAACGATGTAGTCGAGAAGGCCCGAAAAATCGTTTCGGTAGAAGGGTCTCCGAGCATTGGGACTTGTTCGGTCAGCGGAATCGCTTATCCGAGCGTGAGTTACTTATCGCAGAAGGTAATGAGTGAGGTATCCGTATCCCGGAGGCGTAGGAGTCCCTCGGCTCGATCAGCCTTGGCTGCTTACGTGTACTCCGTCATTTTCAGGACCCCACTTTCGAAGTAGTCAAAAAGCACGAAAGGCGCTCTGGCAGAAAGACTTTTTCCGAGGAAAATTTTGACGCAGAGGGGGTTCCCCCCTTCTAGCCCCCGAGGGAGGGTCGGGCTTTTTCCCGAGGCAAGGTCGACCCTTCCTTGATGGTTAGACTTTGAACGTGAACGAGGTGTACGAACGACTTGAAAGCATCTTAAGGGTAGAAGCGACGTAGTTGTCAGATGTTCCAAGCGTTGCTGTAGACCTCACCTTGGTTGTTGGCCAGCTTGTATGTCCTGGGCTTCAAAACCTTGGTGATGACGAACGGCCCTTCCTAGGGAGGCGTGAGATTGTGCCGCCCTCGGGCGTCTTGTCGCAGCCGAAGCACCAGGTCGCCTGCTTGGAGGTCTCGGGACCGAACCCCTCGGGCGTGGTAGCGTCGCAGGGACTGCTGGTACCGCGCCGAGTGTAGTAAGGCCATGTCCCGAGCCTCTTCGAGCTGGTCCAGTGAGTCTTCTTGGTCGGTCTGGTTTCTTTGGTCATCGTACGCCCTCGTCCTCGGGGAACCGTATTCTAAGTCTATGGGCAAGACGGCCTCGGCCCCATAGACTAGAAAGAACGGTGTGAAGCCCGTGGCTCGGCTCGGCGTTGTCCTCAGACTCCAGACCACCGAGGGGAGTTCCTTTATCCACCGCCTTCCGAACTTGTGGAGGTCGCTGTAGATCCTCGGTTTGAGTCCTTGCAGAATCATGCCGTTGGCACGTTCCACTTGCCCATTCGTCATGGGGTGAGCCACGGCAGCCCAGTCCACCCGGATATGGTGATCCTCACAGAAGTCCAGGAACTTTCGGCCGGTGAACTGGGTGCCGTTGTCGGTGATGATGGAGTTCGGGACCCCAAAACGATGGATGATGTTGGTGAAGAATGCCACCGCCTGTTCGGACCTGATGCTGTTTAGGGGTCGGACCTCGATCCACTTGGAGAATTTGTCGATGGCGACCAGCAGGTGCGTGTAGCCCCCGGGTGCCTTCTGCAAGGGACCGACGAGGTCTAGTCCCCACACAGCAAACGACTAGGTGATGGGTATTGTCTGCAGAGCCTGAGCGGGCAGGTGGGTCTGCCTCACGTAGAACTGACATCCTTGGCAGGCGCGGACAATTCTAGTGGCGTCGGCCACCGCGGTCGGCTAGTAGAAACCTTATCGGAAGGCATTTCCAACAAGGGCTCGGGGCGCTGCGTGATGACCGCAAGCCACCGAGTGTATTTCTCGTAAGAGCTCCTGGCCTTCGGCGATGGATATGCACCGCTGGAGGATGCCAGATGGGCTGCGGTGGTAGAGCTCCTTTCCGTCACCCAGTAAGATGAACGACTTGGCACGTCGCGCCAGTCGCCGAGCCTCGGCTCGGTCGAGGGGCAGCTCTCCTTGGTGGAGATATTGCAGGTACGGGGTCTGCCAGTTTCGATTAGGCTGGACTCCACTCCGCTCTTCCTCGACATACAGTGCCTCACCCTCGGGGGCCGAGGGTGCCTCGGGCCGAGCCGAGGGCGCCTCGGGCTGTGCCGAGGATGCCTCGGGCTGGGCCGAGGCCTTCTCGGGCTCGGGCGTGTCGTTGGTCTTGACTGTGGGTTGATGTAGGTCTCGGGAGAAGACGTCCGAGGGGACCGTTGTCCGCCCCGAGGCTATCTTAGCCAGCTCGTCCGCAGTCTCGTTGTGTCGTCGGGCGATGTGGTTGAGCTCGAGCCCGTAGAACTTGTCCTCTAGGCGCCGAACCTCATCGCAGTAGGCTTCCATCTTTGGGTCGCGGCAGTGGGAGTTCTTCATAACTTGGTCAATGACGAGCTGCGAGTCGCCGCGAGCATCGAGGCGTCGGACCCCTAGCTCAATGGCGATGCGCAACCCGTTGATCAGAGCTTCGTACTCAGCCACGTTGTTGGACGCCGGGAAATGGAGGCGCAGCACGTAGCGTAGGTGTTTCCCGAGGGGCGAGATGAAGAGCAGGCTCGCGCCTGCCCCTGTTTTCATCAGCGACCCATCGAAAAACATGGTCCAGAGTTCCGGCTGGATCGGAGCCGCCGGGAGCTGGGTGTCGACCCATTCAGCCACAAAGTCCGCCAAGACTTGGGACTTGATGGCCTTCCGAGGGGCGAACGAGATCGTCTCGCCCATGATTTCCACCGCCCACTTTGCAATCCTACCCGAGGCCTCTCGGCACTGGATGATCTCCCCCAGGGGGTGTTGGAACCACGCCAGCGCGGCTGGTTCTTGGATCGACGGCGACGAGCAGAGATCAACACTCACACAGGTAAACGGATGAACACAGAGCTATTTTTCGGCTGGGCAACTGCCTCAGTTCTTTTCTGGACACACTAGTATTGCTCTTAAAAACGGAGAGTACAAAGGCATGAAGCCTGGCTTATCCCGTCGCACGAGCACGCTCCACGATCTCCCTGATTTTCGGTGGTGACCGTGGACTGCGCAGCGCAGACGTCGCGACGGGTAACCACAACCACTTGGCGGTCACGACGTGATCTAGGCGCGCACCAGTCACCCGCGATATCTACGCCACTCACAACAATACTGAAAATGTAAACTAATGTTCCAACGAGATTACAGAGAGCTAACTCAAAGCTACTGGACTTATTCAAAATAGAGACTAACAAATCACCCCCTTAATCTTGTTGGACCCGAACAACGCCCAGTCTTGATCTCAGCTCGACAAATCTAACCCTGCCCAAAGGCTTCGTAAGAATGTCAGCCAACTGATCTTCAGTCCCAACATGGTCCACAGCAACCACTCCTTTTGCGACACAGTCTCGAATATAATGGTAGCGAGTATCGATATGCTTACTTCTATCATGAAATACTGGATTCTTACTCAACTCGATAGCTGACATATTATCCACTAATAGTTTGAACTTTTCAGTAGCTCTTCCTGTGATGTCTGCAATCAGCATGTTCAGCCATACCCCTTGACAGGCGCCCAGAGCAGCAGCCACATACTCTGCCTCACAGGAAGACAATGCAACAACTTTCTGCTTCTGTGATGACCATGTTACAAGATTTAATCCTAGAAAAAACAGGATGCCAGAAGTGCTCTTTCTGTGTACCAAGTCACCTGAGCAATCACTATCAGTGAAACCAATCAGAGACAATCCAGTACTGATCCCTTTTCTGAATTTTACCCCATAATCAAGTGTTCCTGCAATGTATCTAATAATTCTTTTCACTGCAGACCAATGTTCCTTACTTGGGTCCTCCATAAATCTACTAACCAGTCCCACAGCAAAAGAAAGATCTGGTCTAGTATTAACCAGATATCTCAGACTGCCAACAACGCTTCTGAACCTTGTCTGATCTATGCCAGTCCCCTTTTCTGCAGTAATAAGCTTTATATGTTGTTCCATTAGTGTGTCAGTTGGGTTACAGTCAGTCATCCTTAGTGATTCCACAATCTTTGCTGCATAAGATCGCTGACAGATGGTAATCTCATCATCAGTTTGTCTAACTTCCATTCCCAGGAAGTAGGTGAGCAGTCCAAGATCACTCATGTTGAAACTCTGTGTCATCTGCTGTTTGAATTCTGCTATCTTGTTCACAGATGGACCACAAATAATCAGGTCATCTACATAGACTCCCACTACTAGTAAAGTGTTTCCACTCCCTTTTCTATATACAGCATGTTCCACCTGACACTTTGTAAAACCCAAAGACACCAATTCTGAATCCAATTTAGAGTTCTAAGCTCTTGGTGCTTGTTTTAACCCATATAGGGCTTTGTTCAGCTTCAACACTTTTGTATCCTTCTCTGGAGTTTGAAAACCTGGTGGTTGTGTAACATACACAACTTCTTGAAGGCAACCATTTAAAAAGGCTGATTTTACATCCATATGATGTACCTCCCAATTTCCTTGTGCTGTTAATGCCAACAAAACTCTCACAGTTTCTAGTCTAGCAACAGGAGCAAACACTTCATCATAATCTACCCCTTCTTTCTGAGCATATCCCTTTGCTACCAACCTTGCCTTATATTTTACTATGTTACCAGCTGCATCCTTCTTTACTTTGAAGACCCACTTTAGACCTATAGCTCTATGACCAACAGGTAGGTCTGACCACACCCAAGTTTTGTTGTCTTCAATAGCTTGGAGTTCTGAAATCATGGCTTGTCTCCAGCATTGGTCAGTCAAGGAATTATCAACACTGACTGGCTCATCTGCTGCTAGCAGGCACAAACCACTATACTCAAAATCATGTACCTCCTGGGTTGAGTCCATCAGATCACTTAAGGTTCTATACCTCAATGGAACTCCTGGTGAGAAATCAGGTGACTGTTGATTATTGGTTGCACTAGTTTCAGAGCTTGAGGCATGTGGCTCACTTTGGGACATCTGAGGTGTTACAGGGGAGCCAGGTGGAATTTGTGGTGTACCAGCACCCCCTAAATTCATATCACTTGGTCCAGCTTGACTACTTGATTCATTTTCACTTCCTGCAGCTGATACAGTTGGGTGTTGTATTATTTGAACTGGTACAGGGTTGTGAAACCAGATCTCACATGGATCAGATGTGTCCACAGACTGCTGAGTGCTATGCTCATTATCCTAAATCCAACCTTTTTCTTCCTCAAATACCACATCTCTGCTTATGTGCACCTGTTCAGTAAGTGGGTCAACCAATCTGTAGCCCTTTGTGCCTGATTCATATCCCAAGAGAACCATCTTAGTTGACCTGTCTGCTAACTTGTTTAACCCTGGCCCAACTCTTTTCACATGACCAACACACCCAAAAGTTCTCAAATGATCAACTTTGGGTTTTATGCCATGCCATGCCTCATAAGGAGTTTTACCTTGCACACTTTTAGTTGGAGACCTGTTCAGTACATACACAGCTGTTGTGACTGCTTCGCCCCAGAATTTGGATGGTACTCTTTTGGTCTTCAACATGCACTTGGCCATCTCCACCAATGATTGGTTTCGACACTCGACTACTCCATTTTGTTGAGGAGAATAAGGAGCAGTTGTGTAGTGCTTAATGCCTTCTTCATTACAGAACATAGTAAATGAAATGGAGTTGAATTCACCACCTCGATCTGTCCTCAAGGCCTTCAACCTTCCCTCATGTTCTACTTCAGCCCTTTGTTTGATCTTCTTTAGAAAAAACAAAGCTTCATCCTTGGATCTCAGCAGCTCAATCCACATATATCGACTGAAATCATCTACAACTAGTAGAAAATACGACCTTCCACCCACTGTTGGTGGTCTGACCTGTCCACATAAATCTACATGAAACAAGTCCAAACCTTTCTTTGCTCTGAAAGAAAAGGCCTTTGGGAAAGGAGTTCTGTGTTGTTTTCCCAGAGTACACCCATCACAAACCTGTTCTACTTGATCTATGAGTGGTAATCCTTCAACCATCTCCTTTCTTCCCAGATCTCGAAGGGCTCTAAAATTTAAGTGCCCAAATCTTGAGTGCCACTGCCAAGCCACATCATTTTTCCTTGTCAAAAGACACACAGGAGCATCCACACCCAACTTCACTGTGTACAGTCGGTTGCCTGTTCTAGGAGCACTTATCAGCAGGTTGTATTCAGGATCAAATACTTTCAAGCAACCATCAGATAATCTAATGTTACACCCTGCCTCTTCCAACTGTCCAAGACTCACTATATTGCTCTTAAGTTTTGGAATGTAATAGACATTTGTGAGTACCTTGTGTTGATCATGATGTCCCTTGATCACCACTGAGCCCAGTCCACAAATCTCAATAGTTGAACCATCTCCAAAACGCACTGATCCTTTCATAGTGTTGTTCAGATGTGATAAAACAGACCGGGTTCCAGTCATATGGTTGCTGGCTCCCGTGTCTAGCACCCACACTTCATCTGGGCAGGCCACTGGCACCACTTTGTCTTCTACAAGGCGAACTGTTAGTGTAGATCCACCTGAAGCCTGCTCCACTTGGGCAAACAAAAGAGCTGCATGGTCAGTGCCGCCCACAGCTATATTTGCCTCTGGTGGTTTATGTTCTTTATCATCCTTCTTTGGACGCTTATAGTCTTGTGCCCAGTGACCATAGATGCCACAATTTCTGCACCTCCCTTTCCTCCTCGGAGTTCCTTTGGAAGTGAGCTTGCCTTTGTTAGAACTGCCACTACTGCCCGCATCAGAACGATGTGTCATCTTGGGTTTCCACTGACCAGCACTTCCATTGTTACCTTCCTTCTGAGAGGATCCCTGAAAACGATGTTTGTGTTTTTCCAACCACTCATCTTCAGCAAGCAACAAACGACCAGCCTTGTCAGTAATCTGTTCCAACTTGCTATCAAGACGATCTTCAGCAGCTTGGAGTCTTCCAACCAGATCTTCGACAGTGAGTGAACTCATGTCGCAAAACATCTCAATTGACACAGCAACCTGATTGAAACGAGAAGGTACAACACGCAGAAACTTTTTCACTACTCTCGTGTCATCTATGACTTCTCCGAGAGATTTGATATTGGTGACAAGATTGATGATTCTCATACCGAAATCCTCTACACTTTCACCTTCCTTGAACTCAATATTCTCAAATTCCTTCAAAAGTTTCTGAATGTTTACCTCTTTCACTCGATCAGCTCCGATCCTCATCGTCTTGACTGTTTCCCAAGCCTCCTTGACAGTCTTCTTGGCGCCTAGGGTTCCTCACATCTCCTTGGGGACAGACCTCATTAACGCGCCCATGGCTTGCCTGTCCTGGGAACGTTTGACGATCGTTCCTAGATCAATCACCTCCCAAATCTCCATAGCTTCGTAGTTAATCTGCATCAGCATTGCCCATTCTGCATAATTGGAACGAGTCAACATAGGCCATACCAGGGAACTCTCCTTGATGCCTGACGATGCAGCACTGATGCTCGGTTGCGTCTCGCTCATCTTCTCCGACGACCGGCGCGGAATGACGCGCTTCTTCCTCGGTGGTTGTCGCGGCGGGCTGATGGATCCGCCGTAGTACATCAACCGGCCTCTGATACCAGTTGTTGGAACCACGCCGGCACGGCTGGTTCTTGGATCGACGGCGACGAGCAGAGATCAACACTCACATAGGTAAACGGATGAACGCAGAGCTGTTTTTCAGCTGGGCAACTGCCTCAGTTCTTTTCTGTACGCACTAGTATTGCTCTTAAAAACGGAGAGTACAAAGGCATGAAGCCTGGCTTATCCCATCGCACGAGCACGCTCCACGATCTCCCTGATTTTCGGTGGTGACCGTGGACTGCGCAGCGCAGACGTCGCGACGGGTAAGCACAACCACTTGGCGGTCACGACGTGATCTGGGCGCGCACCAGTCACCCGCGATATCTACGCCACTCACAACAATACTGAAAACGTAAACTAATGTTCCAACGAGATTACAGAGAGCTAACTGAAAGCTACTGGACTTATTCAAAATAGAGACTAACAGGGGGAAGGATGACACCATAGTCACCGGATGAGACACGAAGTAGTGTCGCAACTTCCGCCGCGTCAGGATCACCACGTACAGCAGCTTCTGAATTTGCGGGTAGCGGATCTTGGTCTCGGATAGTACCTCGCTGATGAAGTAAACCGGCCTCTGGACGGGCAATGCATGCCCTTCTTCTTGTCTGTCAACCACGATTGCGACCCTGACCACCTGAGTGGTAGCGGCGACGTAGATCAAGAGGTCTTCTCCGGCAGCGGGGGGCACCAAGACGGGCGCATTTGTAAGGAGTGCCTTCAGGTTCCCGAGGGCTTCCTCGGCCTCGGAGGTCCAAGTGAAGCACTCGGTCTTTCTTAAGAGGCGGTACAGAGGTAGGCCTCTTTCGCCGAGGCGCGAGATGAAACGACTCAGGGCCGCAAGGCATCCCATGACCCTCTGTATGCCTTTCAAGTCCTTGATGGGCCCCATGTTGGTGATGGCCGCGATTTTCTTCGGGTTGGCCTCGATGCCCCGCTCGGAGACGATGAACCCCAAGAGCATGCCTCGGGGGACTCCGAAGACACACTTCTCGGGATTGAGTTTTACGCCCTTTGCCTTGAGACACCGGAATGTCGTTTCAAGGTCGGAAAGGAGGTCGGAGGCTTTCCTCGTCTTGACTACGATGTCATCGACATAAGCCTCGACCGTTCGACCAATGTGTTCGTCGAACACGTGGTTCATGCACCTTTGGTACGTCGCACCCGCATTCCTCAAACCAAATGGCATAGTAACATAGCAGTACATGCCAAAAGGTGTGATGAAAGAAGTCGTGAGCTGGTCGAACTCTTTCATCCTGATTTGGTGATACCCTGAGTAGGCATCAAGGAAAGACAGGGTTTCGCATCCTGCAATGGAATCCACGATTTGATCGATGCGAGGCAGAGGATAGGGAACTTTTGGGCATGCTTTGTTTAGACCAGTGTAGTCTACACACATCCGCCATTTCCCTCCTTTCTTTCTCATAAGCACGGGGTTGGCAAGCCATTCGGGATGGAATACCTCTTTGATGAACCCTGCGGCCATCAGCTTGTGGATCTCCTCGCCTATGGCTCTGCGCTTTTCTTCGTCGAATCGGAGCAGAGGTTGCTTCACGGGTCGGGCTCCAGCTCGGATATCCAGCGAGTGCTCGGCGACATCCCTCGATACGCCAGGCATGTCTGAGGGACTCCACACGAAAGCTTCGGCGTTTGCACAGAGAAAGTCGACGAGCACTGCTTCCTATTTGGGGTCGAGCTCGGAGCCGATCCAGATCTGCTTGGAGGCGTCGTTGCTGGGGTCGAGTGGGATGGACTTAACTGTCTCCGCTGGCTCAAAGTTGCTGGCATGGCGCTTCACGTCTGGCGCCTCCTTGGAGAGGCTCTCCAGGTCGGCGATGAGGGCCTCGGATTCGGCGAGGGCCTCGGCGTACTCCACGCACTCTACGTCGCATTCGTACGCGTGTCGGTACGTGGGGCCGACGGTGATGACCCCGTTGGGGCCCGGCATCTTGAGCTTGAGGTAGGTGTAGTTGGGGACGGCCATGAACTTGGCGTAGCATGGCCTCCCTAGTACCGTGTGGTAGGTTCCTCGGAACCCGACCACCTCGAACGTGAGGGTTTCCCTTCTGAAGTTGGAGGGAGTCCCGAAGCAGACGGGCAGATCGAGTCGTCCGAGGGGTTGGACGCGTTTCCCGGGGATGATCTCGTGAAAAGGCGCCGCACCGGCCTGGACCGAGGACACATCGATCTGCAGGAGCTCGAGGGTCTTGGCGTAGATAATGTTGAGGCTACTGCCTCCGTCCATGAGGACCTTGGTGAGCCTGACGTTGCCGATGACGGGGTCGACAACGAGCGGGTATTTCCCCGGGCTCGGCACGCGGTCGGGGTGATCGCCCTGGTCGAAGGTGATGGGCTTGTCGGACCAGTCTAGGTAGACCGGCGCCGCCACCTTTACCGAGCAGACCTCCTGACGCTCTTGCTTGTGGTGCCGAGCCGAGGCATTCGCCACTGGCCCACCGTAGATCATGAAGCAGTTGCGGACCTCGGGGAACTCCTCTGCCTAGTGATCCTCCTTCTTGTCGTCGTGGGGGGCCCTGCCACCCTCCGCAGGTGGCCCGGCCCTGTGAAAGTAACGCCGAAGCATGGCGCATTCCTCAAGGGTGTGCTTGACGGGTCTCTGATGATAGGGGCACGGCTCCTTGAGCATCTTGTCGAATAGATTGCCGCCTCCGGGAGGTTTCCGAGGGTTCTTGTACTCAGCGGCGGCGACAAGGTCTGCGTCGGCTGCGTCGCGTTTCGCTTGTGACTTCTTCTTGCCTTTCTTCTTGGTGCCGCGATGAGCGGACGCCTCGGGAACATCTTCCGGCAGGCGGCCCTGGGGCTGCTTGTCCTTTCGGAAGATGGCCTCAACCGCCTCCTGGCCAGAGGCGAACTTGGTGGCGATGTCCATCAGCTCGCTCGCCCTGGTGGGGGTCTTGCGTCCCAGCTTGCTCACCAGGTCGCGGCAGGTGGTGCCGGTGAGGAACACACCGATGACATCCGAGTCGGTGACGTTGGGCAGCTCGGTGCGCTGCTTTGAGAATCGCCGGATGTAGTCTCGGAGAGACTCTCCCGGCTGCTGGCGGCAGCTTCGGAGATACCAGGAGTTCCCAGGGCGCACATACGTGCCCTGGAAATTACCGGTGAAGGCTTGGACTAGGTCGTCCCAGTTGGAGATCTGCCCCGGAGGCAGATGCTCCAGCCAGGCCCGAGCGGAGTCGGAGAAGAACATGGGGAGGTTGCGGATGACGAGGTTGTCATCGTCCGTTCCACCCAGTTGGCAGGCCAGCTGGTAGTCCACGAGCCACAGTTCCGGTCTTGTCTCCCCCAAGTACTTTGTGATGGTACTCGGGGTTCGGAACCGGGTCGGGAACGGCGCTCGTCGTATGGCTCGGCTGAAAGCCTACGGGCCGGGCGGTTCGGGCGAGGGGCTCCGATCCTCCCCGCTATCATAGCGTCCCC
Organism: Zea luxurians; assembly: GCA_029449295.1. NCBI lineage: Eukaryota > Viridiplantae > Streptophyta > Magnoliopsida > Poales > Poaceae > Zea > Zea luxurians. The sequence goes on along the minus strand of JAOPSE010000011.1, from coordinate 94,598,147 downwards.
CACGCCTGGGGTGGTAGCCTCGGCGCACCATCTCGTCGAGGCGGGCTCGATGGTTGCGGTGGTGGTGCTCGTTGCCGAGGCGTCCCGGGGCTGCAGGCGCTGTGTTGCGCGTGCGCCCAGTGTGGACCGAGGCTTCCCGCACGAATCGGGAAGTCACGGTGCGGTGCTCCGAGGGGTATCCCAGCCTTCGGGAGGCAGGGCTCTCGGCCCATCGGACCGCGGCATCCTCCAGGAGATTCTTGAGCTCTCCCCAGATCCGCCGCCCTTTGGTGGTTGATGGTTCCGGCATTGCGCGGAGAAGTATCGCTGCCGCAGCCAGGTTCTGGCCGACCCCACTTGAAGCCGATGGCGGCCTTGTCCTGACGTCGTCGGCGATGCGAAGCTGGACGCCCTGGGGTAGATGACGCGCTTCTCCGGCCGGAGCTTGGCCTACCCATTCCTGCCCGATGTTCCGGCGGAGTGGCTCAAGTGTTCCTGCCCCCTCGTCGAGCCTGGCCTACATCTCGCGGATTTGCTCGAGCTGTGCGTCCTGACCCCCCGCAGGAACTGGGACCACAGCTAGCTCCCGAAGGATGTCAACGCGAGGCGCAGGCCTAGGGGGATCACCGTTTTCCGGTATACCAAGATGGTTGCCTTCGTCGGGACCCCCTAGATCGACGTGGAAACATTCACGACTTGGGCCGCTGTCTCCATCGCCGAAGCTGTGGCTACCGTCGGAACAATCGGAAAGGCAGTAGTCGCATGCGATCATAAAGTCCCGCATGGCGCTGGGGTTACCGAGCCCGGAGAAATCCCAACCAAAGTCGAGCTCGTCATCTTCCTCGGAACCCGAGGGTCCGTAGGTCGAGACGGCCGTCAGTCGGTCCCAGGGTGACCGCATATGATACCCCGGAGGGCTGGTGCATGCCTCTATGAAGGCTTCCACTAAAGCGGGGTCGCTTGGTGGGTCGAGGCCGAATCCAAAAGGCATGAGACGGGAGTCGGTCGGTACCTCTTGGTCGACAGGTGGTGACGTTGTCACGTCAGGGGCGGACTGCACCATTGTCTTAGGTACGAGGGTGACGCCCAGCAAGTCCTTCGCGAGCATGCTGGCATCGTCCGTCCGCTTGGAGTTGGCGTGTCACAGGGAAACGGCGCTCGTCTTCGTCTCAGACGCGAGGTCGACGCCCGACGTGTCCCCCGTCGGGGCGCCGGCGCCATCGACTCGCTCGACAGCCGATGAGGTGCCGCCTCCTGCTTGGCCATGGTTGCCCCGCCTCCTCCTCCTCCGGCGGGGGAGGTGACGGGACAAACTCGGACGCCGTTCTTCCGCCTCGTGGGGAAGACGTCGTCGATTCCGCCGCTGGCGGGCGGGTTGTCGGTCGCCGTTGTCGCCGTCGCGCGGCGGAGGAAGGAGTATCATGTCGTAGCTGCCGTCGAGGGACATGAACTCAAGACTCCCGAAATGGAGCACAATCCCGAGTTGGAAAGGTTGCTGGAGACTACCCATCTGGAGCTTGACGGGGAGCTGTTCGTCAACACGCAGCAGGCCCCTACCTGGCGCGCCAACTGTCGGCATTTCGACCCCGGGGGGTCCCTAGACCGACGAGTGAATTGTCGCCGCGTGTCCCAGCCCAGATGGGTCGGCGCGAGACGGAGCACGAAGGGGGGTAGAAGAGAGGGGAAAGCCCGCGGCCTCCGTGTTTGTCCTGCGCCTAGGTTGGGTGCGCTTGCAGTAGGGGGTTACAAGCGTCCGCGTGGGGGGAGAGCGAGGGACTCTACGCGTCGCCCCGTCCTCCCGCACGGCCAACCTTCTTGTAAGAGAGCCCTGGACCTTCCTTTTATAGGCATAAGGAGAGGGTCCAGGTGTACAATGGGGGATGTAGCAAAGCGCTATCGTGTCTAGCAGAGAGGAGCTAGTGCCCTAAGTACATGCCTTCGTGGCAGCCAGAGAGGTTTTGGCACCCTGTTCATATGATGTCGTGGCCGTCGGAGGAGCGTTGGAGCCTTGCGGAAGGACAGCTGTCGGGGCTGTCGAGTCCTTGCTGACGTCTCCTTGCTTCCGTAAGGGTTTGAGAGTCGTCGTCATGGAGCACGCGGGGCGCCATCATTATCTGTTTTCTGGGGTGAGCCAGATGGGACGCCGGTCCCGTTACCCGTAGCCTGAGCTAGCTAGGGATAGGGTAATGATGGCCCCCCTGTGACGTGGTCGGTCCGAGCCCTGGGTTGGGCGAGGCGGAGGCTCCTCCGAGGTCGGGGTCGAGTCGGTCTTCCGAGGTCGAGGTCGTGTCCGAGCCCCGAATCGGGCGAGGCGGAGTTCGTCGTCTTTTGGGGCCGAGCCTGAGTCCGAGCCCTGGGTCGGGCGAGGCAGAGTTTGTCGTCTTCCGGGGCCGAGCCCGAGTCCGAGCCCTGGGTCGGGCGAGGCGGAGTTCGTCATCTTCCGGGGCCGAGCCCGAGTCCGAGCCCTGGGGTCGGGCGAGGCGGAGTTCGTCGTCTTCCGGGGCCGAGCCCGAGTCCGAGCCCTGGGTCGGGCGAGGCGGAGTTCGTCGTCTTCTAGGGCCAAGCCGGAGTCCGAGCCCTGGGTCGGGCGAGGCGGAGTTCGTCGTCTTCCGGGGCCGAGCCCGAGTCCGAGCCCTGGGGTCGGGCGAGGCGGAGTTCGTCGTCTTCCGGGGCCGAGCCCGAGTCCGAGCCCTGGGGTCGGGCGAGGCGGAGTTTCCTATGGCGCCTGAGGCCGGACTTGGCTGTTGTCAGCCTCACTCTATCGAGCGGCACAGCAGTCGAAGCGACGCAGGCGGCGCTGTCTTCTTGTCAGGCCGGTCAGTGGAGCGGCGAAGTGACCGCGGTCACTTTCGGCTCTGTCGACTGAAGGGCGCATGACAGGATAGGATGTCAGGCCATCCTTGTATTAAATGCTCCTGCGATTTGGTCGGTCGGTGTGGCGATCTGGCCAAGGTTGCTTCTTGGCAAAGACCGGGCCTCGGGTGAGACGTGGATCTTCCGGGGTCGGCTGCCTTTGCCTGAGGCTGGGCTCGGGCGAGGCGAGGTCGTGTCCCTTGAGTGGACCGAGCCTTGGCTTAATCGCACACATCAGGCCTTTGCAGCTTAGTGCTGATGGGGGTTACCAGCTGAGATTAGGAGTCTTGGGGGTACCCCTAATTATGGTCCCAGACAAGCGCGCCCCTGCTAGAGACCGACGCCGCCCGAGCCCCCGTGCACCGCGCCATGCGCACCTGCGTGCAGCTCCCCGACCGACGCCGCACCCATATCCCGCGCGACCGACCGTTTCTCCTCTGCGTGAATGGAGCTTCAATGCGTCCGTTCCTCTCCCTCCCCCATTACTCCTTCTCCTCCATGAACGCCATCAACAGCCATGAAGACCCCGACGACCTCTGCTCTCCCTCCCTCTCCTCTATAAAATCCAACGCCGAGCCCTCTCCTTCTCCCTGCCCAAGCTCGCTCTCTCTTCTCGCGCCTCCCTCACTCTCGCAGTGTAGTTCGCCGGAGTTCGCCGTCGTGACTCGCCGAAGTTCGTACTCATCGTTCGCGTTCCCCAACCGGAGCTCCGCCCGAACGCTCACCAATGATCGCGTTGTTCCCTGTCCATCGAACCTCGCCCGTCGAAACCCCCTCGTCGACGTTCATCCCTGCACATGTGCAAGAATCCAAGGTTGAAAACAACCTCAAATGTTGATTTATGTTCTAAATCACGTTTTGAATTAATTTATGAATTATTGTTGTAATATGGAGATGATGCGATTTGGCGATTTACGTGTATGACTTTAGAGATTTCGATGTATACGTATAGACAAAATCGAACCCCGCGACGCTACTTTGAATATACGTATAATTTTATAATTCTAAAAATGAATACGGGCACTATTCACTACTTTAGTGATTTCCATACTAGAATTGTTTATAATTGATTTCGCTTTATTGTGTGGAGCTATAATTGGTTAGTATTGATATAAGTATAATCTTAGTGATCTTAGTGATATAAGAAATTGAAATAGGAATTAAGCCACACATTTCCGGTTGAATGAAAATATATAGATTTTACTATTCATAATAAATGTATTCATAAGTATAGCACTTAATTACTTAGAATAGTAAAATGCTTATTTATTTCATAATAACCATGAATAGGTTATTAAAAGTCCTATTTAGTAATTTACAATTAATTCTTAGTATATTAATGTTAGAAGAATTAAATAAACAATTTTTAGTTATATATAAATTCTATTTAGAAAAGAAAAGGAGGAAACCAAAAGAGTAGAATGTATAATAATGTTCAAATGACTTATAATAACGTTAAAATAACTTAACTAGGCACTCATACTGAAGCGTCCCCAATCCTCTGGGACTCAAATGTGATACAATTACTAGTCCCAGGAGGCTAGTAAACACATTTATACATCAGATGATACCAAATCTGCTTAAACGAGACAAACCTACAAAGGTGGCGAACAACTTTAAGAGTTGGTCCACAACTCGAGACATATCATCAGAGTGGGGCTGAAGTAGCCCGATATACGCAGTGAAGCAATTCAGCGGTCCAACAGCCACAGGCAAGGTTGGGAACAGTCGTAACTCTTACCCGATCTCCTTTTTCTGAAAAAAAATAAATAAGCAAGGGTGAGTACAAACGTACTCAGCAGCCCACCTTCACCCGCGGAATGGGGAAATCAGATATAATGCATGGAATATGTAGAGCTCAGGATATTTGCAGAAACAGCAATATTTTATGCAGGATTGTTTTGAAAAACATTTTGTATTTTGCAAAGCGCATCCTCTCCAAAAGGAGCAGGAAGTTTTTCAATATTAGAACAAAATCCCCTGGACTAAACCATCCAGGTATCTCAGCAGTTTCCCACTGGTTTTCATTTTCAAAAACAGCTACTGGACTTCCCGTCCACCATAGCTCACGGCTCAACCGCCGAACCTTTTAAAAACCACTTTTCTCAAACGCACCTCTTTTTTTTGAAAACAAAACACTAATTGCCATACCATACCGGACTCGTCCATTCCTGTGGACACAGACTATTCGAATAGGTTTTCAAACTCTGCGCAGAGGTGTACACTTTACCCACTAGTCCGGCTCTGCGATCTCATAGCTAGTGAGACCCGAATCCGAATCTCTTTCTTTCCTCGCACGTCCTAACCTTAACGGTTATACCGGAAGGAGTCAGGCCACCGCCATGCCCAAACCGGACAAAACATTCCCCCTCCTTATCCTCCCGGTGCTCCCCAGCCTTCATAACCCTGGGGTTGGACCGTACGAGTTCAGATTGAGTGACTGCCCACACAGTCTCGAGTGGTTGTACTTATCATGAGTACAGGTAGTGAAAGATGACAAACCGGTCCTTATACGAGGGGACAATCCTTCTGCTCACGCCTAAACCAGCTGAGCCATCACCTTAGGCCCTCCCCTAAACCAGGGAGTCCCTGATCATCCCTACTCAAAGGTGATAAGGGTGAAAACCCTTCATCAAACACATTTTGAAAAGCATTTTCTTTTGGAAACTCACACCTTTCCTCAAATCATTTGTAACAATTATATCAGGGATTGATTGCGGCAAGCGGCTGGGTGGCCATAATAACTTGTCTCAAAATCATATTATGCATAAAATAACAAGCTGAGGGTTGTGGTTGTAAAATCATAGGTAATTTATGCATCAAAGGGATCCAGTGAGCTTGCCGTGCTTATTCGGCGAAGGGGAAGGAGAGCTCGCGGAACTGGCTTCTGGCTCCACCGCCTGGCGTAGACTTGCAGATCTGGCCTCCACGAGATGGCACGAATGCTCCGATAACTATGCAACATGAACAAGCAAACATACAAACCAGCAAGTATACCAACAAATATTTAGTATAGTGGTCAGAAAAGCGATATATGGATGGGTAGAGTCTTGAGTAGAATCTATGTCATGTGGTGTTGTGATATTACTGGTGGTGGAGCGGAGGTGCTTACCAGGAGGGTGGACTAGAGGCGAAGCGACACTAGGCGTGTAGCCAGCGGAGCGGAGTAACTGAGTGGGTGGGGTGTTTGCCTTGGCTGAGGGTGTTGAGTGTGTGTGGAGAGGGAGAGGGTAGCTGGGTGTATTTATAGCTGAGTGTATGTGGTGTAGCACAGTGAAGTTCACTGTTGGTGAGAATAGTGACGAATGAATCGTCTGACTTGGTATGAACATGAGAGTTATAGGCAGAATATGGGACAAGAGTATTTTGGGAGTTTTCTAGAACATGAACCATGCTTAAGGGGTGACATGGCTGGATAGGGAATAGTTTGATAAAAATTTAGAAACGAGAATTATTGGAATCTGAGTTTGGGAGCCTGGTTCGAAGGAATCTCAAAGTTAAGCGTGCTCAACTCGGAGAAACCTGGGATGGGTGACCAGATGGGAAGTTCCCTACTGGAAGGAAAATCACAGTCACCGGAGTTCGTATGACTGGAACATTGGTCTGGCTGGTCATAGGTGGACTGGACAGCATGATGGATGAGTAGTTGAAATTTGGGATGACTAGATGACCGATGAATAGTAACGATGATTAGTAACGATGAATAGTGGCGATGGAAAAGTAATTATAGATATCATCGATGAATAGTAACGATGATGAATAGCAATGATAAATAGTAACGATGATGAATAGTGTATGTGAATAGTAATGGTGAATAGTAATGGTGAATAGTAATGGTGAATAGTAATGGTGAATAGTGATAGTGAATAGTTCATATGAACGAACGATGAATAGGAACTATGAACGAACGGACGAACGATCGAATGATCGGACGAACGAACGATTGGAATTTCGGCAGCATAACGGCAGGAAAAGATTATTTGGACGAACGAACGGACGAACGATAGAATGATCGGACGAACGAACGATCGGAATTTCGGCAGCATAACGGCAGGACAAAGATTATCTGGAAGAACGATGAATAGGGGCTATGAACGAACGATGAACGATGAATAGGGACTATGAACGAACGATGAACGATCGAATGATCGAACGAACGAACGATCGGAATTTCGGCAGCATAACGGCAGGAAAAAGATTATTTGGAAGAACGATGAATAGGGACTATGAACGAACGATGAACGATGAATAGGAACTATGAACGAACGATGAACGATCGAATGATCGAACGAACGAACGATCGGAATTTCGGCAGCATAACGGTAGGAAAAAGATTATTTGGACGAACGAACGGACGAACGATCGAACGATCGGACGAACGGACGAACGAACCATGAACGATCGGACGAACGATCGAACGATCGGACGAACGAACGAACAAACTAAGAACAGGGGACGAACGATCGAAGAACGATCGAACGATCCTTGTGCTAGTGTGTGCTTGTGTGGAACATGGAGTGGGTGTGTGTGGGGGGGGAGAGAGTTGCCATGAAATGGCTTGGGGTGGGATGAGAGGAGGCCCTTGCCCCTCTATTTATAGCCATGGTGGGGGGATTAGGGAGAGGGATGAGAGGATTAGTGGGAGGATGAGAGGATTAGTGGGAGATTAGCATGTATTTGTCTTGTGTAAGTGTAATTAGCTTGTAGAGCTCACGTATGACACCGGAGGCATACGTATACGTATGAGCATGAGGAAAGTTATGAAGAAAATATTTGTAGGGACTTGAAAAATGATTCTGAAGGTATTTCTCAAGAGGAAAATACCTGGAGATATATCGGTGGAATATTTGGGCAGTATTTCTGGAAAGAACTTGAAGAGGATCACTAGGGAAATATCTGGGCACTATTTCTGGAAAGAATTTGAGGGGGATCACTCGGGAAATATTTGTAGGATATTTTGAGGAGGATTTTGGAGATAATATGGACCACTATATTTTATTTGTCAATATCAACTCGCAAACAAACATTTTGAAATGAAACTTGAAATTCATTTTGAATTTAGAGGGAGTTTGAGAAAATTTCAGGATTTGAATTTTTGGGATGCTACAAATCTACCCCACTTAAAAGGAATCTCGTCCTCGAGATTCGGCAGAGAAGGGTTATGGGTATAGCTTTACTTCAGCTACATATCTTCACTCTGCAGACTCTTCGAGGAGATGGAACTTCAACAAAATCTAGCCTTTTAGGAGCATCCGGTTGCTGATTACAAACGCTGATTCTGGCTACTCAAAGATCATCTTCAGGCTTCTAGGTTTCGCTTGGCAGCTAGCTTATTGAAGAAGCATCGATGCCAACACGCAAACCTTTCTCTTGCGAACTTCCACATGGATTCCTTCCTTGATTGGTCTTCTGGTGCTTCATCAACAAAACTTGGGTGACCACTTCTCATCCAGAAACTTATAAGCTTCGATGATCTGGTCCTCCACAAGCTTACTAAGGCCTTCTTCTTTTTCTCCATAGCAGGAACCTTACTGGAATACTACCCCACTTAAAAAGAATGAGGGTAGATCTCTTGAATCTTGGGGATTTGAACTCCTTGAAGTACCTCATAACAAGGGTGTTACGGGGCCTTCTTCTGCTGTTGCTGCTTGAGCAGGCTGCGGAGAGATGACTGACACAGGGTTGATTTTGGGAGAACCTTCTTCTTATCTTCTCTTCGCTATCTTTTTTTCTCTTTTCACTGCTCCTTTCTTTCTCTTTGCTCTTCCCACTGGATGATTCTATCAAAGAGTATTAGCATCATACAGAGGAGGAAACCAAAGATGTTGAACCATATACAACAGTCTTCAACCCAAGAATCACCAAGCATTGTGATCTTAGGGGCGAGGGAGTGGAAAATGGAGTTGCTTGCGATTTGGCAGAGGGGGTTTTATTTGGAGTGTTTTGCTTGGGATGGGAACTGAGGGAGCTGGTGGGGGGGGGTTTATAGGCGAGCGGTATTGATGGTGGTGCTCGGGGGGTGGAGTGGTGGTGATGGAGCAGGTGCTACGCGGCAGCGGGTGCGACAAGGGAAGGGGGGGCCTGGTGTTGCCGGCGATGAGGGTGGCGGTGGGTGCGCTGCAAAGGTGGCGTGGGCGGCGGTAGTGCGCTGCAAAGGGGGGGGCGTGGGGCGATGGTAGTGCGCATGGAGGCGGGCACGCGTGCGAGGGGCACGGGTGAGTGGTGGGGTCAATGACCCTGATGTTTGTGGTCTCTGGTTCCAAGAATCTTTGCCTCTCTGTATGGTAATAACTCCTTCTGTCCTCTTTTCCTGTTTACTTTGACTCAGGGGCAGTGCTTTGATTCTCACGGTCGGCCCTTTTGACTGAGCGACTGGATAGGTTCCTCTGTAGCTTATTCCATGCTTCAAGGGTAAGCTTCCCGGTATCTTCTTGGGTAAGGCACTTTTCTCTTTAGATGGGTTAAGATGAGAATGGAAGCATAAGGTAAGGATTAGCTCTAGTTTGTGATCTATGTTTTTAGAGAAAACCTTTTTAAGAAAAACGAAAAGAAAACACACAAGCTCAGCAATGATAAGCACAAACAAATCGAATGTTTTGAATAAGGGAAGAATAGAGTTTTTCCAAAGCACGGACTACTCAGATTCGGGGGCTAAGCATAACTACTATTGCTCAGCTCCTGAATTGAGGACTATGCTAACCAGGACTTATGAGCACTAACGTTAAAGCATCACATATGCACTCAAAAGAGGAGAAAACATCAAGCGAAATTCATTTTGAAATGCCCTAGGGGGCCACACAATTAGAGTTTTTCAAAAACACGGTCTACACGATTACCTCTCATACATGCAGGGTTCTAGCCAAAGTGAAGAAAACTTCACTACCCGATGCATGCAGAGGACTGGGCATACTAACTTCAAACCAGACAGCTTCTCTTCTGGCAAGGCTGACGCACAACTTCAATCTGAGATATCTCCTGGATGGGTCAACAGGGAGCTGATGTTGATGACTTCTTCTAGCGGCGACTGAGATGGCAGGACAGGGTCGAACTCTTCTTCAAGCGGGACTGGCTCTTGTAGCTCCTCTGAGGGCGGCGGTGCTAGCGGGGTGCTTGCAGCTTCTTCCTTGACCTCAAGGGACGGTGCTGGAATCTTCTTCATGGTGAGGGGCTCAAACAACTCTGGCGGGGGATCTTGGGAGGACTCGGGGTGCTCTTGTTTATCCATAGCCTTAGGGGAGACTGGAATTCCTTCCAAGACTATGGCTCCTTCTGGGAGTTCCCAAGCCTTCTTCTCTCCTCTGATAGAGACCGGGTGACCTTGAAGAATCTGGGGATCTTCAGCTCTCCTGGGTTGAACTAGGTTGGATGGAGCGGGCTCTTGGATCCGCAGGGCTCTACGTTGGTTATGGGTTACCAAGTAGGCCTCCATCAGCTTCTGGACATGCTCATCCTTGGCTTGCTTCAGGGCTTCCACAGCAATGACTTCACGACTTTCTAAGGCAGCTACACGGGCTTGAGCTGTGGTGAGATCCACATGGAGCTTACGGTTGAGCTTCTCTGCATCTTCTGCTTGGGCAATCATCTGACGGTGGTGCCGAGCCAAGAAATCATACTGGGCATCCAGGGTGAGCAGGTATGCAGTGAGGTACACGACTATGGGGTCGTCCTCAAGCAGCTGCTGCTCTTCCAATGCACGCATCCTGGCCATCCAAGCGGGACGGTCTCTCTGAAAGGGGCGGAAAGAATCTGAGCGGGGTGTCGGCCACTTCTTCACAGATCTGACACAGGGCCCTCAATGCCTTGCGAGCGACGACTTGGCAGGTGTCTTTGAATCTGTGCCCAGCAGCAGTGATACTCCATTCCACATGGTGTGGACTGGATCCAATGTATACAGTCACGACACACTTCTCTGTGCCATGCTCGATGAATTCACGACCATCATACTCTGGCTGGCTCCTGATTCCGAGGCGGACTGTGCATGCTCTCAGCAACTTGGGGAAACCATCTTCATTCTGGCAAAAGCTGGTTTGGCAGCGGACCTCCATCTGACTTCTGAGAGAAGGAAAGGGGGAAACATTTTTGAAATGAAGGGATGAGAGCAAGAATTTTTTAAGAAAATAGTTTTGACTCAAAAACTTTTGGATCAGGCTAAGGGTTACGTCCTGCGGCCAACCTAACAGCTCTGATACCACCTGAAGCGTCCCCAATCCTCTGGGACTCAAATGTGATACAATTACTAGTCCCAGGAGGCTAGTAAACACATTTATACATCAGATGATACCAAATCTGCTTAAACGAGACAAACCTACAAAGGTGGCGAACAACTTTAAGAGTTGGTCCACAACTCGAGACATATCATCAGAGTGGGGCTGAAGTAGCCCGATATACGCAGTGAAGCAATTCAGCGGTCCAACAGCCACAGGCAAGGTTGGGAACAGTCGTAACTCTTACCCGATCTCCTTTTTCTGAAAAAAAATAAATAAGCAAGGGTGAGTACAAACGTACTCAGCAGCCCACCTTCACCCGCGGAATGGGGAAATCAGATATAATGCATGGAATATGTAGAGCTCAGGATATTTGCAGAAACAGCAATATTTTATGCAGGATTGTTTTGAAAAACATTTTGTATTTTGCAAAGCGCATCCTCTCCAAAAGGAGCAGGAAGTTTTTCAATATTAGAACAAAATCCCCTGGACTAAACCATCCAGGTATCTCAGCAGTTTCCCACTGGTTTTCATTTTCAAAAACAGCTACTGGACTTCCCGTCCACCATAGCTCACGGCTCAACCGCCGAACCTTTTAAAAACCACTTTTCTCAAACGCACCTCTTTTTTTTGAAAACAAAACACTAATTGCCATACCATACCGGACTCGTCCATTCCTGTGGACACAGACTATTCGAATAGGTTTTCAAACTCTGCGCAGAGGTGTACACTTTACCCACTAGTCCGGCTCTGCGATCTCATAGCTAGTGAGACCCGAATCCGAATCTCTTTCTTTCCTCGCACGTCCTAACCTTAACGGTTATACCGGAAGGAGTCAGGCCACCGCCATGCCCAAACCGGACAAAACATTCCCCCTCCTTATCCTCCCGGTGCTCCCCAGCCTTCATAACCCTAGGGTTGGACCGTACGAGTTCAGATTGAGTGACTGCCCACACAGTCTCGAGTGGTTGTACTTATCATGAGTACAGGTAGTGAAAGATGACAAACCGGTCCTTATACGAGGGGACAATCCTTCTGCTCACGCCTAAACCAGCTGAGCCATCACCTTAGGCCCTCCCCTAAACCAGGGAGTCCCTGATCATCCCTACTCAAAGGTGATAAGGGTGAAAACCCTTCATCAAACACATTTTGAAAAGCATTTTCTTTTGGAAACTCACACCTTTCCTCAAATCATTTGTAACAATTATATCAGGGATTGATTGCGGCAAGCGGCTGGGTGGCCATAATAACTTGTCTCAAAATCATATTATGCATAAAATAACAAGCTGAGGGTTGTGGTTGTAAAATCATAGGTAATTTATGCATCAAAGGGATCCAGTGAGCTTGCCGTGCTTATTCGGCGAAGGGGAAGGAGAGCTCGCGGAACTGGCTTCTGGCTCCACCGCCTGGCGTAGACTTGCAGATCTGGCCTCCACGAGATGGCACGAACGCTCCGATAACTATGCAACATGAACAAGCAAACATACAAACCAGCAAGTATACCAACAAATATTTAGTATAGTGGTCAGAAAAGCGATATATGGATGGGTAGAGTCTTGAGTAGAATCTATGTCATGTGGTGTTGTGATATTACTGGTGGTGGAGCGGAGGTGCTTACCAGGAGGGTGGACTAGAGGCGAAGCGACACTAGGCGTGTAGCCAGCGGAGCGGAGTAACTGAGTGGGTGGGGTGTTTGCCTTGGCTGAGGGTGTTGAGTGTGTGTGGAGAGGGAGAGGGTAGCTGGGTGTATTTATAGCTGAGTGTATGTGGTGTAGCACAGTGAAGTTCACTGTTGGTGAGAATAGTGACGAATGAATCGTCTGACTTGGTATGAACATGAGAGTTATAGGCAGAATATGGGACAAGAGTATTTTGGGAGTTTTCTGGAACATGAACCATGCTTAAGGGGTGACATGGCTGGATAGGGAATAGTTTGATAAAAATTTAGAAACGAGAATTATTGGAATCTGAGTTTGGGAGCCTGGTTCGAAGGAATCTCAAAGTTAAGCGTGCTCAACTCGGAGAAACCTGGGATGGGTGATGAAAGGGAATTAGGCTTACACCTATTTCCTATGCTAATTTTGGTGGTTGAATTGCCCAACACAAATAATCAGACTAACTAGTTTGCTCCAGTGTATAAGTTATACAGGTGCCAAAGGTTCACAGCAAGCCAATAAAAAGAACAAAGTTGGGTTCAAAATTGAGAGCTAAGGGCATCCCGAGTGGCTCACTGGTCTGGCGCACCGGACTGTCCGGTGGCACCAGGAGACTTTCCAATAAACTCCTCAGCCTCGGGAAAGCCTCGGAGCCGGCGCGCTAAAATTCACCGGACTGTCCGGTGTGCACCGGACATGTCCGGTGCTCCAAGGAAGCACCGTCTCCGGAACTCGCCAGCCTCGGGTTCGCGCGGCAGCCGCTCCGCTAAAATTCACCGGACTGTCCGGTGTACACCGGACTGTCCGGTGTAACTGCGGGGCAACGACTACTTCGGCGCCAACGGTCGACTCTGACAGTAAACAGGCACGCGGCAGAGTCAGAGCAGAGGATCAGAGAGGCACCGGACTGTCCGGTGTGCACCGGACTGTCCGGTGCCGCATGAGGACAAAGCCTCCAACGGTCGACCAGCTCCAACCCAACGGCTATTTGGTGACGTGGCTGTCACACCGGACATGTCCGGTGTGCACCGGACTGTCCGGTGCACCATACGACAGACAGCCTTCACCAACGGCTAGTTTTTGTTTGGTGGCTATAAATACCACCCCAACCGGCCACTTCAAAGTGTGGGAGCCCAAGCAACATTCCAAGTCATTTAGTTGACATACTCAAGCCCTCCCAACCACTTATATTCATTGATCCATCCTATACACAAGATTTAGACCACTACAACCAACACAAGTGCCACAAAAGAGAGAGCAAGCAAAAGAGAGCTACTCATTTGAGTTTAGCACTAGTGCCTTGTGAGATTCATTGAGAGATAGTGTGTGCTTCATCTTTGTGTTCATTTGCGCGTGGAGTTTTGACTCCCATTCGAACTTCCTCCAAAGTTTTGGAGGCTTGTAAAAGCTAGCAAGAGACACCAAAGATTGTGGTGGTCCTTGTGGGATCGAGAGTGATCCTTGAGAAGAAGAAGAGCTCCCCGATCCTTGTGTGATCGGGGGAGAGAGGGAAAGGGTTGAAAAAGACCCGTCCTTAAGTGGACTCCTCAACGGGGACTAGGCCTTCGAGGGCCGAACCTCGGTAAAACAAATCACCCGTGTCCATTGTGTTTATTGCTTGTGATTTGTTCGTTTTCCCTTGCTCTAAGTTTTCTTGCACCTTTATTTACTAATATCATTTGGTGTTGCTTCAAGTTAAATTCCCATTTAGTAAAGCAACACGTTGCAAGAAAGAACTTGTCCTAGTGCTCTTCTCATCTAAGGCTTCTTGCTTTGTGATTCTATAACTTACTAATTGTATTGATTTATCACTTCCGCATTATTTAGCAATACTCTCTTCAAGCAAGAACTTAGTTTATACTCTCCGATATTTGTATATCGTGTTCTAACCACTAATCAAGGGATCTAGTTGGGGGATAAAGTTTTAATTTTCAGGTTTCGCCTATTCACCCCCCCTCTAGGCGACTTTCAATTGGTATCAGAGCTAGGCACTTCATCTTGAGTCTAACAACTCGAAGTGATGGCTCGTAGAAGATCCCAAAAGAACAAGAAGACTCCTCCATCGAACGTAACTCAAAAAGAGGTAACTCTTGAAATATTACTTGATGATTGTTCTAATTATGATTCATGGTCTACTAGTGTGATAAATGCTTTTAGAACCATAGATCCACGATTAGAACAAATTATAGACAAGAGTATTTTTTCCTCTAACTTCAATGGAAAAATTAATTCCGAGGAGGATCAAAGATGTTATCGCTTAAACTATCTAGCTTTTGACATCTTAACTAATTCTCTTAGTAGAGAAGATTATCATGCCTTCATATCAAACTATGACGAATCTTTCTATGATGCGCATGATATTTGGACTAGAATTAAAAACAAATTTGATGAGTCCAAACATGATAGTTCATTTGATGCTTCTACTTCCTTTAGTTTTTGTGATACTAACCCTTGCAAGGAAGAAGAAGAAAATGAACGGTGGAGACCAAACGATGAATCCACCTCTCCAAAAGGTTTGTCTTCCCATTTCGATTCCCACATGTGTTGTGTGGCTAATGCAAATGATAGCGGAAGCACAAATGAGGATGAGGAGGAAGAAAGAAGCCTTGTGCAACTCTACGCTCGCCTAAGCCAAGAAGATAAGGCGGTCATGCTCAAACTTCTAGAAAGAGCGAGAGAGCAAAGCGAAGCTCGTCAAAGGCTAGAAGATGTTCTCTCCATGAAAATGCTACACTTTGACGAGTTGACTAAAGAACATGAGGAGCTAAAGTGCTCTCATGTTGATTTGGTCCAAAGGTATGAAACTGTTTCAATTGAGCATGATAACGCTTTACATTGTATCGCTCAATTAGTAAATAGGAATACCTTGCTTAAGGACCAAGTAGAAAAGCTAAAAGTTGAAAATCTAGCTTTTCAAGATAATTATGATATGCTTCTATGTTCCCATGAAAATCTTATAGATGATCATATCATATTAAACATTGCTCATGAGGTTGTAATAGAAAACTTAAAATCCCAACAACCTCACTCGTGCACATGTATTCAAATTGATACTATATTACCATGTGCTAATGCTTGTTGTCCGTCAACAAGCAAATCTTCCTGTGAGCTAGAATTTGCAGGAACAAATGATGATTCATATCAAAAGCTCAAGGAAGAAAATGAGAGGCTAAAGATGAGCTTGACACAACTAAAAGGGAAATGCATTGCCCGACCTTCTCAAGATAACCGTGATCACATGGTGAAGAAGCTTGAGACGGGAACAACCGAGGCATGCACTACATCCCTTGAAGAAAATGTCAAGGATTTGAGGATTGCCAAGAGGAAGAAACAAAAATTGAAATTCAACATCTCCTCCAAAAGCCTCAACCACGCCTCCACAAAAGGTAACATCCAAGGTAATGATCAAGCCACACTTCACATTAAGAGGTGTAGTGAATGTTTTAAAGAGGGGCACTTGATTAGGTCATGTCCCTACATAAAAAATGGCTTGACTATTAACAAGGATGATAGACTTTGTTTTAAATGCTCCAAGAAGGGACACTTGCTTAGATCTTGTCCCCATTTAAAACAAAAAGGCATAGGGTTAGAAAAGAAAGTTTTTACTAACCATGTAGCAAGCAACAAACAAGGAAAGAAGAAAACTTCAAAACTTGAAAAACGCCTTTGCTACACATGCCGAAAGAAGGGACATCAATGCAAGGATTGTCCCATAAGTAAATCTTCCACTCCTAGCTTGTCAATTACTTCTCATGTAACTAGGCAACCCAAAATTGCAACTTGTGCTAGAAAGGTAATGAGTTTACCTAATGCTAACACAAAGGACTTGTGGGTTCCTAGATCTTTGTTGACTAACCGTAATGGACCCATCAAGCGATGGGTACCAAAATATGCTTGACAAGCTTTGTAGGGGAAGGAGATGATATGAAGCCTTGGTGTGCTTGAGAGAGTCCACTCAAGCTATCAATCGTCAATGATCTACATACATGATTGACCCAAGGTTATTTTTCAAATTGCTATGTCTTAAACTCATATCATCTCGAGGAAGATATTATATGTTGTAGGAAGTGAAGAGATATCATGTGCAAAAATCAAGGCCTACAACATGGAGGAAAGTCAAAGGATGGTAACTTCTATGCTTTTAAGTGCAAGTATTTTAGAATATCATTTCTTATGTGTCTTGTGTAGTCACATAGAAAAATTGAAGCACTTCAAATGTCCTTAAATTGATATTACCATTCTTTGAAGAATTTCCTCTCATATGGTAGATTGCACATTCATCATTTCCATACTATGGCAATTTACATGCTTTAAATTGTTGCAAGTTTGTCATGGCATATTCTTCCTCTAATTATCTTGTTGTTGCCATGATTCTAGATATAGAGAGATATTTCATGTTCTTAAAAGAATAAAGTGTCATGTAAGGAATTCAAATCCTTAGGACACTTGTAAAAGGAAAACTCTCTCTATAACTAGAATAATGAGACTATTGATTTTATTTAAAGTAACCCAAAGTAGTCTCACTTGTAAAGAATAAGTTTCTCCTTGGAAGCATGTAATCTAACATAAAAAGAAAAATCAATCCAATGATTTATAATGCGCTTCTACTTACTTTTGGATTTGATTCTTTCACATTTTATCGCTTTCCATATCATGAATTAGATTTATTCCCATAATCTTAAAGGATTATTTATGCTTGTTTTATGAGTTAAAATTGAGCATAACATCATCTATGGATAATCTAGTTCATGCTATGAAGTTTCCATGTTTTAGTAATCCAGCTTCCCATTCCTTATCAAAATGATTACAAAAATGGAAACTAGTGCTTGTGTTGCTACTAACATTTCTCTTGAGTTCAATTATGAAAATCTACAAGAAAGAAAGTGCACAAGCCTCATGGGTTGATCTTCACCCAAAGGAAGAAAGGTAAAAAGCAAAGGTATGGGAACTCATCTTCTTAAGTTTTTGTTCCCATCTCAATGGGTATTTAATCTAAATTATCATATTGTACCCTTGTAAGGAATAGATTCTTTATTGGACCGAAATTAACTAAGTATGCATTCAATATCATTTTCATAAATGCGCTTGTCCATTAGAATCTAATTCATGCCTTTGCTATATCCATTCTCATATTGATGCGCTTCTAAGTCATGATAATAAATTCAATATAAAATTCCTTTGATTAATCAAAAATGATTAAAAAGGTGCTCATTCCTCTTTTCTGTTAATATGCCTAACGTTAAGGAATTTACTTCATGTCTGTGTGACTCATGGATGATGAATTATGCTTATTTCCTATCTAAAAGAAGTCATCCATCACTATATACTCCCTTGTATTACTAACATTCTTCTTGAGTATTTTCAATAAAAAAAAGAAGCCACTGAAAAGGGAGGACTCTCAAGTGAAAGAGGAGAACATCAAGAACTACACCACCTACTTCTACGAAACAATCAATGGTGTGGTTGTGAGTATTCTAAACTCTTTCATATTGAGAATACTGGGCTCAAGTTGTTTATTACAAATTTAATGAGCCTTGATCAAGATGAATAATGCTTCTCTCTATTTGTCTTTAAAATAAATGCATCCATTCATCTCATTCAAATTCTTGATGCATATCTTTAGGGGGAGTCTATTTCTACATCTTGATTATGTGAGACTATTGCTTTATCTTAAATAATTTCATATAGTCTCTTGCATGAGAATAAGTTTCTCATGAAGTTTGCTACTATCTTTAAATTCTTGTCTTTCACTCTAAAGTAGCATATTTGCTGGATTCTCCTACTCTAAGCTTAATTGATAATCTAATGTGTATGTTGTTCTTTTGATCACATATGTTATTTGTTTGATCATTGAATAACTTCAATCAACAATCATGCTTCTTAATGCCGTATATACTTCGATATCTCTTGATATGCACTAAGTTAAAAGGAGAATTCATGATACATTTGTGCAACTTGTGATCCATTTGATATATGCTAAACTTGAAAAGATCACTAGTTGTAGAATCCTCTCTTGTGCAAAATATTTTCATTGAGTATAGGACTTAAGCATCTAAAGACTAAGGACAATGCACAATGAAGAGAGTGTTCTCATGTAAAGGTACATAAAGGTAAAACTATCTCATTTCATTTAAACTTGTACCTAAATCTTCCTTTTCTATACATTCTTTGCATATTATGTATGAAAGGAAGAGAAAGCATGTCCATGTATTATCCCTGCTTCATACCTAGTTTAATTTCCCAAAATTCATTCCTGCTTAGTGCATCTCTGGAAAAACTAGATGAAGTACTTTTGTTGTCAAAGAGCTTAAAGCTTAACCTTGTAACGAGGATAAGCTGCCTTTGTTTCAAAGGTGGATGGTCCTTAAGTCTCTTTGAAATCCTTAAGGGAAAATGCTTAAATTGTTTACAACATGCTTTCATAAGTGCATAAATTGTCACACTTATACTATGACACAATGCACTTCACATTCTGTATGATATAGATATGTTCTCATTTACCTAATTATGTGCAATTGGCATTAAAGGCCAAAATATGTGTTCCTCTCCATGCACATACTTAGGGGGAGCAATCTATGTTATATAGAATTTTGATCATGCTTAATTTGATATATCCTCTTGATCATATCTCTTTTATATGCTATGACTAATGTGTTTTCAAGTGAATTTCAAACCAAGTCATAGGTATATTGAAAGGAAATTGGAGTCTTCGGCGAAGACAAAGCTTCCACTCTACTCTATCAATATTATCTACTCTTCGCCATCACTCCACAATCACTCTCCAACGTTGGTATAATCTTCACTCATTTATTTTATGACCAAAGGGGGAGAAAGTACTTTCAAAGGGCCTATATTTCATTCCAAGTATCCGTTTTTGGCGATTCATGCCAAAGGGGGAGAAAGTATTGGCCCAAAGCAAAAGGACCGCACCACCACCCTAATTTTAAATTTGATGATTTTCAATGATAAATTTCAAAATTGGTATCTCTTTGTGTTCTAAAGGGGGAGCAAGTAGTGTTTTCAAAATTAATGGAAAACCCTCTTGAACACTAAGAGGAGACATTATTTTAGGGGGAGTTTTGTTTAGTCAAAGGAAAAGCATTGGAAATAGGGGGAGAAAATTCCATATCTTGAAAATGCTTTGCAAAATCTTCTTCATTTACCTTTGAATATCTTGCAAAATGACTTTGAAAAGGATTTACAAAAGAATTTGCAAAAACAAAACTTGTGGTGCAAATGTGGTCCAATATGTTAAAAACCAAGAAACAATCCATGCATATCTTGTAAGCAGTTATATTGGCTCAATTCCAAGCAACCTTTGCACTTACATTATGCAAACTAGTTCAATTATGCACTTCTATATTTGCTTTGGTTTGTGTTGGCATCAATCACCAAAAAGGGGGAGATTGAAAGGGAATTAGGCTTACACCTATTTCCTATGCTAATTTTGGTGGTTGAATTGCCCAACACAAATAATCAGACTAACTAGTTTGCTCCAGTGTATAAGTTATACAGGTGCCAAAGGTTCACAGCAAGCCAATAAAAAGAACAAAGTTGGGTTCAAAATTGAGAGCTAAGGGCATCCCGAGTGGCTCACTGGTCTAGCGCACCGGACTGTCCGGTGGCACCAGGAGACTTTCCAATAAACTCCTCAGCCTCGGGAAAGCCTCGGAGCCGGCGCGCTAAAATTCACCGGACTGTCCGGTGTGCACCGGACATGTCCGGTGCTCCAAGGAAGCACCGTCTCCGGAACTCGCCAGCCTCGGGTTCGCGCGGCAGCCGCTCCGCTAAAATTCACCGGACTGTCCGGTGTACACCGGACTGTCCGGTGTAACTGCGGGGCAACGGCTACTTCGGCGCCAACGGTCGACTCTGACAGTAAACAGGCACGCGGCAGAGTCAGAGCAGAGGATCAGAGAGGCACCGGACTGTCCGGTGTGCACCGGACTGTCCGGTGCCGCATGAGGACAAAGCCTCCAACGGTCGACCAGCTCCAACCCAACGGCTATTTGGTGACGTGGCTGTCACACCGGACATGTCCGGTGTGCACCGGACTGTCCGGTGCACCATACGACAGACAGCCTTCACCAACGGCTAGTTTTTGTTTGGTGGCTATAAATACCACCCCAACCGGCCACTTCAAAGTGTGGGAGCCCAAGCAACATTCCAAGTCATTTAGTTGACATACTCAAGCCCTCCCAACCACTTATATTCATTGATCCATCCTATACACAAGATTTAGACCACTACAACCAACACAAGTGCCACAAAAGAGAGAGCAAGCAAAAGAGAGCTACTCATTTGAGTTTAGCACTAGTGCCTTGTGAGATTCATTGAGAGATAGTGTGTGCTTCATCTTTGTGTTCATTTGCGCGTGGAGTTTTGACTCCCATTCGAACTTCCTCCAAAGTTTTGGAGGCTTGTAAAAGCTAGCAAGAGACA
This sequence comes from Zea luxurians, assembly GCA_029449295.1. Taxonomy (NCBI): domain Eukaryota; kingdom Viridiplantae; phylum Streptophyta; class Magnoliopsida; order Poales; family Poaceae; genus Zea; species Zea luxurians. Next base: position 94,577,014 of record JAOPSE010000011.1, on the reverse strand, counting down.
CCAAAGATTGTGGTGGTCCTTGTGGGATCGAGAGTGATCCTTGAGAAGAAGAAGAGCTCCCCGATCCTTGTGTGATCGGGGGAGAGAGGGAAAGGGTTGAAAAAGACCCGTCCTTAAGTGGACTCCTCAACGGGGACTAGGCCTTCGAGGGCCGAACCTCGGTAAAACAAATCACCCGTGTCCATTGTGTTTATTGCTTGTGATTTGTTCGTTTTCCCTTGCTCTAAGTTTTCTTGCACCTTTATTTACTAATATCATTTGGTGTTGCTTCAAGTTAAATTCCCATTTAGTAAAGCAACACGTTGCAAGAAAGAACTTGTCCTAGTGCTCTTCTCATCTAAGGCTTCTTGCTTTGTGATTCTATAACTTACTAATTGTATTGATTTATCACTTCCGCATTATTTAGCAATACTCTCTTCAAGCAAGAACTTAGTTTATACTCTCCGATATTTGTATATCGTGTTCTAACCACTAATCAAGGGATCTAGTTGGGGGATAAAGTTTTAATTTTCAGGTTTCGCCTATTCACCCCCCCTCTAGGCGACTTTCAGGTGACCAGATGGGAAGTTCCCTACTGGAAGGAAAATCACAGTCACCGGAGTTCGTATGACTGGAACATTGGTCTGGCTGGTCATAGGTGGACTGGACAGCATGATGGATGAGTAGTTGAAATTTGGGATGACTAGATGACCGACGAATAGTAACGATGATTAGTAACGATGAATAGTGGCGATGGAAAAGTAATTATAGATATCATCGATGAATAGTAACGATGATGAATAGTAATGATAAATAGTAACGATGATGAATAGTGTATGTGAATAGTAACGATGAATAGTAATGGTGAATAGTAATGGTGAATAGTAATGGTGAATAGTGATAGTGAATAGTTCATATGAACGAACGATGAATAGGAACTATGAACGAACGGACGAACGATCGAATGATCGGACGAACGAACGATTGGAATTTCGGCAGCATAACGGCAGGAAAAGATTATTTGGACGAACGAACGGACGAACGATCGAATGATCGGACGAACGAACGATCGGAATTTCGGCAGCATAACGGCAGGACAAAGATTATCTGGAAGAACGATGAATAGGGGCTATGAACGAACGATGAACGATGAATAGGGACTATGAACGAACGATGAACGATCGAATGATCGAACGAACGAACGATCGGAATTTCGGCAGCATAACGGCAGGAAAAAGATTATTTGGAAGAACGATGAATAGGGACTATGAACGAACGATGAACGATGAATAGGAACTATGAACGAACGATGAACGATCGAATGATCGAACGAACGAACGATCGGAATTTCGGCAGCATAACGGTAGGAAAAAGATTATTTGGACGAACGAACGGACGAACGATCGAACGATCGGACGAACGGACGAACGAACCATGAACGATCGGACGAACGATCGAACGATCGGACGAACGAACGAACAAACTAAGAACAGGGGACGAACGATCGAAGAACGATCGAACGATCCTTGTGCTAGTGTGTGCTTGTGTGGAACATGGAGTGGGTGTGTGTGTGGGGGGGGAGAGAGTTGCCATGAAATGGCTTGGGGTGGGATGAGAGGAGGCCCTTGCCCCTCTATTTATAGCCATGGTGGGGGGATTAGGGAGAGGGATGAGAGGATTAGTGGGAGGATGAGAGGATTAGTGGGAGATTAGCATGTATTTGTCTTGTATAAGTGTAATTAGCTTGTAGAGCTCACGTATGACACCGGAGGCATACGTATACGTATGAGCATGAGGAAAGTTATGAAGAAAATATTTGTAGGGACTTGAAAAATGATTCTGAAGGTATTTCTCAAGAGGAAAATACCTGGAGATATATCGGTGGAATATTTGGGCAGTATTTCTGGAAAGAACTTGAAGAGGATCACTAGGGAAATATCTGGGCACTATTTCTGGAAAGAATTTGAGGGGGATCACTCGGGAAATATTTGTAGGATATTTTGAGGAGGATTTTGGAGATAATATAGACCACTATATTTTATTTGTCAATATCAACTCGCAAACAAACATTTTGAAATGAAACTTGAAATTCATTTTGAATTTAGAGGGAGTTTGAGAAAATTTCAGGATTTGAATTTTTGGGATGCTACACATACTTTCCAATAAAGAAATTGATAGTTATATTGGTAAACATAGGTTTCTTACTAAAGAATTAGATAATTTGTTTCTAACTTTAAAATGATATTTTTAATAGATATCATATTTTTGATTTAATAAGGTTCGTTATAGATGTTTAAGTATAGTCGTACTAAATAGTAATATGTCATATAACTTTTCTAATAATGATATAATGGCATAATTAAGTACTCACACCATCATAACTAAAACAATAGTTAATAATATACCAATGAATATAGTATTCATTTCAAATGATTTAGGTCATATGTCTCTAAATTGAAACTAAATATAATTAACAGGCTATTTATATTTTCTTAATTAAAAGATAACAAGGGTCATTGCTTTTATAAACTAACATGATAGTTTATACATAATTTCCTTTCTAATGAATTATATCATTTAGATAATTTGTTCCTACAATAGAATTAAAGATAGTTAATAGGTTAATTATCCTTTATCATAATGTATTAATCAAACATATAGTCAATTTGTTCTTAACTAGATCCATGGCATGATTAATGATTTCATAGAATTTAGTCCACATTATATACAAATCACTTAGTTTTTCCTAAAAGATAAAATAAAGTAATAAGAGTTTAAGTTCTTTTATAACTTAAAATGTTACTTTATATATGAACTTCAAATATAATAATATAGGCTATGTGTTTTCTAATGAAAATAAAATATAGTTGTTTGTTCATTGTCTTTTACATAAAAGTTCATTTAAGGCATATATCATAACTTTTCATAAAATAGGTGTTTAATAATAATGATCTTTTCACATAAAACCTATTTAGACTTATATCTTAGTTTATCATAAGTAAATGTTTAACAATGATTTTCCATAATGCTTCTAAAATTAATAATGTATTTCATAACGCATTAACCTTAGATATAGAACATATATCTTTTCTAAAAGGTTAAAAAGGTTTAATATTGTTATAACGTGTTTTATCATCTTAATCTTAGACATATCACATATGACGTTTTATAAAAGATTAATTTGGTGAACCTAATATTTGTATATTTTAATTAAGATATTTTTAAGCTCGTGTCTTGTTTTATAAAGTATAGATCACACATTTTTAAAACGAATACCCTCTTATTATAACCATTATTTGAGATGTTTTGAAAGACGAACGCTCTTTTCGTTAGGCTTTCTTTTAGCTTTACGTATGGTGAATGTGGTATGTTATTGAGTGGTGTTTGTTCTTCTTGTTTATTTGTGTGATATTCAGTGGTTGAACTAGTAGTTAAGAATCAAGATCTATTCCTATCCGTGGAAGAACCTCAAGTTTTCAATAAGCAAGGCAAGTGGACTTCTCCCTCTGCATATTCTGTTTGATCCCAAACAATACATTTAATAAAGTTTATTCTTGGATATATATGCATAATTTGATGGGTTACCTATTCGGGTACACATAACCTTTTCAACCTTATTCCTTGATCAAACCTAGGTATTATACTTTACCTTCGTAGCTATGCTATTGCTACAACTTAACTTTATGCAGTCACTCCCGCTTAAGATATTAATGTTCCAAATGGTAAGTTTATATTATTGTTGTTAACCCGATGGTTAAACAAGATTATTGCATATTAATTGGAACATGGAGTGACCACCCGGGAAAACAGTGCTACCATGAGAACTATCATGGCTCTGGTCTTAGCTAAATAACTAGGGAAGTCTTATGTTGGGTGCTGTTCGTGGTCGACCGGAACGGGGGTATCTGGCAAGCTCTTATAGTTCCGGCTCAGGCAGATTGGATACGAGCATAGTTCCCAAAGCTTTACCCTGCAGACTGGTCTATAAGTTGGTTACGTTAGGTGTGCTTTATGCAGTTTGACCATTTCCAGCATTTGTGTAATGAGGACTCTAGAGAGAAGCCTCGTAGTGAGACCCTGGTCATTCACCTCGAAAGTGAATACGGGTCAAGCTAACCCGGGCTAGAAGGGAATAGTGACTCATGCTTAAAGATGCGCCACCTCTGCACAGTGTAAAACTGATATATCAGTCGTGCTCACGGTTATGAGCAGCCTAGACTCCTCACATGATAATTGAACTTGAAGATGGAAATAAATCGAGATCCGATGATCTGCCAATGGTTTGCTTAAGTGGTTTCACTTAAGTGTTTTTGATTGGTAATTATATTAATTGATATTCATACGATGCGTAAATAAAATTAGTACTAGATCCTAATTAGTTCAGTACTTGATTAATCGTTGTTACACTACACACTTAAATTAATATACGCGACCTTAGGTGCATTAAAAGGATTGTCGCGCGGCGAAGCGCGCGACACAACGCATGACTCAAACGGAATTAAAAAGGATTGTCGCGCGACGAAGCGCGTGACACCACATGTGACTCCAACGGAGTTTTAAAACGCGACGACGTGCGCTGGGGCTACGCGCACGGGGGCCGGGCCACGCAAGGGTTGTGCCGTCGCGGGGGCTGCGTAGGGGGAGGGGCCGCGTGTGCCGGGGAGCATCGTGTAGGCGCGCCGCGTAGGGGGCGCTGCCAGGGGGTTGAGCGGTGGGGGGCACCGGGGGACCGAGCGAGGGAGGCGCCGCCGTGGAGGGCGGCCGTGGGCAGGGCCGCGCGTGCCGGGGGAGGGGTGTCGCGCAGGGAGGAAGGGAGGAGAGAGAGAGGGAGAGAAGGGAGAGGAGGAGAAGCTCACCATGGGCTCGACGGACAGCAGCAACCGCTCACCGGAGATCCACACTAGGGCAGGGAGAGAGTGGGAGAGAGGAGGAAGAGGGAGAGGGTGGTTACTCTCTTCCTAGTTCATGGGTGCGCAGGAAAAAGGAGTGGGAGAGGGGGCGCGCATGGGGGCAGGGGCGACTGGGCCGCGCGCCTAGAGATGGCAATGGGTACCTGCTACCCGAAATCCGGTGGGTTTTTGCTCTATTAGGGTATGGGTTTGGGTCGATTTCTCTACCCATGGGTTTGTTAATGGGTTCAAATGGAAACCCAACGGGTACGTGGGTACGGGTTCGTTCTTCCACTACCCATACCCGCAAACCCATGGGTTTTTAAAACCCGCCTTAAAATCAACATTCCTTATAAATATGTCTCATAATATTATTAATTAAATATGTTCTAATTGAAATAAACTTCATGTAACAAATTTTAGGCTAAAATTAGTTATCACTTGTTCTTTTTATGCTAACTTATTAATGTATTGATTGTCATTTACATGATGAATTATTTTTTATGTTGATGTTAGTGGGTATGGGAAACCCGTTGGGTACCCGAAACCCGCATGGGTATGGATTTGGGCAAAATTTCATACCCGTCATGGGTATGGGTTTTTTAACGGGCGTATTTTTTCTTCGCGGATATGGGTTTGGGCAAGTAATACCCAGCGGGTTTTTACCCATTGTCATCTCTACGCGCGCCCAGGGTCGAGCTGTGCCGCGTCGCGGGCCGGGACGCCGGGCCGGGCCAGGCTGGTTCGAGCCGGGACCGCTTCTCCACTACCCGATCTCGCTTGCTCTCTAATTAGAATCATTCCGCGAATCGAAAACCCAAACCAAACGAATGCACGCCTAGGCACAACATCAGAAAAGAAATAAATATGCTCCAGAATGATGCAACAACAATATCAACTTAGGGTTTTATTTACACGCGACACGGACACCTATCATACCAAGAATCAAGAAATATTGACGCCAAGGGCCCAGTCTTGAACTTTACTCTCGTTGTAATTAGTGGATTCACATAATAAAACTCACTAATTTAGAACCATATCATTAAAACAGGACTTAATTTTTTCCCCATAAACCTCGAGGATCCATGTTGTGCACGGAAGGTTCTGCAAATTACGCCATCTAGGCCGGAACTATTTCTATTATCTAAAAGAACTTTTATTTTATATATTGTCAAATCATGTTTACTCAAAACTTGAGGCTGGTTTTATGTTTTCACAAAATCCGTTATTTTTTATCAGAAACAAATAATCCATTTTTTTTGTAATAGCGACACGAACACAGAAGAATGCAACCTCCTGTTCTCATGCGAGGGCAATGTGCGAACAGTGCGTTTACAGGTCTAAAAAATTCGAGAGCTCTAATTATATCTATTCTCGTTTTAGCCTGTCTCGAGTAACGTTTTTTAAATTTTATCATCTAAAAATATTCTCCATCCTTTATAGCACAACCTAAAAAATTACGTATTTTTTATCTTCTCAGTCTGCAGCAATATTCCCTAAAATCGGTTCTCTATAGCTACAATATTTAACCGACTTTATATACTCCATTTTAAAAATCATATTATTTGGATTATAAGTTATTTACGTAAAAGAAAAAATATATCATATTTTTAAAATATTATATTTCTTTAAAATCATTGGTACCCAATTACAAAATAATATTCATAATAAAAAAATATGTATTCATATATTTGGTAGTTGTACAATGCACTTCAACTATGTCGTTTTTTATTTATAGTGTTAACATAATATATAAATTATCATATATTATTTACTGTTTTTCTTATATTTTACTTGGACTAAACGGCATTAAAATGAAGGAATTAATAAATTTACTAAGCAATAACTACTAATTAGACGTCACCATCAACTACTAGCCGATTTTAAGAGACTGGTACACGCATTTGATAAATCTAATATCGCAAATTTTCCTTCGCACGAGGTTGGGTTAGAGGGTAACACGCGTAATACATCGACTACATGTTATCACGACCAGTCACAACCCCTTTATGGGATGCCGATGGACACATACCCTGAGCAACCGTAAATTGGCAGCAAATCAGCCGATCTGCACATGTCCGGACCGTCCGCACGTGAGCGTGGACCGTCCGGGCCAGCAACAGTCGGGCCTATTTTTAATGAGTTACCTAGATATGCGCCCGAGCCACCACAGATGGCACAAAATCTAAACTACTCAGTCGGACGGTCCGCATACAACGACGGACGGTCCGCGTATAATCACGGACGGTCCGGGCCAATGTCCGGACAGTCCGCGCATGACCTTTTTGAGGAGGATTGTTACCTGAATCCTCACCCGTCCCAGCAACATTTCCCATCGCGCTATGCAATGCATCAACCCATTAATTCGAGATCTAGAGCCCAGAAAAACTTTTCGGCCCCACCTAGAAGGCCGGAAAGGAACGATCAAACATATGAACCATATAGGGCAAGTGGCAATGCACCACGTAGCTCAAACCAATGGGGGGAAAGACAACATGCTAATATCCAGTCAACCCCACCTATGTTTGACCAGAGAGCCGGTGGTCTCGCACCGGCTGCCATTGATATAGTAAGGGAAGAAATAGCCAGGGCGTTCCGAGATAAGCTCGGAGCAAGCATGGTCTCTGGGGGGCAATCATATCGGAAACCTTATGACAGCCGATTTGATCACCACCCATACCCACAGGGAACCAGGATACCCGAATTCACAAAATTTTCGGGTGATCAAGGAAAGAACACACGTGAACACATAGGCCAATTTTTAGCACAATTAGGAGAGTTGGCCGACACAGAGGCATTTCGCGTACGTTTATTCTCATTATCTTTAACAAGAACTGCGTTTGCATGGTATGCCACTTTACCTCCTAATTCCATTTCATCATGGGGGGATCTAGAACAAAAATTTCATGATCATTTTTTCTCCGGTGACTATGAGTTGGATTTGGTAGATTTAGTGTCATTACGACAAGCAAAAGATGAATCGGTTGATGATTACATCCGGAGATTCCGAGATACAAGAAACCGATGCTTCCAAATTCATTTAGCAGAAAAACAGCTAGCAGGATTAGCCTTTAATGGTCTACGATATTATGTAAAAGAAAGATTAGAAGGCATCCAATTTTTTACACTAGCACAGTTACACCAGAGAGCTTCGGTTTGTGAAAGCCGAAGCAAAGAAACTGCTAAAACAATTCGTCACAACGTACATATAGTAGAATGCGACCAAAGTAGCTCAGATGACGAATCAGCAGAAGTATATGCTGCTGAAATGGTTTGGCCAAAACAAGCCAAATCTTCAGCTTGTTCCTCCTTACAGCCGGTTTAAAAGAAACGACAAGAGGAGGTTAAGTTTACGTTTAATGTTGGTAAGTGTGATAAAATATTTGATGAATTACTTAAAAATGGCAACATTAAAATAAATCACACTGTTCCATCCGCTGACGAGTTAAAACGTCGGGCATACTGCAAGTGGCATAACTCATTTTCTCATGCCACTAATGATTGTAATGTATTCCGTCGACAGATTCAATCGGCCATTAATGAGGGACAATTGAAATTTCAGGAAATGCAGGTAGATACAGAGCCCTTTCCGATGAACATGATCGACTTCGAGGGCAAGAAAGTCCTGGTTCGGCCAAACACAGCCGATAAAGGCAAAGGCAAAGAGACAATCATCGGCAATACTAAAGAGGTCGATGAGGGTCGTAAAGTTTCTTGCAGGAAAGTGGTGGCCGAGAAGACTCCCGATGGAGGGGAGACCCTGAAGGTGACCATCACAGCCTCTAGCACTGGGGGCAAGCGCAGACAGGGAGATAGATGCAGGAACCCGTGCTGCGCATCCTGGACGGTCCGGCACATAGGCGCGGACGGTCTGGTACCCCGCCGGACAGTCCGGAGAACTCCAGCGAACGGTCCGGCCGTGCTCAAGACTCACAACGGCCACGTACTTTCAAACCACGACGACCAGAGATAGGTACGTGGAAAACAAATACATTCAAGGCAGCTGGTCGGTTGGTCAAAGCCGGCCCAACTTTTGATCAATTATTGTCTAAATACGTAAAAAAGAAGGCTGGCCCCAGTGACCGGCCAGCAAAGCGACCCCGCTCACCCATTCATAAGCAGCGTCAGGTAAGGCCGATTGGACCACCTCACCAATCGGAAGAAATGAAAGGTCATACTGTGCAACTGAGACCTAACATACCTGCATGGACACCTCCACCTTATCCGCCTGTGCCATATCCATATCCATATTTACCTCCACCATATGTCACAAATCAAATGTGGGGCATGCCACCATATCCATTTGGGATGCCACAGTACCCCGCCTGGGGGGCACCCCAAACATCTGTTTTTGACAGGTTAACGTCACCAGTACAAGACCGATTAAGCAACGCTCAATCCGGTCACCAGGCACAGACCCAACAGGATTGCCGGACTACTCGGCCTCCAAGGCCGACCAATCCGGCAGGGGGGCATGTACCTACAGCAACCGAAAGGACAACAAAGAAGGACGTCATCAAAATAGGTACTGCAGACGTTATCATACAGGAAGATAATAAAGGACCGATGATTTTTGGTGAGTCGGCCAACACAACCAAAAAAGAAGATACGGCTACCATCAAAACAGCCAATCCAAAATACTCCATGCCTCGATGGTGCCCAGCGGGATTGACACGGTCCCAAAAGCGGAAATTACAGCGCCTAAGAGCGAAGGAGAGCCAGGAAAAGGAGGCGGAACAGATATTCAATGACACACATCCACAGTACCCGCCACCGCAAAAGAAATGGAGACCAAAGGCTGTTGAGGAAAAACAAATGGCCACAAAAATAGAAAATGAAACAACACTTGTACAACACCCTGCAAGTATGGCAGGTAGTCTGGCCAGCAAGACTGGGCAATCTGCACCAGGCGTGGACCATCCGCCCCCGGAGTCCGGACCGTCCGCACCACACCAGGAAGCCTCCAACGACACGCCAACATCAATGGAAGAAGATGACCTGCTGGGAGAAGACTTGGTCGACTACGAGGCTTCTCCAGAACGCCCAGGTATGGATGTAAATGTTATTACATTTTCTGCCGATTGTACTATTATCGGCGACGATGAACCTGTTGTTGCCCAGTTTGAGTTTGGTCCTAAAGAAGCCTCCTTTACTAAATCAAAGGAATCGGTAAATCATTTAAAGCCGCTCTTCGTGCGCGGTCACATTGATGGAATACCGATTGCTAAGATGTTGGTAGATGGAGGGGTGGCTGTAAATCTAATGTCTTATTCATTATACAGAAAATTAGGTAAACAAGATGACGAACTTGTCAAGACCAACATGACCCTCAGCGGTGTTGGGGATAGTTCGATTAAAGCCAGGGGAGTCATGTCCGTTGAATTAACCATCGGGACTAAGACCCTTGCTGCTGCATTCTTCGTCGCTGATGTAGAAGGAAATTACAGTTTAATTCTAGGCAGAGAATGGATTCATGCCAATCAATGTATACCTTCTACATTACATCAAATGCTAATACAATGGGTAGGCGATGATGTAGAACAAGTACATGCTGATGTATCGGCCTGCATCGCTGTGGCCGATGCCCCTGTACTCTGGACTTATGAGACTGCTACATGTCTCACAGGAGTAGATTTTTCTGATTATCAGTTCATAAGTATAGATAAGAAAGGTTTCATTCCTGTAATGCTAGAGCCGATGGAGAATCGGCTAAATCCTAAATAAAGTTTAAATGATGAATACACACAAAGTTCATGAGTCGTTGATCACGGACAGTTCGGCTCTCAAAGCCGGATGGTCTGGTCTTTCACAAAACGATTCGGACTTTGAGACCGAACATCTACCGCAGCGTAAAGACAGTATTACAGATGATCCGGTCCCCGAGACCGGAAAGTCCGCCATCACACAAAAATCATCTGATTCTTCTATGGGGGACATGATAGAGGAATTCAGAGATCTTGATAAACTAGGACAGGGGTTTACATCGACCGATCCTTTGGAGGAGATTGACATAGGAGATGGTAAAACTCCAAGGCCGACTTTTGTAAACAAGGCCCTGGAGACCGATCCTAGAAATGAGATGATCGGTCTATTGAAGGAATATTCAGATTGTTTTGCTTGGAATTACACTGAGATGCCTGGACTAAGCCGAGAGATCGTCGAACATCGGCTGCCTATTAAGTCTGGTTTCAGACCTTTCAAGCAGAAAGCTAGAACATTTCGTCCAGATCTTCTCCCACGAATCAAGGATGAAATCCACCGGCTACTAGAAGCTAATTTTATTAGGCCTTGCAGATACGCAGAGTGGGTCTCCAATATTGTGCCGGTGGAGAAGAAAGAGTCAGGTAAGCTTAGGGTATGCATTGATTTTCGCAATTTAAATAGAGCCACTCCTAAAGATGAATATCCCATACCCATAGCCGACACATTAATCAATAATGCATCAGGAAATAGAATTATTAGCTTTCTTGATGGTAATGCCGGATATAACCAGATTTTCATGGCCGAAGAGGATGCGTCTAAAACGGCCTTTATATGTCCAGGCTTCATTGGTTTATTTGAATGAGTTGTCATGACATTCGGTCTTAAAAATGCTGGTGCTACTTATCAGAGGGCTATGAATTTGATCTTCCATGAGTTGTTAGGAAACAATGTGGAGGTCTACATTGATGATATTGTAGTCAAATCGGCTGAGTTTAGTTCTCATATAGCTGATTTGCGCAAAGCCTTTGATAAAATGCGTCGATATGGTTTGAAAATGAACCCACGTAAATGTGCTTTTGGAGTGTCGGCTGGTAAGTTTTTAGGATTTGTCATACATGAACATGGTATAGAAATAGACCCTGACCGAATCAAGTCTATTCGGAAAGTGGGACCTCCGACTTGTAAGGGCGAAGTGCAGAAGTTTCTCGGCAAGGTGAATTATTTGCGAAGGTTTATTTCTAACCTAGCCGGGAAGATTGATGCCTTCACCCCTATCCTTCGGCTTAAGAATGTTGCCGAATTCACTTGGGGGCAGAGCAGCAGGAAGCATTTGATCTCATTAAAAAATACTTGTCTTCGGCTCCCGTGTTAAAAGCACCACAAGTAGGAGCACCATTTAGATTATACATTGCAGCTGAAGACAAGGTTATTGGGGCTGTTCTGACACAAGAAACTAAAGGAAAGGAGCATGTGGTGACATATCTAAGTCGGAGGTTGGTGGATGCTGAAACAAGGTACACTTTTATTGAAAGGTTATGCTTATGCTTGTTTTATGCATGCACCAAGTGTAGATGTTATTTGCTGTCTAGTCATTGCACTGTTTTTGGTCAAACCGATGTAATTAAATACATGTTGCATAACCCAATTATGAGTGGTAGAATTGGTAAGTGGGCTTATGCGCTTATAGAATATGACTTGGCCTATGAACCATTGAAATCTATGAAAGGCCAGGTCGTAGCGGATTTTATTGTAGAACATCGGATTAATGATATTCATAAACTAGACATGACATACCTCACTATTACTCCTTGGACTTTATATTTTGATGGATCGGTTTGCAATGAAGGGTAAGGCATTGGCATCGTACTTGTTTCACCAAGTGATGTCTCCTTCGACTTCTCTAGCCGATTGAAAACTTATTGCACTAATAATCAAGCTGAATATGAGGCCCTCTTATTCGGCTTGGAACTTTTAAATTGTATGGGAGTAAAACATGTGAAGGCATTGGGTGATTCTCAGCTGGTTGTCCAACAAGTGTTAGAAGAATATCAATGCTTTGATGGTACTCTGAATAGTTACCTTGAAAAATGTTGGAGCATAATCCATTCTTTTGACGAATTCAGTATTCGGCATATTTCTAGAGGTGAGAATCATAGAGCTAACAATTTGGCACAAGATGCATCAGGTTATCGGATAAAGCGAGGGAGATTTCACAACACCGAAAATCTGATAACCGGTGTAGGGCCAATTCCCCAGGTCACGGACCGTCCGCGTCGGGGCACCGGACCGTCCGGGGATACCAGAAATGTTCTCTTAATTGAATCGGCTGATAATGAAGCCGATGCAAGTGATTGGAGGACACCTATACTTAATTATTTACGAAACCCCAATGTCAGGACAGATAAGAACATTCGGCGTACAGCTTTCAAGTATGTCTTGATGAGTGATGAACTTTATCGCCGAACAGTCAACGACGTCCTGCTTAAGTGCTTGGGCCCAGATGATGCTATATTAGCCATGGCCGAAGTACATGAAGGGATTTGTGGTACCCATCAATCGGCTCCAAAGATGAAGTGGTTGTTGCGAAGGTCTGGTTTTTATTGGCCTAACATGATAGCTGATTGTTTCAAGTACTACAAGGGCTGTCAAGTGTGTCAAAAATTCGGCGACCTGCAGTTGGTCCCTGCAGCCGAATTGCATCCTATCATCAAGCCTTGGCCTTTCAGAGGATGGGGATTAGACTTTATTGGGGAAATCCGTCCTTCATCATCAAAGGGGCATCGGTTCGTGTTAGTTGCCACTGATTACTTTACCAAATGGACTGAAGCCGTTGCTCTGAAGAACATGACACACAAGGAGGTAATTGAGTTCATAACTGAGCATATCATTCATAGATTCGGCATTCCCCAGACCTTAACTACAGATCAAGGAACTTCTTTTATGTCAAAAGAGGTACGTGAATTTGCTAAATTATATAGGATTAAGTTGCTTAATTCATCCCCATATTATGCTCAGGCCAATGGACAGGCCGAGTCTAGTAATAGGACATTGATTAATTTGATAAAAAAGAAGATATCCGATAATCCTAAGCATTGGCATAAGATTTTGTCCGAAGCCTTATGGGCTCACAGAATATCTAAACATAGTGCTACTAAAATATCTCCTTTTGAGCTTGTCTATGGGCAGGAAGCAGTGTTGCCTATGGAAATAAGTTTGAATGCTGTCAGGTTTGCCAGACAAAATGATCTAACCGTCACTGATTATTATGATTCAATGATGGATAATATTGATGAGGTAACCGACAAGAGGGTGATAGCTTTGGGAGCAATAGAGAAGGACAAGATCATGGTAGCCAGGGCCTACAACAAGAAGGTCAAAGCAAAGTCGTTTCAAGTAGGGGATCTGGTGTGGAAGACCATCTTGCCTCTAAGGAATAAAGACCGGAAGTTTGGGAAATGGTCGCCAAGCTGGGAGGGTCCTTATAAAGTAAAACAGGTAATGTCTGGTAACGCCTATTTGCTACAAACATTGCAAGGCAAGGATTTGCCTAAGGCTTTGAATGGGCGTTTCCTCAAGTAGTACCATCCTAGTATGTGGCAAGATGCTTAAGAAAACCGATGTAATCACATCGTGTTAAGATGCTTTTGGTTCGCTCAGCTCCACCAAAAGGCAGGGGGGCATATGTTCGACACCAAAAGGAGAAGGGCGGACGGTCCGACCCTGGGGCCGGACGGTCCGCGCGTGCGCAGAACAGATTAGGGTTCCGAGTTTTGTGCTACGGTTGTTAGCTAAATTCGCGGGATTCGCTCGGAAATTAGTTTGTAAAGGGTCCAGCCCCCTCCTCTATAAATAGAGAGGTATACGGCCGATTTGTAATCATCAAACGAATCAATACAACTTCTATTTCGCATTTGTTTCCTGTACAATTAGGAGTAGTTCTAGTCTAGTTCTAGTTTAGCCTCTCGATCCCCAAATTCTCCGCCTCTCCTCGACTCTACGTCGATTAGAGGAGTCTAGGTCGGCCTGCCCGAGCCTAGACAACTCCTAGGATCTCTCCTCCCCAACGGGGTCTCTCCCGGGAGCGAGATCCAGGCGCCGCCGGCGATCTTCTGCCGCCCCTGCGCACGCGTGGACCGTCCGGCCCTAGGGCGCGGACCGTCCGACCGTCAGGCAGGGAACCCGAGCTCCTGCACCAGGTCGCGGACCGTCCGGCCCTGTGTCGCGGACCGTCCGCGCCTGACCAGAGAGCACCACCGCCTCACGCCAGGTCGCGGACCGTCCGACCCTGTGCCGCGGACCGTCCACGCCTGACCAGAGAGCACCGCCGCTGGTTCTTTTGAAGTGATTGGCGCCTCCAAAAAGGTGTCAACAGGACGCAAGGAAAGGGTTACGAGCCGACACGAGAGACGACGGATGGAGGGAGCACGAGAATGGACAGTTGATACAGGGCGGAAGCGAGCACGCCACATTTAGCGAAGAATGCATTCTATATTGTAGCGGATGCTTTAACGTCTCCTGCTGGAGGCATAAAGGAGGACTGGCTCCGCTAAATATACTGGACAGAACAGTTTACAAACTATTGTTGGAGACAGTCTTATATTCTTCTACGAAGGTTCTTAGGCCCGGGCTATGTGCGAGCAGTGCGCTTGCAAGCCTCAGAAAATTAAGAGTCTCAAAAATTATCAGATTGTTCTAGTTTTAGGGTTAGTTTGGGAACACCATTTTCTCAAGAAATTTCTATTTTCCCAAGGGAAACAAACTATTTTCCCTTATAAAAATAGGAATTCCTTTCCCAAACTAGCCCTTATAAACTTATACAACATATGTTAATATAGAACATCTATCTTCCTCCCTATCCTACCGTTGCGTCAAAGCGGAACAAAGAATGAATCTTCATAGGATTCTAATACATGTTTGCGTGCATGAACAAAGTTTCTCTAAATTAAAGCTACTAAATTTATATTTGTGTTCTAGTATGACATAACAAATACTTGTTATTTAGCACAATAGCACTCGAGATTAAAGCTATGGAGAAGATTGAATATAAACATATTGTAGAATATTTTATTTAAAAACCCACCAAAAACGATGTTATTCAAATAAAATAGATATTTTATTTATATATTCTATTACACGTTATTGCAAGTTTTAGTTTATTATTAAATATTTTAAATAAAAATATTAGATCCTACTATTTTAGATTTAGAACATGACTTTCAAATTTTCATGTTCCAATATTGGTCATGTTTGGTATAACTTATTTTAGATATATTTTTTACAGATTTAAGCAAAAGATGAGCGTTTTTATAGTAGCTTATCAGTTTAATTGTTTCTCGTAATAAATCAAAAGTATAAGTAGAAACTTAAATAAATCGGTTTCCTTAAAAAACAGCAGTTGTACTTGTACACAACCACACCATAATTCCAACGATCCTGCCCAAGCCCGTGCACGGGGCAGCCCTTTCCGTGTGGGCCTAGCAAATCGGCCCACCTGTCCTTGAGTCACACAAATCACGTCACCAGCTGGACACTTGGTTGGCTTCCACGAAAGCCACGGCACTGGCACCACGCGCGGTTTCCCGCTGCCACCGACTCGTGGGACCGGCCGGCGCTGCACTTTGACCCGCCTCGACGTCGGTGCCTCGCGTCCCTTCCTCTCCCACCGATCAGGCGAACAAATACGCACGCGAACGCAAAGATAAAAAAACTGTTGTTTTGTTCTTGCGGAGACGAGACGAGGCGACGCGAGGTAGGTTTTCGGACCCTTCTTCTCAATCCCCTCACGTTTCGTTTCGTTTTGTTTGGGTTCTTCCGCCGTCGATCCTGACGAGATCGTTTCCTCTCTGCCGACGCGCCGCCGTCTGCCAGTCGCGAGGAGTCGAGGAGGATCGGGGCTCAGGTACACACGTCCGTCTCCTTCCCTTGTTCGTATCATCGTGGTTGGGTCTGTTGGATTTGTTGCTTTTGACGGCATCACGCGATCGGTTGTTTTTGCTGGATTTTTTTTTGTTATTTTTGCCCACGAGGGTTGAATCGATCTGTAGGGATTTGGATGCAAAACGTTGCCAATACTCGTTGGTTTGGCTGCCGTCTCTCTCGTGCTCTCCTCTCCCGTTGTTATCCTCGTTTGCGCGCGGGAGGTTTTTGGGACCGGGGTTAAGGGGCGTGTCCTTGAGATTCGTGCGGCCGATGATTAGTCGACAGCTATGGCATGGCATCTGATACGAGGGAATCTGGGGGCTTTTGCCGCCGTGAGCCGTGGAGGAAATCTGAAGGTTTCAGTAGTGCTCTTTGTCTTTCGGGAAATGGGTCTGTCAGACTGTCTCCATGGAAAATATGGGCAGTGAAAAATACGTTCCGTGGAACTGTAGATGACACTGTATTTTTTTTGAAAGAAAGGGCAAAAGACTTGCCGCTCCAACTTATATTAGATTAGAGAAGAATTAAAGGGAGAATACAAAACCTTAGCAACTGGAGGGAAGAAGAAAAGAAAAATAATAATAAAAAACAAAAATCCACTAGCCAAGGCAGACGAGACCTCAGCAACTAGCAAGATCCTTGACTGCAAGAGCAACTTGATCTACATTTCTATGCTGACTTTGAAAAATTATGTTATTTCTTTCCAATCATAAATTCCACCAAAATTGAATTAACAGACCGTCAAAACATCTTCTTGACTGTCTGCTGCAAAGGGTACGCAGACCCGTCCACCAATCATACAGAGATGTGGCAATATGAATCCCACTCAAGAAAGGAAGGTTGGCCCAAGACAGAACTTTGCTCCACACCTCTCTACTAAAGGGGCAATCCTTGCATAAGTGAAGAATTGTTTCTGGTGCCAAGTTGCAGAGACAGCATATTGGATTGCAAGGCCAACCCCTTTTTTGAAGGTTATCGACAGTCAAAATTCTCTTATGTAGCAGTGTCCAAGCAAAAAAACGGCATTTCGGTTCCGCTTTAGCCTTCCAAATGGGGCAGAGTTTCATTTTACAGTAATTGAATGAGAATTGGATTTTGTAGGCACTGCTTGCACTGTACTGCCCATCTGTCGTCCATCTCCAAGAAATGGTGTCCTCCAAACTGTTGAGCTCCTGCATGTTACCGATGGCCTGCCAAAGAGAGACGAACTCTCTTAGTTCCTCATCTCGCGTGTATGGGGAGCATAATCGTATCCAATTGTTGTTAGTGAGCGCTTTGTCAACCGTGATGTTCTTCCTCTTTGCCTTCTTGAATAGTGTTGGCGCAATGTTCTTTGGGGCTTGACCTTGGATCCAACTAGATTTCCAGAATTCGGCTATCTTTCCATTGCCAACAGTCACAATTGTGGAAGCATTGAAGAGATCTTCATCAGTTTTGTCACAAGGAAGCTGCATGGCAGTCCACGCTCCGTCTCTGCTCTTCCATCGCAGCCATAGCCATCTTAGTCTTAACCCCCTCTTCGAAACGATCAAGATCCAGAATACCAAGACCCCCCTTGTTCTTTGGCAGACAAGTTATGGGCCAGTTGATAAGGCAGTGACCCCCATTGCAAGCTTCTGGATTACTCCCTTTCCAGAGGAAATTTCTTCTTATCTTGTCGATTGTTTGCAGCAGCCATTTTTGAGGCGGGAAAACCGTTAGGTGGTAGATTGGTTGTGCGGATAGCACAGATTTTACCAGAGTTCCTCTACCAGCCTTGGAAAGAAGCTTGCCTTTCCAGCCTGCCAGCCTGTTGTTAATTTTTTCGATTAGAGGTTGGAGAGCAATTCTTTTTTACATTCCTGTAATGAAGGGGTAACCCAAGGTACTTCCCGGGTAGGCTAGTGTATTTGCTAGGAAACACTTCCATTAGATTTGTCCATAATGATGCTGGATAACGAATTGGGAAAATTTCTGTTTTGTCATAATTGATCTTTAGCCCTGAACACCCCTCGAACGCTTTGAGAATCCCTTTCAGCACCTTTAAGTCTGATTTTTCAGCTCTAACAAACACCCCCGCATCATCCGCGTAGAGAGAACACCGAAGCTTAGCCCCTCTAGGCAGAACCTGTCCAAGCAGTCCATCGTCAGCAGCCCTCTCAATCATCCGATGCAGCGGGTCCATCGCTAAGATGAAAAGGAAAGGGGACAGAGGGTCTCCTTGTCGCACCCCACGCCTATGTTTGATTACATTTGTTTGTTGCCCATTTATAATTATTCTTGAGGAGGATGAACCTAGGATGTCAGCTACCCAATTGCGCCATTTCTGGGAGAACCCGCAGGCCCTTAACACATCTAGGAGGTAAGCCCAATTCAGGGTGTCGAAAGCTTTGGAGATGTCGAGCTTGACAAAGAGAGTTGGATGACCTTTTTTATGCAGTTTCATAATCACCCTTTGCACGTATAGAAAGTTGTCATGAATTGACCGCTTCTGGATGAAGGCATTCTGAGAATTGGAGATAATCTCATTCATTCTTGGAGCAAGTCTATTTGCCATGATTTTTGTTAAAATTTTCATGAAGCTGTTGATCAGGCTGATCGGCCTAAACCTATCAATTCTGTCAGCATTTTCCCCCTTTGGTATGAGAATGATGTTTGCTTCATTAACCAGATGCAGGCTTTTGGATCTATGTTGGAAAAAATCATTTATTGCCTTGGAAAGGTCATCTTTGATCAACTCGAAGCAGCATTTGTAGAACAGCCCAATGAACCCGTCCGGCCCGGGGGCCTTTTCAGATTGAAGTCCCATCACAACGTCCTTGATTTCACTATCATCAATCGAATTGTCCAGCTCAGATAACTCAAAAGGAGCATACCCCAAATTGTCCCATCGAACAGCACTGCTCCTCCTTCCTGTCGTGCCTAGAACCTGACCGAAATGATGATGCACCTCGTGCATTTTGTCTTCCTGACTCGTCAACAATCTGCCATCTCGAACTAACGATCTGATTAAATTTTTCTGTCTTCTGTTATTGGCCACTAAGTGAAAGAACTTAAGTGTTAGCATCGCCCAACCGTATCCAAGTATGCCTGGAATGTTGTCTTGCACGTGCCCTCTGAACGGAGGCAATATCAAGAATCTTGATTTTAAGAGTCCTCCTGAATTCCAATTCTTCAGAGAATAGTTGTCTACTCTCTTGTGCTTTCTCTAGGAGAGTGAGGATGATCTGAATGATAGCCAATTGCACTTTGAAGTTGCCTACTGTTTTACGTCTCCAGGCCATTAGAGCCTTGGCCAAGCGAGTCATTTTTACATGAAGTCGAAGGATGGCATCAGCAGAGTTTACTGTAGAATTCCATGCTTGATGGACCACCTCTTTGAACCCCTCAACCTGTGGCCAGAAAGATTCGAATCTGAACCCCCGGTAGAAGGTAACTGAAGAATAGCCTTGCATTAAGAGCGGGCAGTGGTCCGATGTCATGGTGCAAATGGAGTGTAAGTCAGTCGAGGGGAACAGATCATGCCACTCTGTTGTCGCGAAAAATCTATCAATCCTAGTCATGGTAGGGTCTACTTGCTCATTTGACCAGGTGAATGCTCTATCGGTGAGATCTAGCTCTAAGAGATGCAGATCATCAATTGTGTTATTGAAATGCCTCATCACTCTTCTGTTGATTGACCCTTTGTTTTTCTCCCTTGCCCTCCTGATCATGTTGAAGTCACCTAATAACACCCATTCTGGTCTCATCATGGTTTGGATGCTACGGAGCTCAGAGAGGAATATCGTTTTTTCGTTGTCCTGTTGGGGGCCGTAAACACCCGTGAGGTCCCAAACCTCATCCCCCAATCTAGAACTGATCCTGACCGACATTGAATAGACTGATGAACATGGTAAGAGAACCATGTCAAAATAATCCGAATCAGCTGCGATCAGAATTCCGCCCGAGGCGCCCAGAGAAGGTAAGTGAAAAGTTTGATTTGCAAGCTTGGCGCCTACTGTTTCCTTTAATAATACATTTGACCAGTTCGAGATCTTTGTCTCTTGAAGGCATACAATGGATGCGCCAGTCGACAGAATTGTATGCCTTACGCGTTCTCTCTTAGCGTGGTCATTTAACCCCCGTACATTCCAAGAAAAAATAGTGCAGTTCGGATTCATAATGTAATAAAACCCACTCTGTTTAGGACAGCACGAAGCCACAAAGCAAACCTCAGCAAGGAACCCTGCTGCAACGTACTAACTGGAGATATCACCTTCAAACAAGGGGTCGCGGAGCTACCACACCGCCCGGCCCCAACCAACAGACTGGAAGCATAGAGATACAAAGGCAGGCAAGGGACCAAAAAGCATTGCCCAGACGCACTAAAACCAGAAGCGACTAAACCGAGAACATAAAGAACACTTAGCCCGGAACAACGCCGAGAGCGTCTAGTCAACTGAGAAAACATTAATCTCAGATAAACCACCATCAGGCCTAGCCAAAGTGATACTGTTAATTTGAAATAGAGGATAGAACAGAGGATGCTCGGTTACAAGGTTGTGATGGACTGTCTGTTTCTGCATTATCTAAAATTATGCTATATGACTGTATTTGACCATTATTATGGTCCCATTGCATGAGTCATTCAGTTGAGTTGTGCCATCATGCTGCGCACCGTTCTGGTCTTATCTACCCAAACTCCATACATCATTTGCTTTGATGTCCCTGATGGGCCACCGTGCAATAGAGATCTTTATGTGCACCTCTATGATGCAATGCAATGCGATGTACACAATCACTGAATC
Source organism: Zea luxurians (assembly GCA_029449295.1). Classification (NCBI taxonomy): domain Eukaryota; kingdom Viridiplantae; phylum Streptophyta; class Magnoliopsida; order Poales; family Poaceae; genus Zea; species Zea luxurians. The sequence continues at coordinate 94,555,758 of JAOPSE010000011.1, read as the reverse complement.
TGCATCGAGTCTACACAAGAAAGCTGGTCAGCTAAACTGGCTGACTGACTGACTTTATCCTCGTCGAGGACCGATTACGTCACGAAGAAACTACAGGATGGCAAGTGTGCTGCATGAACACACCACACATGCCGCACTCGATGGCCTGTGCATAGAATCTGTAACAATATAATTAGAGTCCATGCAACGTTGAACCTATTATATTGCTCTCTGTCTTAGGTAGTGCCCATCTGTGGCCCACTCGTGTGCCGCCTCGTTGCTTTGTGGCCCAGTCAGGCAAGCAGCTCAAAAGGGAACGAAACAACCAATATATACGTTAATTGTTTGGATTCATGTCAGTGAAGGAGTACAAACCGGAAAGAGGTGTTCTGCATGGTCTTTGGAATCCTAGATACAAAGATATAGCGTGCAAGTGCACCTAATGATTCATTTTATAGGAAGGAGAGCGTACTTAACCAATCCCTTGCAAAAGCGGGGTTTAAGTTCAGAAATTTGATGATTTGGGACTGCAGTGGATCATTTGTGAATGTTTGACCAGTATGCTGGCTCCAGTCTAGGTAGTGGCTGGATGCAATGCTATGCTGAGTAATATATCCTGGTCATTTCGTACATATATTCTATAAATTTTACATGGGGCACGGGCTCAGATGGTACATATTTCTATGTACACATATACTTGGATGTCTAGTAAGAAACAAACTACAGTTCGAAGATATATGTGCTATTATCATAAAAATACAAAATTACTTTCATTTATCTATTCGTTGGAATATAGTTTTGGGAAGGATATTTTGCCATCAAATACAGATTAATCTTAAGTTTCAAGTTGATAGTTTATCAGTTCATGCCCAAAAATCTGCATATTTTGAAGGTCTTGTTGGCCCCACCAGTAAAAAAGCACTTGGTAGAACATAGGGTTGTTGAAGATTTTTGTGCTCTGTTACAAGTCTTAATTTCTAATCTGAGTATGCTTGATACCATAAAAGCTAAAGGCTCGAGCTGTTCTTGGTTGTGTAAAAGCAGAGAATCAAAGCATGTTAGGGGCTATCAAGTGACCACTTCCTTTGGGGTTTGGTCATGGTCATGCATTGAAGCACTTCCCTAGGAGAGAATCCAAACTAGCTTTTAGCCCCTCATTTTTTTTACACGACTCCATGATTTGTGCCTGCTTCTCCTTTCACTTCACCCAAGAGAATGGAATGGAAGAGAAGGCATATCATCCTATGGTTTTGAAACCTATATCTTCTTTTGGTAGCATCTACTACCATGACTGCTAGTACTTGTAACTAGCACAGTAACATAAAAGTAATGAAATAGATGGAGTAGATAAAAAGCGAAAGTAAATCCACTAATGTAAAGCCTCAAGGATGAGCATGATAAAGGGCAAGGGAAACAACACAGTAAATGTAAAACAACTGAAAATTAAAGGGTTGTTCAAAGAGTTCTAAAGACAGTGGTCAACGCCACCCTTGAGGGTTACTTACCTCTTGGTTTAGCCGTGTATTGATGATACTCAGGCATGCTCTCCAGTTACGCACCAGCTCCTCCCTTTGCTTTCTGCCCAGGAATAAATTTTCATCTCGATTTGTGCATAGGGTGTTTCATTATGAGACAATGGCATCTTTCTCTGCATTCGAAATTCTCTTATAACGAAAAAGATAAAGCCTAGTTCTCATTGCTTACAGCTCAGCAATCCAATTCGCTATGTCTTGATTTGTAGTTTTTCCTTTTCTTTCTTTTCTGTCACTTTCACCCATTTAATTCTGTATCAGATAACCATGTGGCCATCTGCCAGTATGCTTTTGCGTTAAGATTAAACAACATTGTGGACATGAGTAGAGACTGCTATTTCTAGTATACGTGGACAATGGTGTGTCTATCAGTAGCCCGTTGTTGATCAAAGTGAGGAAAACCCCTTGGGGCCCAAGTGAAGTGGTATCAATTCACAATGAGTTTTTGCCAAAAGTAAGATAGCTGAGGTTATTTGCTGAGCTTATATGCTGAGCAGAAGTGGGGAAATGTATTTGCTTGTCAACCATATCATATTTGTTTAAAGACATTTGTTTTTCTTTGCATGAACTGAATTAATGTTTTTTACTGTCAACGGGTGTGGAGAGGGTCCCCACCTGGATTGCATTGCATTGGGCCAGGGTGCGGCGATTACAATGAAAGGTGGTACAAACAAAGGAGCGTCCGGGGTTGAGGGGGAGGGGTAAGAGTGGTTCTTTTTCAAGGAATTACATGAGCTAGGGAATTCATATTCGAGGGCTAAGGACGGTACACCATTGGTCGGCAAAGCGGCGTCTGTTAGGGGGCAAACGGTGTGCCCAGAGGCAATCGTCTGATCTAGGTGGTGGTAGTGGTGGTGATCTTTTTTTTCTTTTTGCAAAGAAAAGATTTCTCATTTGTTCGATTAACTTACTTCCAAATGTTGAAGTTTATAAGTGCATTGTCCATTTCTTCCTGATAATTTAAGCTTTTGGGTTGAACTCGTTGTTGTGTGCAACTTAACAAGATACCAAAACCAGAGGTCTTAAGTTCGAAGGCAACTCTCAAGTCCTCTGCCCCCTTTATTTTCAAGTGTGCATCTCTTTGGCTGCCGTGTTGGAGGCAACCTAAGTCCTCCGAACCCTTAAGTCCTTTGCCCCCCTTATTTTGAGTAGGGGTGTTAAAGTGTATCGTCCACCTCTTTCTGGCAGCTTAAGCTTGCGGGTTGAATCAGTCGGTGCACGCAACTTAACAGCAAAGATAGTATCTTATTTCACTAGTGCCAATTTTTCTTTGTACCTACACATCCTGTTGTCATGTACTCTCTCTCTTCCAATCCAAATTATAAGACGCTACTATGTCCTCTGGAAAAAAACCATTACTTTTTACTATATTATCTACATATAGTGTATATCTAAATGCATATCAAATTCTATGTATCTAGAAATGATAAAACAATTTATAATTTATAATGGAGGGAGTAGATGCTTATGCTGTTGGTAAGCTGTTGAACACTTTATGCTCCTTTCTCTCTCCTTGCATTTAGAATATTCACTTGGTGCTGCAGTGTGCCCCGTATTCTTACTTGTTCCTTCTTATCTAGAAAATTAGCTAGTCCGTTTCTGATCCATTCATTGGAGTTTGGCTGATACCTACTTTTCTCATTTTTATTAGAAATATTTCTCTAACAATTAATTGTGAGACATGTTTTTAATATTTGGGATAGTATATGGTTCACAAATTTAATTATCGACAGTTAATTTTGGCTATATGCAAGGGCCCTCTAAATCCATGGAAAAAAGGTTTTGAGTTGAAAAGGTGTGCTTACTTAAAGTAAATGATATGCTGAATAAATGATATGGACGGGCCATGTTATTGTTGTAGATTGCTGGACAGAAATGGTTGTAGCGCTGAGTTGATGTGATGGTTGCTTGGAAGGATTCTGTGGTCTTTCTCAATAATTGATAGTAAAAGAAGGCGAAGTTAGAGTCGAATATCAGGAACAGGAAGAGCCTTTTTTTTAGTTGCAGGAATGATAGGGTCCATCTAAACACCTCCAACACTTGCTTATTTCCATGGGAATCTAATAGTTGGTGCTAATTTAGGTTTTGCTTTTCTTTCCATATATATTTTGTATGATTCTTATTAGATTTTCTACATGAATGCAGCCCAGCCTCCACAATTGCTCGACCTAGTGCAATAAGTTGTATTGTTGGTATAGATCAGATTTTGTTTCTTTTAGTTTTAGCACAGATTTGTTTATGGTTTTGAACGAGGTAACTAAATGGGTGATGTATTGTACCTTCAAAAATAGAAAACAGAGACAGAATATGCCATTCAACAGTTAACTGTATCAACTCAAAGTGTGCCATGTAAACACAGAATATTTTACTAATCACACCTTAAATGCAAGGCAGAACTCCTGACCTTTTTCTTCAAAAAAAAAAAACCAATCACCAACATTAACTCTGTTTTGGATGGTACCTACCAACCTCCTCAAATTCCATACTAGTGTTGCAGCCTTATATTTGGATGTGTTTCTGCTAAGACATATTTTGAGAACACCTACAACAGCTAGTGCATGCCATGTTTCCTAAGCGCAATAATACTTAGAAGTGCACATCCCTCCATCCCATGTCTCAAAAGATGTTGCCGAGGCAGGCTAAGATACAGGGCAAAGAAAGGGGGATTCAAACTCCCCATAATTCTTTTCCCTTTAATGGCTTTCTCTTCTTTTCTTTTCTTTTAACTCCCCTCCTCTTTCTAGTTTTACGTGATTCCCTTGTTCCTCGCGGGCCAAAGCGCGCTAAGAATCAAAGGCGCAAAGATAGCTCACCCTCGGTTTCAGCATCCCCTCCAAACTTCACTATAAATACCCCTGCACACACGCACCTTGCTGCATCACCATCTCACTTCATATACCACTCCCTAGGAGGACCCAGCAACACAACAGCCGAGCTTTGTTTAGGTAATTTAGCTTTGTGTTAGCGCGTAACCTACATACATATCTTCTTGGATTATGCTTTTGTTCTAGCTCTTCGATGGTATCTTCTTTAATGTGGGTGTCCTTTTTTTTTGACAGTGTACGTACTGCAGGCAAGATGAACAGGAAGCCAGGAGACTGGGACTGCAGGGCGTGCCAGCACCTCAACTTCAGCCGCCGAGACATATGCCAGCGCTGCAGCGAGCCACGTGGAGTTGCTGATCGTGGCAGTGGCGGCGGCGGAGGAGGAGGCGACTACGCCAGCTTCGGTGGCCGCGGTGGCTCCTCCTTCGGCGGCGGCTTTGGCGCTGCTGGCTCCGACGTTCGCCCTGGTGACTGGTACTGCTCCTGCGGCGCGCACAACTTCGCCAGCCGCTCCAGCTGCTTCAAGTGCTCCGCCTACAAGGAGGAGGCCGCTGTGAACAGTGGCGCTGGCGGCTTTGACAGCGACATGTCACGCTCACGGGGCTACGGCTTCGGCAGCGGTGCTGGTGCTGGCGCTGCCCGTACTACCAACCGCCCCGGTTGGAAGTCCGGAGACTGGATCTGCACCAGGTGCGTGTTACTTAACTCTAAATCTTCTTAGGAGTTGCTGATGTCTCAGTTAGTGGATGAGTAGGTAGGTACTCTGCCAGTATGCATTTTGCTTGTGAACACTCTGCTAACCCTTGTGCGTGGCCGTGCGAATCGTCCACAGATCCGGATGCAACGAGCACAACTTCGCTAGCAGGATGGAGTGCTTCAGGTGCAACGCACCGCGGGACTCTGGTAGCGCTGCCATGACCTACGAAAACTACTTGTAAATTACCGAATCTTTCCCCTCCTCCGCTCTGGCTGCCATATCCATGACCTAACCGAGTACGGGGTTCACTCACTTCGCCGTGTGCAGGCACTGAGGTGTAGGATCGAGCAAGTTAAAAAGTCTGAAGCGACGACAAGAGGAGTCCTCATCACGTCGTAACGTGAGAGAGAGAGAGAGAGCGAGAGGGAGAGTAGTGGATTTGCAACAACAACAAAAAAGACGGCCGCGATGCTCTGTTACTAGCTAGTTTTGTTCAACCACCCCTGCCGTCTCTTCTCTTTTATTAGATTTGGTTTGGTTCTCATAGCCCTTAATTACCATTTGGGACCTATGCTTGCTGTTCTGTTTACCGTTCGTCTCCTCCGCATGTTTGCGCTTGGATCGAGTCTTGTGATGTAACCCCAAAAAACGCTTGCTTAACTAGTACTGTTGCTTCTTAATATCTCGGGGGGGCGTTCATCTTGTTCTTGCTTTATGGTGTAAGTATATTGCCTCAAGCCCTCAACGACCTCTGCACTTGGTTTTGCTTCCGAGTAGACAGCTGCTGTGCTTGACCGGTGGTAGCTACCTATGCACGTGCAACGCAACGCGTCGTGCCGTGCCGTGCGGCGAACCAAAACCTCTCGTCCAGTCGTCCTCCCAGGTCCCAGAGGTGCTGCGTCTCGTCCGGTAACATAACATGCATGCGGAGAGAGAGAGAGAGAGAGAGAGAGAGAGAGAGAGAGAGAGAGAGAGAGAGAGAGAGCATGCACGTGCGCACAACTTGAAGACCCGCATCGGCAAAACCACCACCAGCTATCGGCCTCGTAAGTGCGTGTGCGTTGCATTTGGATGCTCTTTTCTGAGGCCACGCGCCCATGCCTTGTCTTTAGCTCTTTGCAGTCGATGGCAGGTGGCTCCATGACCATGAGCGTGAGCTTCCCCCGCACGACGCATGTGCCGCCCGCGGCCCGCCCAGGTGGATTTGCTGCTGCCCTATAAGGCGCGGCGCGCGAGCGCATCTTGAGCCTGAGCCTGAGCCTGAGCCTGAGCCTGAGAGGAAAGAAATCCCGTCACAGTCAAAAGCGAGCGGTCACCCAGCTCCCTTCCACCCAGACCCACGTCGGCATAGGTAAAGCATTGACAGGCCGACCGGGTCGTGTACTACAGTGGCGCACAAGAGATATGGTGTCTCTAAAGTTAAACAACATAATTATATTGTTTGCTTAGATTGATACATCTTCTCTGCTTGTCGTCCTTATTTCATGGAATCCTTTTAACAGGAAACAGTCGTAATTCTACTTTCTTTATATATAAATTAAAATATCTTAGAACCCTAATTATCCACGTAGCGTTCCTTAAGTCTATAGGCCATGTCAGTCCTAACATCTCTTGCCGTCTCTTCGAACAACTTGTCTTGGAGTTTGATGTACAAGCATAGTTTCTTAAAGTTGACGAAGCGCCTCTCAAGTGCAGTCGTAGTTGGACAGGCCACGCCACTGAAACAAGGACATGACAGATGCCTTAGCGTAGTTGGACGCGCAACACACGCTCTATCTCGAACAGTAGTTGACCATCCTGTATAGGTGGTGGCACGGGCGACAAAGTCATCGGTGGTCCCATAGAGCAGCCCGATGTGAACGCGTCGTGGAGACAAACATCCGCTGGAATATAAAAAGCGACAGGCCACCTACCCAACGTGCTCAGGCATGTGGAACAACTGATATAGCAATGCACTCACTTGAAGAAGCGAGTGATGATGGTGAGAATGATATCCTTGGACTTTAGGGAGTCCCTTGATGAAGTCTATGGAGATGTCAGCGTAGACCTAGGTTGAAGGAGACCGATGAGTTGTATGCCTGTATGGTTGGTGTCTTGTTGCATTTGCATGTGGCACACGTGCGAACATAGTCTTGGACGAGTATGCGGTCGCCAGGGATGCATAAATCCAAACACATTCGCGGAGTGTCTTTTGAATCCCCTCATGCCTGGTGGTATACGCTAGCGCAAGCACCTTCTGGCGCGCGCGAAGACACACTTACCATGGAACAAGAAGCCATCAATGATCTGCAATGGTGCCGTAAGAGTTGCATCCTAGAGCTATTGGTGAAGACAACCAACCTCTTCATTATCCATTTTTGCAGCATAGATCTCGTCGAGTAGGTGGAACGAGGGCCTAGAGAGGACATCCAGCTTTGTGAAGTCCCCGGTGGTATCAGTGTCATGCTGCTGAGTTGAGGCAACGAGGGGTGGTACTCGACCATGAAATCAAAGACAAACAACTTGTTGATCCACTTGTACTGTATAACAGCTGACAGTCGCTAGTCCAAGATTAACTTAAGCTGCAGTGGTCGGTACAAACAAGGAAACGACCCTAGAGGCACTATCACCAATGTCGTGCAACCTAAACCGGGCCAATAAGTTCATGCTTGTATGTCACCATCTTGTGATGATGGGTGACAAAGGTCTAGCCGAAGAAGGCAAGGGGACTAGCCCCTTGATGGAGAACGACATCAAAACTTGCACTAGAAGTGTCATAGTCGATCATAAACAACCGGTTAAAGTCTGGCATTTGCAAGATCGACCCCATAGGGAGGGAGTCTGGCATTTGCAAGATTGATCTCATAGGGAGGACCTGCTTTAGCCAACCCCAGGAAGCCAAACAAGATAAGTATCTTCATATTTTAGATCGATATATCTTCTCTTTCTAAAGAGAGGCCTATTTGACTCCTAAGAGCAACTTCAAAAGGATGCTAAAAAGTTTCCAAAAAATGATTATTGGGGGAAGGTTAAAATTTTGTAGGGGTGAATTATTGTGTATGCTTCAACGGTCCCCTTAAACAAAACTGAAAAAAGGAAAACTGGACTCAATTTTTTTTTTTAAAAAAGGATCCAGACAGCCCACTTTGCACCTACATTTAGGCCTTCGTAGCCTGTGCATAGATGGCACGAAGCACCGGTGGACCACCAACCAGGCAGCCACGAACATATTGGGGAGAAATAGAACAAGACAAAACATGAGGGAGATGAGGCTATGGATGTGTGACGCAAAATTTTTGGGGAGAAGACGAGGGAGTTGTTGGAGCAACAAAAATCATTGCTTCCTCCGTTCCAAAATAATAGTCGTTTTATTTTTTGTTTTTATGTCTATATTCAAATAAATAAAGACGAATCTAGACATATATATAAAAAACATACATAAAGTATTGTGCGAATCTAATAAATTACTAAAATGAATTTTATTTGGGACAGAGAGAGTATTTATTTAACGATATTTGTTTTAGAGTTGGTTTACACGTTATTTTATAGTTACTCGAGCTATCCTTATTCTAGAATCCTTCTGACGAGTTAATTGTTTTTATAAAAAAACGTACCGAAATGTTTTAGATCTATTTTTTTGGCGCATTTCGTCCCAATTATTGGCGTGGCGATCCTGGCTCTCTCAGCCCGAGGGAGATTCCTTCTTCTCAGTCGCCTAGACTCCTTTCTGCCCTTTATGCATGCATGCACCGGCACTGCACAGCCGACTCCGGTTTGGCTAGTACAGTAGCTTTGCCCGCGCGGCGGCGGCTTTTCTCCCTCTGCCTGCCCGCCTTTTATCGTGGCGACTGGCGAGAAACCCTGGGTGCTGGGGCTGGGGCCAAAGCGCGGCCCGCAGCCGCAGGTAACTAAAGCCGGGAGCACTGGCGCTGTACTGTCGCTGCCTTTGGAGGGGAGAGGCAGAGCGAGAGCGAGAGCTCGAGAGGCGCGAGGGAGGCTGGCCGTGGCCATGGCCATGCCCATGGCCCATGGCCGTGCCGGCGTTGTCTCTTTTGTGGTGTCTCTTCTGCGGTTCACTCACCCAACCCACGAGCACATTGCACGGATTTTCAAGATGATGGGAGGGGCAGCGCAGAGGACGGGTGTGGGTCGCGGTCGCGGTCTCGCGGAGGCTTTTCGTCTTTTCGGGGACGACCGCAGGCACCAGGGGCCGGGGCCGGGGCCGCGCCTTTGCCTTGCCGGACGCTGGTACCCCGCGCGCGCGTTTACTGGCCAAATCCACGAGGACCATGTCACCGTGAGGACTATTGTTTGGTGACAAAGGGAATTGGATATGATACAGGTGAAGAATCCTCTTGCTATTCAGTCACGTCCTGAGTCTATGTCTGCACTGCGTAGATGCATCTGAACTTCAAACGATATAGATCGAGAATAGTTTTTCCAAAGAAGAAAAAAATAGAAAAAAGACCGAGAGGTCGAGATGTGTCTCAAGGACTCCGATGGTTTGTTTGGTAACAAGAATACCTTAGGAGATTGGAGGGGCCTAAAATCTCCTTGCTATTTAGTTTCAAATAACAAGGAGAATTTAGCATATCCAATCTCCTCCGGTATCCTGGCTCACAAACAAGTCTTGAAGGTCTAATATAAATTATCACCATAAACTATCACCTTTAATTGCCAAACAATCTCCATTACTATGTCCTAACTCAAATACCTTCGCAAAAATATATGTTAGTTATAATAATTCCGTGCCGTTATTAATTTTAAAAAAATCCACTAAGAGCCTAGATGGTTTCACTTGAGTGGGTAGGAATTTGATTATGAAGTCCCAACCGAGTAGCCTCTCCTCTCTGACAAGCCAACAATAGTCAACCATTTGTTACATCTTCTTTAGTTGGTCAATCAATCTGTGTTTTGGCTCACGATGTATCTTTCTTTCTTAGTTTTGCCATGGTCGGGTACTAGCTGTCTTTGTAAAAAATTCATTTTGGTATGATGTCTACAATAGCGATTTTAGGGTTTAATGAAATCAAAAGCTAAAATCATATTCAACCTCTAGAGCATCCCCTTTTTAGAATTACAAAAATTATGAAGAGCTCTATTGTCACCGAGGTGGTAGGAGGGCTTGAGCTCCACCCGCTTGACTGCTTGATCCGCCCTCAGACTGTCTCTAGAAGTTTGCGAACGTGGACGCAGAACTAGGCCATTTCCACGATGTTTTCCGTTGCGGAAAAAGTATACTACTTCTAGCATCGTTCCTCAAATCGTTGCAGATGCGATGGAGGTAGTTAGTTCCCGCGTTTTGTTTCGGCAACCAAACTTCCCTTAAGCCACCATCCTAGAGGCGGAGGTGGAGGCGACGCACATGTCGCGGGAGGACTACGCGAATAGGCTATGCGACAGGGGAATGGAGCCTGGTGTCATGGCAGACGCGGGAGAGTGGAGCCTTGTAACATCCCAAAATCCTAACCTAGGGTTGAAACCCTAATCTACCCTTTCCCTCCTTTTCATCCTCTAATTCCAAGAACTCCCTTAGATTTTCTTTCATCATATGCATACACCTTGTTTGATCACAAGCACCTCACTTAGATTCTATTTTCCAGCACCTAGAATATCCACAAAATAATTGGTTCAAAAGAAAAAGATGCAAAAAGGGAGATAGGAATAAGAAAATAAAAAGAAAAAGAGAAAAACCCTTTCCCCCCTGCTGGGCCGATTCCCGGCCCAAACCCGCGGCCTCGTCTCCCCGCGCGCCCGCACTCATCCTCCTCTCTCGGCCCACCTCCGGCCTGCCTCCGCGCGCACGCAAGCCCGCTCCGCGCTCCGCCTCCCTCTCACTGACGAACCGTCCCCACCCGTCAGCCTCGGCCCACCCTTTGCCCTCGCTCGCGATCACTCCCACTGGCAGTGTGGCCCCGCTTGTCAGCCGCTTCGTCGTCCTCCCCGCGTACGGCTCATCACGGTCACCTCTGGCCATCACCTCCGTCCCCTCCTCCGTCTTCTCGCCGCACAAGGAAGTTTGGCACCGCCCCGTCCTCCCCCCCTTGACCAACGTCCTCGCCGGTACCGCCCCGGCGTGGTGTCTCATCGGCGGCGCTGTGCGGCATTTATGGCCGGCGCTGTGCAGCTCACCGGCGCCGCGAAGCTCCGCCGCTCCCCTTCCCTCGCGCGCCTATAAAAGGGCCGCCCCGAGCTCCTCCTTCCCCGCACCGGCCTCGGCCATCCCTCTCCTCCCTCGTCCGAGCTCAATTCGTGGAAGAGCCGCCGCCATCGTCTTCCTCCCCGGTGAGCCGTCCCTCTCTTCTCCCTGCCCCTCTATTGGTCCATCAAGCGATTGCTTAAGCCTCCTAGCTTCGCCACACCGCCACGAACGCAGTACACCACTTCCCCACCCCGATTACTCGCCCAAAGCTCACCGACGGCAACCCCGCCGCGAAGCTCCGCCGCCTCCCCGCGGACAACCCCCTCCCCGACCTCCTCTGACCAAATCGAGCCCGCCCCTAGGTTCGCCAACCCCTGCCCGTGCTAAGGCACCTACCCGTTGCCAAAGGACCGGGTCACCGGCGGCGAATCGCCGCCGAGCCCACCGGCGGCCGGGTTCCCTCCCCGCGGACGGTCGGTTCGCCCCGCCGTCAACCGTGGCGCCGTTCCCCCCCCCCTCCGCTCTCACTGGCGTGTGGGCCCGCGGCAACGGCGTCGTCTCCTCGCGCGCCCGCGCCGTCACCCGCATTGGGCCGCAGCTGGGCCGACGCCCTCGCGCGCGCGCGCTGCGCCTGGCTGGGCCAGATTTCCCCCCCGGCCCACCAGAACTGAAACCCTTTTTCTTTTTTCCTTTTTCAGCCTTTTTCTCCTTTAATTAGTATTCTCAATATTTTATGCACAAAAAAGTTATTAAAATGACTTCTTAAGTCACATGGAATAATAGTATTCGAAAATGGCACACTACAATTAGTAAACCACTGATTGATGTATTGTTGCATTGACTGTTTTACTAGGGGAAGCAGGGACCTTTGATCCGGAACCCGTAGTCCCGGAAGAAGGGCCGGAGCCCGAACTTCCGGAAGTAGATCTTCGGTGCCAGGAAAGCTTCTACGAAGGCAAGTCCATCCTCCCCTTGATGCATGAATTACCTATTCTCTCTACCACTGCCTAGGCCGGGAATCATGGGGGAATATTGCATTGTGAGTGAGAGATGGCCCGCATTAACATATACATTCTGGATACGAAATGTGGATTGGGAAGAAGGGCAATGTGTTTCTCCAAATAAAATCTCTTTTTGAAAAGTTATGCGATGAAGGGTACTCACCCTCATCACCTTGGGAGTGGGATGATCAAGGACTCCTAGGTTTAGGGGAGGGCCTAAGGTGTTGGCTCAGCTGGTTTAGGTGTGAGCAGAAGGATTGTCCCCTCATATAAGGACCAGCTTGTCATTTTCACTACCTGTACTCCTTTATCGTACAACCACTCGAGACTGTGTGGGCAATCACTCAATCCGAACTCGTGCGGTCCAACCCCAGGGTTAAGAAGGCTGGGGAGCACCGGGAGGATAAGGAGGGGGAAAGTTTTGTCCGGTTTGGACATGGTGGTGGCCTGACTCCTTCCGGATAACCGTTAAGGTTAGGACGTACGAGTAAGGAAAGAGATCCGGCATTCGGGTCTCGCGACGGTGAGATCGCATAAACCGGGCTAGTGGGTAAAGTGTACCCCTCTGCGCAGAGTTGAAACCTATTCGAATAGTCCGTGTCCACTGGTATGGACGAGTCTGGTATGGTATGGCAATTAGAGCTTCTCCTATGAGTTTAATAAAAAGGGAACTATGTGGTTAAATGGGTGTGGAGAAAGAAACCAAGGCCACGGGAGCGGGAAGCTCAGTGGTGGTTGAGTTTTGGTTACTTTTAAGACTATGGGAAAAACCTTTTAGTAACTGCCTTTCTCTAAGAAAATGATGAGTGACTTCAACTACACCAAATAAAGCATGTATATTATAGGTCTCTTTCTCTCCACGGGAGCGGGGTGGGCTTGCGGAGTACCTAGTGTATTCACCCAGATTTATTTATGTTTTTCAGCAGCCGAAGACTTCTTTTCTGCTATGCTTGATTGAGAGGGCTGTGTTTGCACCCAGTTCTGCCTGTGGCTTGGAATAGTATTTCTTTTCCTACTGCGCTTCCTATTTTGGCTCTCTAGAGCTTGTACCCCGGTATTGTAATAATTTTTATCTAAACTCTGTACTATTTGAAGTAAGGAATGTGGTTACTAGCCTCCTGGGACTAGTAATTGTATCACATTTGAGTCCCAAAGGATCGGGACGCTTCAGGTGGTATCAGAGCCATAGGACTGGCCGTAGGTCACAGCCCTGACCCTAAAACTTGCCCTAAAAAGAAAATACCTCTTTCCCCAAGAAAAGTCTTCTCTACTCCTCCTTGATTTAATAGACCCTTCTTTTCCTATTCCAGATGGAAGACTCTCTGGCCATTAGGACATCCTACTGCTCGGAGGTGGAAGGGTTCCCACATCTTTTGCGAAGTTGTGCGCTTCGCATGGGAATCCGCAAGAAGCCGGAATATGTCTGGAAGGAGTATTTCGAGGGCGGAATGGAGAAATGCTCTATGGCAGTCTACCTGGGAGAAAGCCAAAACTATCCGAACCATCCTTCTTTCCAAGTCACTTTTACCGGATACCGCTTTCCGGATACTTGCCAGAATGTTGCCCGATCAGCCCTCCGACAACTATGCTAGAACTACAACAAGGTGATCTTTGAAACCCCCCTTCGCTACTTTCCACCCAGTAAAAAGAATACCCCCACCTAGAGGAAAAGACTTCAGGTCCTGTCAGGAGGAGATCCTATTGAGAATGATCCCACCATCGTCTACATGGCTGGATACCTTCACACCCTTGATAACCAATATGATGACCTCACCCTCCACTGCACCTACCTAACCTCCCGGGTGGAAAGTCTGGAGCAAAAAGTCAGGGAACTTTCAGAGGAAAAGGCGTCCCTTCAAGAGAGCCTCGCAATAGCAGAAGGCGAGGAAGCCAATACCCGAGAGGCCTACCGCACCCTAAAGATGGACTATGACAAGAAACTGAAGAAGCTCACCCCTGCAAGAAAAATCCGTAAGAAGACCAAAAGCCAAGGATGTCAGACTGAGCAGAAGGAAGAAGCCCTTCCAACCCTACCCCCTGCCGGGTTAAGGAACTCGTCCAACACCGAGGAGATGTCCCTAGCCAGCCTTGATGACCTTCTCAAGGAATTTGGGGACACTTTAGAGAAGGAGTTCGGGAGTACCCTAGCTAGTACTCGCGTGTAATGAACGTATGGTAGCCATGTGCTGTATTATGTAATGGCTTGATGTAATGAATAAAATAACTAGTTAAAAAAAATGGCATGTGCATGGTAGTAACTCTTTTCCCCTGGCAGATGGCTTCGGATAAAACCACACCTACCGCCTCCGGGATTGGAGCAGGTTTTCCCCTAGGAGCAGCAGGAGAAGCTAGCGGAGAAGGGGATGGGACCCACCTCCCCGCACCTCCGGAACTACCACTAGATCTGGCCCAAGTTCTAGCCAATCAAACCCGACTCATTGAAGTCCTCACTAGAAGTCTGGAAAACCAGCGCCCAGGTGGTGGGAGGCCACAGGACAGGATGGGAGAATTTTTGAGACTCAAGCCTCCCACGTTCGCGGGGTCCAGCAATCCCCTCGATGCAGATGACTGGCTTCGCACGATCAAGAGGAAGCTGGAAGCCATCGGATGCCCCGAAAATCAGCGTATCCAACTGGCAGCTCATCAGCTTTCAGGAATGGCTTTAGCATGGTGGAACACTTTCAGTGAGGCCGTCAGAGATGCTACCTGGGCAGAATTCGAGACAGCCTTCAGTGAGCACCATGTACCCCAGGGGATAGTTCAACTCAAGGAGGATGAATTCCAGGAGCTAACTCAAGGCGGGAGGACAGTCAGTGAGTATGTGCACAAGTTCACAGAGCTGGCCCGTTACGCGCCTGAGGATGTCAGCACCAAGTCCAGAAAGATGGCCCGTTTTCTGAAAGGACTAAGACCCGAGCTTAAGACCATCCTCGCCAGCCAAGACTTCCTCAGCTTCTCTCACCTCTCCAACAAGGCTATACAAGTGGAAAGGGCGAAAGAGGAAGAAAAAGGGCACCTCAAGAGGAAATTCCAAGTTCTCCGAGCTCAACAGCAAGAACGTCACCAGAGAGCTCGACCCTTTGGGCTTCCACCCAGGGGACCAAGCTTCAATAAATCATCTGGACCCACTCAATCACGCTATAGTCAGCAGAGTCAGAGCTCCCTTCAGGCACCCTCTGTTGCAAGCAACCAATCGCCAGCTAATGCCTGTTGGCACTGCGGAGACCCCAGTCACTTCAAGAATAACTGCCCTCAGTTGAAGGCTCCCGGGCCGACCTACTCCAACTCGGTGAATGGCCCCAAGATTCCCTCAGCACCTACCTCCAAGGCACCTCCTTCCAACAGCCAGCAGAGCAGGACTCAGTACCAGGGCAGAGCCCGCGTCAACCACATCGACGCTCAAGAAGCCCAGCAAGCCCCGGGAGTAGTGCTCGGTGAGTTCTTTGTTGAATTTACTCCAGCTACTGTGCTTTTTGATTCGGGAGCATCCCATTCTTTTATAGCCGCTAAGTTTGTGGAAAAACATGGCATCCCCTCTACACCCCTAGCTGTCCCTTTGGTCACCCGAACCCCAGGATCAGACCTCCTGTGCAAACTCAGGTGCTCCCAAGTCAGAATTCTTTTAACTGGGGTAGTGTTCCTGGCAGACTTAACCATCTTGCCATCCCAAGGGATTGATGTGATCCTAGGAATGGATTGGCTAGCTAAGCACAAAGGTATCATCAGCTGCGCAAGCAAGGCTGTTCTTCTCACAGATCACCAAGGAAAGGCAGTTTCCTGTCAAGCCCAGTCGCCCGCAAATGATCCGATGATGTTTAATCTGGCAGCAGAAAACATGTCTGTAATCAAAGAGTTTGAAGATGTATTTCCGGAAGAGTTGCCCGGGATGCCACCAGAAAGAGGAGTGGAGTTCTATATAGATCTCATTCCTGGCACTGCGCCCATCGCAAAGAGACCATACCGCATGGCTCCCACAGAGTTGGCGGAATTGAAACTTCAGATTTCAGAACTGCAGCAAAAAGGGTACATCCATCCCAGTTTGTCCCCCTGGGGAGCACCCGTCCTCTTTGTTACTAAAAGGATGGGAGTATGAGAATGTGTATTGATTATCGGTCCTTGAATGAAGTTACAATCAAGAATAAGTACCCACTCCCTCGAATCGACGACCTCTTCGACCAGCTGCAAGGAGCCAAATATTTCTCCAAGATAGACCTCAGGTCAGGATATCACCAACTGAGAATCAAGGAAGCAGACATTCAGAAGACTGCATTCGTCACCCGGTACGGACAATATGAATTCACAATGATGCCATTTGGGCTAACAAACGCACCCGCCTTTTTCATGAACCTCATGAATAAGGTATTTATGGAAGAATTGGACAAGTTTGTCGTAGTCTTCATAGACGACATCCTCATTTATTCCAAGAATCATAAGGACCATGAGCGTCACCTCCGAATCGTTCTCGGAAAACTCAGGGCACATCAACTTTATGCTAAGCTCAGCAAGTGTGAGTTCTGGTTAGAAAAGATAGCTTTCCTGGGGCATATCTTGACTGCAGAAGGGATAGAAGTAGACCCATCCAAGGTAGAAGCCGTTTCAAAATGGAAGCAGCTATCCAACGTCAGTGAAGTACGAAGCTTTCTGGGAATGGCAGGGTATTACCGCCGCTTTATCAAAGGATTCTCCAGCATAGCAAAACCTATAACTGAACTCCTCAAAAAGGATAATAAGTTTGTGTGGACCCCAAAATGTGAGGAGAGTTTCCAGATCATCAAGGAGAAGCTTACAACTGCGCCAGTTTTGACACTGCCAGATATACACCAGGATTTCGTCATCTTCTGTGATGCTTCAAGGCAAGGCTTAGGGTGTGTCTTAATGCAAAATGAGAAAGTTATTGCCTATGCATCCCGCCTACTCAAGCCACACGAGCAGAACTACCCTACCCACGACTTGGAATTGGCAGCCATCGTGCACGCCCTAAAGATATGGAGGCATTATCTGATCGGGAACAAATGCCACATCTTCACTGATCACAAGAGTCTGAAGTACATCTTCACGCAACCTGACCTCAACCTCTGTTAAAGAAGATGGCTTGAATTGATCAAGGATTATGACCTCGGAATCCACTACCACCCCGGGAAGGCCAACGTGGTAGCAGACGCCCTCAGCCGAAAACCTTTCGGGATTAAAGGGACCAACTTTTTAGAAGATTGGAAGAAAGAATCAGTTCAGCTAAATGCATGTCTGGGAGACAATGGTAGCCTGGAAGTCAAGCCCAATCTAGAAGATCTCATATGCAAGGCTCAACACCTGGACGCAGAGACAACCAGACTTATGGAAAGAGCTCGGAAGGAGCAACTTCCGGACCTTAGGACAGATGAGCAAGGAGTCCTCTGGTTCAAGAACCGCCTGTGTGTACCAGTGGGAGAGGCACGGGAAGCCCTGCTCAATGAAGCCCACAACTCAGCTTACTCCATCCACCCAGGGACCACCAAGATGTACCTGGACCTCAAAGCCAGATACTGGTGGAAAGGGATGAAGAAGGAAATAACACAGTATGTGGCCCGATGTGACACTTGTCAGCGAACAAAGGCCGAACACCAGAAACCTGCAGGCCTACTGCAACCCCTCCCAGTGCCTGAATGGAAGTGGGAAGAAATAGGTGTTGGAGCGAAGGCAGAAACGCCACCCTTCGCCCGAAGTCTCCACAGCTCAGCCCCCGCTCTGACAGGCAAAGCAGGCAGGGACACCCTTCGCTTGATCGACACCAGGGACAACATGGCGACCCTCCGCTCGATTCGGCACCAGACGAAGGCCTGCGGCAACGCCTCCCTACGGCACGGCCTCGGTCGGTCCCGAGGCCCACATGAGGTCGGGCCCATTGTAACAGGCCCTGCGTGGCCGCGGTTGTGTTACGGGCCTAATTTGTAAAGGCGTACATGTAATTACAACTTGTAACCCCGCTTTATAGGAATATTCCGGGGATAAACTAGGTACCTGAGGGCACATGCGTCCTTAACGCAAGGCGCCGTGCACACGGATACCTATAAATACCCCCGCACTGTGCCCGTGAGAGGCCAGATTAACAGAGCTTTTGCCATCACGCGCGAGTGCCCTGTTGCCATCTCCATTCACCTGTGTTGGTTCTCCTTGCTGTCGAGAGACAGCCCCAACATTTGGCGCCCACCGTTCGTGCTACGAGACAACCACCCGCGATGGCACCCAAGAGAGCTAACCCGAAGGCTGACGAGGCTGCGAAGGCAGCACTGCTCGCCGCAAGAAAGGGCAAGGCCCTCGCCCTCACCCAATCCACCCACCAAGAGGCCCCCGAAGACGACACCCTCCGCACCAGCGACCCCGAGGGACAACCCTCAGGCTTCGCACCTCCCCCAGGCTTCGCACCTCCCTCAGGCTTCGCACCACCGGAGGGCGCGGACCTCGCCGAGGACGGTGAGGTCCTCGGCATCTCAGCAGAGGAACAACTACAGCTGCGCGCCCTGCGCCTCAAGAACCGCAACCTCCAGAGGCAGAAGGAGATACTGGAGGCCAAGCGCCAGCGTGTGTCTGCACTCGCCAAAGTGCGGCAGATGATCCGCGACGAAGAACTCAAGGCCCAGGAACTCGAGCGGGAGATCGCGCTGATGCAGCGCGAAGGCCACCTCAGCCCGCGGCACGAATCATCCCTCCAGCAGCGCGCACAAAACGAAGACACGCGCGAGGGCCACCCCGGCCTGCAGCATGGGCCACCCCTGCAACACCGCGCACAACCGGAGGACCCGCGTTTCCCCCAGCGCGACTTCACTTTCCAGCACGCCGCGCCATTCCAAGGGGTCAACTATCTCGATGAGCGAAGCCCCCTGGCGCCTCACCTGCAAGTGACGCCGTGGCCAGCTAACTTCCGGGCTGGGACCTACCCCAAGTACAACGGCAGCACCGACCCGGCTCAATACATAATGAGTTACCAGGTCGCCGTCGCATCGTCCGGAGGGGACGACGCCACAATGGCAAAGTCCTTCATCATCGCCCTCGAGGGCCCCGCGCTCACCTGGTTCACCAGGTTGCCCCCGTTGTCCATCGATTCCTGGAGAAGTCTCCGGGACAAGTTCCTCCTCAACTTCCAGGGGTACCGCCCGGACACCGACGCCCTGGCCGAGCTCTCGCTCTGCAAGCAGCTAGAGAAGGAGACCCTGAGGGAATATTACCGCAAATTCCTGACCCTCAAATCACAGCTACCCTCAGTCGATGACCAGATTGCCATCCATTATGCTATCAGTGGTCTTCGCGCGGGCGTCCTTTACAGCCATTGCATCAGGGACCCGCCCAAGAACCTCCAAGAGTTATACCAGCTGTTTGAAAAGTACGCCAGGTCCGAGGAGCTCCACCAGCGCAAGATTGAGTCCCAGCGGAAGCCAAAAGATGCTCCGCAGTCCAGCCGCACGTGGACAAGGACTCCGCAGCCAGACTCCGGTCGGGATGGCCGCGGTCAGCAGCAAGTGCACAACATCGCCAACCAGCAGCCGGCCGCTGACCCCCTTCGTCGCCAAGAATATCCCCCCCAGGGCCGCGGAAGTGGAACTCGCGGCAGGGGCCGAGGGCGTGCGCAGCCACTCCCTCCGCCGCGCCGATTTTACTGCCTTTTCCATGGCGAAGACTGCGCCCACCAAACTAAAGACTGCCCCGAAGTAAAGGCCACCAGAGACAGAATGGCGAGGGCGCAGCCAGCCGACAACCCCAGAATTGTCGCGCATAATTACCAGCCACCCCCTCCACCATATATCCACGCTCCCGCCCCGCATCCACCGCACCACGCTTACCAACATCATCAGGAAGTACAAATCGTACATCCTCCGCCTCCACCACCACACCAGCAACAACAAAACATCCCCCACGCCCCAAAACAGGAAGACTTCGCCGATCAACCGTATCGCGGAGTCATTCATATGATAACTGGGGGGTCCAGCACCGACTTCGACACCAAGCGGCAGAAGCGGGACCACTACCGCAGCGTAAACCATGTCGCTGTCACGGGCCCAGTTGTGCAGACGAAGTGGTCCCACATACCGCTCACCTTCGACGCACGGGACGTCGACTTGCGCAGTGCCCCCCACTGCGATGCCATGGTCATCAATTGCAGCGTGGCAGGCTGGGACCTGCACAAGGTCCTCGTCGACAACGGCAGCCAGGCGGACATCATCTTCCTCCATGCCTTCGATCGCATGGGCATCAGCCACAGCCTGCTCAAGCCGTCGGACAACCCGTTGTATGGCTTCGGCGGCAAGGGCACCTTCCCCGTCGGCAAAATAGAATTGCCCCTCTCCTTCGGTGTAGCACCCAATGCCCGAAGCGAGCAAGTGACTTTTGACATCGTGGATATGGTATATCCATACAACGCCATCATGGGTCGGGGCTCCATCAATAAGTTTGAAGCTGCCATCCACGGACTGTATTTGTGCATGAAGATACCAGGCCCTCTGGGCGTAATTACGGTCCGCGGTAACCAGCAAGCTGCGCGCAACATAGAGCGGGACTTCGTGCCTGGTCAGAGGAACGTGCACTGTCTCACGACACAGTGCGAGGTCCCTGCGCCCGCCAGCCCCACTGACAAGCAGCACGCCAAGGCTCAGTTGCAGAGTCAGGATGGGACCAAGACTGTCCCCCTCGATCAGGCAACGCCCAAGCAGACAGTCACCATCAGCGAAGACCTTACCCCGCATGAAGAAGAGAAGCTTCTCTGCTGCCTGGCCAAAAATAAAGATGTCTTCGCCTGGTCCGCCCTCGACCTGGTCGGAGTCAGCCGATCCATAATCGAGCACGGTCTGGGGATCGACCCCTCGGTGCGACCAAGAAAGCAAAAGCTTCGCAAAATGTCCGATGAAAAGACAGAGGCCGCCAAGGCGGAGGTGCACCGCCTCCTAGAGGCTAAATTTATTGAGCCAGTGGCTTATCCCACATGGCTCTCCAATGTTGTAATGGTGCAGAAAAAAAGCGGGAAATGGCGAATGTGCATAGACTTCACCAGTCTCAATAAGGCCTGCCCAAAAGACAATTTCCCGTTGCCGCGGATCGACAAAATAGTCGATAGCGCGGCCGGCTGCGAGGTCATGTCTCTCCTCGACTGCTTCTCCGGCTATCACCAGATATACATGAAGGAGGAAGACAAGGCCAGCACCAGTTTCATAACACCCTTCGGCACCTATTGCTTCATCAGAATGCCGGAGGGTCTCAAGAACGCCGGGTCCACATTCTCCAGACTCACCAAAACAGTACTCGAGGGCCAGGTCGGCAGAAATATATTTACATATGTCGACGACATCGTCGTCGCCAGCAAAAATAAGGAGGACCACCTCGCCGACCTGGCCGAGACATTCGCAAACATGCGAGACGCACGACTCCGCTTAAACCCGGAAAAGTGCGTTTTCGGTGTTCGCCAGGGCAGGATATTGGGCTACCTGGTGTCACACCGCGGCATCGAGGCCAACCCAACCAAGATCCAGGCCATCATCGACATGTCGCCTCCGCAGTCCACCAGGGATGTCCAGCGTCTGACAGGCAGATTGGCTGCTCTCAACAGATTCATTTCCAGGTCGGCCGAGCGAAGTCTTCCTTTCCTCAAAACTCTCCGCGGCGCAAAAGACTTCGCTTGGGGGCCGGAGCAAGCAGCGGCCTTCGCCTCATTAAAGCAGTACTTAACGGAACTGGCCACCCTCACGAGCCCCGACTCCTCGCTCCCCTTATTGCTCTATGTCGCGGCTTCGCCGCACGCGGTCAGCGCGGCACTAGTGCAGGAGCAGACAGTCGAAGGCGCTGTCAGACAGTGCCCTGTTTATTACGTCTCCGAGGTCCTGACTCCGTCCAAATGCAACATGACAGAGCTGGAGAAGATCGCCTACGCAGTCGTTATGTCCTCGCGCAAGCTGCGCCATTATTTTGAAGCATTCAAGGTCCGTGTCACCTCAGATAGGGGGCTCGGCGAATTGTTTAGAAACCCGGAGGCATCGGTAAGGATCGCCAAGTGGGCAGCCGAACTCTCCGGCTACCACATCAGTTTCGAGCCCAGGACAGCCATCAAATCACAAGTCCTGGCAGACTTCGTCGTCGACTGGACCGGGCCAGCAACACAGCCGGACCCGACCACAGAGAAGGTCTGGACGATCCATTGCGATGGCGCATGGTGCCATGCGGGGGCAGGCGTCGCTGCAATCATAACATCACCAGTCGGAGTCAAGCACAGATATGCAGCACGACTCAGCTTCAATCTGGAATCCGACAGGTGCACAAATAATATAGCAGAATACGAAGCAGTCATCCTCGGCCTCCGCAAGCTGAGGGCCCTCGGAGTCACCACTTGCATCATCAAAACAGACTCCAAGGTAGTCGCCGGCCAGGTCGACAAAGACTATGCAGCCAAGGACCCCGCGCTCATGCAGTACCTCGCGGCCATCCGAAGTCTTGAGAGACAGTTCAAGGGGTTCACCGTGCAGCATGTGGACCGGGCCAAGAATGAGGAGGCCGACGCATTGGCCAAGGCTGCGGCCAGGGGCGAAACTCTGCCCTCCGACGTGTTCTTCCACGTCATCGGCACGCCAGCAGTCCGGAGCCCCGAAGGGCTCCATATAACCAACGACATCGAGGGCCACCGTACAGTCAACCTCATCATGACCGAAGACTGGCGAGCACCCATTACCCTGTTCCTGCAGGGGTATTATCACCCGGCTGACATCAGTGAGGCTAAGCGCCTCAGATATCGAAGCCGGGACTTCGCTCTGATTGAAGGCCAGCTATACAAAAAAGGAGTCAGCCAACCAATGCTTAAGTGCGTCACCGAGGCCGAAGGCATGCAGATCCTACGTGAAGTCCACAGTGGCACTTGCGGCTCGCACGCGGGCCCAAGGGCCCTAGCTGCTAAGGTGATCCGCCAGGGTTTCTACTGGCCAGCAATGATTTGCGCCGCGAATCGGGTCACTCGGTCCTGCGAAGCCTGCCAGAAGTTCTCTCCTCGACCAGGCGGCCCTTCGCAGTACACAAAGCTGATCGCCCACACATGGCCTCTCCAGCGCTGGGGTCTCGACATTGTTGGACCCCTGCCCACCGCTCAGGGGAACCTCAAGTTCGCCTTCGTCGCGGTCGAGTACTTCACCAAATGGATCGAGGCACGGGCTGTCTCCACAATAACATCGAAGACTGCCCAGAAATTCTTCTGGCAGAATATCGTTTGCCGCTTCGGAGTACCGTCCGAGTTAACGGTCGACAACGGCAAACAGTTTGATAACCAAGACTTCAAGGATTTCTGTTTCTCCATTGGCACCAAGCTTGCCTTCGCCTCAGTCTATCATCCGCAGTCCAACGGGGTCGTGGAGCGCGCCAACGGAAAAATCTTCACAGCCATCAAAAAAATGCTCCTCGATGAAAAAAAGGGTAAATGGAGCGATTTCTTACCTGAGGCAGTCTGGGCACTAAACACGACTGAGTGCAGGGCGACCGGGTTCACTCCTTTCCGTCTGTTATACGGATCGGAGGCCATGACCCCGCAGGAAATAAGGCACGGGTCCCCGCGAACGGTCCCGTCAGCCGTCCCAGATGTGGACGAGCCGACTTCAAAGGATCTCATCGACGGAGACCGTGTCTTCGCCCTACAAGCTCTGAACAAGTATCAAGCCCAGACCAAAGCATGGCGCGACCACTCAGTCACCCCGAGGGAGTTCAGCGAGGGGGACCTCGTGCTCATTCGGACAGCTCGGACGGAGTCAAGGGGCAAACTGGAGCCCAGGTGGGAGGGCCCTTTCATCGTCAAGACGAAGGCCTCCCCCAGCGCATACAGGCTCACAACACAAGCCGGCGAGGACCTGGAGCATTCCTGGAACATTGACAACCTTCGCAAATTTTTTGTTTGATTCTTCAGGGCTGTCTTCGCCCTTGTAATTTGCAAAAACAATCTTGCACCGGCCCGCACTCTTTTCCTCCCGGGGGGTGAGGTTTTTAACGAGGCGGAGTCATGTAATATATGCGTAAAAAATCCCCCGCAAAAAGACATGCGTCGAAAAAGACCGTGTTGACGGTCTTCGACATTCGACCACCACGAGGTCACCGCGAGGCTAAGCGCTAGCCACCCTCGCGTGCGACAAATCCGCGCAGAAGTCGCCTACGGGTGCAGCCGGATCAGCACAACAAGTGCGGAAAAAATCTAAGTCTATCGCGAAGACTATCCGTGCGGAAGTCGCCTACGGGTGCAGCCGGATTAGCACAACAAGTGCGGAAAAAATCTAAGTCTATCGCGAAGACTATCCGTGCGGAAGTCGCCTACGGGTGCAGCCGGATTAGCACAACAAGTGCGGAAAAAATCTAAGTCTATCGCGAAGACTATCCGTGCGGAAGTCGCCTACGGGTGCAGCCGGATTAGCACAACAAGTGCGGAAAAAATCTAAGTCTATCGCGAAGACTATCCGTGCGGAAGTCGCCTACGGGTGCAGCCGGATTAGCACAACAAGTGCGGAAAAAATCTAAGTCTATCGCGAAGACTATCCGTGCGGAAGTCGCCTACGGGTGCAGCCGGATTAGCACAACAAGTGCGAAGAAAAATCGAGGTCTATCGCGAAGACTATCTGTGCCGAAGTCGCCTACGGGTGCAGCCGGATTAGCACAACAAGTGCGGAAAAAATTTAAGTCTATCGCGATTATCCGCGCCGAAGACACAGCAAGCGCGAAAAAAAAAAAAAAAAAAAAAAAAAACCGAAGACTATCGGTGCAGAAGACACTTAAGGGTACACGTGGACTAGCACAACAACGGCCGAAACGACAACATCGAACCATTCACGCCAAGACCAATTATAATCAACCAAGCACAGCGCAGCCGAACGAATCAGTTAGTACAAAATGCCTTCACACACATGCACGCGAGGGCACACAATTCCACCATACAAGACTCTACATACACAAGCGAGGACACCACACTCTACATCGGTTCAACTTTAGGAATAATTCCCATCTCCCTATAATTAAATAACATTATCCTGAGCTCCTCACCCGCAAAAAGCCTTCGCAGTTCCCCCTCACCTACACCCTCGGCGGTCGGCAGAGACAACAGTTCCTGCCGACCGGCCCCACTCACACGAAGCAAAGCCCGCTCCTCCGCGCTAACCCTACGTTTTGCAACCGCCCTTCGTCGACGGCGCCCGGCGCTAGGGCCTGGCGCATCCGACGCATCCGCGGCGTGTGGCGCGGCCTCCGCCGCAGCCACGTCCAGGGCCGTAAAATAATCCAAATTCTCCTCCGACGACTCCTCAGTCCACTCAACCGAGCTCCCGGAGTCAGCAAAGTCAAAAAACTCAGATGCAGACCCACTATTTTGATTACCATCTTCCGCGGTCGAGGCCGCCAAAAACTCAGTAGCAGTGGTTGCGTGCGCAGGCCCAAAATCTTGAACCTGCGCAGCAACCAAAGTTCAGTACAAACATCCAAAATTTCCTAACCCTAGACAACCGCTATGCCACCTGCGAGGGCCCTGACGCGGCGGGCGCCTCCGCCGTTGTCTCCGCCGCCGCTCCCGCCATTCTTCCAGCCGCCTCCGCCGTCGGCTCTTCGACAGTCGGCGCAGCTGCTGCGAGGGCATCGGGAGCGCCTTCGGCCACCTTCACGGGCAGGTCTTCAACTGTCGCGGCAGATGCGGGGGCGCCTGGTGCGTCTCCCGTAGTCTCCGGGGCCGGCTCCGGGTCAGGCAGGGCGTCGTTCAGTGCTCCGAAATCGTCCACCCGCTCGCCTCGCTCCGCCTAAAACAAAACTTACAAAAAGTCAGCAAACACACGCACAGACCACATCCAGCAAACGCCAAACAAACGACAACGTTACCTGAGCCCTCGCAGCCTCGGCCCGCTCCCTGACCACTTCTCCACCATACAGACCCCACATCCGATCATAGAGGGCGCCGGCGGACTCCTTCACCACGGGGTTTTCGACCTTATAGATGTCTCGCCCAAAATCTTCATCTGCCTGGTCGAAGGCCTCATAGTGCCGGCACCCTTCGCGAGAGAGTGCGTTCATCGCCCCCTCGCAGGTAACCAAAGAGGCGTACGACATTAAGCCAGCCAAGACAGTGGGGAGCTCCCGCAGCTCCTCTTGCACCCATTCCAAGCAGCGAAGTCCGGCCTCTCGCTCCGGCACCACGAAGTCACCGGTCCGCGCACCCAGCTCGCGGTATGTGGCCATAAGCTGCGTGCGCGTCCGTTCGGCCTCCGTCCGTGCCGCGGCTTCGGCCCCCTTCGTGCGGCTCTCCAGAGCGGTGAGCCGCCCCCGCAGGTCCTCGGCGAGCCCCTTGGCAAGATTGGCCTCCGCCCGTGCCAGCCTAGCCTCCGCCTGCGCGGCCTGCTCTTTGGCGACGGCCTCGTTGGCCTCCCTCCTCTCCTCCGCCAGCTGGCGCCGGAGATCAGCCTTTTCTTCCTCCAGGGCGGCCACCTTGTCCGCCAGTTTACGACACTTGCTGTCGGAGGCAGACTTCTCACGGACAGCGTCAGCATGTTGCGTCCGAAGTCTCTCGACTTCGGCAGATAAGGCTGCCGTGAGCGCCCCCGACGCAGTGCGGCTGGTGAAGTCGGCCACCTGCAGAGAACACACAAGGCCAGGGCCGTAAAAAAAAAAAAAAAAAAAAAAAAAAAAAAAAAAAAAAAAAAAAAAAACTCGGCGGACCTGACTCAGCGCCTCCGTCGCCTGATTCAGCGCCTCCGTCACTCCCTTCAGCCGGCGGGTCGCCGCGCCGGCCTCGTCCCTGACCTTCGCGAGGGCCGACACCTCGCCTCCGGCGCCAAGGACCCCGCCCTTCGCCGCCGCGATTGCCCCGGCAGGCACAGCTATAACAAGCCGGCCCTCGTCCGACCCTGTAGCGCATCAACAATCAAAAAAAAAAAAAATATATATATATATATATATATAAAAAAAAAAAAAAAAAAAAAAAAAAAGCGGCCGGGTGACTTACCCCCAAGATAATCGTCCACGCTAATGTCGGTGCCGAAGTCGGCGACGCGCTTGCCCGGCGGCGGCAACGCTCGGGCCGCCTTCGCAGCCTCCGCCACTCCGCTGGCCGGCGGCACCACCTTCGTCGGCTTGGAGACTCCGGCGCCCGCCGCTGTCTCCGGCGCCTTGCTGGGCGCAGCGGCGCCCGCCTTCGCCGCCAGCGGCGGCTTGCCTCCACTGGAGGCCGCAGCCTTCGCCGTTCCCCGTTGCCTTTTCGGCCGGGCGTCGTGAATCCTTACGGTCGCCTGGCGTTTTTGCGCGGCCCCTTGGCGATCCTTGTCCATCACTGCCCACACAACAGTACCGATATTTCGCCCGTAAGGAAAAACCCTCCACTGACGAACCGTACGAGATGTAAAACAGTCTTCCTCAGCCGCGCAGGGGACAGGAACATTTCTAGGCCAGCAGCCCCCGGTAACCCTCAGCATCCGAGCCGAAGACTCCCGGAGCTCGGGCGAAGACATCCTCTCCCCCGGGGCCGCGCACGTCCTCATCAACTCCCTAGCAAAACTATCAGACACCCCGATTCCTCCCATCGCAGTACCTAATTTTCTCTTTTTTGAGGAGGGGGCGGCCGTCAGCGCAGGGTCGCCTCCAGTCTCCACCGCCGGCTTCTTCCCACGGCGGTCCGCTTCGTCTTGTCCAGGGTAGCCGTCGTACGGCAATTGATTCAGTTCGAAGACCCTGTTCAAACGTTCATTTGAGCCGCGAATATCGAAGCTGCGCTGGCCTTCCGTCCTCGCCACGTACCGCCCCACGAGCCGCACCGCCAAGTCCTCAGCATCACGCACAAAGGCGGCCGGGTCACGGTTTCGCAAATTCAGTGCGAAGGCTGGACTTCGCACCACCCTTCCTCCGTGAAAGGGCATCTGGCGAGGGCACACTTCGCCCAACGCCCAGCCGTGCGCCAAGGGCCAGACCCCGTACGCCACAAACTCTTCAACTAAATCACGACCACTGCTCTGGCCGGCGGCGCATCGAAGGGCCCCTTCGTCTGCATCCTCTTCTGCTACTTCGAAGTGCGGATACGCAGAGTAATAATGAGAGCACATCTCAGATACGGGCAGTCCTTCATGGCCTTCGACAGTAGCCTCAGCAACGTAAAACCAAAATTCATTCCAATTGCCCCACTTGTTGCGGGCGCACGGAACCAACTCCACTACTGGCATCGTGGTCTTGCCGGTCTTCGGCGTGAATGTGCACGACCCAAACTGGGCGACTCCGCCCTCAATCACCCTCTTCTGCCAATGCAAGCAGTAATTCTTCGCAAAAACTTCAACCGACGGCTGTCCGCCGTACGAAGTCGTCGCCCAGACATACTTCGCCAGCGCCACCACGGCGTTCGGTGTCAGCTGATGAATTTGCACGTTGAATCTACGCAGGACTTCGCCAACAAACCGGTGCGCAGGCAAGCGGAGACCGGCGACGAAGAACGCCTCGAAAACTACCAACTCACCCTCCGGCTCGGGGACTTCCTCCGTCCCCGGAGCACGAGCGACTCCGCCGCCAAAGTAGCCCAAGCGCTGCATTTCTTCGACGCGGGCCGACGTCATCCGCGACACACCAAAATCAACAGAGTCGCCAGCGCGCAGCTCCTCCACCATCACGCCACTCAACGTCTCCTCAGACGAGGCGGCGGCCGGCGCCGTGGCGTCGGCGGAAGAAGAAGAGGATGGCATTGCTACGTACCGTCGGCGGCGGCGGGCGGTCTGCTTCACTCGAGCCAGATCTCCGAGGAGCAAAGCGAGCAGTACAAGAAGAGGAGCAGAAAAAACGGCGGGCGGCTAGGGTTTTCACGGAGCGCGGAAGGCAAAGTGCAAGCAGCGCCGTCCCCCGCCCCCTTTTATAGGCAGGGCGCGGCTCCTCGGGAAACCCGCAATCCCACAGGGCGCGACGCTTCGGAAAACCCGCAGTCCAACAGTACGATGTCCATCAACGGTCACATCAAAAACCCCCGCGGAACCACTTCGAGCGAGGGCAGCGTCTCCGCCATCTAGCGACGTCTTCGGCACCAGGTGACTTTGTCGAACTGGTCCCTCGGAGGGCAAATGTTGGAGCGAAGGCAGAAACGCCACCCTTCGCCCGAAGTCTCCACAGCTCAGCCCCCGCTCTGACAGGCAAAGCAGGCAGGGACACCCTTCGCTTGATCGACACCAGGGACAACATGGCGACCCTCCGCTCGATTCGGCACCAGACGAAGGCCTGCGGCAACGCCTCCCTACGGCACGGCCTCGGTCGGTCCCGAGGCCCACATGAGGTCGGGCCCATTGTAACAGGCCCTGCGTGGCCGCGGTTGTGTTACGGGCCTAATTTGTAAAGGCGTACATGTAATTACAACTTGTAACCCCGCTTTATAGGAATATTCTGGGGATAAACTAGGTACCTGAGGGCACATGCGTCCTTAACGCAAGGCGCCGTGCACACGGATACCTATAAATACCCCCGCACTGTGCCCGTGAGAGGCCAGATTAACAGAGCTTTTGCCATCACGCGCGAGTGCCCTGTTGCCATCTCCATTCACCTGTGTTGGTTCTCCTTGCTGTCGAGAGACAGCCCCAACAATAGGCATGGATTTCGTGACCGGACTGCCCCGAACACAGAAAGGAAATGATTCCATATGGGTAATAATTGATCGTCTCACCAAGGTGGCCCACTTCGTTCCAGTAAAGACCACTTTTGGAGGAGCCACCCTTGCCCGAATATACCTTAAATAGATAGTCAGGCTCCATGGCATTCCACGGAAGATAGTATCAGATAGAGGAACGCAGTTCACTTCAAAATTTTGGAAGGGCCTCCAGCAAGCAATGGGCACCAAGCTAGATTTCAGCACCGCTTACCACCCCAGTCAGATGGTCAAACGGAAAGAGTCAACAAGATCCTCGAAGATTTGCTAAGAGCCTGTGTGCTAACATTCGACAGGGATTGGGAGTCCAGTTTACCGTACGCCGAATTCTCATACAACAACAACCATCAGGCCAGCATCAAAATGTCACCGTTCGAAGCACTTTATGGGAGGAAATGCCAGACTCCCCTAATGTGGTCCAATGTAGGGGAAAGGACACTAGAAGGACCCGACTTTGTTAAAGAAGCCGAAGAGAAAGTTGCCTTGATCCGCACAAGGTTACTGGAGGCTAAGAGTCGACAGAAGAGTTACACAGACAACAGACGAAGGGAACTCAGATTTGAGGAAGGAGATTTCGTTTATCTCAAAGTCTCCCCAATGCGTGGTGTAAAAAGGTTCCAAATGAAAGGAAAGCTAGCGCCACGTTTCGTCGGTCCCTACCCCGTCATTAGCCGAGTGGGACCCGCAGCATACCGTCTTGAGCTACCAGAATCCATGTCAGATATTCACAATGTGTTCCATGTGTCCCAGCTCCGCAAATGCCTGCAAGTACCAGAAAACCACATCGAGGCAGAGGAAATTCAGATTCAAAAGAATCTCCAGTACCGGGAAAAGCCAGTGAAGATTCTCGACTCAGCAGTCAGAAGGACCTGCAACTTAGAAGTGAAACTTTGTAAGGTTCAGTGGAGCAGAGATGGAGAAGAGGAAGCCACCTGGGAAAGTGAGGACTCTCTGAGGAAGGAGTACCCTTATCTTTTCTCGAGCCCCGTCTGAATCTCGAGGGCGAGATTCCTTTAAGTGGGGTAGGTTTGTAACATCCCAAAATCCTAACCTAGGGTTGAAACCCTAATCTACCCTTTCCCTCCTTTTCATCCTCTAATTCCAAGAACTCCCTTAGATTTTCTTTCATCATATGCATACACCTTGTTTGATCACAAGCACCTCACTTAGATTCTATTTTCCAGCACCTAGAATATCCACAAAATAATTGGTTCAAAAGAAAAAGATGCAAAAAGGGAGATAGGAATAAGAAAATAAAAAGAAAAAGAGAAAAACCCTTTCCCCCCTGCTGGGCCGATTCCCGGCCCAAACCCGCGGCCTCGTCTCCCCGCGCGCCCGCACTCATCCTCCTCTCTCGGCCCACCTCCGGCCTGCCTCCGCGCGCACGCAAGCCCGCTCCGTGCTCCGCCTCCCTCTCACTGACGAACCGTCCCCACCCGTCAGCCTCGCCCCACCCTT
Organism: Zea luxurians; assembly: GCA_029449295.1. Classification (NCBI taxonomy): domain Eukaryota; kingdom Viridiplantae; phylum Streptophyta; class Magnoliopsida; order Poales; family Poaceae; genus Zea; species Zea luxurians. The sequence goes on along the minus strand of JAOPSE010000011.1, from coordinate 94,524,522 downwards.
CGCCCTCGCTCGCGATCACTCCCACTGGCAGTGTGGCCCCGCTTGTCAGCCGCTTCGTCGTCCTCCCTGCGTACGGCTCATCACGGTCACCTCCGGCCATCACCTCCATCCCCTCCTCCGTCTTCTCGCCGCACAAGAAAGTTTGGCACCGCCCCGTCCTCCCCCCCTTGACCAACGTCCTCGCTGGTACCGCCCCGCCGTGGTGTCTCATCGGCGGCGCTGTGCGGCATTTATGGCCGGCGCTGTGCAGCTCACCGGCGCCGCGAAGCTCCGCCGCTCCCCTTCCCTCGCGCGCCTATAAAAGGGCCGCCCCGAGCTCCTCCTTCCCCGCACCGGCCTCGGCCATCCCTCTCCTCCCTCGTCCGAGCTCAATTCGTGGAAGAGCCGTCGCCATCGTCTTCCTCCCCGGTGAGCCGTCCCTCTCTTCTCCCTGCCCCTCTGTTGGTCCATCAAGCGATTGCTTAAGCCTCCTAGCTTCGCCACACCGCCACGAACGCAGTACACCACTTCCCCACCCCGATTACTCACCCAAAGCTCACCGACGGCAACCCCGCCGCGAAGCTCCGCCGCCTCCCCGCGGACAACCCCCTCCCCGACCTCCTCTGACCAAATCGAGCCTGCCCCTAGGTTCGCCAACCCCTGCCCGTGCTAAGGCACCTACCCATTGCCAAAGGACCGGGTCACCGGCGACGAATCGCCGCCGAGCCCACCGGCGGCCGGGTTCCCTCCCCGCGGACGGCCGGTTCGCCTCGCCGTCAACCGTGGCGCCGCCCCCCCCCCTCTGCTCTCACTGGTGTGTGGGCCCGCGGCAACGGCGTCGTCTCCTCGCGCGCCCGCGCCGTCACCCGCATTGGGCCGCAGCTGGGCCGGCGCCCTCGCGCGCGCGCTGCGCCTGGCTGGGCCAGATTTCCCCCCGGCCCACCAAAACTGAAACCCTTTTTCTTTTTTACCTTTTCAGCCTTTTTCTCCTTTAATTAGTATTCTCAATATTTTATGCACAAAAAAAATTATTAAAATGACTTCTTAAGTCACATGGAATAATAGTATTCGAAAATGGCACACTACAATTAGTAAACCACTGATTGATGTATTGTTGTATTGACTATTTTACTAGGGGAAGCAGGGACCCTTGATCCGGAACCCGTAGCCCTGGAAGAAGGGCCGGAGCCCGAACTTCCGGAAGTAGATCTTCGGTGCCAGGAAAGCTTCGACGAAGGCAAGTCCATCATTCCCTTGATGCATAAATTACCTATTCTCTCTACCACTGCCTAGGCCGGGAATCATGGGGGAATATTGCATTGTGAGTGAGAGATGGCCCGCATTAACATATACATTCTGGATACGAAATGTGGATTGGGAAGAAGGGCAATGTGTTTCTCCAAATAAAATCTCTTTTTGAAAAGTTATGCGATGAAGGGTACTCACCCTCATCACCTTGGGAGTGGGATGATCAAGGACTCCCTGGTTTAGGGGAGGGCCTAAGGTGTTGGCTCAGCTGGTTTAGGCGTGAGCAGAAGGATTGTCCCCTCATATAAGGACCGGCTTGTCATTTTCACTACCTGTACTCCTTTATCGTACAACCACTCGAGACTGTGTGGGCAATCACTCAATCCGAACTCGTGCGGTCCAACCCCAAGGTTAAGAAGGCTGGGGAGCACCGGGAGGATAAGGAGGGGGAAAGTTTTGTCCGGTTTGGACATGGTGGTGGCCTGACTCCTTCCGGATAACCGTTAAGGTTAGGACGTACGAGTAAGGAAAGAGATCCGGCATTCGGGTCTCGCGACGGTGAGATCGCATAAACAGGGCTAGTGGGTAAAGTGTACCCCTCTGCGCAGAGTTGAAACCTATTCGAATAGTCCGTGTCCACTGGTATGGACGAGTCTGGTATGGTATGGCAATTAGAGCTTCTCCTATGAGTTTAATAAAAAGGGAACTATGTGGTTAAATGGGTGTGGAGAAAGAAACCAAGGCCATGGGAGCGGGAAGCTCAGTGGTGGTTGAGTTTTGGTTACTTTTAAGACTATGGGAAAAACCTTTCAGTAACTGCCTTTCTCTAAGAAAATGATGAGTGACTTCAACTACACCAAATAAAGCATGTATATTATAGGTCTCTTTCTCTCTACGGGAGCGGGGTGGGCTTGCGGAGTACCTAGTGTATTCACCCAGATTTATTTATGTTTTTCAGCAGCCGAAGACTTCTTTTCTGCTATGCTTGATTGAGAGGGCTATGTCTGCACCCAGTTCTGCCTGTGGCTTGGACTAGTATTTCTTTTCCTACTGCGCTTCCTATTTTGGCTCTCTAGAGCTTGTACCCCGGTATTGTAATAATTTTTATCTAAACTCTGTACTATTTGAAGTAAGAAATGTGGTTACTAGCCTCCTGGGACTAGTAATTGTATCACATTTGAGTCCAAAGGATCGGGACGCTTCAAGCCTAGGCATTTTGCGAGCACACGAAATGTGGCAGGAAATCCGGCATTTGGCGAGACCGCGTCTGCAACCAGCTGGACGAGTGATAATTGCATTTTCTTACTCATTTTGAGTATCAGCAACTGCATCCGCGATTTGCTAGAGACACCCTTAGCTATCTGTGGACGAAGTGTGTAGACTTCACCAAGCCACTCTCTTTTTCGCACGAAAAATGGACAAAACTAAAGAATAGTTACTTAAGTGAAACATAATGGTTCGTCCATAACATTTTCACTCTCTAGCCTGCTTGACAACAATTATTTGCCTGGAACAATAGTTTTACAGGAGGAGCAGAAGTTTATACAAATGGAGCATATTATTCAGACTTGAATAAAGGTCTGTACACCTAGCTTTGCTTGATAAGCATTGTTCAACCGGAACGTTATATGTAGAACAAATATTCTTAAGTGGAACAAAAATCACATAAGGACTGATTTGGTGACTAGGGATCATGGGGGATTGTAGGGAATTGAGGGATCCCTACAATCCCCCGTGATCCCTTTGTCACACCTTAAAGGCTACTTTGAAAACTTAAATCATCTTTGTGATTTTTGGAGATGTAGGAAATTAAACTACATAAACTCACGGGAGAATAATACCTATTCAGTGGAACAGAAACAATATTAGACGAGCACTTGTGCAGTGCAGGTTACTTAATTGTTGCTAGGTTGGCAGTTTTTGTCGTATGATGTTGTGCTTGTGTGCTGCTAATGCCTGCCAAGCAGAAACACGCTTAGCTCCCCACGCGTGGGCCACCCAGCTCGTAAGACCGACTGATCCAAAGTGGAGAGGAGCGGCGCGATGGCCCAGTATCGTGTGGTCGTGGCGTCCATGTCCGTCCGTGGTGGTACATGCGTTGGATTTTTGGCCGCTGGGTGCTGCCGGCTATCGCAAGTTGGATTTTGTGGAATGGAGGGAGTATTTGTGGGGTTTTGTGGCGGATGGACTTTGGTGGGATGGAAGGAGTATTAAATTGAATGGTGGCTATTTATTCTAAATTTACAGGAGCAACATATCAACACATCAGGTGCAATTAGATCTGTTGGTGCAACTCGTGCAATCAAAATATAACATGAAGTGGGAGGACCATTTTCTCTACTATATTAAAACACCAGTTTCAACGGTCATCCTGCGTCATCTTTTTATAAAAAAACTCTAATATTTGTTTGAAATCAACCCGCGGCCCTAGATCAGATCCTATCTGTCGGCGTTTCGACCCCGGGGGGTCCCTGGACCGACGAGTAAATTATCGCTGCGTGTCCCAGCCCAGATGGGTCGGCGCAAGACGGAGCACAAGGAGGGAAAACCAGTGAGGGGAAACCGCGGCCTCGTGTTGTCCTGCGTCCAGGGCGGATGCGCTTGCAGTAGGGGTTACAAGCGTTCGCGAGGGAGAGAGAGGGGGCGTGAGACTGCGCGTCAGCCCGTTCTCCCGCGCGGCCACCTTTTTCGTACGAGGGCCCTGGACCTTCCTTTTATAGACGTAAGGAGAGGGTCCAGGTGTACAACGGGGGTGTAGCAGCGTGCTAACGTGTCTAGCAGAGGGGAGCCAGAGCCCTATGTACATGCTGACGTGGCTGTCGGAGAGGTGTTGGAGCCCTGTTCATGTGGCGTCGTGGCCGTAGGAGGAGCGCTTGAGCCCTGTAGAAGCACAGCTGTCGGGGCTGTCGGATCCTTGCTGACGTCTCCTTGCTTCCGTAGGGGGCTGAGAACCGCCGTCGTCATGGAGCACGTGGGGTGCAATCATTGCTTGTTTTACCGGGGCGAGCCAGATGGGACGCCGGTCTTGGTCCCTGTAGCCTGAGCTAGCTAGGGGTAGGGTAATGATGTACCCCCCTGCGACGTGGTCGGTCCGAGCCCAAGGTCGGGCGAGGCGGTGGCTCCTCCGAGGTCGAGGCTGAGTCCGAGCCTGAGGGTCGGGCGAGGCGGAGACCGTCGTCCGAGGTCGAGGTTGAGTCCGAGCCCGGGGGTCGGGCGAGGCGGAGACCGTCGTCCGAGGTCGAGGTTGAGTCCGAGCCCTGTGGTCGGGTGAGGCGGAGACCGTCGTTCGAGGTCGATGTGGAGTCCGAGCCCTGAGGTCGGGCGAGGCGGAGACCGTCTTCCGGAGTCGAGGTGGAGTCCGAGCCCTGGGGTCGGGCGAGGCGGAGACCGTCGTCCGAGGTCGAGGTAGAGTCCGAGCCCTGGGGTTGGGCGAGACGGAGACCGTCGTCCGAGGTCGAGGTGGAGTCCGAGCCCTGGGGTCGGGCGAGGCGGAGACCGTCTTCCGGAGTCGAGGTGGAGTCCGAGCCCAGGGGTCGGGCGAGGCGGAGATTCCTATGGCGCCCGAGGCTGGACTTGGCTGCTGTCATCCTCACCCTGGCGGGTGGCACAGCAGTCGGAGCAGCGCAAGTGGTGCTGTTTTCCTGTCAGGTCAGTCAATGGAGGGGCGAAGTGACTGCAGTTACTTCGGCCTTGTCGACTGGAGAGCGCACGTTAGGATAAGGTGTCAGGCGATCCTTGCATTGAATGCTCCTGCGATCCGGTCGGCTGGCGATGCGATCTGGCCAAGGTTGCTTCTCCGCGAAGCCTGCCCGAGCTGGGCCTCAGGCGAGTCGAAGGTGCGCCCGTTGCTTGAGGGGGCCCTCGGGCGAGGCGTGAATCTGCCTTGGTCTACCGTTCCTGCCCGAGGCTGGGCTCGGGCGAGGCGAGATCGTGTCCCTTGAGTGGACGGGGCCTTGACCGGAATTGTGCCCATCAGGCCTTTGCAACTTTGTGCTGATGGGGGTTACCAGCTGAGATTAGGAGTCTTGGGGGTACCCCTAATTACGGTCCCCGATAGTAGCCCCCGAGCCTCAAAGGGAGTGTGGGTACTCGCTTGGAGGCTTTGTCGCATTTTTTTGCAAGGGGACCGGCCTTTCTCGGTTGCATTTTGTTCCGGTGGGTGCACGCGAGCGCACCCGCCGGGTGTAGCCCCCGAGGCCTCGGAGGAGTGGTTTGACTCCTTCGAGGTCTTAGTGCCTTTCGTGATGCCTCGGCTGACCTGGTTGTTCCCTCATGCGAACTGGTCGTTGCCCGGGTGCATAGTCAGGTTCTGAGTTCTCGGGCTGGTATGTTGACGCTGTCAACGGTTTGGCCGGAACCGGTTTTGCGAGAGTAGCCCCCGAGCCTCTGCACAGGGCGAGAGGACGGTCAAGGACTGACTCGGCTTTTTTCATACGCCCCTTCGTCGCCTTTCCGCAAAGAGGAGGGGGGGGGCAAGCGTCATGTTGCCCTCGGAGGGCACCGAACATGGTGTCTCCGGTGAGTTGCTAACGGGTGATCCGAGTGGACGCCCGTGCCCCGTTCGATAAGGGTCAGCTAGTGGCCCAGAGGCGCGCTCCAAAAATACCTGCAGGTGATTTGCCGGACCCGGTCCCGTTCGATAGGGTCCGAGGGCTCGATGCCTCCATCTGATGGGATTCCGTTACAGAATCGCTCCTGCTGGTCTCGGAAATGTCCTAGGGTACCTCGGGAGCGTAGCCCGAGCCTTGGTTATGTATCGAACGTACCCAGAGTCATCCCTCACTCTGCGTGCTCTGAGGCGACTGTCGAACCCGTCGGGGGGCCAGCCTTCGAACCCCTAATCAGTAGTGGGCGTGGAGCCCGAGTGGCCTGAGGCGGCTGTCGAACCCTTTCGAGGGGCCAGCCTACGAACCTCTGACCAGTAGTGGGGGCTCGGAGCCCGAGTGCTCTGAGGCGGCTGTCGAACCCTTCCGAGGGGCCAGCCTTCGAACCTCTGATCAGTAGGAGGGCTCGGGGCCCGCTTCCTTCGCGGAGAAGGATCCCTTTCGGAGTATCCCCCTTTCCCGATCCCTATAGCAAGAGAGAGAAAGGGGAAGAAGAAAAGGATATGAAATTGAACGACGTGGCGCACCTTTTTTGACGTGGTCATTATGGCGGAGGTGAAGCGTCGCCCGCTTCGCCTGCCAAAGGTGTCGCCTGCCCTGCCGCAGAGTTAATGCGACGGGACGAGTGGTTCGCGGGGCAGCTGTTGTGCATGCGCGAGCCGTTCGAGGAACGGAACACAGGCACGTCGTCTTCACGCCGTGGGAGAGGGCTCTCTCGCTGTTCCAGGAGGGGACGTGAGCCTACAAACGATTTGACTGCTGCTTCCGCCTGTCTGCCGCCGCTATTACTATCGGCCCACTTCTGGCCATATTGACCGTCGCGCCTTCTCCCGCGGCTGACTGACCCGTGACCGGCATGCCTGGTTGGCACTGTTGGGCCACGTGTAGGTTTGCCTCGAATTGCAGCACCGATTCCGTAGTCGAGAAGGCACGGTGCTGGCGCAAGTGGCGCTGCAGTTTTTTGCACATAGTAACCGGCGCACCAGTTACATGACGTGTGGGTCTGGGCCTCCATGCTGGATGCGTCGAAGTCGAAAGGGTGCGCCCCCTTGGTGCAGTTGTATGCCGCCTGCATGGCGGTCCACCCTTTCACCCGCCGGTTTGGGCGAAGACGGAGGAATGCTTGTAACCGCTGGGCGGTTACACGCTCCGCGCGCGGCGGTTTGGCTTCTTCTATCATGGGCCAGCTTGCATGAAGCGTGGGGCCTAGCCCCCGTGCCGTAGGGGGAGGACCTTGGAGCGTGTTGGTGAAGACTTAGTCCGCGACGGCTGAGGACGCGAGCGGGGAGAGTCGCCTTTAAAAAGGGATTGACCTCCTGGGTGGTAGCCATGCCTTCGCATTTCCTCATGCGTCGCGCCCTTTCGCCTTCCAAGCCCCCGGATGGGGAGCGCCCGCGTTGTCTTCGTCTTGTTGTGGAAGGAGCGCAACCTTGTGGAGGTTTGGTACCTTTCAGCCATTGCTCGGCTTCAAGGATTTTCGTCATGCAGCCCGGTTGCATCCCCTCGCCGATGGTCACCCAAGACGGTGACCACTAGTTTGATGGTGGGGAGAAGCAAGCCGGGCTGCGGCCTCTGCCCCGCCCTTAGTTGGGGAGGAGGGCAAGCTGAGCCAGAGCTTGCCTTCGCGTGGGCTGGCGTCCCGCTCCTTCCTCCAGCTTCTGGGGGTGGAAACCATCCTCCAGCTCTACGGAGGAGGCGTCCTCCAGCCATGCCAGGGAAGGCGGACTGCTGCTGCCTAGCCAGGGTGCAGCATTCCGTCCTCTGTCCGGGCGACGCTGGTCAGCCGCACCGGGGGGTCTCACAACATGCCGTACGCCGCGAGCACGGTACTCATGTTCTGGGACGGTCCCATTCTTGTTCTCGTGACGAGGACGGGAGTGAGGACCTGCCGGTGCGCTTCGGGGCGGCCGGCGCCCGCTGGTGCGGTGTTGGCGGACAGGTGGACGCTGCCGTCGGTGATGAGGTGGTGGCAGCCGGAGAAGTCCTCGTCGCCGACGAGATCGTCGGCGCCATCCGCGCTCCAGGCTTCCATCTCCTTGGCTTTGATAGCTTGTCCTCGCCCCTCGAGTAGGGACGTTGGCGAGGGCCTTGTCGCAGCAGCGTCTGCCCTAAGGTCATCGCTGCTGCTGTTTGGCCGTCCAGAGCGGAGGTCGTTGTCGCTGCTGTAGGAGCGGGCGGCGGTGAGCCGCTTGGAGTTTGTCGTCCCGCGGGCCTCCTGGTATGGAGGTTGTTCATACTCGCGGGAACGGAACCGGAGTCCCGTTTGTAATGGCATCTTGAGTGCCGGCGTATGTTCATTGTGGCTGTCGGGGCCTGAACATCTGTGTATTTGGGCGTAAAGCCGTGTTTCTTCCTTATTTCGAGCACCAGGACTTGCCTGTCGGCTAGCTGGACCGCTTAACCAAGTGTGAGTTGCCCTGTGCAGAAGGTGACGAGTGAGGTATCCGTATCCTGGAGGCGTAGGAGTCCCTCGGCTCGGTCAGCCTTGCCGCTCAAGGCTTCTCTTGCTTAGTGAAGGAACCCTTGGCTGCTCTGCGATGAGCTGAAGCCGGAGGCAGCGATGTCAGCATGGACAGAGGCGGAGTCGGCTGGAGAAGAAACTTTGTCGGCCCAGGAGTAGGGGACTTCCCAGGCCGAGGAGGCGTAGCAGTGGCGGCTGGGACCTGGCCAGGTCGTCCACTGGCGGGACCAACCCTGAAGTCGGACTGCCGAGGCCATGAGCCAGGCTGGTGTCCACGGGGGACAGCTGGCTGAAGCTACGGAGCGACCGGTTCGGCCGTCTGCTTGGGCCGGGTTCCTAGAGGAGACCCTGGCGGCGATGGCCCAGGCGTGGTGATGACATCTTCCTTCGAGGTGGAGATCCTCCGACTGTGTTGCTGTCCGAGGCCGGGTTGGATTCCGCCGAAGGTGGAGTCGATGCTGAGGGTGCTGCTGCTCCCTCTACTGATGTCTGAACCTGCAGGAACAGTTTGTCTGTAGTGTGCGTATGTTTTTTTGCGGCCGCCGAGGCCCGAACATACCGTCATTGTGTTGTAAAGCTGCGTTTCTTTTCCTCTTATTTCGAGTATCAGGACTTGTTCGTTGGTAACAGAATCGTTTATCCGAGCGAGAGTTACGTATCGCAGAAGGTGATGAGTGAGGTATCCGTAGCCCGGAGGCGTAGGAGTCCCTCGGCTCGGTCGGCCTTGCCGCTTACGTGTACTCTTACTCGTCCGTAGGATTCTGTTATCGATATAGTCGAGAAGGCACGAAAAATCGTTTCGGCAGAAAAAGTTTTCGAGCGTTAAGACTTGTTCGGTCAGCGGAATCGCTTATCCGAGCGTGAGTTACTTATCGCAGAAGGTGATGAGTGAGGTATCCGTATCCCGGAGGCGTAGGAGTCCCTTGGCTCGGTCAGCCTTGCCGCTTACGTGTACTCCATCATTTTCAGGATTCCACTATCGAACTAGTCGAAAAGCACGAAAGATGTTCTGGCAGAAAGACTTTTTCCGAGGAAAATTTTGACGCAGAGGGGGTTCGCCCCTTCTAGCCCCCGAGGGAGGGTTGGGCTTTGTCGAGGCAAGGCTGACCCTTCCTTGATGGTTAGACTTTGCTTGTGTATGTAAACGAGGTACATGAACGACTTGAAAACATCTTAAGGGTAGAAGCGACGTAGCTGTCGGATGTTCCAAGCGTTGCTGTAGACCTCGCCTTGACTGTTGGCCAGCTTGTATGTCCCGGGCTTTAGAATCTTGGCGATGATGAACGACCCTTCCCAGGGAGGCGTGAGCTTATGGCGCCCTCGGGCGTCTTGTCGTAGCCGAAGCACCAAGTTGCCCACCTGGAGGTCTCAGGACCGAACCCCTCGGGCGTGGTAGCGTCGCAGGAACTGCTGATACCGCGTCGAGTGTAGTAAGGCCATGTCCTGAGCCTCTTCCAGCTGGTCAAGTGAGTCTTCTCGGTTTGTTTGGTTGCTTCGGGCGTCGTATGGCCTCGTCCTCGAGGAGCCATATTCTAAGTCTGTGGGCAAGATAGCCTCAGCCCCATAGACTAGAAAAAATGGCGTGAAGCCCGTGGCTCGGCTTGGCGTCGTCCTCAGACTCCAGACCACCGAGGGGAGTTCCTTCATCCACTGCCTACCAAACTTATTGAGGTCGTTGTATATCCTCGGCTTGAGTCCCTATAGAATCATGCCGTTGGCACGCTCTACCTGCCCATTCGTCATGGGGTGAGCTACGGCGGCCCAGTCCGCCCGGATGTGGTGGTCCTCGCAGAAGTCCAGGAACTTTCTGCCAGTGAACTGGGTGCCGTTGTCAGTGATGATGGAGTTCGGGACCCCGAAGCGATGGATGATGTTGGTGAAGAACGCCACCGCCTGTTCGGACCTGATGCTGTTTAGGGGTCAGACCTCGATCCACTTGGAGAATTTGTCGATGGCGACCAACAGGTGCGTGAAGCCCCCGGATGTGTTTTGCAAGGGATCGACGAGGTCCAAACCCCACACAACAAACGACCAGGTGATGGGTATTGTTTACAAGGCCTGAGCGGGCAGGTGCGTCTGCCTTGCGTAGAATTGACACCCTTGGCAGGTGCGTACAATCCTAGTGGCGTCGGCCACCGCGGTTGGCCAGTAGAAACCTTGTCGGAAGGCGTTTCCCATGAGGGCTCGAGGTGCTACGTGGTGACCGCAAGCCCCCGAGTGTATTTCTTGCAATAACTCCTGACCTTCGGCGATGGATATGCATCGCTGGAGGATGCCTGAGGGGCTGTGGTGGTAGAGCTCCTTTTCGTCACCCAGCAAGACGAACGACTTGGCGCGCCGCGCCAGTCGCCGAGCTTTGGCTCTGTCGAGGGGTAGCTCTCCTCGGTGGAGATATTGCAGGTATGGGGTCTGCCAGTTTCGATTAGGCGTGACCCCATTCCGCTCTTCCTCGACGCGCAATGCCTCGCCCTCAGGGGCCGAGGGTGCCTCGGGCGGGGCCGAGGCTTCCTCAGGCTGAGCTGAGGGCACCTCGGGCTGAGCCGAGGCCTTCTCGGGCTCAGGAGTGTCGTCGGTCTTGACGGAGGGTTGATGTAGGTCTCGGGAGAAGACGTCCGGAGGAACCGTTGTCTGCCCCGAGGCTATCTTAGCCAGCTCGTCTGCAGTCTCGTTGTATCATCGAGCGACGTGGTTGAGCTCGAGCCTGTAGAACTTGTCCTCCAGGCACCGAACCTCGTCACAGTAGGCTCCCATCTTCAGGTCGCGGCAGTGGGAGTTCTTCATGACTTGGTCGATGACAAGCTGCAAGTCGCCACGAGCGTCGAGGCGCCGGAACCCTAGCTCGATGGCGATGCGCAACCCGTTAACCAGAGCCTCATACTCGGCCACGTTGTTGGACGCCGGGAAATGGAGGCGCAGCACGTAGCGGAGGTGCTTCCCGAGGGGTGAGATGAAGAGCAGGCCTGCGCCCGCTCCTGTTTTCATCAGCGACCCATCGAAATACATGGTCCAGAGTTCCGGTTGGATCGGAGCTGCTGGAAGCTGGGTGTGGACCCATTCAGCCACAAAGTCTACCAAGACTTGGGACTTGATGGCCTTCCGAGGGGCGAATGAGATCGTCTCGCCCATGATCTTCACTGCCCACTTTGCAATCCTACCTGAGGCCTCTCGGCACTGGATGATCTCCCCTAGGGGGAAGGATGACACCACAGTCACCGGATGAGACTCGAAGTAGTGTCGCAACTTTCGCCGTGTCAGAATTACCGCGTACAGTAGCTTCTGAATTTGCGGGTAGCGGATTTTGGTCTCGGACAGTACCTCACTGATGAAGTAGACCGGCCTCTGGACGGGCAATGCGCGCCCTTCTTCTCGTCTCTCGACCACGATCGCGGCGCTGACCACCTGAGTGGTAGCGGCGACGTAGATCAAGAGGGCTTCTTTGGCAGCCGGGGGGCACCAGGATGGGCGCGCTTGTAAGGAGCGCCTTCAAGTTCCCGAGGGCTTCCTCGGCCTCGGGGGTCCAAGTGAAGCGCTCGGTCTTCCTTAAGAGGCGATACAGGGGCAGGCCTCTTTCGCCGGGGCACGAGATGAAGCGGCTCAGAGCCGCAAGGCATCCCATGACCCTCTGTACTCCTTTCAAGTCCTTGATGGGCCCCATGTTGGTGATGGCCGCGATTTTCTCCGGGTTGGCCTCGATGCCCCGCTCAGAGACAATGAACCCCAGGAGCATGCCTCGGGGAACTCCGAAGACACACTTCTCGGGATTGAGTTTTATGCCTTTCGCTTTGAGACACTTGAATGTCGTTTCAAGGTCGGAGAGGAGGTCAGAGGCTTTCCTCGTCTTGACTACGATGTCATCGACGTAAGCCTCGACCGTTCGACCAATATGCTGTCCAAACACGTGGTTCATGCACCTTTGGTACGTCGCGCCTGCATTCCTTAAACCGAATGACATAGTAATATAGCAGTACATGCCAAAGGGTGTGATGAAAGAAGTCGCGAGCTGGTCAGACTCTTTCATCCTGATTTGGTGATACCATGAGTAGGCATCAAAGAATGATAGGGTTTCGCACCCAGCAGTGGAATCCACGATTTGATCGATGCGAGGCAGAGGGTAGGGAACCTTCGGACATGCTTTGTTTAGACCAGTGTAGTCTACACACATCCGCCATTTCCCACCTTTCTTTTTCACAAGCACAGGGTTGGCTATCCATTCGGGATGGAATACCTCTTTGATGAACCCTGCAGCCATCAGCTTGTGGATCTCCTCGCCTATGGCTCTGCGCTTTTCTTCGTCGAATTGGCGCAGAGGCTGCTTCACGGGTCGGGCTCCAGCTCGGATATCCAGTGAGTGCTCGGCGACATCCCTCGGTATGCCAGGCATGTCCGAGGGACTCCACGTAAAAACCTTGGCATTTGTGCGGAGAAAGTCGACGAGCACTGCTTCCTATTTGGGATAGAGCTCGGAGCCGATCCGGATCTGCTTGGAGGTGTCTTTGCTGGGGTCGAGAGGGATGGACTTAACTGCCTTAGCTGGCTCGAAGTTGCCGGCATGGCGCTTCGCATCTGGCGCCTCCTTAGGGAGGCTCTCTAGGTTGGCGATGAGGGCCTCGGATTCGGCGAGGGCCTCGGCGTACTCCATGCACTCCACGTCGCATTTGTACGCGTGTCGGTACGTGGGGCCGACGGTGATGACCCCGTTGGGGCCCGACATCTTGAGCTTGAGGTAGGTGTAGTTGGGGACAGCCATGAACTTGGCATAGCATGGTCTCCCCAGCACTGCATGGTAGGTTCCTCGGAATCCGACCACCTCGAACGTGAGGGTTTCCTTTCGGAAGTTGGAGGGAGCCCCGAAGCAGACGGGCAGATCGAGTCGTCCAAGGGGCTGGACGCGCTTCCCGTGAATGATCCCGTGAAAGGGCGCCGCACCGGCACGGATCGAGGACAGATCGATCTGCAGGAGCCCGAGGGTGTCGGCGTAGATGATGTTGAGACTGCTGCCTCCATCCATGAGGACCTTGGTAAGCCTGACATTGTCGATGATGGGATCAACAACGAGCGGGTACTTCCTTGAGCTCGGCACGTAGTCGGGGTGGTCGCCATGGTCGAAGGTGATGGGCTTGTCGGACCAGTCTAGGTAGACTGGCACCGCCACCTTCACCGAGCAGACCTCCCAACGCTCTTGCTTGCGGTGCCAAGCCGAGGCGTTTGCCACCTGCCCACCGTAGATCATGAAGCAGTCATGGACCTCAGGGAACTCCTCTGCCTTGTGGGCTTCCTTCTTGTCGTTGTCGGGGGCTCTGCCACCTTCCGCCGGTGACCCGGCCTTGTGGAAGTAGCGCCGAACCATGATGCACTCCTCCAGGGTGTGCCTGACGGGACCCTAATGATAGGGGCACGACTCCTTGAACATCTTGTCAAACAAGTTGGCGCCTCCGGGAGGCTTCCGAGGGTTCTTGTGCTCGGCGGCGGCGACAAGGTCAGCGTCGGCGGCGTCGCGTTTCGCTTGTGACTTCTTCTTGCCCTTCTTCTTCGCGCCGCGCTGAGCGGACGCCTCGGGGACATCATCCGACTGGCGCCCCTGAGGCTGCTTGTCCTTCCAGAAGATGGCCTCGACCGCCTCCTGGCCAGAGGCGAACTTGGTGGCGATGTCCATCAGCTCGCTCGCCCTGGTGGGAGTCTTGCGACCTAGCTTGCTCACCAGGTCGCGGCAAGTGGTGCCGGCGAGGAACGCGCCGATGACATCTGAGTCGGTGATGTTGGGCAGCTCGGTGCGCTGCTTCGAGAATCGCCGGATGTAATCCCGCAGGGATTCTCCCGGCTGCTGGCGGCAGCTTCAGAGGTCCCAGGAGTTCCCAGGGCGCACGTATGTGCCCTGGAAGTTACCGGCAAAGGCTTTGACCAGGTCGTCCCAGTTGGAGATCTGCGCAGGAGGCAGATGCTCTAGCCAGGCTCGAGCGGCGTCGGAGAGGAACAGGGGGAGGTTGCGGATGATGAGGTTGTCATCATCCGTTCCACCCAGCTGGCAGGCCAGCCGGTAATCCGCGAGCCACAGTTCCGGCCTCGTCTCCCCCGAGTACATGGTGATGGTAGTCGGGGCCCGGAACCGGGTCGGGAACGGCGCCCGTCGTATGGCCCGGCTGAAAGCTTGCGGACCGGGTGGTTCGGGCGAAGGGCTCCGATCCTCCTCGCTGTCGTAGCGTCCCCCATGCCTGGGGTGGTAGCCTCGGCGCACCTTCTCGTCGAGGTGGGCTCGATAGTCGTGGCGATGGTGCTCGTTGCCGAGGCGGTCCGGGGCCGCAGGCGCTGTGTCCCGCGTGCGCCCGGTGTGGACCGAGGCTTCCCGCATGAATCGGGAAGTCGCGGTGTGATGCTCTGGGGGGTACCCCTGGCTCTGGGAGGCAGAGCTTTCAGCCTGTCGGACCGTGGCATCCTCCAGGAGATTCTTGAGTTCTCCCTGGATACGCCGTCCCTCGGTGGTGGATGGTTCCGGCATCACTCGGAGTAGTATTGCTGCTGCAGCTAGGTTCTGGCTGACCCCACTGGAAGCCGGGGCAGCCTTGCCCTGGCATTGTCGGCGATGCGGCGCTGGACATCCTGGGCCAGATGACGTGCTTCTCCGGCTGGTGCTCGGCCTGCCCGCTCCTGCCCGATGTTCTGCCGGAGCTGCACAAGTTGTCCTGCTCCCTCATCGAGCCTGGCCTGCATCTCGCAGATTTGCTCGAGCTGTGTGTCCTGACCCCCCGTAGGGACTGGGACCACAACTAGCTCCCGAAGGATGTCAACGCGAGGCGCAGGCCCAGGGGGATCGCCGTCCTCTGGCATACCAAGGTGGTTGCCTTTGTCGAGACCCCCTAGATCGACATGGAAACACTCGCGACTTGGGCCACAGTCCTCGTCACCGAGGCTGTGGCTATCATCGGAGCAATCGGAGAGGCAGTAGTCACACGCGGTTATGAAGTCCCGCATGGCACTGGAGTTACCGAGCCTGGAGAAATCCCAACCATAGTCGGGCTCGTCATCTTCCTCGGAACCCGGGGGCCCGTAGGTCGAGACGGCCGTTAATCTGTCCCAGGTTGACCACATATGGTACCCCGGAAGGTTCGGATATGCCTTTATGAAAGCGTCCACCGAAGCAGGATCGTTTGGTGGGTCGAAGCTGAATCTAAAAGGCACAGGATGGGAAACGGACGTTACCTCTTGATCGACGGACGGTGACGAAGTCGCGTCGGGGACGGACTGCACCGTTATCTCAGGTACGAGGCTAACGCTCAGCAAGTCCTTCGCGATCGTGCTGGCGTCGTCCGTCTACTTAGGGTTGGCGTGTTGCGGGGAAACAACGCTCGTCTTCGTCTCAGACGCGAGGTCAACGCCCGACGTGTCCCCCGCTGGGGCGCCGGCACCGTCGACTCGCTCGACAGCCGACGAGGCGCCGCCTCCTGCTTGGCCATGGTTGCCCCGCCTCCTCCCCCGTCGACGGGGAAGGTGACGGGACAGACCCGGATGCTGTTCTTCCATCACGCGGGAAAGTCATCGTCGATTCCGCCACCGGCGGGCGGGCTAACGGCCGCCATTGTTGTTGTCGCGCGACGG
The DNA here is from genome assembly GCA_029449295.1 of Zea luxurians. Taxonomy (NCBI): domain Eukaryota; kingdom Viridiplantae; phylum Streptophyta; class Magnoliopsida; order Poales; family Poaceae; genus Zea; species Zea luxurians. The sequence continues at coordinate 94,508,640 of JAOPSE010000011.1, read as the reverse complement.
AGGAAGGAGTACCATGTCGTAGCTACCGTCGAGGGACATGAACTCGAGACTCCCGAAACAGAGCTTCGTCCTGGGTTGGAGAGGTTGCTGGAGACTCCCCATCTGGAGCTTCACGGGAAGCTATTCGTCAACACGCAGCAGGCCCCTACCTGGCGCGCCAACTGTCAGCGTTTCGACCCCGGGGGGTCCCTAGACTGATGAGTAAATTGTCGCTGCGTGTCCCAGCCCAGATGGGTCGGCGCGAGACGGAGCACAAGGGGGGAAAACCAGTGAGGGGAAACCGCGGCCTCGTGTTTTCCTGCGCCCAGGGCGGATGCGCTTGCTGTAGGGGGTTACAAGCGTTCGCGAGGGAGAGAGAGAGGGGGCGTGACACTACGCGTTAGCCCGTTCTCCCGCGCGGCCACCTTTTTCGTACGAGGGCCCTGTACCTTCCTTTTATAGACGTAAGGAGAGGGTCCAGGTGTACAACGGGGGGTGTAGCAGCATGCTAACGTGTCTAGCAGAGGGGAGCCAGAGCCCTATGTACATGCCGACATGGCTGTCGGAGAGGTGTTGGAGCCCTGTTCATGTGGCGTTGTGGCCATCGGAGGAGCGCTTCAGCCCTGTAGAAGCACAGCTGTCGGGGCTGTCGGATCCTTGCTGACGTCTCCTTGCTTCCGTAGGGGGCTGAGAACCACCGTCGTCATGGAGCACGCGGGGTGCCATCATTGCTTGTTTTACCGGGGCGAGCCAGATGGGACCCCGGTCTTGTTCCCCGTAGCCTAAGCTAGCTAGGGGTAGGGTAATGATGTACCCCCCTGCGATGTGGTCGGTCCGAGCCCAAGGTCGGGCGAGGCGGTGACTCCTCCGAGGTCGAGGCTGAATCCGAGCTCGGGGGTCGGGCGAGGCGGAGACCGTCGTCCGAGGTCGAGGTTGAGTCCGAGTTCGGGGGTCGGGCGAGGCGGAGACCGTCGTCCGAGGTCGAGGTTGAGTCCGAGCCCTGGGGTCGGGCGAGGCGGAGACCGTCGTCCGAGGTGGAGTCCGAGCCCTGGGGTCGAGCGAGGCGGAGACCGTCTTCCAGAGTCGAGGTAGAGTCCGAGCCCTGGGGTCGGGCGAGGCAGAGACCGTCGTCCGAGGTCGAGTCCGAGCCCTGGGGTCGGGCGAGGCGGAGACCGTCGTCCGAGGTCGAGGTGGAGTCCGAGCCCTAGGGTCGGGCGAGGCGGAGACCGTCTTCCGGAGTCGAGGTGGAGTCCGAGCCCAGGGGTCAGGCGAGGCAGAGATTCCTATGGCGCTCGAGGCTGGACTTGGCTGCTGTCAGCCTCACCCTGGCGGGTGGCACAGCAGTCAGAGCAGCGCAGGCGGCACTGTTTTCCTGTCAGGTCAGTCAGTGGAGGGGTGAAGTGACTGCAGTTACTTCGGCCTTGTCGACTGGAGAGCGTGCGTCAGGATAAGGTGTCAGGCGATCCTTGCATTGAATGCTCCTGCGATCCGATCGGCTGGCGAGGCGATCTGGCCAAGGTTGCTTCTCCGTGAAGCCTGCCCGAGCTGGGCCTCGGGCGAGTCGAAGGTGCGCCCGTTGCTTGAGGGGGCCCTCAGGCGAGGCGTGAATCTGCCTTGGTCTACCATTCCTGCCCGAGGCTGGGCTCGGGCGAGGCGAGATCGTGTCCCTTGAGTGGACGGGGCCTTGACCGAAATTGCGCCCATCAGGCCTTTGTAACTTTGTGCTGATGGGGGTTACCAGCTGAGATTAGGAGTCTTGGGGGTACCCCTAATTACGGTCCCTGACACTATCTCTATCCCCTCATCACGCATTATCTCTTTGTGATTGAAGCTCTAAACCTAAACCGCATCTCCTAGCTGTCCACTCCCCCAGCGACGATAGAAAAGAAACTGCTCTCCTCTTCCCCGTGCTACCCGGAGTGCCGCGAGGCCGCTGCTTCTCCCGTCGCTCTAGCCTCCGACTCTGAAAGTCGTCTAGAGGGGGGGTGAATTGGTGGAATCTGAAATTTTCAAACTTTAAGCACAACTACAAGCCAGGGTTAGCGTTAGAATAAAATCCGAGTTCGCGAGAGAGGGTGAAAAACAAATCAAAGGCAAATGAAGCGAATGACACAGTGATTTGTTTTACCGAGGTTCGGTTCTTGTAAATCTACTCCCCGTTGAGGTGGTCACAAAGACCGGGTCTCTTTCAACCCTTTCCCTCTCTCAAACGGTCACCTAGACCGAGTGAGCTTTCTCCTCAATCAAATGGGTCACTTAGACCTCTACAAGGACCACCACAACTTGGTGTCTCTTGCTTTGATTACAAATGTCTTAAGAACAAGAATGGGGAAGAAGAAAGCAATCCAAGCGACAAGAACTTAAATGAACACGAAAATCTCTCTCTCACAAGTCACTAAGTGTTTGGAGTGGTTTTGGACTTTGGAGAGGATTTGATCTCTTGTTTGTGTCTTGGAGTGAAGTCTAGAGCTCTTGTATTGAATGCAATATGCTGGAAACTTGGATGCATTGAATAGTGGTGGTTGGGGGTAATTATAGCCCCAACCACCAAAACAGCCGTTGGGGAGGGCTGCTGTCGATGGGCGCGCCGGACAGTCCAGTGCGCCACTGAACACTGTTCGGTGCGCCAGCCATATCACCCAACTGTTGGGGTTCTGACGGTTTTGACCGTTGGAGCTCTGTCTTCATGGGGCACCGGACAGTCCGGTGCCGCACCGGACAGGCACTGTTCACTGTCCGGTGCGCCTTCTGGTGCTACTCTTACTCTGCGTGAACTGTCCGCACACTGTTCACGCTCATTGTTCACTTTTGCAGACGACTGTTGGCGTAGTAGCCGTTGCTCTGCTTGGTGCACCGGACAGTCCGGTGGCACACCGAACAGTCCGATGAATTTTAGCGGAGCGGCTGTTGAGAAACCCGAAGCTGAGGAGTTTGGAGTGTACGGTCCCTAGTGCACCGGACACTGTCCGGTGGCACACCGGACAGTCCGGTGGGCCAGACCAGAGCACACTTCGGTTTTCTTTTGCTCCTTTCTTTTGAACCCTAACTTGTTCTTTTTATTGGTTTGTGTTGAACCTTTGGCACCTGTATAACATATAATCTAGAGCAAACTAGTTAGTTCAATCTTTTGTGTTGGGCAATCAACCACCAAAATTATATTTAGGAAAAGGTTTGACCCTATTTCCCTTTCAATCTCCCCCTTTTTTGGTGATTGATGCCAACACAAACCAAAGCAAATATATATGTGCAGAATTGAACTAGTTTGCATAAGGCAAGTGCAAAGGTTGCTTGGAATTAAACCAATTTATACTTTCACTAGATATGCATGGATTGCTTTCTTTTTATTTAACATTTTGGACCATGCTTGCACCACGGTTTTGTTTTTGCAAATTCTTTTGGAAATATTTTCAAAGTCTTTTTGCAAATAGTCAAAGGCATATGAGTAAGATTGCAAGAAGCATTTTCAAGATTTGAAATTTTCTCCCCCTGTTTCAAATACTTTTCCTTTGACTAAAACAAAAACTCCCCCTAAATGAAATTCTCCTCTTAGTTGTCAAGAGGGTTTTGAGATATATATCAATTTGAAATATAGATACCAATTAAAATACTTCTCATTGGAGGAATACCAATTTGAAATATATTAATTTAAAACTTTATTTCGAAAATTTTGAAATTGGTGGTGGTGTGGTCCTTTTGCTTTGGGCTAATATACTCTCTCCCCCTTTGGCATTAATCGCCAAAAACGGAGACTTTGTGAGCCCTTTAAATGTTCTCCCCCTTTGGCAAACAATATATGAGTGAAAGAGTAGACTAATGTGGAGAGATGGTTGAATGTCGGCAAAGAGTAAATAATACCGATGGAGTTGAGTGGAAGCGTTGTCTTTGCTGAATACTCTATTTTCCTTTCAATTTACGACTTAGCATAAAAATACACTTGGAAACACATTAGTCGTAGCAAATGAAATAGATAAGATCAAAGGTATGTAAATGAGCTATGTGTGCAAAGTGTCAATCAAAGTTCCGAGAATCAAGTATATTTAGCTCATTCCTAAGTTTGGTAAAGGTTTTCTCATCTAAAGGCTTGGTAAAGATATCGGCTAATTGAACTTTGGTGTTGATATAGGCTATCTCGATATCCTCCCTTTGTTGGTGATCTCTCAAAAAGTGATGCCGAATGTCTATGTGCTTAGTGCGGCTGTGTTCAATAGGATTCTCCGCAATGCGGATAGCACTCTCATTGTCACATAGGAGAGGGACTTTGCTCAACTTGTAGCCGTAGTCTCTGAGGGTTTGCGTCATCCAAAGTAATTGCGCACAACAATGGCCTGCGACAATATACTCGGCTTCGGCGGTAGAAAGAGCTTCTGAATTTTGTTTCTTTGAAGCCCAAGACACCAGGGATCTTCCTAGAAACTGACAAGTCCCTGATGTGCTCTTCCTATCAATTTTACACCCTGCCCAATCAACATCTGAATATCCTAATAATTCAAAAGAGGATCCCTTGGGGTACCAAAGCCCAAATTTAGGAGTATAAACTAAATATCTCATGATTCTTTTCACGACCCTAAGGTGAACTTCCTTAGGATCGGCTTGGAACCTTGCACACATGCATACAGAAAGCATAATATCCGGTCGAGATGCACATAAATAGAGTAAAGATCCTATCATTGACCGGATACCTTTTGATCTACGCATTTACCTCCCGTGTCAAGGTCGAGATGCCCATTAGTTCCCATGGGTGTCTTGATGGGCTTGGCATCCTTCATTCCAAACTTGTTAAGAATGTCTTGAATATACTTCGTTTGGCTGATGAAGGTGCCTTATTGGAGTTACTTGATTTGAAATCCTAAGAAATATCTCAACTCCCCCATCATAGACATCTCGAATTTTTGAACCATGATCCTACTGAACTCTTCACAAGTAGATTTGTTAGTAGACCCAAATATAATATCATCAACATAAATTTGGCATACAAACAAATCATTTGCAACTGTTTCAGTAAAGAGTGTAGGATCGGCTTTGCCGACTTTGAAGCCATTAGTGATAAGAAAATCTCGAAGGCATTCATACCATGCTCTTGGGGCTTGCTTGAGCCCATAAAACGCCTTTGAGAGTTTATAAACATGGTTAGGTTACTTACTATCTTCAAAGCCGGGAGGTTGCTCAACATAGACCTCTTCCTTGATTGGTCCATTGAGGAAGGCACTTTTCACGTCCATTTGATAAAGCTTAAAGCCATGGTAAGTAGCATAGGCAAGTAATGTGCGAATTGACTCAAGCCTAGCTACGGGTGCATAGGTTTCACTGAAATCCAAACCTTCGACTTGTGAATATCCCTTGGCCATAAGTCGGGCTTTGTTCCTTGTCACCACACCATGCTCATCTTGCTTGTTGCGGAATACCCACTTGGTTCCTACAACATTTTGATTAGGACGTGGAACTAAATGACATACCTCATTCCTCGTGAAGTTGTTGAGATCCTCTTGCATTGCCAACACCCAATCCGAATCTCTTAGTGCATCCTCCACCCTGTATGGCTCAATAGAGGACACAAAAGAGTAATGTTCACAAAAATGAGCGACTCGAGATCGAGTGGTTACCCCCTTATGAATATCGCTGAGGATGGAGTTCACGGGGTGATCTCTTTGAATCGCCTGGTGGACTCTTGGGTGTGGCAGTCTTTGACCCTGAATTTCTTGCTCATCTTCCTCGTCATTATCTTTATCATCTCTCCTTTGATAATTGCCCTCTTCTTGAGGTGGCTCATCTTCTTGATCTTCTTCTTCATCACCTTGAGCCTGTTCCTCATCTTGAGTTGGTGGAGATGCTTGCATGAAAGATGATGGTTGATCTTGTGCTTATGGAGGCTCTTCGGATTCCTTAGGACACACATCCCCAATGGACATGTTCCTTAGCGCGACGCACGGAGCCTCTTCATCATCTAGCTCATCAAAATCAACTTGCTCCACTTGGGAGCCATTAGTCTCATCAAACACAATATCACAAGAAACTTCAACTAGTCCAGTGGACTTGTTAAAGACTCTATATGCCCTTGTGTTTGAATCATATCCTAGTAAAAAGCCTTTTACAGCCTTAGGAGCAAATTTAGATTTTCTACCTCTTTTGAGAAAAATAAAACATTTGCTACCAAAGACTCTATAATATGAAACATTGGGCTTTTTACCAGTTAGGAGTTCATATGATGTCTTGTTGAGGATTCGGTGGAGATATAACCGGTTGATGGAGTAGCAGGCGGTGTTAATCGCCTCAGTCCAAAACCGGTCCGGAGTCTTGTACTCATCATGCATGGTCCTTGCCATGTCCAATATAGTTCTATTCTTCCTCTCCATTACACCATTTTGCTGAGGTGTGTAGGGAGAAGAGAACTCATGCTTGATGCCCTCCTCCTCCTCAAGAAAACCTTCTATATGAGAGTTCTTGAACTCAGTCCCATTATCGCTTCTTATTTTCTTGATCCTTAATCTGAACTTATTTTGAGCTCATCTTAAAAAGCCCTTTAAGGTCTCTTGGGTTTGTGATTTTTCCTGCAAAAAGAACACCCAAGTGAAGCGAGAATAATCATCCACAATTACTAGACATACTTACTCTCGCCGATGCTTATGTAAGCTATCGAGCCAAATAGATCCATGTGGAGTAGTTCCAGTGGCCTGTCCGTTGTCATGATGTTCTTGTGTGGATGATGAGCGCCAACTTGCTTCCCTGCTTGACATGCGCTACAAATCCTGTCTTTCTCAAAATGAACATTTGTTAGTCCTAAAATGTGTTCTCCCTTTAGAAGCTTGTGAAGATTCTTCATCCTAACATGGGCTAGTCGGCGATGCCAGAGCCAACCCATAATAGTCTTAGCAATCAAGCAAGTGTCGAGTTTAGCTCTTTTGAAATCAACTAAGTATAGCTGACCATCTAACACTCCCTTAAATGCTACTGAATTGTCACTTCTTCTAAAGACAGTAACACCTGTATCCGTAAAAAGACAGTTGTAGCCCATATTGCATAATTGAGAAACAGAAAGCAAATTGTAATCTAAAGAATCTACAAGAAAAATATTGGAAATGGAATGGTCAGGTGATATAGCAATTTTACCAAGTCCTTTGACCAAACCTTGATTTCCATCCCCGAATGTGATAACTCTTTGGGGATCTTGGTTTTTCTCATAGGAGGAGAACATTCTTTTCTCCCCTGTCATGTGGTTTGTGCATCCGCTATCAATGATCCAACTTGAGCCCCCAGATGCATAAACCTGCAAAACAATTTAGGCCTTGTTCTTAGGTACCCAAACGGTCTTGGGTCCTTTTACATTAGAAACAAGCACCTTGGGTACCCAAACACAAGTCTTGGAGCCCTTGTGTTTGCCCCCAACATATTTGGCAACTACTTTGCCTGATTTGTTAGTTAGCACATAAGAAGCATCAAAAGTCTTAAATGAAATAATTGGTTCATTTGATGCAATAGGAGATTTCCTTTTAGGCAATTTAACATGGGTAGATTGCCTAGAGCTAGAAGCCTCATTCTTACACATAAAAGCATGATGGGATACAGAATGAGATTTCCTAGCATGAATTCTCCTAATCTTATGCTCAGGATAACCAACAGGATATAAAATGTAGCCCTCGTTATCCTGAACCATGGGAGCCTTGCCCTTGACAAAGTTAGACAATTTTTTAGGGACATTAATTTTAACATTGCCTCCCTATTGGAAGCCAATGCCATCCTTAATGCCAGGGCGTCTCCTACTATAGAGCATGCTTCTAGCCAATTTAAATTTTTCATTTTCAATTTCATGCTCATTGATTTTAGCAGTTAATGTAGCTATATGGTCATTTTATTGTTTAATTAAAGCAAGGTGATCATGGATAGCATCTACATTAACATCTCTACATCTAGTGCAAATGGAAACATGATCAACAGTAGATGTAGAGGGTTTGGAAGCATTTAATTCATCAATCTTAGCATGTAATATAGCATTCTCATTTCTAAGATTGGAAATAGAATTATTGCAAACATTTAAATCTTTGGCCTTAGCAATTAATTTATCATTCTCAATTTTAAGGCTAGAAAGTGATGCATTCAATTTATCAATCTTAGCAATTAAACTATCATTTTCATTTTTAAGACTAACAATTGAATCATCACAAACATTTAACTTCTCAACCTTAGCACATAAATTGGCATTCTCAGTTTTAAGGTTGGAAATAGAATCATGGCAAATCCTAAGCTCATTAGACAAATTTTTACATTTTTCTACTTCCTAAGCATAGGCATTTTTCAACTTAACATGCTTCTTATTTTCCTTAATAAGGAATTCTTCTTGGCTATCCAAGAGTTCATCCTTCTCGTGAATAGCACATATCAATTCATTTAGTTTTTTTCCTTTTGTTGCATGTTAAGATTAGCAAAAAGACTAAGCAAGTTTTCTTCATCATCACCAGAACTACCCTCATCACTAGATGTAGTATACTTGGGGGTGGTTCTAGCTTTTACCTTCTTTTTCTTGCCGTCCTTTGCCATGAAGCATTTGTGGCCGATGTTGGGGAAGAGGAGGCCCTTGTTGATGGCGATGTTGGCGGCGTCCTCGTTGGAGGAGGAGTCGGTGGAGCTCTCATCGAAGTTCCATTCCCGACATACGTGGGTATCGCCGCCCTTCTTCTTGTAATATCTTTTCTTCTCCTTCCTCTTTCCCTTCTTGTCGTCTCCCCTGTCACTATCACTAGACAATGGACATTTAGCAATAAAATGACCGGGCTTACCACACTTATAGCACACCCTTTTGGAACGGGGCTTGTAGTCCTTCCCCTTCCTTTGCTTGAGGATTTGGCGAAAGCTCTTGATGATGAGCGCCATCTCCTCGTTGTCAAGCTTGGAGACGTCGATGGGGATCCTACTTAGTGTAGAATCCTTCTTTTCCTCTTCCGTCGCCTTGAATGCGATGGGTTGCACCTCGGGTGTGGAGGTGGCACCTTGCTCCAAGTTGATGATTTGTTTGGAGCCTTTGATCATCAATTCAAAGCTCATAAACTTTCATGTCACTTCCTCGGGAGACATTAGCTTATATCTAGGATCACCACGAATTAATCGAACTTGTGTAGGATTACGAAAAATAAGTGATCTTAGAATAACCTTAACCATCTCATGGTCATCCCATTTGGTGCTCCCGATGTTGCGCACTTGGTTTACCAAGGTCTTGAGCCGGTTGTACATTGCTTGTGGCTCTTCTCCTTGGTTGAGGACGAATCGACCGAGCTCCCCCTCGATCGTCTCCCGCTTGGTGATCTTTCTCACCTCATCTCCTTCGTGCGCTGTCTTAAGCACGTCCCAAATCTTCTTGGCACTTTTCAACCCTTGCACCTTATTATACTCCTCTCGACATAGAGAGGCGAGGAGTATAGTAGTTACTTGGGAATCAAAGTGCTTGATTTGGGCGACCTCGTCCGAATCATAGCCTTCATCCCCCACGGATGGTACCTGTGCTCCAAACTCAACAATGTCCCATATGCTAGCGTGGAGTGAGGTTAGATGGTGCCTCATTTTATCACTCCACATACAATAATCTTCACCATAAAAAATCGATGGTTTGCCTAATGGGACGGAAAGTAAAGGAGTGCGTTTGGAAATGCGAGGGTAGCGTAAGGGGATCTTACTAAACTTCTTGTGCTCATGGCGCTTAGAAGTGACGGACGGCGCGTCGAAGCCGGAGGTAGATGGTGACGAAGAATCGGTCTTGTAGTAGACCACCTTCTTTATCTTCTTTTTCTTGTCGCCGCTCCGATGCGACTTGTGAGGAGGTGATCCCTTCTTTAGCTTGTTGCTGGACTCCTTCGATGGAGCCTTCCCGTGGCTTGTGGTGGCCTTCTCGCCGGTCATGATATCCTTCTTGGCGTGATCTCCCGACATCACTTCGAGTGGTTAAACTCTAATGAAGTACCGGGCTTTGATACCAATTGAAAGTCGCCTAGAGGGGTGAATAGGCAGAATCTGAAATTTACAAACTTTAAGCACAACTACAAGCCGAGGTTAGCGTTAGAATAAAATCCGAGTCCGTGAGAGAGGGTGAAAAACAAATCAAAGGCAAATGAAGCGGATGACACGGTGATTTGTTTTACCGAGGTTCGGTGTGACACCCCAGTGTCACCTAGGGTTTCTCTCAAAATGCTAACCCAAGAACCATCATCTTATGTGAACCAACTTGAGCATGAACATCAAATTCACTTAAGAATAAATGATACACCAAGCATATACTTAAAAGTATCATGTTCAAAACATATGGGTTTTTCAAAAGGTAAAATGTGCAACCCCAACAAAAACCCTAATTGAGCCCTATGAGCAAAAATTCAAGAAAAGAGTATGAAAAATTTAAAATCATGACTTGGGCCAATTATAAACATTTAAGTATATTTAATAAGCAACAATAAAGATTGAAGAAGCTTGGCCAAAATAATTCAAATGAAACCCCAAACAAGCTTCTCATGTGAGGACTCAATGGGAAATTCTGAATTTCAGAATTCTGAATTTCAGACCTTGAGCCAAAGATCAAGCGTGTTCACCTTGATCCCTAACTCAAATACTAATGGCCCCATTAACAAAAACGTGCCTAACTAACCCCTCTGTCGCCTGCCAGAAGATGGCATTGGGACGCGTGCCTCGGACATGTCAAACCAGAGATCTTCTCCCTGTGTGCGGCAGTGAGACAAACCAGATTTCTTCCCTCTCTATCTCCTAATCTAGTCAACCAAACCTGCTAGCCTCCACACATAAACGACAAAGGGACCTAAGAGGAAGAGATCTCTCAACGGGATTATGGCCAAAATCTCCAAGATTTGGAGCCAATCCGCGCTTGAACTCGACCTCTCTCTGCGCTGCCTCGTGCTCGACGCTGTGCCAGGCGCCAGAGCACACACTGGCGTTCGCAGCGCATGCCCCGAGCGCTTGTCAGAGCCCTGCCCTCGGCCGTGCTCGCCTGCGCCTATAAAGCCTCCCCGGGCGTGCCTCACTTCACCCCGCGCTCACCATCACCGGCCAGCCACCCCTCCTTAGCTCCGGCGAGCTCTCTTCCGCCCGCCAGTGCCGCCAGAGCTTCAGCCACCGTGGCCAGCCCACCCCCAGTCGCCCCTAAGCCGCGCCAGTGCTTCGGTTAGCTTCGCCATAAGCCCATGAAGCTCTCCAAGCCCTCGGACCCGGCAGAACTCCACCGGAAGCCCGAGATCACCCTCGCCGGACTTTGGTCGCCCGCCCCCGCGCGTGGACCAAGCTCTCCGGTGAGCCATTCTTCAATTCCTCGCGCGCACACCTTCCTCGATCCCTGGTGAAGCTCTCTGACCCGTTTGATTGGTCAATTTCGCCCTGGATAGGCCGGACTCCTCGCCGCCGACGAGCTCCCCCGCCTGCTCTCGCGGACCGGCCAACTCCGACCACACCCGACGGCGACCCGCACATCGTTGTGATCCCCGAGACCTCCCCTACATCCTTGACCACTTCACCGGAGCAATCTCGTCGCCGGTAAGCCCCTCCGCCCTTTCTTCCACCGCGGGCACTGTTTTAGTTAGGAGAAGGACCTCAGGTTAGGATTAGAAGAACCCGAGGGGTTTTCTGCGATGTCAGTGTCTCATGTAATTAGTAGCCCAGGGACTGATTTGTGAGGAAGAACTTGAAACACCCGCCAAGGACCCCAGTGCAAAGTAGTTTTCCCTTAATCAATTCTGTTAATCTTTTTAAATAACCAGAGAACTTAGAAAATCCATAACTTGATGAATTCTTAATAAAAAATTGTCAAACTAATTTTGCTAGACCCTGAATAATATGAGCTATCATTTAAAAATAATAAACCCTATGCTTTCTGTTCTAATTTTTAGAGTTTACAATTAAAAACAGAAACCGACCAAACCTTGTTTAATTAAGGAAAATTAGTTTTTCTTCGGTGCTGAACCTAAGAAAATTTGTAGGTATTTAAACCTCATTTAGACACTGTTTAAAAATAGTAGGAACCCTAGTATTGAAGAATATAGTGTAAATATTCATTAAAAACCATTTCTGCCCAAAACTTAGGAAAATCAGAAAGGCCTTAGAAATTAATGAACAGTGAGTGAAATTATTTTTCCTAATCTTCTTAAGTAGCAAAGAACCTAGGAAAAATAAAAAGACTTTTATTCCAGATCAGTTTTAAATAAAATATTTTGTTTAGCATTATTCCAACTGGAAATCAATTATTAAAATTACAAAACCAGACCCCAAAATTGATAATAAAAATCCAGTGGACTTGTAATACTTAGAACCCCATTACAAAAATAGTAAACACCCCAGCCCATCATTTTAAGTAAGGTAAATAAATATAATATGATAATGAGTCATTCTCCAAATAAATCATGAGTAACCCATAATAATACAATAATGGGCAAATAAAATTTTGCTAAGTCAATAATAAGATAGGCCACCATTGAAAAATGCAAACCCATTAAAAAGATGCAAAATAATACCTATTGCTAATATTTTAAAAGAAAGGCCATTTAATCCAATAAATGCATACCACCCCTTCCCTTAAGCAAAAAGATGCCAAACTTCAGAATGATTGCTCTTGCACAAAATAGAAGCTAAAAAAAATCAGAAATGTGTTGTTTGATATTTTTCAAATATAGTGGTAGTAGAAAGCACCCCTTTGGCTAGAAACTTGAGAAAACTCTAGTAAAATAATTAATAGGTAATAGTGACTAGAAATTTGTGTCAAGTCAAGTTATAGCACCTAAAAGCCAGCAAAAATAAATTTTGGAGAATTACCTACTTTTAATTAATAGTTGTGGTTCAAAGCACCCCTTCTGCCCTAAAACTTGGTAATTTTGTCCAGAGAAAACTATTCACTTTCTGATCTCCAAATTTTGAGACAGAAAATTTTACACCAGTAATAAGCCACTGTAATTTTTACAGGATTATTGGGATTTTATTAAAACAACTTGTAGTTCAAACCCACTCCAAAGACTTAAGAAGAATAAAGAAAAAAGAAGAAGGAATAAACCTCACTCCAATAAGTCCAACTTGAATTCTTGTCAAAACTCACCAAGGCTTAAAAGGAATTCAGTGGAACCCCAAAGAAAATAAACCTACCACTTACCTTAGCTAAGTTTGATCCAATTTACTAAGTATACCACCCAAAGATCTCACATAAGTAAGGTTTAACCTTGTCTAACTCAAATAGATCATACACCGTCAAAAGTTGTAAATTCTAAAGCACATATCATATCATATCATATCATGCATATATCTTACGCATTGCATTCATTAGATTGTAATCTTGCCGACGGAGAGTACGTGCTCATCCCCGAGCAAGGATCTGTCCAAGAGGAGGACCAGGAGCAGGCTTCCAAGGCTGCTATCGAGGATCTCCCTGCAGCCCCAGCAATTGAAGGCAAGCCCCGGTTTTATGCATAACCGTTTATATATGCTACTTTACTACACTTAATGTTTGTAGGTTTGTAATGTGCACTTAAGTGTAGGAGTTGCTTGAAACCTCTAGTTGCATGAATTTAGGATTCCTTTTTGAGATGAATACTAGTATGCTAGGTCGAGTAGCTGCTTCGCTAATCAGGATCTCGGTAGAAGTCGAGTGATTTTTCTAGCACTCGCCGAGGTCAGAAATTGATTGTATTTATCTTGATAACGGGATCTATGTTAGTCTATGGACTTGGATCCAGGGAGGATGCCTTGACCATGAGACGGGAAAAAAGAATTAAGGATTAATGTGTGGATACCTAGTCAAGCTTTTGAACGTACTAAGCACATGCCGGGAAAAATGGTAACCGGTAAACCTAGTACCTGAGTGAAGCCGGGCGCGGACTTTATCCCTCATGCGACCTGAGACTGGGTCTCCCATGCTAGCTATGGTGGGTACAAGTGCGGTCACTGCACGGCGGCAGCCAGGGTCAGTGGAGCATTGTATGCCAAGGCGGTGAGGCCTGGACGCGAACGGGGAATCGATGGGGACGGTTGTCATGTGTGGGGTCGCAGTACCCTGACATGCCGTGTGTTTAGGTTTACCTTGCAAGGTTAAAACTCGATTCGAATCATCTGCTTCTCGCAGCTAATGAGACTGCTTGACCCCTTGTACTGCATCGAGTAAGAAATGAAATGAGGTTACATGAGATAACTTGTTGATTGAACTAAATGCTTGTTACCATGTATGCTTAGAAGGAGCAAACCTAGCTAAGTTAATGATGATAGAAATTGAAAAGCTAAAAATTGATTTTAGAAACAACTAGTGCTTTTGGCAAACCAAACCCCTCAGCCAAACAGCTGCATAGTCTAGAGGTAGAGGAGTAGACTCCTCACACCGGGTAAGTCTAGCTGAGTATTAGTATACTCAGCCTTGCTTGTGGCATAATTTTTGCAGGTACCATTCAGGAAATGGTTGATGGTGTGACTTGGCCTACCACCCTGCCACCGGGTTGGACGGTCGAGTGGGATGCTGCTCCGGCAGGAGAGGAGCACGAGGAGTAGTGGGCTAGGCCTTGCCCATTTCCTCGATATCGACGACATTGATTATCCGCTGTATTTTATTTCGTGAACTCTTATTTGCTACTCAAAACTCCGATCTATGTAATAATTCAGCACTTAAATTGAGGTTTCCTGTTTTATTGTATTTCTTCTGTGACTCACCTTCGAGTGAGCTTGTGGAATTTGATCCTAGTTAAGTGGCTCCATCAGACTAGATCTGAGGGACTGACGGGTTATTCTGATTTAAGTGTGTTATGGCCTCTGAGGCGTGACTTAGGCACTTAAGCTGGAATAATTCGGGTGGCTTCGCCACAGCTTGGTATCGGAGCAAATTCCACCACAGAGAAGGACAATAAACCATGAATACCAATTTTCAAAAATCTAAAACTTGCCTAGAAACTGCTAAGGATCGTCAGGACTAGACCGCTAGACCTAGGATGAAAGGCCTTAGGCATAGAGGGGGAAATAGGTGGCTAATTAATTAGGCCCATGGGCCCGTACTTATATTTTTAAGGATGCCCTAAAAGCACCCTATTTTTGAGAGGCAACGTTACCTTCAGCATGCATGCATTATAAACACAAAAGGGAATTAAAAACTTGAGCTAACCCACTTTCCTTAAAACCATTCGGGCTCTCTTTTTCTTTTCCTTCCACCATAATCCTTACCTTTGGTTCCCTTCCGCAGATGAATACACCCACCCCCGCCAGTGGAGGAGACACTCGTTTCAGTTCTGACTTCCTTTCTCGCGATGGCTTTCCTTCCATCTTGTGGGAAGTGCTTAACTCCGTCGGTTACCCTACGCCCCCTTTGTTCACGGTGCAGTTGTATGAGGAGCATCGGGTACCTCGTTGTCAGGTCTGGCTGACTTTGGAGGCTCATCCCCTTCAGCCGGGTTGGTGTTCTCTTGATTCCGAGACGATTGGACTCAGGACGGACGACACCGTTGAAGCCGCAGCCATGAAGACTCTGACGACTTTTTGGGGCTACCATCCCCTGGAGATGGTGATGCACCCCTTGGGACTCTTCCCTGCTGAGAAGAGAGATGATCCCATGTGGTGTAACCGCGTGAGCCATGTGAAGGATGTGTGGGCAATGTATCCTGACTTGGTTGGGAGGGTCACCGTTTAGTGCATGAGTGCGCTATAGTGCCTCCAGGCCCTTTAGAGCAATGCTATGGCGCACCTCGCTAACATCGCTCAAACCACCAAGCTCACTCTCGACAGTCGAGAAGATTTTGTGGTCGATTTATCCACCGAGTTGGTAGAGAAGGATCTGCAGGTGGAAAGGCTGAGCCAGCGCATTACCACCTTGGAGCAGCAGGTGGAGATCCGAGACAACACCATTGATGTCTTGGAGAACCAGCTTCACAAAGTGCAGAGGGAACTCGAAGAAGCGAATGACCACCTGGACATGCACCACTTAGAGATGGAGGCCCATGAAGCCGGAAGCGAGGGAGAAGAGGATCCCGAGGAGCTAGGACCAGCCTCTGGTGCCAATGGGACTACCTCCGCGATGCCCCCTTCACCCGCATCCAGTGTCGCTTCCACCGCTCAGGGTTAAGCAGTCACTTCGACACTTTTAGGCGGATAGAAACCTATGCGAGCTTAGTTAATGTCAGATTTTGGACTAGGCTTACGGGTACTTTCCCCTGATTGATGTAACCCTGTGAACTTTTGAAATCTGTGGGATGTTGTCACCATGTTATCTTAATTTCGAACCTAATATTATGACTATGGCATTTTTCCCTCCATATGAGATGATATCTTGTCGTTCGAACTGTGAGATGGCATAACAATGGCGGCAATCTCTGTTTTCAGATGGCGCTAGGCAGCATCGCGGGCATAATGAGCAAGTTCCCCCGCCACCTCCTCCAGCTCCCATAGTGCAGGAGCTGATGGCCCAGCAGAATGAGATTCTGCGACAGCTCTTGCAGCGCCAGCCCCACCCTCAGCAGCATGGTGGAGGCCAGCATCAGCGACCTCCGGCAATGGCAACTTACCAGGAGTTTCTGAGCACGCAGCCACCCTTGTTCACCAAGGCAGAGGATCCGTTGGACGCCGACATGTGGCTTCGCTTCGTCGAGTCCAAGTTTCCCCTCCTCACGGGAGACTGCCCTGATGCTACCAAGACCCGCTTCGCCGCGCAGCAGCTTCGCGGATCTGCTCGGACTTGGTGGGACCACTTCCGTGCTATGCTCCCCGCTGATCGTGAGGTGTCTTGGGAAGAATTCAAGACTGCTTTCAGAGGACACCACATCCCAGCTGGCATTCTTGATCGAAAGCTGAATGAATTTCTGGCCCTTAATCAAGGAACCCGCACGGTACTGCAGTATGCGCAAGCCTTCAACGACCTATGCCAGTATGCAGGGTACCATGCTGATTCTGATGAGAAGAAGAGAGACCGCTTCTGCAGGGGTCTTAACACCAAGCTGCAGGAACGATTCAACACTGTCCGGGCTGATAGCTTCAATGAGTTGGTCAACCTGGCCATCTCCCAGGAGGACTGCATTGTAGCTCACCGGGCAGAGAAGAAGAGAAAGGCACCAATGGCAGCACCATCCGCTCAGGCTCAGAGGTTCCGGATTGTTTCTCACAATCAGAGCAGGGGTTTCCAGCAGCAGGCAGGCAGATGGGTGATCAGGCCACCTCAGCAGCAGCAGCCGGCACCCAACCGCTTCCCAGCTCCCGCTCCAAAGAACAATCAGCCTCCGCAGCAGCAGCAGTTCCGCCAGGGCAATGGGAACAAGTGTTTCACTTGTGGCAATGTGGGCCACTATGCCAAGAATTGTCCCAGGAACCAGCAGAGGCAGATGCCAGCACCAAATCAAGATAAGGGAAGAAAGCAGAAGGTACAAGTCAGGCAAGGGAAGCTCAACTTCACTACTCTAGAGGAAGTACCTGAAGGAGCTCCTATCATGACCGGTATCTTTTAAGTTTATAGTCAACCTGCTTTAATTCTATTTGATTCTGGTGCATCTCATAGTTTCATTAGCCAGAAGTTCAGTGCTAAATGTGAACTGCCATTCTCGCACTCAAAAGGGTCATTCATGATAGTCACACCTGGGGGTAAAATTTCAACTAATCAATTAAACCAAAGTGTGCCTATTCAGCTAGGGAGCCACATTGTCAAAACCACTCTTCTTGTGTTGGGTTTGGAAAATGTGGACATTATTCTGGGAGCTAATTGTATGACCTTGCACCAAGTTGTGCTTGATGTAGCCAGCCGTACCGTGGAAATTAATTTTCCGTTTTGTGGGAACTTCACCTTAATTCTGCCTAGTCAGGGTTCTACTCAGTCATATGCTTTCTCTATGACGGAGTTACCGCTGAAGAAGATCCCAGTGGTCTGTGAGTATGCAGATGTCTTTCCTAATGAATTGCCAGGAATGCCACCAGACCGGGATATTGAATTTGCCATCGAGTTGCAACCGGGAACGGCCCCAATTTCCAAGAGGCCCTACCGAATGCCACCCGCTGAGTTGGCAGAATTGAAGAAGCAATTGCAAGAGTTGCTGCATAAGGGATTTATTCGCCCAAGTACTTCGCCTTGGGGATGTCCATCACTATTTGTGAAGAAGAAGGATAAAAGCTTGAGGTTGTGTATAGATTACCGCCCTCTTAATGCGGTAACTATCAAGAACAAGTATCCTTTGCCTCGTATTGATGTTCTTTTTGATCAGTTGGTCAGGGCCAAGGTGTTTTCCAAAATAGACCTTCGCTCTGGCTACCATCAGATCAATACACGAGCAAGCGATATTCCGAAGACGACATTCTCAACCAGATACGGGCTATATGAATTTTTGGTGATGTCATTCGGGCTGACCAATGCACCAGTATATTTCATGTATCTGATGAATTCTGTTTTCATGCCTGAATTGGACAAATTCGTAGTGGTTTTCATTGATGATATCTTGGTATACTCGAGGAACGAAGAAGAACATGCCGTGCATTTGCATGTAGTGCTTCAACGTCTGCGAGAGCACCACCTTTATGCCAAGTTGTCCAAGTGTGATTTTTGGCTAAAGGAAATCAAATTCTTGGGTCACACTATCTCTCAGGCAGGAATAGCTGTTGATCCTGATAAAGTGCAAGAAGTGATGAACTGGAAGCCACCAACGACTGTCCGTCAAATTCGAAGTTTTTTGGGATTAGCTGGTTATTACCGAAGATTTATTCCGGATTTCTCTCGAATTGCGAAGCCTATAACTGAGTTGCTGAAGAAAGAAGCCAAGTTTGTCTGGAGTCAGAAGTGCGAAGATGCCTTCCATGCGTTAAGGCAACATCTGACCACAGCACCAGTATTAGCGCAACCCGACAACAGCAAGCCTTTTGATGTATATTGTGATGCCTCTAGCACTGGACTAGGTTGTGTCTTAATGCAAGACAACCGAGTCATTGCTTATGCCTCAAGAGCACTCAGGCCTCATGAGCGAAATTATCCCACTCATGACCTTGAGTTGGCAGCAGTGGTTCATGCATTAAAAATGTGGAGGCACTATTTAATGGGGACCCACTGCAACATCTTCACTGATCATAAGAGCCTTAAGTACATCTTTACTCAGGCTGATCTCAACATGAGGCAGAGAAGATGGCTAGAGCTGATCAAGGATTATGACCTAGAGGTACATTATCACCCAGGAAAGGCCAATGTGGTGGCAGATGCCTTGAGTCGGAAGTTGCAGAGCAATTGTATTCTGATGGATTCTCGCATCAACACCTTGTGTGATGAGTTGAGCAAGATGCAAATAGAAGTGATTCCTTCTGGTTCGTTGTCTCACATTTTTGTTGAGCCAGCTTTGCAAGACCAGATCATCATGGCCCAGCTCAGTGACAAGGGAGTGCAGATTATCAAGAAGAATCTCCATCAGAAGATTGAGAAGTATAATTGTTTCCGCCAAGATGAAAAGGGTGTGTTATGGTTCGAAAGCAAATTGGTGATTCCTAAAAACCAGGACCTCAAGAGGAAAATTTTGGATGAGGCTCATCTCTCCAAATTCTCTATGCATCCGGGAAGCACCAAAATGTACCATGATCTGAAACCTTTGTATTGGTGGACCAGAATGAAGAGGGAGATAGCCCAGTATGTATCGGAATGTGACACCTGTCAGAGGGTAAAGGCAAGCCTCTTGAAATCAGCTGGAGCTTTGCAACCCCTATCTATACCTTCGTGGAAATGGGATGACATCAGTATGGATTTCATTGTGGGTCTGCCCAACACCTCTCGTCATCATGATTCGATTTGGGTTATTATGGACCGACTGACGAAAGTGGCACATTTTCTTCCTGTGCACACCACTGATAAGGCTCAGAAGTATGCAGAATTGTATATTGACCGGATCGTGTGTTTGCACGGATTACCTCGGACCATTGTTTCTGACCGAGGAGCCCAATTTGTTGCCAGATTTTGGGAACAACTGCAGGAGTCTTTGGGGACTAAGCTAATCAGAAGTTCAGCTTACCACCCACAGACTGATGGTCAGACAGAAAGGGTAAACCAAATTCTGGAGGACATGCTGAGAGCTTGTGCGATCGATTGTGGCAAGAACTGGGATAAGCACCTCTCCTTAGCAGAGTTTGCTTATAACAACAGTTATCAATCCAGCCTAAGGATGGCACCTTTCGAAGCTCTCTATGGAAGAAGGTGCAGGACACCACTCAATTGGTCTCAACCTGGAGAAACAAGAGTTTTTGGACCTGACTTAGTGACTGAAGCCGAAAGGAAGGTCAAACTAATCAGGAAGAATCTAGAAGCTGCTCAGGCCAGGCAGAAGAGTTACCATGATAGGAGAAGGAAACCTCTCCAGTTCAAGGTGGGAGATTTTGTGTACCTCAAGGTATCACCCACCAAGGGAGTGCAGAGGTTTGGAATTAAAGGCAAGCTAGCCCCTCGTTACATTGGACCTTATGAGATCATCGAAGCATGTGGACCCGTGGCATATAAGTTGAAGTTACCTTCAAGGATGTCCACCATTCACAGTGTGTTCCATGTATCTCAGCTGAAGAAGTGTGTTCGATTGCCGACAGAGATCTTAGCAGAGCCAGAATTGGAGATAGAACCAGATCTATCGTACCAAGAGTACCCTTCCAAGATTCTGGATTGCAAGGAAAGATCAACTCGGGCTAAATCGATCAAGATGTACAAGGTCCAGTGGAGTAATCACTCAGAGGAAGAAGCTACTTGGGAAACTGAGGAATTCTTGAGATCCAACTTCCCCGATTGCCTACCTAAGGAAACTAGTACGTAATCACACCCAACCCCTCCTCCTACCCTTCGAATCTAAATTCTAAAGATATAATCTTAATTCATGATAAAGTAATCGCGAAACAAAATTTAAGAAGGACTTCCTTCTGAAGTTGCAAAGAGAATGACATTCGAAGAGCAGTTTGATCTAATAACAACAATAATCACCCACTTCCTATAAGTCTCACCCTTCGCTTCACCCCGGGAGGACTCTGGACCGAATCTCGAGACGAGATTCCTTTAAGGGGGGAAGGCTGTGACACCCCAGTGTCACCTAGGGTTTCTCTCAAAATGCTAACCCAAGAACCATCATCTTATGTGAACCAACTTGAGCATGAACATCAAATTCACTTAAGAATAAATGATACACCAAGCATATACTTAAAAGTATCACGTTCAAAACATATGGGTTTTTCAAAAGGTAAAATGTGCAACCCCAACAAAAACCCTAATTGAGCCCTATGAGCAAAAATTCAAGAAATGAGTATGAAAAATTTAAAATCATGACTTGGGCCAATTATAAACATTGAAGTATATTTAATAAGCAACAATAAAGATTGAAGAAGCTTGGCCAAAATAATTCAAATAAAACCCCAAACAAGCTTCTCATGTGGGGACTCAATGGGAAATTCTGAATTTCAGAATTCTGAATTTTAGACCTTGAGCCAAAGATCAAGCATGTTCACCTTGATCCCTAACTCAAATCCTAATGGCCCCATTAACAAAAACGTGCCTAACTAACCCCTCTGTCGCCTGCCAGAAGATGGCATTGGGACGCGTGCCTCGGACACGTCAAACCAGAGATCTTCTCCCTGTGTGCGGCAGTGAGACAAACCAGATTTCTTCCCTCTCTATCTCCTAATCCAGTCAACCAAACCTGCTAGCCTCCACGCATAAACGACAAAGGGACCTGAGAGGAAGAGATCTCTCAACGGGATTATGGCCAAAATCTCCAAGATTTGGAGCCAATCCGCGCTTGAACTCGACCTCTCTCTGCGCTGCCTCGTGCTCGACGCTGTGCCAGGCGCCAGAGCGCACACTGGCATTCGCCGCGCACGCCCCGAGCGCTTGTCAGAGCCCTGCCCTCGGCCGTGCTCGCCCGCGCCTATAAAGCCTCCCCGGGCGTGCCTCACTTCACCCCGCGCTCACCATCACCGGCCAGCCACCCCTCCTTAGCTCCGGCGAGCTCCCTTCCGCTCGCCAGTGCCGCCAGAGCTTCGGCCACCGTGGCCAGCCCACCCCCAGTCGCCCCTAAGCCGCGCCAGTGCTTCGGTTAGCTTCGCCATAAGCCCGTGAAGCTCTCCAAGCCCTCGGACCCGGCAGAACTCCACCGAAAGCCCGAGATCACCCTCACCGGACTTTGGTCGCCCGCCCCCGCGCATGGACCAAGCTCTCCGGTGAGCCATTCTTCAATTCCTCGCGCGCACACCTTCCTCGATCCCTGGTGAAGCTCTCTGACCCGTTTGATTGGTCAATTTCACCCTGGATAAGCCGGACTCCTCGCCGCCGACGAGCTCCCCCGCCTGCGCTCGCGGACCGGCCAACTCCGACCACCCCCGACGGTGACCCGCACATCGTTGTGATCCCCGTGACCTCCCTTACATCCTCGACCACTTTACCGGAGCAATCTCGTCGCCGGTAAGCCCCTCCGCCGTTTCTTCCGCCGCGGACACTGTTTTAGTTAGGAGAAGGACCTCGGGTTACGATTAGAAGAACCCGAGGGGTTTTCTGCGATGTCAGTGTCTCATGTGAATAGTAGCCCAGGGACTGATTCGTGAGGAAGAACTTGAAACACCCGCCAAGGACCCCAGTGCAAAGTAGTTTTCCCTTAATCAATTCTGTTAATCTTTTTAAATAACCAGAGAACTTAGAAAATCCATAACTTGATGAATTCTTAATCAAAAATTGTTAAACTAATTTTGCTAGACCCTGAATAATATGAGCTATCATTTAAAAATAATAAACCCTATGCTTTCTGTTCTAATTTTTAGAGTTTACAATTAAAAACAGAAACTGACCAAACCTTGTTTAATTAAGGAAAATTAGTTTTTCTTCTGTGCTGAACCTAAGAAAATTTGTAGGTATTCAAACCTCATTTAGACACTGTTTAAAAATAGTAGAAACCCCAGTATTGAAGAATATAATGTAAATATTCATTAAAAACCATTTCTGCCCAAAACTTAGGAAAATCAGAAAGGCCTTAGAAATTAATGAACAGTGAGTGAAATTATTTTTCCTAATCTACTTAAGTAGCAAAGAACCTAGGAAAAATAGAGAGACCTTTATTCACGATCAGTTTTAAATAAAATATTTTGTTTAGCATTATTCCAACTGGAAATCAATTATTAAAATTACAAAACTAGACCCCAAAATTGATAATAAAAATCCAGTGGACTTGTAATCATCAGAACCCCACTACAAAAATAGTAAACACCCCAGCCCATCATTTTAAGTAAGGTAAATAAATATAATATGATAATGAGTCATTCTCCAAATAAATCATGAGTAACCCATAATAATACAATAATGGGCAAATAAAATTTTGCTAAGTCAATAATAAGATAGGCCACCAGAGAAAAATGCAAACTCATTAAAAAGATGCAAAATAATACCTATTGCTAATATTTTAAAAGAAAGGCCATTTAATCCAATAAATGCATACCACCCCTTCCCTTAAGCAAAAAGATGCCAAACTTCAGAATGATTGCTCTTGCACAAAATAGAAGCTAAGAAAAATCAGAAATCTGTTGTTTGATATTTTTCAAATATAGTGGTAGTAGAAAGCACCCCTTTGGCTAGAAACTTGAGAAAACTCTAGTAAAATAATTAATAGGTAATAGTGACTAGAAATTTGTGTCAAGTCAAGTTATAGCACCTAAAAGCTAGCAAAAATAAATTTTGGAGGATTACCTACTTTTAATTAATAGTTGTAGTTCAAAGCACCCCTTCTGCCCTAAAACTTGGTAATTTTGTCCAGAGAAAACTATTCACTTTCTGATCCCCAAATTTTGAGACAGAAAATTTTACACTAGTAATAAGCCACTGTAATTTTTACAGGATTTTTGGGATTTTATTAAAATAACTTGTAGTTCAAACCCACTCCAAAGACTTAAGAAGAATAAAGAAAAAGGAAGAAGGAATAAACCTCACTCCAATAAGTCCAACTTGAATTCTTGTCAAAACTCACCAAGGCTTAAAAGGAATTCAGTGGAACCCCAAAGAAAATAAACCTACCACTTACCTTAGCTAAGTTTGATCCAATTTACTAAGTATACCACCCAAAGGTCTCACATAAGTAAGGTTTAACCTTGTCTAACTCAAATAGACCATACACCGTCAAAAGTTGTAAATTCTAAAGCACATATCATATCATATCATGCATATATCTTACGCATTGCATTCATTAGATTGTAATCTTGTCGACGGAGAGTACGTGCTCATCCCCGAGCAAGGATCTGTCCAAGAGGAGGACCAGGAGCAGGCTTCCGAGGCTGCTATCGAGGATCTCCCTGCAGCCCCAGCAATTGAAGGCAAGCCCCGGTTTTATGCATAACCGTTTATATATGCTACTTTACTACACTTAATGTTTGTAGGTTTGTAACGTGCACTTAAGTGTAGGAGTTGCTTGAAACCTCTAGTTGCATGAATTTAGGATTCCTTTTTGAGATGAATACTAGTATGCTAGGTCGAGTAGCTGCTTCGCTAATCAGGATCTTGGTAGAAGTCGAGTGATTTTTCTAGCACTCGCGCGAGGTTAGGAATTGATTGTACTTATCTTGATAACGGGATCTATGTTAGTCTATGGACTTGGATCCAGGGAGGATGCCTTGACCATGAGACGGGAAAAAAGAATTAAGGATTAATGTGTGGATACCTGAGTCAAGCTTTTGAACGTACTAAGCACATGCCGAGAAAAATGGTAACCGGTAAACCTAGTACCTGAGTGAAGCCAGGCGCGGACTTTATCCCTCATGCGACCTGAGACTGGGTCTCCCATGCTAGCTATGGTGGGTACAAGTGCGGTCACTGCACGGCGGCAGCCGGGGTCAGTGGAGCATTGTATGCCAAGGCGGTGAGGCCTGGACACGAATGGGGAATCGATGGGGACGGTTGTCATGTGTGGGGTCGGAGTACCCTGACATGCCGTGTGTTTAGGTTTACCTTGCAAGGTTAAAACTCGATTCGAATCGTCTGCTTCTCGCAGCTAATGAGACTGCTTGACTCCTTGTACTGCATCGAGTAAGAAATGAAATGAGGTTACATGAGATAACTTGTTGATTGAACTAAATGCTTGTTACCATGTATGCTTAGAAGGAGCAAACCTAGCTAAGTTAATGATGATAGAAATTGAAAAGCTAAAAATTGATTTTAGAAACAGCTAGTGCTTTTGGCAAACCAAACCCCTCAGCCAAACAGCTGCATAGTCTAGAGGTTGAGGAGTAGACTCCTCACACCGGGTAAGTCTAGTTGAGTATTAGTATACTCAGCCTTGCTTGTGGCATAATTTTTGCAGGTACCATTCAGGAAATGGTTGATGGTGTGACTTGGCCTACCACCCTGCCACCGGGTTGGACGGTCGAGTGGGATGCTGCTCTGGCAGGAGAGGAGCACGAGGAGTAGTGGGCTAGGCCTTGCCCATTTCCTCGATACCGACGACATCGATTATCCACTGTATTTTATTTCGTGAACTCTTATTTGCTACTCAAAACTCCGATCTATGTAATAATTCAGCACTTAAATTGAGGTTTCCTGTTTTATTGTATTTCTTCTGTGACTCACCTTTGAGTGGGCTTGTGGAATTTGATCTTGGTTAAGTGGCTCCATCAGACTAGATCTGAGGGACTGACGGGTTATTCGGATTTAAGTGTGTTATGGCCCCTGAGGCATGACTTAGGCACTTGAGCTGGAATAATTCGGGTGGTTCCGCCACAGCTTGGTATCGGAGCAAATTCCACCACAGAGAAGGACAATAAACCATGAATACCAATTTTCAAAAATATAAAACTTGCCTAGAAACTGCTAAGGATCGTCAGGACTAGACCGCTAGACCTAGGACGAAAGGCCTTAGGCATAGAGGGGGAAATAGGTGGCTAATTAATTAGGCCCATGGGCCCGTACTTATATTTTTAAGGATGCCCTAAAAGCACCCTATTTTTGAGAGGCAACGTTACCTTCACCATGCATGCATTATAAACACAAAAGGGAATTAAAAACTTGAGCTAACCCACTTTCCTTAAAACCATCCGGGCTCTCTTTTTCTTTTCCTTCCACCATAATCCTTACCTTTGGTTCCCTTCCGCAGATGAATACACCCACCCCCGCCAGTGGAGGAGACACTCGTTTCAGTTCTGACTTCCTTTCTCGTGATGGCTTTCCTTCCATCTTGTGGGAAGTGCTTAACTCCGTTGGTTACCCTACGCCCCCTTTGTACACGGTGCAGTTGTATGAGGAGCATCGGGTACCTCGTTGTCGGGTCTGGCTGACTTTGGAGGCTCATCCCCTTCAGCCGGGTTGGCGTTCTCTTGATTCCGAGACGATTGGACTCAGGACGGATGACACCGTTGAAGCCGCAGCCATGAAGACTCTGACGACTTTTTGTGGCTACCATCCCCTGGAGATGGTGATGCACCCCTTGGGACTCTTCCCTGCTGAGAAGAGAGATGATCCCATGTGGTGTAACTGCGTGAGCCATGTGAAGGATGTGTGGGCAATGTATCCTGACTTGGTTGGGAGGGTCACCGTTCAGTGCGTGAGTGCGCTGTACCGCCTCCAGGCCCTTCAGAGCAATGCTATGGCGCACCTCGCTAACATCGCTCAAACCACCAAGCTCACTCTCGACAGTCGAGAAGATTTTGTGGTTGATTTATCCACCGAGTTGGTAGAGAAGGATCTGCAGGTGGAAAGGCTGAGCCAGCGCATTACCACCTTGGAGCAGCAGGTGGAGATCCGAGACAACACCATTGATGTCTTGGAGAACCAGCTTCACGATGTGCAGAGGGAACTCGAAGAAGCGAATGACCACCTGGACATGCACCACTTAGAGATGGAGACCCATGAAGCCGGAAGCGAGGGAGAAGAGGATCCCGAGGAGCTAGGACCAGCCCCTGGTGCCAATGGGACTACCTCCGCGATGCCCCCTTCACCCGCATCCAGTGTCGCTTCCACCGCTCAGGGTTAAGCAGTCACTTCGACACTTTTAGGCGGATAGAAACCTATGTGAGCTTAGTTAATGTCAGATTTTGGACTAGGCTTACGGGTACTTCCCCTGATTGATGTAACCCTATGAACTTTTGAAATCTGTGGGATGTTGTCACCATGTTATCTTAATTTCGAACCTAATATTATGACTATGGCATTTTTCCCTCCATATGAGATGATATCTTGTCGTTCGAACTGTGAGATGGGATAACATTGGCGGCAATCTCTTTTTTCAGATGGCAGCTAGGCAGCGTCGCGGGCATAATGAGCAAGTTCCCCCGCCACCTCCTCCAGCTCCCACAGTGCAGGAGCTGATGGCCCAGCAGAATGAGATTCTGCGATAGCTCTTGCAGCGCCAGCCCCACCCTCAACAGCATGGTGGAGGACAGCAGCAGCGACCTCCGGCAATGGCAACTTACCAGGAGTTTCTGAGCACGCAGCCACCCTTGTTCACCAAGGCAGAGGATCCGTTGGACGCCGACGTGTGGCTTCGCGTCGTCGAGTCCAAGTTTCCCCTCCTCACGGGAGACTGCCCTGATGCTACCAAGACCCGCTTCGCCGCGCAGCAGCTTCACGGATCTGCTCGGACTTGGTGGGACCACTTCCGTGCTATGCTCCCCGCTGATCGTGAGGTGTCTTGGGAAGAATTCAAGACTGCTTTCACAGGACACCACATCCCAGCTGGCATTCTTGATCGAAAGCTGAATGAATTTCTGGCCCTTAATCAAGGAACCCGCGCGGTACTGCAGTATGCGCAAGCCTTCAACGACCTATGCCAGTATGCAGGGTACCATGCTGATTCTGATGAGAAGAAGAGAGACCGCTTCCGCAGGGGTCTTAACACCAAGCTGCGGGAACGACTCAACACTATCCGGGTTGATAGCTTCAATGAGTTGGTCAACCTGGCCATCTCCCAGGAGGAATGCATTGTAGCTCACCGGGCAGAGAAGAAGAGAAAGGCACCAATGGCAGCACCATCCGCTCAGGCTCAGAGGTTCCGGATTGTTTCTCACAATCAGAGCAGGGGTTTCCAGCAGCAGGCAGGCAGATGGGTGATCAGGCCACCTCAGCAGCAGCAGCCGGCACCCAACCGCTTCCCAGCTCCCGCTCCAAAGAACAATCAGCCTCCGCAGCAGCAGCAGTTGTAACACTCGGTTTTAAAGGACAAAGCCGGGTGCATCTCATACATGCGCCAAGAAGACAACACATATAATAACAGAGTGTATAGAGATAAATGTCAATAACATCAGAGTATTTATTACATAGCGGAAGACTTATTACAAAATAAAAGAATAAACATAAAACGAACTAAGGATCGTTGGCGCCAATGTCGACTGAGAAATGCCACCTAGATTAAGTCGAATGCCTCAGTGTTAGGCGGCTCCTCTTCGACCACCTGTTCTTCTCCTGTGGGGGGGTGTGAGACAGCAAGAGTGAGCTCACATACGTTCATAGCTCAACAAGTCGTGGGGAATAATGTGGCATGAACTCACCAAAGGTGGGAGTTCATGTAGTGTAAGGCTGATCAATGAAATAAAGGCTGAAGCTGAGCATTGCTTTTATAAATTGGTCAAAATTTTATTAGCAATTACTAACTGTAAGTAAATACCAAACCTTAATAATAATAAAGAAAAGTAATAGTAAAATAATCCCAAATGCGATGCAAATGTCAAATTAAATTTAGGTTCCATAATTAGTCATGTGAGGGTCCGAGCCGCTCATGACCGTGAGCACGGCTAGTATACTAGTTTTACACTCTGCAGAGGTTGCACATCTTTACCCACAAGTCATGTTACCCATCTGCCAAGAGACGGCCAATCCCATACACCTCTACCGAGGAGGCGAGGCAGGGTAACACTACGAGGCCTTTACAAAGTTCCACTAGCTTCAGAAATCCCGCTACAGTTTATAGGAAGCTCCAGTGCAGGGTTCTTGCCTGACCGCCATCGCAGCAAAATCAACTAAGGACCTCCCTACACTGACCACTCCCCTACTGCCCTTGCCCCTTTTGGGTAAGGAAGACCTCCACTAGCTTTCCTAGTTAATCAGCCAAGGGCGTCCCATTAAACCCTTGTGGTAGCACTGTTTTACCGGGTGGTCGCTCCATGTTCCCATTAATTTAATGATCTTAACATGAACAGTAATAATAAAAAGATATTAACAGAATAATCATGAATAGTGTATCTCCATACCCAAATCCACATAAAGCAATAGCAGGTACTACCCAAAAATATTTCAGGGGTGAACAAGGTATAAAGATAACCAAAACTGGGGTAACCTAAAGGATCCCATCAAAATTAACCTATGCAGATCATTAAAATTAATAAGAACATGGCTGGGAAAAGTAAGTGATCAAGGGCACAACTTGCCTTCAATGAGCTCCTGCTCAGCTACCTCTACTTGTTGAACCTCAGTTTCCACAGTGGCTTGCTCGTCTACTCGCATCAACACAATACATACATAGTATAGCAAAAATTAACATTGCACCAAACATGTAAATAAAATATACAGTAAAAATCTACACATTAAAATGAGATCATAGGAATTGGAATCACTAAATTTGGAGTTATAGAATTCAAGTTATGAATTTTCTAAGATTTAATGTGCCTGAAATAGGGTTAAATGATAAATAAATTTTCTAACAGAGTTCATGTCAAAACAGTGACTCTAAGTGTTAGAGAATAAAATTACAAAATTTTAGAAACTGGAATGGCTCAATTTGGACTAAAAATGGATTTTCTATGATTTATACAAGTTCTAGGGTTTATTTTCATATTAAAAATCCAATTTCTAATTCATTTAATTGATTTAAAACAGTTCTGGATCGGGCCTCAATTACTGGTAAGTTCAGGGGCTAACCCGCAAGATCTCCAAGACACAGCGCTCCACTGGTCTGGACTGCGGGTTGTTTTTAAATAGACAGAGGGGCTCTTATGCAAAAGTGCACCGCGAAGGGGTATGGATGTTTTCTGGCCGTCGGATCGAGCGGCAACGCGCAAGATTAGAACGGTGAGCTGAGGAATTGGTATACGACAAGAGCCCCTAGATTTGAATCCGACGCTTAGGATTTAATGAAGCCCAAAGGACCGATCTCCATCCGATTCCGATCGAATGATCCACAGCCCTTCCCCCAATCGATACGACAACATCTAATCCAGACCGTACACAAGCAGATCGACGGTCCACGGTCGTTCTTCTTCTTCCCTCTCCCAGCAACTCATCTTCCCCGACGACACCCCTCCACCGCCGACGAACACGTGACGACAGTGATGGCCAATCGGGCCCGCTACAGCACTAAACCCTAATTAAAAGGTCCTACACGTTCGTAAGGGTAAAGCGAGCCAGTTGGAAGCTATCTCACCGGTGACTAGGCGTTGGTTGAAGCTGCTCACATACCGCGCGGGTTTGCGGCCACGAACAAGCAACGGTGAGGAATTGCCGCTGAGCCGATGATCCCCGATCTCCTTGGTTGACACCGCTGCGAGCGCACCCCAAGTCGAAGCTCCCGAGTCCAACACCGGCGTCGAGTCACCGCCCAGGCCGAGGATGGCGGGGCGGTCACCCCAAAACTATCCTAACGGGAACTCTTACACGCAGGGACTTGGCTCAGTGGTTCGGGGTATGGTCAGCGCGGTCGGGGAACCCTCCCATCATATAGGCGCAAGGACCGGTTAGTTGAGCCATCCCCGAGAGCAGCGTGCCGGGTGGTTACGGCGGCGACTGTTCCAACGCGGAGGATTCGCAGCTCGCGGACGAATCCGACTGATGGGGTCCACTGACCAGAGACAACGCCAGGTGCCATACCGACTGAAACCGAACCACGGGACCCACCTGTCGGCGCATCGGATCCCCGCTACGGCGAGTAGCGACTGACAGTCAGGCCCCATCCAACAGGTAATCGCGTGCAGGTGTAGTGGTTGGGCTGGCGCGCACGTGGGAAAAGTGATGGGCCAGAAATGGGGCAGTCGGCCCATGTAACTCTTTTATTCTTTTTTTCTTTTTATCTTTTCTTCTTACTTTCTTCATTTCTAAATTTGGTTTGAATTTGAATTTTAAATTCGAACATTGTGCAAATTTTTATTCTCCAATCATATTGTGAAATGAAAATACAAATTTTGGAAATAATAGTATATTATTTATATTTTTATACCCTTTCTCTTCTCCCATTTTCGAAAACCCTAGTTTTAATTTAGGGTTTGATTTAACTTCTAGTATTTATTCTCTTATTATCCTTATTATTATTATTATTATTATATTTAATGCACAAACATAAAAACTCCACATGATGCATTTTTTTATCATTTGTTTGAATTAAACTCTAAATTTTGTGTATGCTCTTTTTATGATGCAAATGAGGCACATAAAATTGAGGAGCTCTCTCGATTATTCTTGGTATACAATTTTGAGTATTACAAATCCTACCCCCCTTAAAAATAATCTCATCCTCGAGATTTAAGAAGATCTAGGGAAAAGGTGAGGAAAATCTATACGAAGCTCTTCTTCTCTTTCCCAAGTTGCTTCATCTTCACCGTGGTGGCTCCATTGCACTTTGCACATCTTTATAACCTTATTCCTCATAACTCGAGTCAATGTATCAAGAATCTTGATGGGGTACTCAGCATAAGTCAGATCCTCCCGAACACTAAGGTCTTCCATTGGTAACTGTTCTTCAGGTACCCTGAGACATTTCTTTAGCTGAGATACATGAAAGACATCATGAACATCCGCGAGATGATCCGGTAACTCCAATTGATATGCAACCTCTCCCACTCGCTTTAAGATTAAGAAGGGTCCAATAAAGCGAGGGGACAACTTTCCTTTGACTTTGAATCTTCTCATACCCCGGAGTGGTGACACCTTCAAATAGACATAATCTCCCTCCTTAAACTCAAGCAGTCTTCTCCGGGTATCAGCATAACTTTTCTGCCAGGACTGTGCAGTTCTCAAATTCTCCCTTATTTGTTGAACTTGTTCTTCTGCTTCCTGTATAATCTCAGGCCCAAACAACTGCCTTTCACCAGTTTGGTCCCAGTACAGTGGAGTCCTGCACTTTCTGCCATATAAAGCCTCAAACGGTGACATCTTCAAACTGGCCTGATAGCTATTATTATAAGAGAACTCCGCATACGATAGACTCTTATCCCAACTACCACCATGCTTAAGGGCACAAGCTCTTAACATATCTTCTAACACTTGGTTAGTCCTCTCTGTCTGCCCATCAGTCTGTGGGTGGTAAGCCAAACTAAAATTCAATCTGGTATCCAATGACTCGTGCATCTTCTTCCAATATCGAGAGGTAAACTGTGATCCTCGATCTGACACAATATTCTTTGGCACACCATGTAGGCATACAATCCGTGCCATATACAACTCTGCCAACTTGGCTCCTGAATACGTGGTCTTCACTGGAATAAAGTGGGCTACCTTAGTTAGCCTGTCCACAATCACCCATATAGAATCATATCCAGCAGACGTGCGGGGTAATCCAACAATGAAGTCCATGCCAATCTCTTCCCATTTCCACTCAGGTATCTTCAGTGGGTGCAGTAGTCCGGCTGGCCTCTGGTGTTCAGCCTTAACTCTTTGGCATACATCGCACATAGCCACATGGGCAGCCACATCTCTCTTCAATCCATACCACCAATATTTTTGCTTCAAATCCTGATACATCTTAGTACTCCCAGGGTGAATAGAATAAACTGAGTCATGTGCCTCCTTCAATATGGTCTCCCGAAGGCTATCAATATCGGGAACACAGATCCGATTCTTGAACCATATCGTGCCTTGCTCATCTTCTGTAAACTCTGGGCCTCTACCCTCCGTTATCAGATCCTTGATCTCTTGGATTTTAGCATCACCAACCTGACCTTTACGAATTTCTTGCTCCAAGGTAGGTTCCAATTCAATAGTAACTCCTTCCGTATGTGTAACGATTCCCAGGTTGAGCCTCTCAAAATCTTTTGCTAATTCATCAGGTAGCTGGACAACGAAAGCGGAGTGAACATGCTCCTTCCGACTCAAGGCATCTGCAACCAAATTTGCCTTGCCTGGGTGATAGTGAATCTCCAAATCATAATCCTTAATGAGCTCCAACCAACGGCGTTGCCTAAGGTTGAGATCCTTCTGAGTGAATATGTACTTCAAACTCTTATGATCTGTGTATACTTGGCATTAGTTCCCATAATGTAGTGTCTCCATATCTTAAGTGCATGCACAACGGCAGCCAATTCCAAGTCATGAGTGGGGTAGTTCAATTCATGCTTCCGCAACTGACGAGATGCATAGGCAATCACATGTCCTTCTTGCATGAGCACACATCCAAGTCCTTGGCCACATGCATCACAGTAAATGTCAAATCCCTTCTGTAGATCTGGCATAATCAATACTGGGGGTGACATCAATCTCTCCTTCAATTGATCAAAGCTTTCTTGGCACTTCTCATCCCACTTGAATTCTCTCCCTTTCTCCAAAAGCGAGGTCATAGGCTTGGCAATCTTAGAGAACCCTTCAATAAATCTCCGATAATATCCTATGAGTCCCAAGAAACTCCGAATCTCAGTAACTGTAGTGGGCACTCTCCACTCCATTATTTCCTTCACTTTAGCAGGATCCACTGCTATTCCTCCATTAGAAATAATATGACCAAGGAATGGCACCTTGTCAATCCAAAACTCGCACTTGCTGAACTTAGCGTAGAGTTGATTATCTCGCAGCTTTTGTAGCACCAACCTTAGATGTTGTTCATGACCACTTTCATTCCTAGAATAGATCAGAATATCGTCGATAAACACCACGACGAATCTGTCCAAATACTCCATAAACACTTTGTTCATCAAATTCATGAAATAAGCCGGTGCATTGGTTAATCCAAATGACATAACAGTAAACTCATATAATCCATATCGGGTTGAGAAAGCCGTCTTAGGAATATACGAGGGTCTAATCTTCATCTGATGGTATCCCGATCGGAGATCAATCTTCGAGAATACCCTGGCTCCTCTCATCTGATCAAACAAATCCTCAATACGGGGTAATGGATACTTGTTCTTCACCGTGACATCATTGAGTGATCTATAGTCCACACACATCCGTTGCGATCCATCCTTCTTCTGCACAAATAACACCGGTGCTCCCCAAGGTGAGGAACTCGGACGAATGTACCCCGCCTCCTGTAACTCAGTTAACTGCTTCTTAAGCTCCTTCAGTTCTTCTACAGCCATCCTGTATGGTCGCTTAGAAATAGGGGAAGTTCCAGGTAAAAGATCAATAACAAACTCAACTTCTCTATCAGGTGGCATCCCTGGTAACTCCTTTGGAAAGACATCCGGAAAATCTCTAACCACCCGGATGTTGTCACCAACAAACTCCTCAGGCATAAAGAACATTGCACGCATGGATGAGGAGGTTACTACAATATTAACTTGAAATCTTTCTCCTTTAGTGGTAGTGAGCTCTACGGTACCCCTACCACATGCTATTATGACCTTTGCCTTTCTTAGCCATGACATACCAAGGATCAGATCTATACTGCTTGACTCTAATATTATAGCAGTAGCTCCAAATTCTCTACCCATAATGGTCAATGTCAACCTACGTGTCATTTGATTCGCCTCAACAGGCCCTTTAGGTGTAATTACTATCATGGGTTTTCTCATATTTAGCAGTGGTATTTCATTCGTGTTGGCATATCTAGCAGACATGAATGAATGTGTAGCACCAGAATCAAATAATATGGTTGCAGGAATTGCATTAACATAAAACATACCAAGTACGATGTCACCACCATCAGGAGTATCATCAACGCTGACTTGATTCACCCTGGCTATAGAATATCCCTTGCCAGGGGTCTGTTGCTTGTTCTGAACTGGAGTAGCAGCAATCCTCTATGGGCAGACATTTGCATAATGACCAGTCTTCCCACACTTGAAACAAGTAGTGCCTGAACTCTGTCCTGAAAACTTCGTCGGGGTGCCAGTGGGGGTAGCCTGTCGAGGAGGTGGAGTCCTCAGTGGTGATTGCTGAACTGGGCGTGGTCCTCCTGGTCGAGTCGGTGTACCCTGTGGTGAACTGTAGCGAGGACGAATACTGCTGCTACCCTGTCCTTGTGAGATAGCCTTCCTCTTCAAATCACCCAGTTGAACACGCTTGTGTTCAATAGCAAGAGCCTTATCCAGTAGCCTCTGAAATGATGGAAAGGTGTGTGCAACCAGTGCATACTGCAAGGGTCCATTAAGTCCTTCAATAAAGTGCTCCTGCTTCCTCTCATCCTCAGCAACTTCCTCCGGAGCATATCTCGACAGCTGAATAAATTTGTCTCTGTACTCGCTGACTGACGTGTTACCTTGCTTCAATGACAGAAACTCCTTCTTCTTGATCTTTATCATACCAGCTGGAATATGGTAGTTCCTGAATTGTGTACTGAACTCTGCCCAGGTAATAGTATCAGCAGCATCGTGGGCAGCAGTATAAGAATCCCACCAGTCAGCAGCAGGACCTGTCAGACGACCTGAGGCATAAAGAACTTTCTCCCGGTCTGTGCATTGGGCAATGTTGAGCATCTTCTCAATTGACTTCAACCAATCATCTGCATCAAGGGGATCTGGCGAACTGGCGAAGGTCGGTGGCTTATGACTCATAAACTCCCGGTGCTTATCACGAGGTGGAACTGGTGGTGGTGGTGGAGGCAATGGCACTTGTTGTTGTTGTTGTTGCTGTTGTTGAAGTTGTTGTTGCAGCTGCTGTTGTTGCGCCCTCCTTTCTTGGCGTATCTCCTCTCTCTCCTGGCGCAACTCCTGGCGTATATCTTCTCTTTCCTGACGCATCTCCTGGCGTTCTTGCTGCATCTGGGCACGCATATCAGCCATAGTGTCCGCCATTTGCTGCATCACCGCCATCTGAGCAGCAACCAGTGGGTCAACTCCGCCTGGTGGAGGATTCATCTCTGTAGGCTGTGGCTGAGGTTGTCTATATATCCTTCGAGTGTGTCGGTTAGGAGGCAAATCAATTCCACTACCCCTCCTGGTATTGACCATCTGAGTTAGATACATATGGTAAGAGAGAGCAGTGGACAAGGCAGTAATTACAAACCATGTTACTTTGGGGGATTTATTAGCTAAGCAGTTTAATGTTTTACCTACCATAGCTAATTTATTACCTTATGCTAGCACATACTAAGATGTCCATATATAATACTTCAATCAATCAAAGAAGCAAATCAGGCATTGACCATCAGAACAATCAACCAACATTTTTAATAGAGAAAATAGTTTTAATTTTGTCTTAGGCTTCCTATCTCTTAAAAATGTCATAGGGGTAGGGATTCCAAGGTGTGAAATCCATCTTGTCTTAGAATAGAAAAGGGTAAGAATGATCAGAGTAGAACAGTAGAAGGTGAGACAGGATTAAGTTAAGTATAGAAAGAATCAGAGTAAGGTAAGTATAGAATGAATCAGAATAAGGTAAGTAGGTAAGGGTTTTGTCCATTTCTATCTAGGTTTCGTCCTACAGTCAACATTTCCTCTGATACCACTTCTGTAACACTTGGTTTTAAAGGACAAAGCCGGGTGCATCTCATACATGCGCCAAGAAGACAACACATATAATAACAGAGTGTATAGAGATAAATGTCAATAACATCAGAGTATTTATTACATAGCGGAAGACTTATTACAAAATAAAAGAATAAACATAAAACGAACTAAGGATCGTCGGTGCCAATGTCGACTGAGAAACGCCACCTAGATTAAGTCGAATGCCTCAGTGTTAGGCGGCTCCTCTTCGACCACCTGTTCTTCTCCTGTGGGGGGGTGTGAGACAGCAAGAGTGAGCTCACATACGTTCATAGCTCAACAAGTCGTGGGGAATAATGTGGCATGAACTCACCAAAGGTGGGAGTTCATGTAGTGTAAGGCTGATCAATGAAATAAAGGCTGAAGCTGAGCATTGCTTTTATAAGTTGGTCAAAATTTTATTAGCAATTACTAATGTAAGTAAATACCAAACCTTAATAATAATAAAGAAAAGTAATAGTAAAATAATCCCAAATGCGATGCAAATGTCAAATTAAATTTAGGTTCCATAATTAGTCATGTGAGGGTCCGAGCCGCTCATGACCGTGAGCACGGCTAGTATACTAGTTTTATACTCTGCAGAGGTTGCGCATCTTTACCCACAAGTCATGTTACCCATCTGCCAAGAGACGGCCAATCCCATACACCTCTACCGAGGAGGCGAGGCAGGGTAACACTACGAGGCCTTTACAAAGTTCCACTAGCTTCAGAAATCCCGCTACAGTTTATAGGAAGCTCCAGTGCAGGGTTCTTGCCTGACCGCCATCGCAGCAAAATCAACCAAGGACCTCCCTACACTGACCACTCCCCTACTGCCCTTGCCCCTTTCGGGTAAGGAAGACCTCCACTAGCTTTCCTAGTTAATCAGCCAAGGGCGTCCCATTAAACCCTTGTGGTAGCACTGTTTTCCCGGGTGGTCGCTCCATGTTCCCATTAATTTAATGATCTTAACATGAACAGTAATAATAAAAAGATATTAACAGAATAATCATGAATAGTGTATCTCCATACCCAAATCCACATAAAGCAATAGCAGGTACTACCCAAAAATATTTCAGGGGTGAACAAGGTATAAAGATAACCAAAACTGGGGTAACCTAAAGGATCCCATCAAAATTAACCTATGCAGATCATTAAAATTAATAAGAACATGGCTGGGAAAAGTAAGTGATCAAGGGCACAACTTGCCTTCAATAAGCTCCTGCTCAGCTACCTCTACTTGTTGAACCTCAGTTTCCACAGTGGCTTGCTCGTCTACTCGCATCAACACAATACATACATAGTATAGCAAAAATTAACATTGCACCAAACATGTAAATAAAATATACAGTAAAAATCTACACATTAAAATGAGATCATAGGAATTGGAATCACTAAATTTGGAGTTATAGAATTCAAGTTATGAATTTTCTAAGATTTAATGTGCTTGAAATAGGGTTAAATGATAAATAAATTTTCTAACAGAGTTCATGTCAAAACAGTGACTCTACGTGTTAGAGAATAATATTACAAAATTTTAGAAACTGGAATGGCTCAATTTGGACTAAAAATGGATTTTCTATGATTTATACAAGTTCTAGAGTTTATTTTCATATTAAAAATCCAATTTCTAATTCATTTAATTGATTTAAAACAGTTCTGGATCGGGCCTCAATTACTGGTAAGTTCAGGGGCTAACCCGCAAGATCTCCAAGACACAGCGCTCCACTGGTCTGGACTGCGAGTTGTTTTTAAATAGACAGAGGGGCTCTTATGCAAAAGTGCATCACGAAGGGGTATGGATGTTTTCTGGCCGTCGGATCGAGCGGCAACGCGCAAGATTAGAACGGTGAGCTGATGAATCGGTATACGACAAGAGCCCCTAGATTTGAATCCGACGCTCAGGATTTAATGAAGCCCAAAGGACCGATCTCCATCCGATTCCGATCGGACGATCCACAGCCCTTCCCCCAATCGATACGCCAACATCTAATCCAGACCGTACACAAGCAGATCGACGGTCCACGGTCGTTCTTCTTCTTCCCTCTCCCAGCAACTCATCTTCCCCGACGACACCCCTCCACCGCCGACGAACACGTGACGACGGTGATGGCCAATCAGGCCCGCTACAGCACTAAACCCTAATTAAAAGGTCCTACATGTTCGTAAGGGTAAAGCGAGCCAGTTGGAAGCTATCTCACCGGTGACTAGGCGTTGGTTGAAGCTGCTCACGTACCGTGCGGGTTTGCGGCCACGAACAAGCAACGGCGAGGAATTGCCGCTGAGCCGATGATCCCCGATCTCCTTGGTTGACACCGCTGCGAGCGCACCCCACGTCGAAGCTCCCGAGTCCAACACCGGCGTCGAGTCACCGCCCAGGCCGAGGATGGCGGGGCGGTCACCCCAAAACTATCCTAACGGGAACTCTTACACGCAGGGACTTGGCTCGGTGGTTCGGGGTATGGTCAGCGCGGTCGGGGAACCCTCCCATCATATAGGCGCAAGGACCGGTTAGTTGAGCCATCCCCGAGAGCAGCGTGCCGGGTGGTTACGGCGGCGACTGTTCCAGCGCGGAGGATTTGCAGCTCGCGGACGAATCCAACTGATGGGGTCCACTGACCAGAGACAACGCCAGGTGCCATACCGACTGAAACCGAACCACGGGACCCACCTGTCGGCGCATCGGATCCCCGCTACGGCGAGTAGCGACTGACAGTCAGGCCCCATCCAACAGGTAATCGCGTGCAGGTGTAGTGGTTGGGCTGGCGCGCACGTGGGAAAAGTGATGGGCCAGAAATGGGGCAGTCGGCCCATGTAACTCTTTTATTCTTTTTTTCTTTTTATCTTTTCTTCTTACTTTCTTCATTTCTAAATTTGGTTTGAATTCGAATTTTAAATTCGAACATTGTGCAAATTTTTATTCTCCAATCATATTGTGAAATGAAAATACAAATTTTGGAAATAATAGTATATTATTTATATTTTTATACCCTTTCTCTTCTCCCATTTTCGAAAACCCTAGTTTTAATTTAGGGTTTGATTTAACTTCTAGTATTTATTCTCTTATTATCCTTATTATTATTATTATTTTATTTAATGCACAAACATAAAAACTCCACATGATGCATTTTTTTTATCATTTGTTTGAATTAAACTCTAAATTTTGTGTATGCTCTTTTTATGATGCAAATGAGGCACATAAAATTGAGGAGCTCTCTCGATTATTCTTGGTATACAATTTTGAGTATTACAGCAGTTCCGCCAGGGCAATGGGAACAAGTGTTTCACTTGTGGCAATGTGGGCCACTATGCCAAGAATTGTCCCAGGAACCAGCAGAGGTAGATGCCAGCACAAAATCTGCCTGCCTGCTGCTTGGACGCGGTCCAGAGCAGCTGCCGCTTGGAACCCCCTGCTCTGATTGTGAGAAACAATCCGGAACCTCATGGACAGCGCGGTGCAGCTGCTCTGGACCCCTCTGACAGGACCCATCTGCCTGCCTGCTGCTGGAAACCCCTGCTCTGATTGTGAGAAACAATCCGGAACCTCTGAGCCTGAACGGATGGTGCTACCATTGGTGCCTTTCTCTTCTTCTCTGTCCGGTGAGCTACAATGCAGTCCTCCTGGGAGATGGCCAGGTTGACCAACTCATTGAAGCTATCAGCCCGGACAGTGTTGAGTCGTTCCCGTAGCTTGGTGTTAAGACCCCTGCGGAAGCGGTCTCTCTTCTTCTCATCAGAATCAGCATGGTACCCTGCATACTGGCATAGGTCGTTGCAGGCTTGCGCATACTGCAGTACCGTGCGGGTTCCTTGATTAAGGGCCAGAAATTCATTCAGCTTTCGATCAAGAATGCCAGCTGGGATGTGGTGTCCTCTGAAAGCAGTCTTGAATTCTTCCCAAGACACCTCACGATCAGCGGGGAGCATAGCACGGAAGTGGTCCCACCAAGTCCGAGCAGATCCGCGAAGCTGCTACGCGGCGAATCGAGTCTTGGTAGCATCAGGGCAGTCTCCCGTGAGGAGGGGAAACTTGGACTCGACGACGCGAAGCCACACGTCGGCGTCCAACGGATCCTCTGCCTTGGTGAACAAGGGTGGCTGCGTGCTCAGAAACTCCTGGTAAGTTGCCATTGCCGGAGGTCGCTGCTGCTGGCCTCCACCATGCTGCTGAGGGTGGGGCTGGCGCTACAAGAGCTGTCGCAGAATCTCATTCTGCTGGGCCATCAGCTCCTGCACTGTGGGAGCTGGAGGAGGTGGCGGGGGAACTTGCTCATTATGCCCGCGACGCTGCCTAGCTGCCATCTGAAAACAGAGATTGCCGCCATTGTTATCCCATCTCACAGTTCGAACGACAAGATATCATCTCATATGGAGGGAAAAATGCCATAGTCATAATATTAGGTTCGAAATTAAGATAACATGGTGACAACATCCCACAGATTTCAAAAGTTCACAGGGTTACATCAATCAGGGGAAAGTACCCGTAAGCCTAGTCCAAAATCTGACATTAACTAAGCTCGCATAGGTTTCTATCCGCCTAAAAGTGTCGAAGTGACTACTTAACCCTGAGCGGTGGAAGCGACACTGGATGCGGGTGAAGGGGGCATCGCGGAGGTAGTCCCATTGGCACCAGGGGCTGGTCCTAGCTCCTCGGTATCCTCTTCTCCCTCGCTTCTAGCTTCATGGGCCTCCATGTCTAAGTGGTGCATGTCCAGGTGGTCATTCGCTTCTTTGAGTTCCCTCTGCACATCGTGAAGCTGGTTCTCCAAGACATCAATGGTGTTGTCTCGGATCTCCACCTGCTACTCCAAGGTGGTAATGCGCTGGCTCAGCCTTTCCACCTGCAGATCCTTCTCTACCAACTCGGTGGATAAATCGACCACAAAATCTTCTCGACTGTCGAGAGTGAGCTTGGTGGTTTGAGCGATGTTAGCGAGGTGCGCCATAGCATTGCTCTGAAGGGCCTGGAGGCGGTACAGCGCACTCATGCACTGAACGTTGACCCTCCCAACCAAGTCAGGATACATTGCCCACACATCCTTCACATGGCTCACGCGGTTACACCACATGGGATCATCTCTCTTCTCAGTAGGGAAGAGTCCCAAGGGGTGCATCACCATCTCCAGGGGATGGTAGCCATAAAAAGTCGTCAGAGTCTTCATGGCTGCGGCTTCAACGGTGTCGTCCGTCCTGAGTCCAATCATCTCGGAATCAAGAGAACGCCAACCCAGCTGAAGGGGATGAGCCTCCAAAGTCAGCCAGACCCGACAACGAGGTACCCGATGCTCCTCATACAACTGCACCGTGTACAAAGGGGGCGTAGGGTAACCGACGGAGTTAAGCACTTTCCACAAGATGGAAGGAAAGCCATCGCGAGAAAGGAAGTCAGAACTGAAACGAGTGTCTCCTCCACTGGCGGGGGTGGGTGTATTCATCTGCGAAAGGGAACCAAAGGTAAGGATTATGGTGGAAGGAAAAGAAAAAGAGAGCCCGGATGGTTTTAAGGAAAGTGGGTTAGCTCAAGTTTTTAATTCCCTTTTGTGTTTATAATGCATGCATGCTGAAGGTAACGTTGCCTCTCAAAAATAGGGTGCTTTTAGGGCATCCTTAAAAATATAAGTACGGGCCCACGGGCCTAATTAATTAGCCACC
Source organism: Zea luxurians (assembly GCA_029449295.1). Lineage (NCBI taxonomy): Eukaryota > Viridiplantae > Streptophyta > Magnoliopsida > Poales > Poaceae > Zea > Zea luxurians. Next base: position 94,466,526 of record JAOPSE010000011.1, on the reverse strand, counting down.
TATTTCCCCCTCTATGCCTAAGGCCTTTCGTCCTAGGTCTAGCGGTCTAGTCCTGATGATCCTTAGCAGTTTCTAGGCAAGTTTTAGATTTTTGAAAATTGGTATTCATGGTTTATTGTCCTTCTCTGTGGTGGAATTTGCTCCGATACCAAGCTGTGGCGGAACCACCCGAATTTCCTGGCAGATGCCTCTGTGTACGACAAGCTCTCGCGAAGCCACCGCTTGGACGCGGTCCAGAGCAGCTGCACCGCGCTGTCCATCGTTAAGCAGGGGGGCCTCATGGTTGTCGCCAATGTCAATGACTCTCGGGTTGTTCTAGACACCGCATCCGACGACGACGCCATCACACCGTCTAGCTCATCGTCCAACTAAAGCCCAACCTGCCACATAAGTTGCTACTGACCGAACATGAATTCTTGTGCGCTGGGACGATGGACGTTGCTGATGTTGTGTGAGTGTCCTCGAACATGATGTATGTAGTGGAGTAGCGCATCCGATGGTGCAACGACCAGGGGTACTACCTCGCTGATGAGCCCAAGGTGCACTTTGTTTGGCAGCCCAACCAAGAGTCATCGATATTCATCGTGTCGCGCGCGTTCGACGACTACTATATCGAGGATTATGGTGTCATCTTGGTGCCGGAGGTGACGTAGAGGAGGATCGACAATAGTGACCAGTTCGTCATCCTCGCTACCGTTAGGGTAGCTTTTGTGACGGCCTGCCTTTAATTCTCTTCGCAAACACACACACTTACCTTTTTGTTTAAGCAAGAGGGTATGGTGGTGCGCAGTGGCGGATCCAGAATTGATCTAAGAGGGGGCTACTAAGTTAAGGCTATAAATTTTTCTAAACCAAACAAAAAATATAATTGATGTTTAATATGACACAAGAAGCAATATATAATTTAAACATTCAAGAAATATGTAGTCTAAAAATAAGTCGATACAAATCTAAAAATACAATAATCAGTACATACCGTTCATGAGTTGATGCTGCGAGGTAAATCTATCTTCCGAGTTCTTAAGCTTTAAAAATGCTTCAAAATATTTTCATCTTTAATATCTACACACATATCCCGCTCAATATAGCATAGCATGCTATTATTCATCCATTCATCACCCGTTTTATTTCTTCTTTCAGTCTTGATAATGTTCATAGCAAAGAAGGCTCTCTCAGAAATTTGTCCATCTTATTCCTATAAACATAAAATTTAATTTTATCAAATAACCTACTAAACTAGCAAACATAGGACTACTACCAAATAAATAATCAAATCAAACTACCAACACCTAGCACACTGAGACTGCACATGGTTCAAAACTTGAAATCAAAGCAAACAAGAGCATGTAACAGAGGACTACACTACACCAACACCAAAGGCAGTTACACTAGCACAATAGCACACGTCTCTTCACCTTCACTCACTGTCACTGCTTCATGACTTTAGAAAATCAGTAGCCAGCAGTGCCAAGCCGTGAGGCCGCTCAGGCTTCATACCTCCTCGCCGGTCGCTGGTCAAAGCAGGAGCCGGCGAGGGCGAGCCATTGACTGGACGTTTGGACGGGAGGCGAGCCTGCGGAGCCGGGAGGCCAAGCGGCGTGCTGCCAGTGCCGCCGTGCCATGCCTCGAGACAGAGAGGTGGACTGTAGCTCCCACGACCGTGATGGAGCGCCGTTGGCTGGTCGCGCCGGACGCCGGTACTCGCAGTTGTGGAGTCACCGAGAGGCCGAGCGGCGGTTGGACGCCTCGACCGTGGACGCGGCTGAAGGGACTGATGAGCAGACGTGACCTATTTTTTTAGACGGTATGGGCCTAACTGAGGATTGGACGTGACCTATTTTTTGAGACGATATGGGCCTATTCACTTGAGTTACTGGGCCGTGACCGAGGCTGCAGCCCAGGCAGCCTCGGACGCAGATCCGCCCCTGGTGGTGCGTGTCTGATAACTAACGATATACGAGGAAATTTCTTCCGACATGTGTGGAACGTGCTCTCCAATGATGAGACCATACAAATTATAGCATATATCAAAGTCTGCATGATACTGATGGTTGCAATGTAGTGGTGAAACAATTAGATTTAAATAACAAAATTTATGTTTGGCTAAGATCATAAATTAATTATGAAATATTTTCTCATAACAATATAATACATATTTTATATATAAGTTATCGTAGTATATTGATATTATATATTTCCGTTGCAACGCACGAACACTTAGTTACACATATGCCCCTAATACGCTCCCGTCGCGGCATTGGGCAGGACGAGGCTCAGCCAGCCTCCTCCTTCGACGAAGGTTCCGGCCCAGCCATGCCCGCTTCCTTTGCGACTTGACTTGCCACTCTTGGGTTCCTTGACAGGCTACCAACCACCAACTCTCTGATTCTACGGCCAATCGACCCGATCAGGCCGGAAAGATCTGGGTTAGCTGCGGCATGCGGGTGGAGTTGGGGATTAAGTTGTCCGTGTCTACGGCAGCAGCGGCGGCCGCCATGAGGATGTACGCCATGTCTTTGTAGAATTGCTATAGCCTTCGCTGAAATCGGAGGTCTACTTTTGCGGCCGTGCGTGATCTGGAAGCGGGTTCTCGAAGCGAGGAAGCATGGACGTGGTGCAGGTCCTCGCGTCGGCGACCCAGCTGGTCTCCGCGATGGTGTCCGCGGTCGGGGCACTGGAGCAGGCGGCGTCCGACTTGGCGGAGGCCCCGAGGAGGCTGCAGGTGCTCGAGGACTTCGTGTCCGACCTCGACGCGCTAACGCAGCAGTCGAGGCAGCGGCACGCGCACAAGCTGCACGACCCGCAGCTGGACCGCCAGTTCCAGAGCCTGGGCAGGCTCATGGACCAGTTGCGCGGTAACGTCGCCAAGGCCAGGAAGGTGCTGGGCAGCAAGGGCAAAGGGAAGGGGTTTGCCAGGTTGGTGCGGAGCTCCGTGGTGGGTGACCCGCTCATCAAGTACGCCAGGCTGATCAGGGACGACCTCAACCAGTGGCTGGAGCTGCAGGAGCTGACCCAGAGCATCGGCAATGTCATAGCGTCGACTGCCAGAAGCACGCCGTCGTTGGTGAGGGTTAAGTCGGAGCATGGATACCCGGTGTCCAAGAAGTGCAGCTATGTCAGGGAGCTGTTGGAGAAGGATGGGGCTCATCGAGTCGTCCTCATAGTCGGTCTCTCTGGTATCGGGAAGTCATGCCTCGCACGACAGATTGCTTCTGATCCGCCACTTAGTTTCGTGGATGGTGCGATTGAGATTGGTTTTGGGAGGTGGTGCAGCAGGGCAGCATGTAATGGGAGCAGAAGCGAATACCATAAGCGCCTTGCTAGGAAGATCTGCACGTTCCTTGTGAAGATCGGCTCCATGACTCTCAAGGAGGAGACTGGAATAGATCTTGATGATGTCTGTTGCTTGCTCCAGACGGCATTGGTTGGAAGAAGCATGCTGATCCTACTTGATGATGTTTGGGAGCAAGACATTGTTGATCGCTTCACAAGACTTTATGATAATGATTGCCGGTATCTCGTGACAACAAGGGATGAAGCTATCTACGAGATAGCAGAAGCTGAAAAGGTAGAAATATGTAAAGACGACATCAAGGAGATCAGCACGGAAATTCTTCTCTATCACAGCCTTCTCAGTGCTGGAGAGCTTCCGGTATGCTCTACTTCTTTTAGTTGATGGTCCTTAATTAGTTTCAGCTGCATATCACATCTCTTAGCTTTGTCTGCTGATACTAATTTGCATATGTTCATCTGCTGCTTTAATGAAGGTTTCCCTGCTGCAAAAATCTCTACTTGTACATATCTCCATTTCAAGATTAATCTTATTCTATTAACAACATATTATCTTAACTAGCATCGTGTTTAGCTTTACAAATATGTTCAGTATTTTTTATATACATATATATTTTCAATTAGTAGTTGTGACAAACTTGCAAAGTAAGATATTTTAGAAGAAGATACATCATGAAAAAATAGAATAACTAAAAATTCCAAACACCATGGTTTTTAAACGTTTAACTTCTCTATACTTCACAGACTGTCGCAGAAGTCTTGCTGGATCGATGTGGTCACCATCCCCTTACAGTTGCTGTCATGGGCAAGGCTCTGAGGAAGGAAACTAGAGTGGAAAAATGGGAGAAAGCTATATCCAACCTCTCAACATATGCCACATGTGCACCTGGTCCAGTTTCATACGTCAATGAGAAAGATGTGGAGACTACGTTGACCATATTTGGATCTTTTGAGTTCAGCTTAGAAGCAATGCCAGAAAATTCAAGAATTTTTTTCATGGCTCTTGCAGCTATCTCTTGGGAAGAACCTGTTCCTGAGGCTTGTCTCGAATCCATTTGGTCAGCGCTTGAGCAGTGCGGACTGTTCTCTCTCGTGGTTTCAAAACTAGTCGAAGGATCACTTATTATCAAACTGGAGGACCAGCCGTTGTATCATATGCATGACATGGTCTCACTTTACCTTGAGAATAAAACAAATGATGCTACTCGTGCTCTTTTATCTGATTCCATTTCATATAATGTGGCATTAGTAGCTCCTTGGCTTTTTGTTTTTGGCAAAGAGTGTATGAAACGGCCAGCCGAACAGAAGATAGGATCATTCTTTTCTCTGCTAGAATTCATGGACATCGAGATTTTATTGGTAAACACAACTCAAGCTCTCATGGCATGCAGATCCCTGTCTGAATTTGAGACAAATAGAATTGGGTTCAGCAAAATACTTGGCCCTCGAATAGCAGAGATAATTTCTGTAGGGTCACTAGATCTTATTTTTGCAGTCACTGCCGCAATTGCAGTTATATTTTCCCCATCAGACTACATAAATCTTGCTCACTCTCTTGAAATAGCAGGTTCCATAGATAAATTAATTGATCTTCTTGGTGCCTGTGAAGATACTTCAACTCTAGCCAACCTCTCTTCTGTTCTGGCCAAGATATCTGAACATGTTGATGCCACAATTGCGGATGAAATTTTGTCAAGAATTCCCATGGTTCGAATTGCAGATCTCTTGACTGCAGAAAATGAGCAGTGGCATGAAATTGTGTTTACAACACTTGCATCTCTGACAAAGGTTGGAAAGCTGAAGGCTGTTAACACAATGATTGAATCAGGAATTGACAAGAAACTTCTTGTGCTTCTAGACAATGGTTCTGAGATCTCACAGCACCACGCGATTATCACGCTAAAAACATTCTGTGAACTTGGTGCTCCACTTCAAGGGTGCATAGAGCCTGCAGTGCTGCTTCATTTGCCCTGGCATGCTCGGATCAGTTTAGAAAGATTTGTTTTATTTGACAGAAATGTACCGCAATCACCAAAGCCTCAACAATCATTTGAGGTGATTCTTCATAATATCCTTCAGAGAGATAACAAAAGTATCATTGAAGCCATCCAAAGTTTATTATCTCTTGCTGAAAGGGCAAGTGATACAAGGGTGCAGGACCTCCTTTTGGGAAGCCATCTGTTTGATAAGTTGGCTTGGCTGCTACAACGCAGAGAGGTTGAAAACAACCAGGTGAGGTCCCAGACCGCCTTTTTGGTGATGAAATTGGCCTGCACTGGAGGAGAGCCATACGTGCATAGGTTCCTGGAGCTTAATATTGTTCACGAGCTCATTGACATGCTGCAGTGCAACATCGATGAGCTCCAGGATTCAGCGTACTACGCTCTCCATCAGATCGTCTTTGCGAAGGGTGGATCCCTTGTCTTGCAAAGATTTCTGCAACTAAGAACCATAGAGAAACTGGTGAACTTGCTGGACCGCAAGTCTTCGAAGACCAAGGATCTAGCCATGCAATTACTGGTGGACATCACGGAGATTGGAACCAAACCCTGTATCGAGAGAATGCTCGCTTCTCAGATCGTCGAGAAGCTCGTGGCCCTTGAGAAAGCCGGCGGTCCTTTCGGCGGCGCGGTGTCGAGGTACATCCAGGGACTGAACATGTGCAAGAAACTCCAGTCTGCTGAGAGGGCGGTGATGAAGCAACATATTCTGAGGAAGGTGCGGTCAGCAGTGAGAGGTCATAAGCTGGAGGCCAGCCTAGTAGCTTCTGTGGAGGCCTCCATCGCTGAAGGCTTCAAAGGAGCCAGTAGCAGTAGGAAAAAGAAATAAGCGTTTTGGTGAGCATTCCAGCAGTTCAGATAATCGCTCATTGATGTAAATAAGCGTTTTGGTGACATACAAAATATGTTAACATGTTTGGCCATACATGAGTTCGGGTCTCATAGCAGCATCATGTTTGCAAAAGCACTGCCTTGTCTATTTTACATGGTGGTGTTTCTAAATCTAGGTGCCTTGTCTATTTTACATGGTGGTGTTTCTAAATCTAGGTGCAGGAGCTTAAACACTCCCATATGTGAACAAAAGTCCGAACACCGTTGCACGGTTGTTGCTGAGAGGTCTACTCCGTGATGTGAAGGCGTCTCCTAGTCCTTCAGTGAAGCAACATATTAACGTCAGCAAAAATCAAAGGTAAATGCTTGTACGGTGTACCATCAATTTTAGCAGCAAGACGCTTTTGACCCCTACCAACATGACGAGCAGGATGGCTGTCCTGCATTAGTGTTTGCATACATAACTATTTAGAATGTGATATACTTTCCGGAGTTATTTCCATTCCATAATATATGCATGTATAGCATATGGCTGACATGTTATTGTGTAACCTGACTGGACTGTCGTTTATGCCACTGAGTCACTGAGAGGCATGCATGAGTGGATTCCTGGAGTCGTCTTCATCCTGTGTTTTGTGACATTTCTCCATCTCATACAAGTAGCTTAAATTAAGGCCAAGGCATATCCCTACCAACGAGCAAAAACCCACCAGAGCCCATTTGTTTCGTTGGAATTGAATTCCATTTTAATAATTATAATTTAGACAAAACTAATTAAGTTCATATCATACGAGAGGGATAGTTATGTACTATATTTACGTTATAGCGAAGCAAGTAAAAAAGTATGCTATAAATTGTACATCGGAAACATAGCATGTAAATCTATAGAATCAATTTCCATATCTCACCCATGAATTTGAGATAGGCTTATATGATAACTTTGGAAAGTGGTGGAATGTCACATTCTAAAAAAAATAGTCTATTCCATTACTAAGATTCCAATTCCTCAAAATGAAATGAAACAAACGGGACCTCAGTGATTTGTGTATGGAATTGACATTCTAATTTTATGTAAATGTATGCTTCAATAAAAACAAAACTTGAACCAAGGAACCAAATTCAAGAGAAACAAAAACATTCCTAAAATCTAGAATTAGTTCTGCAATGTTGATAGATAGATAGCATCAGTTAACTCAAATAGTAGAGAAGTCATTTACCCGATAATTTTTCAGGCCATCATGATCAACAACTTGAAGTTTAGTGGCAGCAGACTGCTCCTTGTGATCAAACAGTGTACTCGAAAAGCGTGATGGGCCCATAGAATGGCGAGCACTTGCCAGATCAAGCCAGCCTTGTATTCATGTTTACCTGTATGATACAGTGTGGTGGAAACAGGCAAAGATAACTTTCACTGTATCTCAATCTAAAAATCAAAAGGAATCAGGTGCTACCTGCAAATCCGCAACTCTGGGAGGCACATGCAGCAAAAGTACACCAAAACTGGAGATCTAAAATCTAGTAGTGAGCTCGTAACTAGACGCTAATGTGAGTTTATTAATGACAAAAACAACTAATCTCAAACTCAAACTAAATTAGTCTTCAATACTCCGAGTCAAAGATCATATCGCATTCGAGCACTATGATTTACCGTGAAACATTACTACCTACTATTTAGTTACCATGATTGGATTATCCTCCTCTTTCTGGTTATAAACACGGAGAACTTAAATCATCTGAAAAGAACACATGGGAGGGATAAGAATAATCACAGGGAAATAATGCAAGAAAACTATATACACACCTCCTTCCTCCCGTCAGCACGGTCATAGAGCATACTATGACAGCCTCAAATCCTACAGTGTTATACAGAGTCACTAAGTTACTTAACATCCTTTTTTCGAAAGCATATTCATGTTTAGCAACCTTACCATGGTATCCAGCTCAACTCATACATATAACTATTCAAAATGACACCAGAATTGAAATGAGTTTAGGTCAAGGTCCAAGTTTGATGAGCTGTTCAGAAAATTTAGTTTTAAGTAAAGTCATATATTTATTTCCTAAAATTTATAAGATGGTTGTCATAATTTTTCTGATTAAAAACCCATCAGATTTAATCACAGATGCACATACCAACAACTGACTTAGGTTCCCCTGATCCATACAAATTTATCAAGTATTACCATCATATACCAGTAGCTTATTAGAACAACCCCATACTGTAATGAAGAAAAATAAGACTTGAATTCTTGGAGGTCATTTCCAAATAAAAGCATCAGATGTACTGTAAAAGTAGCCCAAGAGTTGTGAAGATGTCATGCTTGCAAATATCTAGACAGATTTAACAAATTGAGCTAGGGCGATAGATTCTATCTGGCCATGATAAGGTGTATAAGATTGGTATCCGCATATCTGGCCATCCCAATTGAGCTAAGGCAAATGAATCCTGGGAAAATAGAAGAACATGAATAACAAGCCTAATAAAGATCAGCCCGGGCCATCTGATACACAGATTTAACAAATTTATCTCCATATTGCAATTTCAGCACAATCCACCTATAAAATTAATCCAGCAGTTACTTTTAAATGGTAGCAGTAGATTATCTAGCTTTTAACAATCTGGCACACTAATCTCTAGTGTCATATAAATAGTACAAGTTTTTGTGTATTGAACATATTTATCCAATCTAACCCTATCAGATAAGTTATAGACCACAGATTCACAAAATGCAGCTTTCAATCACCACGACATTGTAACCAACTGAGCCAAATTTAGCCTGACTGTGGAATAATTGTTGTAGTAAAAAAACTGTGCAACCATATATAGGCCCCAATTTCAGAACTGTGCAGATGCTTACTTAGCAAACTGAAGCCTTTGGCCCACAGATCGGCGAACATCTCCTGCAGAAATTGACACACACCAAAAAGCAAAATAACACACCACTACATCTTAACCATTTGGATAACTATATGTGAGATAGTCAACTAAATGGAACTCCCTATTAGCTGCAAGTAAATAGCCAGCTAAAACAAGTGTTTCCAAGTGAATATAATTCTCAGTGTAATAACTAAACAGTCTAAGCTAGAAGATGAATAAAACGCCACAAAGTGATGAAACCTATCCTTAGGACCAACTCAGGAACAAGCTAGCCTACACCTCCATCGTCAAAAATATCATAATAGAACTGTCACTCACCACAAAGGTCACTAATTTTCTTTGCCATCTCCTTCTCTACCTTCTTGATGCTAGTCGAGTACGACACAAGTCCCTACAGCGGCATCCAGCAAAAAAAAAAACAACAGTTTCTCCCCCTCAAATCACACACGGCGACCTAAATCTGGTAAAAGAACGATGTCGTCGTAAACACAAGAGGAGCTTAAAACCCTAAACTGATCTCGAGCGTGAGCCACCAAGGAACACAACTCCTAAGCCCTACCCCCAAGACAAAATCACCAAAGAACCCTAGATCCACGAGATGAGAGACATCCAAACGAGGGTCGAGGCACGCACATAAGCACCATGGTTGTCCTCCTGAGCGATCCCCGGCGGCAAGGCGGCGGTGGCGGCTCAGGTCCGTGGGGGCGAGGAGATTAGAGGTGCTTCCCGCCGCCTCAGCCCCCACCCCTACCGCGGCAGCGTCCTCCCCGGTCTCCCGCGTTGTCTTCGTCGTCGCCGCAACCTCCATTATGAGCGCGCGAGGGAGGAACAGAGCGAGGCATGATAAAGGCGGAGAAGCTAGAGAAAATCCAAGCAGATGGTTTCAAAGGGGCAAACTTGAATATGGTTAACTATTGAGTCGATGAGGTGGAGATTTCTGGATATTGAGATGAGGGCAAACTTGAATATGGTTAAATGTTCATGTCACTGAAAGGTTGCAAAACTGTAGTTTATAATCGATTGCAGTGGAAAAAATGCCAATGTAGGTGGCAAATCTATTAAAGAAAAACAAAAATTCTAGAAATAGACCTCTCCCGTATGAGTTAGAAATTAGCGTCGCCGAGATTCTGAAGATGCCCTTCAATTCAAATAGAAGCAGTCTGCAAAATTAAGTGAAAATCAGTTACTACACTTATGACTAGTTTGGAAACTTAAATCTCCTCCGGTGTTCTCAGTAATTGAGTGGAAAATTAGTTCATTTTCTTCTCAATCTCCGGAAATCCTGGAGAGAATTTAAGTTTTCAAACTAACGCTTAAGAAAATATATGCCATAGGAAAAGAAAATGTATGCTAACAAAAGTATAGATATTTATTGTTGGAATAATCCTTCTTTAAATCTCTTCAATTTTTAGAAGTAAAACTGAGTATTGTGCCACTTCGTATATCTTGTTTTCGTCATTGGTCAATTCATAGCTGAAACTGTGTGAAGTATGATATGTTTCTATTTCTATACACAGACTTCTAATTTGGAAATTATTTTTCAGGAAAGCAAAAGCACGTAATAGCAAACAGAAGACTAAGAACATTTAAGCTCTCAAAAGTACTCATACCGGTTATATAGGATGTCGTACACAGCAGTCTTTGAAGTTTTTTGAATGTGCTAACTTTTTTTCCGTTGCTATAAGCTAAATAAAAGAGCAGCCAAATCAGTGAAGCTCTTATAAAAAAATAAGCATAAAATTAAAGTAGGCAGCATTGTGCATTAAAATATGGCAACTGCATCTGCATACGTATGGGGAAAACCATATTTAAAAGACAAAAAAGGAAACGTTAGGCAAAGCCCTTAAGGTGACAAAAGAGCAAACAGAGTTTTTCCTCCTCAACCGACGTGGAGTCTACAATGTTCCCCACGGCTACCATAGTCCACGACACTGCTTTCCGTTGGGGTGTATCATCGAGCATCTTGCACGCGTACATTAAGTAGCTGGTAACCTCGGTGGCATCCTCCTCCAAGCGCCAGCCTAGGTGGAGAAGAAAAGGGAGGAGCAGCATCGCATAGGGGGCGGTGGGGCAGGCTTAGCGGCGCGCGTGGAAGCGTCGACCAACGCAGTTCACGTGGCCCTTGCCAACACCGCTTGACAAACATACGCGGTAATCTTCGAGGAGCCATGTTAGCCAAAAGGAGGAGGAGATTCGTGAAGACGCAGGCGTCATTCAGCGCACTGGCGTATTCCATGGCAGTGGGCATGGATGAACTCGCGGCGGCCCGAGTTCGAGACAAGAATGGACACAAGAACAACGACGAATGCAATGCTGAAGTTCGTCGCGAGCGTAGAACTCAGGTGCGACGCAAAGACATTAGAGCGGACTGCACGACAGCGCGTTGACAATACCAAGGGAACCGAGCCGTAGACTTTGGCAGGTAACGCCGATTGTAGAAAAGAAACGAAAGGCAATGATAGGAACATAGGATGTAATGGAGGAAGTACAGGTTCTTCATCGTCGCCTCGTCTCCTTTCACCTTTGCCTACCTCCTGTAGTTACGAAAGCGGACCTCGGCAACGGCAACCTAGAGTCTCTCTTATCTTTTTTACTTTCTCATACCTTAATCGTGTTCGCAAGGGTTCTAGGGCACGTGGGACGCGCGACGCACTTCGACGCTCAATTCCGACTCTTTACCCTAGCTACTATCCACACCCAACGCACAAAATATGCATGCGTACGATCGATATACCAAAAAAAACATCAATTCTTGTAAACCAAACAACGTGTTAGATCAGACGCACAAAATATGCACTTCGAGAGAAGCGGCTGCTTATGTTAGATCAGACGGTGAGGAGAAAAACAAACAATGTGGATAGCCTAGGAAGGCACGTTTTGAAGCGGCTTTCATAATAAGGAAACCTGAAACGTGACAGGGGAGAAAAAGATGTTGAAAGTCGCCTAGAGGGGGTGAATAGGCGAAACCTAAAATTTATAAACATAAACACGCACTAAGGCCGGTGTTAGCGTTAGAATTAAATCCGAGGCAGAAGATTGTTTCTCTTGCCACGAGTTGCTCAAATGATGCGGATGACATTTGGAAGCAAACTCAAATCAATATTGGCAAGAAAACTTTAGAGAGAGGAAAGGGAGCAAACAATTCAAGCGAGAATCAAAGCGAGTGAACACTGTGATTTGTTTTACCGAGATTCGGTTACAAAGAACCTAGTCTCCGTTGAGGAGGCCACAAAGGCTGGGTCTATTTCAACCATTTTCCTCTCTCAAGCGGTCACTTAGACCGAGTGAGCCATCTCCTTAATCAAACGGGTCACTAAGACCCCGCAAGGACCACCACACACTTAGGTGTCTCTTTCTTAGCTTTACAAGGCACTTAGAAAAAGAATGAGGAAGGAAGAAGGCAATCCAAGCGACAAGAGCGCAAATGAACACAAAAACTCTCTCTCAAGTCACTAAGTGATGGAGTTGATTTTGAGACTTGGAGAGGATTTTGATCTATTGAATGTGTCTTGGAGTGAAGTCTTTTGCTCTTGTATTGAATGTTGAATTCAGAACACTTGGATGCCAATGAATGAGGTGGTTGGGGGGTATTTATAGCCCCCAACCACTTCCTAGTCGTTGGCAAAGTCTGCCGGCGATGGGCACACCGGACAGTTCGGTGGCGCACCGAACATTCACTGTTTACTGTCCGGTGCGCGCCATGTCAGCACGTCCGTTAGGGTTTGGAGCTGTTGACCGTTGGAGTCCTTTGTCTTTTTGCTGCACCAGACAGTACGGTGACCTCTGACTTCTGCATTCTGACTTCTGTGCGACACTGTTGGGCACTGTACCCTTTTGCACTCGACCGTTGGTGCGCAGGGAGTCGTTGCTCCGTTGGCTCACCGGACAGTCCGGTGCATACCGGACAGTCCAGTGCACACCGGACAGTCCGGTGAATTATAGCGGAGGGTGCCCCTGGAATTCCCGAGAGTGACTGGTCTGATTCCGCTCCGGCCTGGTGCACCGGACAGTGTCTAGTGCACATCGGACACTATCCGGTGCGCCAAATATCAGCACACTCTAAGTCCTTTGCTCCAAATTTGATTGTGTCCCTAACTGAATTTCTTTCTTGGTTTGTGTTGAACCTTATGCACATGAGATAAATGATATCTAGACAAATTAGTTAGTCCACGTGGTTTGTGTTGGACGTCAACCACCAAAATCGATTATAGGAAATGATTAGGTTTATTTCCCTTTCAATCTCCCCCTTTTTGGTGATTGATGTCAACACTAACCAAAGCAAATATGAAGTATAGAAATGTAACTAGTTTGCAATTGAGATAGATGTGCATAGGTTGCTTAGAATTAAACCAATGAAAAACTTTATATATGTCTAAGAATGAATGGATTGCTTTTCTCTTATTTAACATTTTGGACCACATTTGCACCACTTGTTTGTTTTCACAAATCTTTTGGAAAAATCTTTTCAAATTCGTTTGCAAATAGTCAAGTGTATAGGAATACAATTGCAATAAGCATTTTTAAGATTTGAAATTCCTCCCCCTATTTCAAGTGCTTTTCCTTTGACTAAATGAAAACTCCCCTTAAAGAAATTCCCCCCTTAGCTTTCAAGAGGGTTTTTGAAATGATTTTCCCTTTTTGAAATAGATGCCACAATGAGATTATACCAATTGAAATCTCTCCACTTATTGAAATTTTGCAGCCAAATGAGATACCAATTGAAAATTCATTTTGAGGCTAACTCAAATACCAGTTGAAATAAACATTAGTGAAATTTTGAAATTGTGGTGGTGGTGCGGTCCTTTTGCTTTGCACTTAATACTATCTCCCCCTTTGGCATTAATCGCCAAAAACGGAGAACTTGAGAGGCCTTTTGTATTTTCTCCCCCTTTGGGGCCTACTACTTTCTCCCAAATGGTAAAATAAGTATGAGTGAAGAGTCATACCAAATGGGGAGTTACATGATACCATTAGAGTTGGAGTGGAAGCCTTGTCTTTGCCGAATACTCCATTTCTCTTTCAACCTAAGACTAAGTATAGAAATACACTTAAAAGCACATTATCTTAGCCTTAGCACAAGAAGAATAAGAAATGTGCATTTGTACCAAATGAAAGAGACATGATCAAAGGTATATGAATTAGCTATGTTTGTAGTGTTTCAATCAAAGTTCTGAGAATCAAGTATATTTAGCTCATTCCTAAGTTTGCTAAAAGTCTTCTCATCCAGTGGCTTGGTAAAGATATTGGCTAATTAGTTGTGGGTGCTTACATAAGCCATTTTGATATCCCCTTTTATTGGTGATCTCTCAGAAAGTGATACCGGATGTCTATGTGCTTAGTGCGGCTGTGTTCAACGGGATTATCTGCCATGCGAATTGCACTCTCATTATCACATAGGAGAGGGAATTTGCTTAATTTGTAGCCATAGTCCCTAAGGGTTTGCCTCATCCAAAGTAATTGCGCACAACAATGGCCTGTGGCAATGTACTCGGCTTCGACGATGGAAAGAGCTACTAATATTTGTTTCTTTGAAGCCCAAGACACCAGGGATCTTCCTAGAAACTGACAAGTCCCTGATGTGCTCTTTCTATCAATTTTACACCCTGCATAATCAGCATTGGAATATCCTATTAAATTGAAGGTAGATCCCTTGGGGTACCAAAGCCCAAACTTAGGAGTGTAAACTAAATATCTCATGATTCTTTTCATAGCCCTAAGGTGAACTTCCTTAGGATTTGCCTGGAACCTTGCACACATGCATACAGAAAGCATAATATCCGGTAGTGAAGCACATAAATAGAGTAAGGATCCTATCATCGACCGATATACCTTTTGATCTACAGATTTACCTCCCGTGTCGAGGTCGAGATGCCCATTAGTTCCCATGGGTGTCTTGATGGGTTTGCCATCCTTCATTCCAAACTTCTTAAGTATGTCTTGAATGTACTTAGTTTGGCTGATGAAGGTGCTCGCTTGGAGTTGCTTGATTTGAAATCCAAGAAAATACTTCAATTCCCCCATCATGGACATCTCGAATTTCTGAATCATAATCCTACTAAATTATTCACAAGAGGACTTGTTAGTAGACCCAAATATAATATCATCAACATAAATTTGGCATATAAACAAGTCTTTTGTAATTGTTTTAGTGAAGAGAGTAGGATCGACCTTTCCGACTTTGAAGCCATTAGTGATAAGGAAATCTCTCAGGCATTCATACCATACTCTTGGTGCTTGCTTGAGCCCATAAAGTGCATTTGAGAGCTTATACACATGGTTAGGATACTCACTATCTTCAAAGCCGGAAGGTTGCTCAACATATACCTCTTCCTTGATAGGGCCATTGAGGAAGGCACTCTTCACGTCCATTTGATAAAGCTTGAAGCCATGGTAAGTAGCATAGGCAAGTAATATACGAATTGACTCAAGCCTAGCTACGGGTGCATAGGTTTCATCAAAATCCAAACCTTCGACTTGTGAATAACCTTTGGCCACAAGTCGGGCTTTGTTCCTTGTCACCACACCATGCTCATCTTGCTTGTTGCGGAATACCCACTTGGTACCTACAACATTTTGGTTAGGACATGGAACTAAATGCCATACCTCAATCCTTGTGAAGTTGTTTAGCTCCTCTTGCATTGACACCACCCAATCCAGATCTCTTAGTGCATCTTCTATCCTATATGGCTCAATAGATGACACAAAATAGTAATGTTCACAAAAATGTGCAACTCAAGATCTAGTGGTTACCCCCTTGTGAATGTCACCAAGAATGGAGTTGACGGGGTGATCTCTTTGAATTGCTTGGTGGACTCTTGGGTGTGGTGGTCTTTGATCCCTAATTTCTTGATCATCTTCCTTATCTCGATCATATTCATCTCCCCCTTGATCAATATCCTCCTCTTGAGGTGGCTCATCGTCTTGATCTTCATCCTCTTCTTCTTGAGCCTTGTCCTCACTTTGAGTTGGTGGAGATGCTTGCATGGAAGATGATGGTTGATCTTGTGCTTGTGGAGGCTCTTCGGATTCTTTTGGACACACATCACCAATGGACATGTTCCTTAGCGCGACGCACGGAGCCTCTTCATCATCTTTGTAATACCCAAAAATGTAAACAATGAAATAGAGTTGATCACCCCAAGTGTATGACTTCTATTCTATATCACATGTTAACACTCATGTCTCAAATAAAACAAATCAACAATGGACACATTACTAATTTATGCATCATCTTGGTTTTTGTTTGTATGTGCATTTAGTAAAAATAGTAATCACACTAATGGAAATAAATAAATGTCCCAAATTGTGGATCTAATACCTATTTTGAATATTTAGGAATTTTGGAATTAGAGGAGAAGAGCATTAGTGACCACAAAATAAATATCAAAATAAATGAATAAGTAAAATTCCCTCATACCATGTTTAAGATGTACATTTTATGAGAAAATAAATATACCAGGAAGTATGGATTTGAAATTGGAATTTAAATTTGAAAAAAAGAAGAAGAAAAGAAAAATAGGAAAAGAAGATAAAAAAGAAACATCAATTCAGCCGTGTTGGGCAAAAACTCTAGCGGCCCATCATCCCTCCTCCCCCGCACGGCCCAAGCCTTCACTCCACCGCACGCTCCACCCCGACATCGGGAACCCACCTGTCAGCCGTGTAGGTAAGCTGCTCGGGGCATCTCTCTGCGATGTTGGACCCACTGGCCGGCCACTAGCAACCGAGCACCCGCGCGCGCTCCGCAGCTGCCTTACTGGCTTGTTGTGGGCCAGAGCTATCAGCTCTATCCGCGGGCAACGACTGTTATACAAGCAGTCCTTCTTTGCAAGCGTGCAAGCAAACCATCTAATCCATTAGATTATGATCCAAACGTAGGTCACATTTAACACTTAAACTCTTCCACCACCAGCTCAATAATCTTTATAAAAAAACCCCTAACAAACCATGGTCGGACCCACTGGCCAGCCACTAGCAACCGAGCACCTGCGCACTCCACAGCTGCCTTACCGGCTGGTTGTGGGCCAGGGCTGTCAACTCTATCCGTGCCCCCACCTCTGTAGCAGACCGCGCTGTGCTTGCCGCCATTGTCGGGGGAGCATGGGCGACCTGCCCCCATCCCGTGCCGGGTCCGCGAGAGATAAATTGATGCCCTCTGCACCCTTCTCCACTTTCCCATCTACCTCGCGACTCCCCTCTCACCGCAGTCGCCTACGCCGCCATAGGAATCGCCATAGAAAAGCTCTACCGCTTGCCAAACCTCTCCGCGCCACCGCATCGCTGCCCTTGGGTGCTCGGGTGTGCTCTGGGTGGACCACTGTTGCCGGTGCGCCAAGTATTTGGGTGGGGAATCGGCCCAAGTGCGTCGAATTGCTTGCCGTTGGCACATCACCGCCGCTCTGCGTGGCCAGGCTCTGATAGATCGCCAATTGTCGGTGAGAACCTTGCCCAGACCCGTGCTACTACTGAATTAGCGAAATATCCCTTCAATTGTAGAGTCGGAGCCTCGGGTGCTCGGGTGTTCGCGGTCGACCATGGCGCCACCATGGGTGAGGCGCGCCGCCGTCGCCGTGCCTTGGCTTGGGTGGCGCTCGGTGACCGTCGATCTGGGGACGGACGCGTTGGATTAGATCGCGGGAGTAGTGGAACCGGGCCGTTGGATGGCCGATGGGCAGATCAGATTACTCCGGGCATATCGATTCAGGTTGGGGAGATGAGAGCCGTTCGATTTAGATCGGATAGGTGAGAGTTTATTTTAGGGTTTTGAATCTGGGACGCAGGTAGTCGATCCAGCGGTTATGATTGCGTACCAATTCACGCTGTCATGGATCTAATCTGGGCACGTCGTTTTAGATCGGACGGCTATAATCGGTTGATACCCCTTCGGCTGTTATATTTGCATAAGAAACCCTGAGATTATTAGGAATGAACCGGCGGTCCAATCCAGGGCTGTCTGAGTCTTAGGAGCTCTTCCTTATTAACCCCTGTACTTTTCAGGAATTGAGGCCCAGTCCAGAGTATTATAAAACCAGAGAATTTAAATTATAAATGGATTTTTAATATATAAATAAGTGCTAGAACTTGTAAAATTCATAGAAAATTCATTTTTAGTCCAAATTAATCCATTCTAGTTTCTAAATTTTGTAATATTATTGTATATCACTTAGAGTCTCTGTTTTGACATGAAAAGAGTAAGAAAACTAATTTCCCACTTAATCCTATTTCAAGCACATAAACCTTTGGAACTTCATAACTTAAATTCCATAACTCCAAAATTAATGATTCATGTTCCTAGGATCTTATTTTAATGTGTAGATTATTATTATGTATTTTGTTTACATGTTTGGTGTGATGTTAATTTCTCCTTTATTCTGTGCTTGTTTGTATTGTGGTGAGTAGAAGAGCATGTGACTGAAGATCCTGGTGCCCAGCTGATAAAAGTTGTTGAGCAGGATCTCATTGAAGGCAAGTTGTGCCCTTGATCACTTTTATACCCAATAATATTCTTTAATATCACTTATTCATGCATAGGTTTAATTCTGATGGGACCCAATAGGTCACCCTAGTCTGTTTATCTATTTTACCTTGTTTACCCCTGAATTATTTGGGTAGTTATGCTATTGCTTTACATGGTTTTGGGTTAATATTTCATTATATCCATGTTCCAATTATTTTGTTATTTTATTTATGTTCATGTCAAGATCATTAATGTTAATTGGAACATGGAGCTTAACTTGAGAAACATGTGCCACCACAAGGGAGGAATGGGACCCCTTGGCTAACTAATTAGCAAAGCTAGTGGAAGACTACCTTACCCAAAAGGGGCAAGGGCACTAGGGGAGTTGCATGCAAGGAGGTTCTCGGGTTGATTTTGCTGCGATGGCGGTGAGACAGGGGATTCTTGCAAGTGCTCTTCCCATAAACTGTAGCGGGTCTTCGGAAGCTAGTAGAACTTTGTAAAGGCCTTGTAGGTTGCCCTGCCTCGCTTCCTTGGTAGAGGTGTATGGGAGTCGCGATCCCTTGGCATATGGGTAACATGACTTGTGGGTAAAGGGTACAACCTCTGCAGAGTGTAAAACTGTTATACTAGCCGAGCTCACGGTCAAGAGCAGCTTAGGACTCTCGCATGATTAATTTATGAAACTAAAATTCAATCTGTCATTTGCATTGCATGGGATTATTTATTAATTTTGTTCTATTATTTCTATTATGGTTTGGTATTTACTTACATTTAGTAATTGCTAATAAAATTTGACCAACTTATTAAAAGCAATCCTCAGCTTTAACCCCTATTGTTGATTATCCTTACACATCACATGAACTCCCACCTTTGGTGAGTTCATGCACACTGGTTTCTCCACAACTTGTTGAGCTATGATCATGTGTGAGCTCACCCTTGCTATCTCACACCCCCACAGGAGAAGAACAGGTGGTTCAAGAGGAGCCACACAACGAGGAGTTCGATCTGATCTAGGTGGTGTCTCCTAGTTGACTTTATGGCGCCAAGGATGATCCTTAGTTCGTTTTATATTTATCATTTATTTTGTAAGACTTCCGCTATGTAATAAGTACTCTGATGTTATTGTGACATTTATCTCTATACACTCTGTTATTATATATGTTGTCTTCTTTGGCGCATGTATGAGATGCACCCGGCTTTGTTCCTTAATCCCAGGTGTGACAGAAGTGGTATCAGAGGAAATGTTGACTGTAGGACGAAACCTAGATAGAAATGGACAAAACCCTTACCTACTTATCTTACTCTAATTCTTTCTATACTCATCTTGTCTTGATCCTGTCTCACCTTTTGCTGTTCTACTCTGATTACTCTTATCTTTTCTACTCCAAGACATGATGGATTTCACACCTTAGAATCCTACACTTAGAATCTTATTAAGAGATAGGAAACCTAAGACAAAATCAAAACTATTTCCTCTATTTAAAAAATGTTGGTTGATTGTTCTGATGATAAATATCTGAGTTGCATCTTTGATTGATTGAGATATTATAAATGGACATCTTAGCATGTACCACCATAAGGTAATGAATTAGCTTTGGTAGGTAAAACATTACTCTGCTTAGCTAATAAATCCCCCGAAGTAACATGCATCGTAATTACCTGCCTTGTCTACAATCCTTTCTCTCTTACCATATGTTTCTAACTTAGATGGTCAATACCAGGAAGGGTGGTGGAATTGATCTACCTCCCAATCGACACACTCGGAGGATATATAGACAACCACAACAACAACAACCTGAGATGGATCCTCCACAGCCTCCACCAGCCGGAGTTGACCCAGCAGTTGCAGCTCAGATGAGGATAATGCAACAGATGGCAGACACCATGGCGGATATGCACGCGCAGATGCGGCAGGAACGCCATGAGATGCGCCAAGAGCGAGAGGAGATACGCTAGGAGATGCGCTAAGAGCGAGACGAGATACGCCAAGAGAGAAGGGCGCAACAGCAACAGCAGCAAGCACCACTGCCTCCTCCTCCACCACCACCAGTTCCACCCTAGGACAAGCACCGGGAGTTCATGAGCCATAAGCCACCGACATTTGCTAACTCTCCTGATCCACTAGACGCAGATGACTGGCTAAAGTCTGTAGAGAAGATGTTGAACATTGCTCAGTGCTCTGACCGGGAGAAGGTTATATATGCTTTTGGTTGTCTGACAGGTCCTACTGATGATTGGTGGGATTCATACACTGCTGCCCATGATGCTGCTGATACTATCACATGGGCAGAGTTTGCTACGCAGTTCCAGAACTATCATATACCAGCTGGACTGATGAAGATTAAGAAGAAGGAATTTCTATCGCTGAAGCAGGGAAGCATGTCAGTCAGCGAGTACCGCGATAAGTCCATTCAGCTCTTCAGATATGCACCAGATGAAGTTGCTGAAGATGAGAGGAAGCAAGAGCATTTTATTGAAGGACTCATTGGACCTCTGCAGTATGCTCTAGTGGCACATACATTTCCATCATTCCAGAGGCTGCTTGACAAGGCCCTAGCTTTTGAACACAAGCATGTTCAGCTAGGAGATCTGAAGAGGAAGGCGATATCCCAGGGACAGGGAAGTAGTAGTGTTCGTGCTCGCTACAATTCACCCTAGGGTACACCAGTTCGCACTGGCGGAGGCTAGCGCCCAACTTAGCCCTCACCTCAGAGGACTCCACCAACTCGTTAGGCTACCCCCACTGGCACCCCGACAAAATTTTTAGGACAAAGTGCAGGCACTACTTGCTACAAGTGTGAGAAGACTGGACATTATGCAAATGTTTGCCCACAAAGGATTGTTACTACCCCAGTTCAGAACAAACAGCAGACTTCGGGATCTGGCAAGGGATTCTCTATTGCCAGGGTTAATCAAGTCAGCACTGATGCTACTCCTGATGGGGATGACATCGCACTTGGTATGTTTTACATTAATGCAATTCCTGCAACAATATTATTTGATTCTAGTGCTACACATTCATTCATGTCTGCTCGATATGCCAACACAAATGAGTTACCACTGAAAATTATGAAAACACCAATGATAGTAACTACACCCAAAGGGCCTGTTGAGGCAAATCATATGACACATAAATTGACATTGGCAATTATGGGAAGAGGATTCGGGGCTACCACTATAATATTGGAGGCAAACAACATAGATCTAATCCTTGGTATGTCATGGTTAAGAAAGGCAAAGGCCATTATACACTGTGGTAGGGGTACAGTAGAACTCAGCAGCCCTAAAGGAGAAAGATTTAATGTTGAAATTACAGTAACTACCTCTACCAGACGTGCGACATTCTTCATAGATGTGGAGTTTGTTGGAAACAACATCCATGTGGTTAGGGACTTTCCAGATGTATTTCTAGAGGAGTTACCAGGGATGCCACCAGATAGGGAAGTTGAGTTTGTTATTGATCTCTTACCTGGGATTGCTCCTATTTCTAAACGGCCATATAGGATGTCTATAGAAGAGTTAAAAGAACTTAAGAAGCAGTTAACAGAGTTGCAAGAGGCGGGGTATATTCGTCCGAGTTCCTCACCTTGGGGAGCGCCAGTTCTGTTTGTACAGAAGAAGGATGGATCACAGAGGATGTGTGTGTGGATTATAGATCCCTTAATGATGTTACTGTAAAGAACAAGTATCCATTACCCCGCATTGAGGATTTATTTGATCAGATGAGAGGTGCTAGGGTATTCTCGAAGATTGATCTCTGATCGGGTTACCATCAAATGAAGATTAGGCCATTGGATATTCCCAAGACGGCTTTCTCAACCCGATATGGTTTATATGAGTTCACAATTATGTCATTTGGACTAACTAATGCACCAGCTTATTTTATGGATCTGATGAATAAGGTGTTCATGGAGTATCTAGACAGATTCGTCATGGTATTCATCGATGATATTCTGATTTATTCCAAGAGTGATAGTGATCATGAGGAACATTTGAGATTGGCGCTACAGAAGCTACGAGATAATCAACTATACGCCAAGTTTAGCAAATGCGAGTTCTGGATTGACGAGGTGCCATTCCTTGGACATATCATTTCTAATGGTGGGATATCAGTGGATCCTGCTAAAATCAAGGAGATAATGGCATGGAGCATACCCACTACAGTTACGGAGGTCCGGAGTTTCTTGGGACTTACAGGATATTATCGAAGATTTATTGAAGGATTTTCTAAGATCGCTAAGCCTATGACCTCACTTCTAGAGAAGGAAAGAGAGTTCAAGTGGGACGTGAAATGCCAAGATAGCTTTGATCAATTAAAGATGAGATTGATGTCACCACCAGTGTTGGTTATGCCAGATCTACAGAAGGGATTTGACATTTGTTGTGATGCATGTGGTCAAGGCTTGGGATGTGTGCTCATGCAAGAAGGACATGTGATCGCCTACGCGTCTCGTCAGTTGCAGAAACATGAGTTGAACTACCCCACTCATGACTTAGAACTGGCAGCCGTAGTGCATGCGCTTAAGATATGGACGCATTATATCATGGGAACCAAGTGTCAAGTGTACACGGATCATAAGAGTTTGAAGTATATATTCGCTCAGAAGGATCTCAACCTTAGGCAACGCCGTTGGTTGGAGCTTATTAAGGATTATGACTTGGAGATTCAATATCACCCGGGCAACGTGAATTCGGTTGCAGATGCCTTGAGTC
This sequence comes from Zea luxurians, assembly GCA_029449295.1. Lineage (NCBI taxonomy): Eukaryota > Viridiplantae > Streptophyta > Magnoliopsida > Poales > Poaceae > Zea > Zea luxurians. The sequence goes on along the minus strand of JAOPSE010000011.1, from coordinate 94,443,353 downwards.
GAAAGGAGCACGTTCATTCAGCTATTGTGGCCCAGCTACCTGAGGAGATTATTGAGGATTTTAGGACGTTTAACCTGGGAATAGTTGCACATACTGAAGGAGTTACTATTGATGTGGAACCTACCTTGGAATAAGAAATTCGCAAAGGTCAGGTTGGTGATGCTAAGATATAAGAGATCAAGGATCTTATTACTGAAGGTAGAGGTCCAGAATTCACGGAGGATGAGCAAGGCACTGTATGGTTCAAGGATCGAATATGTGTTCCTAAGATTGATAGCCTTCGTGAGACTATATTGAAGGAAGCCCATGACTTTGATTATTCTATTCATCCTGGTAGCACCAAGATGTATCAGGATTTGAAGCAGAAATACTGGTGGTATGGATTGAAGAGAGATGTGGCTGCACATGTGGCTATGTGCAATGTGTGTCAAAGAGTTAAGGCTGAACACCAGAGGCCAGCTGGACTACTGCATCCATTGAAGATACCCGAGTGAAAGTGGGAAGAAATTGGCATGGATTTCATTACTGGATTGCCTCGCACCCAGAAAGGATATGATTCTATATGGGTGATTGTGGATAGATTGACCAAAGTGGCCCACTTCATTCTGGTCAAGACTACTTATAAAGGTTCTCAACTAGCAGAGTTATACATGGCTCGGATTTTGTGTTTACACGGAGTACCAAAGAAAATCGTGTTTGATCGAGGTTCACAGTTTACCTCAAGATTCAAGAGAAGCTTTCATGAGAATATGAATACAAAGTTGAACTTTAGTACGGCTTATCACCCTCAGACTGATGGACAGACTGAAAGGACTAATCAAGTACTGGAGGATATGTTGAGAGCTTGTGCCCTTCAGCAGGGAGGAAGTTGGGATAAAAGTCTACCATATGCTGAGTTCTCATATAATAATAGTTATCAGGCCAGTCTGAAGATGTCACCTTTTGAAGCTTTATATGGCAGGAATTGCAGGACTCCTTTATACTGGAATCAGACTGGAGAAAGACAGTTCTTTTGGCCTGAACTGATTCAAGAGGCAGAAGAACAAGTCCGTATAATTCGGGAGAATTTGAGGGTAGCTCAGACCAGGCAAAAGAGCTACGCTGATAATAGAAGGAGACCACTGGAATTTGAGGAAGGAGATCATGTGTACCTCAAGGTGTCACCACTTCATGGGATGAGGAGATTTAAAGTTAAGGGAAAATTGTCCCCTCGCTTTATTGAACCATTCAGAATCTTTAGGCGAGTTGGGGAGATGGCATACCAGCTCAAGCTACCTGATAATCTATCTGATGTGCATAATGTGTTCCACGTGTCTCAACTTAAGAAGTGTCTCTGTGTCCCTAAGGAATAGCTACAAATAGAAGAGCTCGGTGTTCAGGGTGATTTGACTTACACGGAGTACCCTATCAAGATTCTTAACACTTTGACTTGAGTTACAAGAAATAAAGTCATTAAGATGTGCAAAGTGCAATGGAGTCACCATGGAGAAGATGAAGATACTTGGGAAAGAGGAGAATAGCTTCGCATAGATTTTCCACATCTCTTCCCTAGTCCTTCCTAAATCTCGAGGACGAGATTCTTGTTAAGGGGGTAGGATTTGTAATATCCACAAATGTAAACAATGAAACAGATTTGATCACCCCAAGTGTATGACTTCTATTCTATATCACATGTTAACACTTATGTCTCAAATAAAACAAATCAACAATGGACACATTACTAATTTATGCATCATGTTGGTTTTTGTTTGTATGTGCATTTAGTAAAAATAGTAATCACACTAATGGAAATAAATTAATGGCCCAAATTGTTGATCTAATACCTATTTTGAATATTTAGGAATTTTGGAATTAGAGGAGAAGAGCATTAGTTACCACAAAATAAATATCAAAATAAATGAATAAGTAAAATTCCCTCATACAATGTTTAAGATGTACATTTTATGAGAAAATAAATATACCAGGAAGTATTGACTTGAAATTGGAATTTAAATTTGACAAAAGAAGAAGAAAAGAAAAATAGGAAAAGAAAAGGAAGATAAAAAAGAAACATCAATTCAGCCGTGTTGGGCTAAAACTCGAGCGGCCCATCATCCCTCCTCCCCTGCGCGGCCCAAGCCTTCACTCCACCGCGCGCTCCACCTCGACATCGGGGACCCACCTGTCAGCCGCGTAGGTCAGCTGCTCGGGGCATCTCTCTGCGAGGTCGGACCCGCTAGCCAGCCACTAGCAACCGAGCACCTGCGCGCTCCACAGCTGCCTTACCGGCTGGTTGTGGGCCAGGGCTGTCAGCTCTATCCGCGCCCCCACCTCTGTAGGAGACCGCGCCGTGCTCGCCGCCATTGTCAGGAGAGCATGGGCGACCTGCCCCCATCCCGTGCCAGGTCCGCGGGAGATAAATTGATGCCCTCTGCGCCCTTCTCCACTTCCCCGTCTACCTCACGACTCCCCTCTCACCGCAGTCGCCTACGCCGCCATAGGAATCGCTAGAGAAAAGCTCCGCCGCTCGCCAAACCTCTCCGCGCCACCGCATCACTGCCCTTGGGTGCTCGGGTGTGCTCTAGGTGGACCATTGTTGCTAGTGCGCCAAGTATTTGGGTGGGGAATCGACCCAAGTGCGGCAATTGCTCGCTGTTGGCACATCACCACCGCTCTACGTGGCCAGGCTCTGACAGAGCACCAATCGTCGGTGAGAACCTTACCCAGACCCGTGCTGCTTCTGAATTAGCGAAATATCCCTTCAATTGTAGAGTCGGAGCCTCGGGTGCTTGGGTGTTCGTGGTCGGCCATGGCGCCACCGTGGGTGAGGCGCGCCGCCGTCGCCGTGCCTTGGCCTGGGTGACCGTTGATCTGGAGACGGACGCGTGGGATTAGATTGCGGGAGTAGTGGAACCGAGCCGTTGGATGGCTGATGGGCGGATCAGATTACTCCGGGCGTATCGATTCAGGTTGGGGAGATGAGAGCCGTCCGATTTAGATCAGACAGGTGAGAGTTTATTTTAGGGTTTTGAATCTAGGACGCATGTAGTCGATCCAGCGGTTATGATCGTGTACCGATTCGCGATGTCACGGATCTAATTTGGGCGCGTCGTTTTAGATCGGACGGCTGTAATCGGCCGATACCCCTTCGGCTGTTATATTTGCATAAGAAACCCTGAGTTTATTAGGAATGAACCCGCAGTCCAATCCAGGGCTGTCTGAGTCTTAGGAACTCTTCCTTATTAACCCCTGTACTTTCTAGAAATTGAGGCCCAGTCCAGAGTATTATAAAACCAGAGAATTTAAATTATAAATGGAGTTTTAATATATAAATAAGTGCTAGAACTTGTAAAATTCGTAGAAAATTCATTTTTAGTCCAAATTAATCCATTCTAGTTTCTAAAATTTTGTAATATTATTGTCTATCACTTAGAGTCTCTGTTTTGACATGAAAACAGTAAGAAAATTAATTTCCCACTTAATCCTATTTCAAGCACATAAAACCTTTGTAAATTCATAACTTAAAATCCATAACTCCAAAATTAATGATTCATGTTCCTAGGATCTTATTTTAATGTGTAGATTATTATTATGTCTTTTGTTTAAATGTTTGGTGTGATGTTAATTTCTCCTTTATTCTGTGCTTGTTTGTATTGTGGCAAGTAGAAGAGCCTGTGACTGAAGATCCTGATGCCCAACAGATAGAAGTTGCTGAGCAGGAGCTCATTGAAGGCAAGTTATGCCCTTGATCACTTTTATACCCAATAATCTTCTTTAATATCACTTATTCATGCATAAGTTTAATTCTGATGGGACCTAATAGGTCACCCTAGTCTATTTATCCATTTTACATTGTTTGCCCTGAATCATTTGGGTAGTTATGCTATTGCTTTACATGGTTTTGGGTTAATATTTCATTATATCCATGTTCCAATTATTTTGTTATTTGATTTATGTTCATGTCAAGATCATTAATGTTAATTGGAACATGGAGCTTAACTTGAGAAACACGTGCCACCACAAGGGAGGAATGGGACGCCTTGGCTAACTAATTAGGAAAGCTAGTGGAAGACTACCTTACCTCAAAGGGGAAAGGGCAGTAGGGGAGTTGCATGCAGGGAGGTTCTCGGGTTGATTTTGCTGCGATGGCGGTCAGACGGGGGATTCTTGCAAGTGCTCTTCCCATAAACTATAGCGGGTCTTCGAAAGCTAGTGGAACTTTGTAAAGGCCTCGTAGGTTGCCCTGCCTCGCTTCCTTGGTAGAGGTGTATGGGAGTCGCGATCCCTTGGCAGATGGGTAACATGACTTGTGGATAAAGGGTACAACCTCTACAGAGTGTAAAACTGGTATACTAGCCAAGCTCACAGTCAAGAGCAGCTCAGGACTCTCGCATGATTAATTTATGGAACTTAAATTCAATCTGTCATTTGCATTGCATGGGATTATTTATTAATTTTGTTCTATTATTTCTATTATGTTTTGGTATTTACTTACATTTAGTAATTGCTAATAAAATTTGACCAACTTATTAAAAGCAATGCTCAGCTTTAACCCCTATTGTTGATTAGCCTTACACATCACATGAACTCCCACCTTTGGTGAGTTCATGCACACTAGTTTCCCCACAACTTGTTGAGCTATGATCATGTGTGAGCTCATCCTTGCTGTCTCACACCCCCCACAGGAGAAGAACATGTGGTTCAAGAGGAGCCACACAACGAGGAGTTCGATCTGATCTAGGTGGTGTCTCCCAATTGACTTTATGGCACCAAGGATGATCCTTAGTTCCTTTTATATTTATCTTTTATTTTGTAAGACTTCCGCTATGTAATAAGTACTCTAACGTTATTGTGACATTTATCTCTGTACACTCTGTTATTATATATGTTGTCTTATGTGGCACATGTATGAGATGCACCCGGCTTTGTTCATTAATCTCGGGTGTGACAATCTAATTCATCAAGATCAACTTTCTCCACTTGGGAGCCATTAGTCTCATCGAACACAATGTCACAAGATACTTCAACTAGTCCAGTGGATTTATTGAAGACTCTATATGCCCTTGTGTTTGAGTCATAACCTAGTAAAAAGCCTTCTACTGCTTTAGGAGCAAATTCAGAACTTCTACCCCTTTCAATAAGAATAAAGTATTTGCTCCAAAGACTCTAAAATAAGAAACATTGGGCTTTTTATCAGTGAGAAGTTCATACGATGTTTTCTTTAGGATTCAGTGAAGATATAACCGGTTGATGGAGTAGCAGGCGGTGTTAATCGCCTCGGCCCAAAACCGGTCCGGTGTCTTGTACTCATCAAGCATGGTTCTTGCCATATCCAGTAGAGTTCTATTCTTCCTTTCCACTACACCATTTTGTTGAGGTGTGTAGGGAGAAGAGAACTCATGCTTGATGCCCTCCTCCTCAAGAAATCCTTCAATTTGAGAGTTCCTGAACTCCGTCCCATTATCGCTTCTAATCTTTTTGATCCTCAATCCGAACTCATTTTGAGTCCGTCTTAAGAATCTCTTTAAGGTCTCTTGGGTTTGAGATTTTTCCTAAAAAATAATACGCAAGTGAAGCGAGAATAATCATCCACAATAACTAGACAGTACTTACTCTCGCCAATGCTTATATAAGCGATCGGGCCAAATAGGTCCATGTGGAGTAGCTCAAGCGGCCTGTCAGTCGTCATGATGTTCTTGTGTGGATGATGGACTCCAACTTGCTTCCCTGCTTGACACGCGCTACAAATTCTATCTTTCTCAAAATGAACATTAGTTAGTTCTAAAATGTGTTCTCCCTTTAGAAGTTTGTGAAGATTCTTCATCCCAACATGGGCAAGTCGGCGATGCCAGAGCCAGCCCATATTAGTCTTAGCAATTAAGCAAGTGTCTAGTTCAGCTTTGTTATCATTAAAATCAACTAAATATAGCTGACCATCTAACACTCCCTTAAATGCTATTGAATAATCACTTCCTCTAAAGACAGTAACACATACATCAGTAAATAGACAGTTGTAGCCAATTTTGCATAATTGTGAAACAGAAAGCAAATTGTAGTCTAAAGAATCTACGAGAAAAGCATTTGAAATGGAATGGTCAGGAGATATAGCAATTTTACCTAAACCTTTGACCAACCCTTGATTTCCATCCCCGAATGTTATAGCTCTTTGGGGATCTTCTTTTTTCTCATATGAGGAGAACATCCTTTTCTCCCCTGTCATGTGTTTTGTGCACCCGCTATCGATTATCCAACTTGAACCACTGGATGCATAAACCTACAAAACAAATTTAGGCCTTGTTCTTAGGTACCCAAACGGTCTTGGGTCCTTTGACATTAGAAACAAGCACCTTGGGTACCAAACACAAGTCTTGGGACTCTTGTGTTTACCCCCAACATATTTGGCAACTACCTTGCCTGATTTGTTAGTAAGCACATAAGCAGCATCAAAAGTTTTAAATAAAATATTATGCTCATTTGATGCATTAGGAATTTTGTTCTTAGGCATTTTAACATGAGTGGAATGCCTAGAACTAGAAGCCTCATTTTTATACATAAAAGCATGATGAGAAATTGTATGAGATTTTCTAGCATGAATCTTCCTAATTTTATGCTCAGGATAGTTTGCAGGATATAAAATGTAACCCTCTCTATCTTGAACCATGGGAGCCTTACCCTTTACAAAATTAGACAATTTCTTAGGAGCATTAATTTTAGTGTTGGTTTGGTTCTCTTGTTGGAAACCAATCCCGTCGTTAATGCCAGGGCGTCTCCCATTATAGAGCATGCTTCTAGCAAATTTAAACTTTTCATTTTCTAGCTCATGCTCGACAATTTTAGCATTTAATTTTGTTATGTGATCATTTTGTTATTTAATTATAGCAATGTGATCATCAATAGCTTCAACATTTATATCTCTACATCTAGTGCAAATGGAAACATGCTCGACAATAGATGTAGATGGTTTGCAAACATTCAATTCATCAATCTTAGCATTTAAACTAGCATTCTCATCTCTAAGACATGAAATTGAATCATTGCAAATGCTAAGCTCTTTAGTTAAGTTTTCACATTTTTCTACTTCTAGAGCATAGGAATTTTTCAACTTAACAAATTTTTTTGTTCTCCTTAACGAGCAAGTCCTCTTGGCATTCCAAGAGTTCATCCTTCTCGTTAATGGTCTCTATTAATTCATTTAATTTTTTCTTTTGGTCCATGTTAAGGTTGGTAAAGAGAGAAATTAAATCATCTTCATTATCGCTAAAGCTACCTTCATCATCGGATGTAGTATATTTCGAGGTGGCTCTAGTGTATACCTTCTTCTTCTTGCCATCCTTAGCCATGAGACACTTGTGGCCGACGTTGGGGAATAGGAGGCCTTTGTTGACGGTGATGTTGGCGGCGTCCTCGTCGGAGGAGTCGGTGGAGCTCTCGTCGGAGTCCCATTCTCGCCCCATGTGCGCCTCGTCGCCATTCTTCTTGTTGTACCTCTTCTTTTCCATCTTCTTCTTCCCCTTCTTGTCTTCGTCCCTGTCACTTTCACTAGAATATGGACATTTAGCTATAAAGTGACTGGACTTACAACACCGGTAGCACACCCTTTTAGAGCGGGGCTTGTAGTCTTTCCCCCTGCTTTTCTTGAGGATTTGATGAAAGCTCTTATTGATAAGAGCCATCTCCTCGTTGTCGTGCTTGGAGGCGTCTATTGGAAGCCTACTTGGTGTAGACTCCTCCTTCTTTTCTTCCGTTGCTTTGAATGCAACAGGTTGCACCTCGGATGTAGAGGTGGCGCCTTGCTCCAAGTCGACAATGCATTTGGAGTCTTTGATCATAAGTTCAAAGCTCACATACTTGCTAATTACCTCCTCGGGAGACATCTGTTTATATCTAGGATCCCCACGTATTAATTGTACTTGAGTAGGATTACGAAAAACGAGGGATCTTAGAATAACCTTGACCATTTCATGGTCATCCCATTTGGTGCTCCCAAGGTTGCGCACTTGGTTGACCATCATCTTGAGCCGGTTGTACATGGCTTGCGGCTCTTCTCCTTTGTTGAGGATGAATCGACCGAGCTCTCCCTCAATCGTCTCCCGCTTGGTGATCTTGGTCACCTCGTCCCCTTCGTGCGCCGTTTTGAGGACGTCCCAAATTTCTTTGGCATTCTTTAGCCCTTGCACCTTGTTATACTCCTCTCGACATAAAGAGGCGAGGAGTATAGAAGTTGCTTAGGAGTTAAAATGCCTAATTTGGGCGGCCTCGTCCGAGTCATAGTCCTCGTCCCCCACCTGTGGTGCCTGCGCTCCAAATTCAACAATGTCCCATATGCTTTCGTGGAGTGAGGTTAGATGATGCCTCATTTTATCACTCCACATACAATAATCTTCACCATAAAAATATGGTGGTTTGCCTAAGGGAATGGAAAGTAGAGGAGCGTGCTTGGAAATACAGGGATAGCGTAGGGGCATCTTACTATACTTCTTGCGCTCATGGCGCTTAGAAGTAGTGGACGACTCGGTGCCGGATGTGGAGGGTGTTGAAGAGTCAGTCCCATAGTAGACCAGCTTCTTCATCTTCTTTTTCTTCTTGTCACCCCTCCTATGTGACTTGATTGAGGAAGAGGATTCCCCCTTGTACTTGTTGTCGGACTCCCTTGAGAGAGTCTTCCCCAAGCCCGCGGGCTTGTCGCCGGTCACGATCTCCCTCTTGGCATGATCTCTAGACATCACTTCGAGTTTGTTAGACTCTTAATGAAGCACTGGCTCTGATGCCAATTGAAAGTCTCCTAGAGGGGGGTGAATAGGCGAAACCTAAAATTTATAAACTTAAACACGCACTAAGGCTGGGGTTAGCGTTAGAATTAAATCCAAGGCGAAAGATTGTTTCTCTTGCCACGAGTTTCTCAAATGATGCGGATGACATTTGGGAGCAAACTCAAATCAATATTGGCAAGGAAACTTTAGAGAGAGGAAAGGGAGCAAACAAATCAAGCGAGAATCAAAGCGAGTGAACACTGTGATTTGTTTTACCAAGGTTCGGTTCCAAATAACCTAGTCCCCATTGAGGAGGCCACAAAGGCCGGGTCTATTTCAACCCTTTCCCTCTCTCAAGCGGTCACTTAGACCGAGTGAGCCTTCTCCTTAATCAAACGGGTCACTAAGACCCCGCAAGGACCACCACACACTTAGGTGTCTCTTGCTTAGCTTTACAAGGCACTTAGAAAAAGAATGAGGAAGGAAGAAGGCAATCCAAGTGACAAGAGCGCAAATGAACACAAAACTCTCTCTCTCAAGTCACTAAGTGATGGAGTTAATTTTGGGACTTGGAGAAGATTTTGATCTATTGAATGTGTCTTGGAGTGAAGTCTTTTGCTCTTGTATTGAATGTTGAATTTAGAACACTTGGATGCCAATGAATGAGGTGGTTGGGGGGTATTTATAGCCCCCAACCACTTCCTAGCCGTTGGCAAAGTCTGCTGGCGATGGGCACACCGGATAGTCCGGTGGCGCACTGGACAATCACTGTTTACTGTCCGGTGCGCGTCACGTCAGCGCGTCCGTTAGGGTTTGGAGCTGTTGACCGTTGGAGTCCTTTGTCTTTTTGCTGCACCTGACAGTCCGGTGCCACACTGGAGAATCTGGTGACCTCTGACTTTTGCATTCCTAACTTCTACGTGGCACTATTGGGCACTGTACCCTTTTGCAGTCTATCGTTGGCGCGCAGGGAGCCGTTGCTCCGCTGGCTCACCGGACAGTCCGGTGCGCACCAGACAGTCCAGTGAATTATAGTGGAGGGTGCCCCTGGAATTCCCGAGAGTGGCTGGTTTGATTCCGCTCGGGCCCGGTGCACACCAGACACTGTCCGTTGCGCCAAATATCAGCACACTCTAAGTCCTTTGCTCCAAATTCGATTGTGTCCCTAACTGAATTTCTTTCTTGGTTTGTGTTGAACCTTATGGACCTGAGATAAATGATATCTAGAGAAACTAGTTAGTCCACGTGGTTTGTGTAGGACGTCAACCACCAAAATCGATTATAGGAAATGATTAGGTTTATTTCCCTTTCAGATGTTCTCCTCATATGAGAAAAATGATGATCCCCAAAGAGCAATCACATTCGGGGATGGAAACTAAGGTTTGGTTAAAGGTTTGGGTAAAATTGCTATATCTCCTGACCATTCCATTTCCAATGTTTTCTTGTATATTCTTTAGATTACAACTTGTTTTTTGTTCCTCAATTGTGTAAAATGGGCTACAACTGTCTATTTACGGATGTTGGTGTTACTGTCTTTAGAAGAAGTGATGATTCAATAGCATTAAGGGAATATTAGATGGTCAGCTATACTTAGTTGATTTTAATGATAACAATGCTGAGCTAGACACTTGCTTAATTGCTAAGACTAATATGGCCTGGCTCTGGCATCGCCAACTTACTCATGTTGGGATGAAGAATCTTCACAAGATTATAAAGGGAGAGCACATTTTAGGACTAACAAATGTTGATTTTGAGAAAGACAGGATGTGTAGCGCATGTCAACTAGGGAAGCAAGTTAGAGTTCATCATCCACATAAGAACATCATAACGACTGATAGGCCACTTGAGCTACTCCACATAGATCTATTCGGCCCGATCGCTTACATAAGCATCAACGGGAGTAAGTATTGTCTTGTTATTGTGGATGATTATTCTCGCTTCACTTGGGTTTTCTTTTTGCAGGAAAAATCTTAAACCCAAGAGACCTTGAAGAGATTCTTGAGACAGACTCAAAGTAAATTTGGATTGAGAATCAAAAAGATTAGAAGCGACAATGGAACAGAGTTCAAGAACTCTCAAATTGAGGGATTTCTTGAGGAGGAGGGCATCAAGCATGAGTTTTCTTCTCCCTACACACCTCAACAAAATGGTGTAGTGGAGAGGAAGAATAGAACTCTTTTGGATATGGCAAGGACCATGCTTGATGAATACAAGACTCCGGATCAGTTTTGGATGGAAGCGATTAACACCTCTTGCTACTCCATCAACCGACTCTACCTTCACCGAATCCTCAAGAAAACATCATATGAACTCCTCACCGGTAAAAAGCCCAATGTTTCTTATTTTAGAGTTTTTGGGAGCAAATGCTTTATTCTTATTAAGAGAGGTAGAAATTATAAATTTGCTCCTAAAGCAGTAGAAGGTTTTTTACTTGGTTATGACTCAAACACAAGGGCATATAGATTCTTCAACAAGTCCACTGGATTAGTTGAAGTTTCTTGTGACATTGTGTTTGATGAGACTAATGGCTCCCAAGTGGTGCAAGTTGATCTTGATGAACTAGATGATGAAGAGGCTCTATGCGTCACGCTAAGGAACATGTCCATTGGGGATGTGTGTCCAAAGGAATTCGAAGAGCCTTCACAAGCATAAGATCAACCATCATCTTTCATACAAGGATCTCAACCAGCTCAAGATGAGGGAATGGCTCAAGAGGACGAGGATCAAGATCAAGACGATGAGCCACCTCATGAGGAGGACATTTATTAAGGGGTAGATGAAGATGATCAAGACAAGGAAGATGATCAAGAAATTCAAGTTCAAAGACTACCGCACCCAAGAGTCCATCAAGCAATTCAAAGAGATCACCCCGTCAACTCCATTCTTGGTGACATCTACAAGAGGGTGACCCCTAGATCTTGAGTTGCTCATTTTTGTGAACATTACTCTTTTGTGTCCTCTATTGAGCCATATAGGGTAGAGAATGTACTAAGAGATTCGGATTGGGTGGTGACAATGCAAGAGAAGCTCAACAACTTCACGAGGAATGAGGTATGACATTTAGTTCCATGTCCTAACCAAAATGTTGTAGGTACCAAGTGGGTATTCCGCAACAAACAAGATGAGCATGGTGTGGTGACTAGGAACAAAGCTCGACTTGTTGCTAAAGGTTATTCACAAGTCGAAGGTTTGGATTTTGATGAAACCTATGCACCCGTAGCTAGGCTTGAGTCAATTTGTATATTACTTGCCTATGCTTCTTACCATGGCTTTAAGCTATATCAAATAGACGTGAAGAGTGCCTTCCTCAATGGCCCTATCAAGGAAGAGGTATATGTTGAGCAATCTCCCGGCTTTGAAGATAGTGAGTATCCTACACATGTCTATAAGCTCTCAAAGGCGCTTTATGGGCTCAAACAAACCCAAGAGCATGGTATGGGCTTGCGCCAGCATGTGTGTCTACCGCGCGTAGTGCTGGCAGCCTTCGCAGGTCCGAACGACTTGCTCGACATCAGCCACGATGGTCGACCAATAGAAACCTTATCTAAAGGCCTTTTCGACGAGGGATCTAGGGGCCACGTGGTGCCCACACATCCTACCATGTACGTTGGTGAGCAGTAGTCGTCCTTCTTCTATCAATATGCATTTCTTCTTGATCATTGATGTGCTCTTTTTGTAGAGTGCCCCATCGACGAGCATGAAGGACTTCGCCTTGCGGGACAGTCGCCTAGCTTCTGTTGTGTCCTCTGGGAGGGTCCCATCAGACAGCCTGCTAATGAAGGGAAAGCGCCAATCTTGTCGGTCGGTGGTTGCAATCAGCCTCGAGCCTAGGCCATAGGATCAACTTAGTTGCCCATTGGTTTGCTTGGGCTCTTCCTCCGGTTGCTTGAAGTTGACGGAGGGTTCATACAGATCAGAGGTGAAGACTCCGTCTGGGATGGGCTTTCACCTAGACGCGATGGTCGAGAGCTCATTGGTACCTGTGGGTATTTGGGTTAGCCTAAAAATTCGGGTTGGGCTTGAAGGATTTTTAAAATTTTGGGTATCCAAAAACGATACTCGAATGCAGTCTTACTGTTCTATATACCCGATAATTTGGGTACCCAATTTTTTTTGGTTCGGGTAGCCCGTTCTACCCAATTACTGCTTGTCTACTTTGGTTCATTGTACTGCATTTCATCAGGCAGCAACAAACAACATAATATTTAATATAAATATACAACCAACAAAAAGCATCACAACTACACAATAAGTATTAAGTGTTTTGAAAATTTCTCATAGCAAAACTGCAAAAATGTAGCACATATGAGGAAGATCAAACAGGCAAACATAACATTTCACATAGTCTCATACTCTCATACAGACATACAGTCATACTCGTAAGTCATAATCAGTTTGCCACAACACAAAATCACAAAGTCCAGCAGACCAGCACCCAGCGGCAAGGCAGCAGGAAAGAAGCAAGGCAACAACAGCAAGTCACACGCTGCACACGTTCAGTCTAGGTCCAGTCTAACATGAAAATTAGAGCAATATGTTGTTAATATAGATACAATCTAACATGAAAATTGGAGCAATATGTTGTTAATATAGATACAGTCTAACATGAAAATTGGAGCAAATATGTTGTTAATATAGACACAGTCTACCATAAAAATTGGAGCAAACTAGTGTATTACGCACGCCCGTGTGCGTGTGTTGAGCCTTTTTATAAGCATGTCTTATTACAAGGATATTGTACATAAACATGGAGAATAGTTGTTATGGGCCACATAAGTACTTGAGAACAAGATCAGATCTAAGCAAACTATGTTGCATCGCAGCATTTTTTAGAAGCATGTATTATTACAAGGAAATTGTACATAAATGTGGAGAATAGTTGTTATGGGGCATATAAGTACTTGAGAACAAGATCAGATCTAAGCAAACTATGTTGCTTTGCAGCAGCTGCTGATGAAATTTAAACTTAAACAAGAATTTTGGCACTAACAGCAGCTGTAGTGTGAACTAGGATTACAATACATAATAAGTAGCATTTAAGTAGCGTGCTTCAAGAGCCAGTAATAGTGTGTTTCTAGAGGTTGCATAAACAAATCCAGTTCTAGAAAGGCTACAACAACTGGTTTATATGTACATAGAAGCCTTTTTTATCCAAAAGTCATGAATCCCTTCTTATGCTTGCAAAACAAATGCGTGTATACAAATGAGAGAAGATTAGTTGCGCTAGAAGTGTTTGTTAAATATGTTGTTGTTGTGTAACGGGCACAAGGGAGAATGAAAGATAATATTTGTACTGTATACAAAGGATCGCAGATGGTGTTATACCTTCGTGTATTTCATTATGATCTAACAGTCGTCATTTTTGGAACCCGTAGAATCTAGCAGGCCTTTGTTAACCTGGGTGTGTTTCATCCTGCATGTATTATGTTGTATCAGTATGGAATAAGTTGTAGTTGTAAAATTAAAAGGCATACGTTGTTTTTGTTTTTTAAGTAATGTCATCTAATACATACTTCTTTGGGGGCGATGGTAGTTCATTCTTGGTAAGCTGATCTGTGTATTTGTCGACGACCTGCGATTAAGAGGATAGATCTTGTTAGTTAAATTTGATAGCCCAAAGTGGGAGAGCATTTTTCTACTAGGAAATTTACAAATGTTTAAGTGGGAAAAGAGTTTTTACCATCATAGATGCCTATGAAGTCGTTGAGGTCCAGAGGTATTAGTCCACATGCTTCGACGAAAAAGCAAAAATAAACAGAACCTAAAACATGTGCAACACATAAACTTAGTCCACAAAATGTAACTGTACTCATCACACGTCATGTAGCGGACAACCATCGTGAATGAAAGCAAATTAAAATAAGCGTAAATTACCTCGTCAATCAAATCTCTAAGGGTCAGAGTTACTGGTCGACGTGGTTGGATCCAATTTTTTTGACACAAAAGATCCTGGCAATCTATGTAAAACATAGAACCAACCCTTTTACACACCAATAATAATGCAATAATAAAGTGGTAAAGCATGAATGACCTGAGGTTGTAAAAAAGTGTACCTTTGTTTTTACTGGCAAGCTAAGCTGGGTGTGGACTTAGCTTTCTTTAGTTGAAGAAGGAACTGAACAAATTAAGAACATGTCATGCACCCGACAGATGCTCTGTTGCTCACCAGATATCCAGGTTTGGAACGACCGATGCTACTACCGTAGAAGAAGTTGCTGAGGTGTTGGCGGTGTACAGGGATGTTGCCCCCACTGCAGCCTTCTCCTTCTCACATGAACACAGAAACACTTCCAGGTTAGATCAGTTGCACCGAGCTCAAACTCCAAAGATGCATTTGGGAGGTAAGTAACTGACGAGAAACTAAAACAAAGACAACCTCCATCGAAATAGAATGCACTAGTTGTTTCACCTTCAGAAGTACATGAGGGAATTGGATATTCTAAAAAAGTAAAAAAATGTGTTCTGTGATTACCAGCACTTAGATACCTCTCACCTCGTTTACTGTTCAATTGTACACCTCCACATGGATATATATTCATACACAATAACATAATTGTTTAGTAGATATTGCACACACACATGGATCTTAAATACAAGATGTGCGTGGTAGTATACAACATATGTGCATTTTATTTTTCTTTTGTTTTGTAAACTGCTTCCTTAAGAATTGTTCAGCTAGGAACATGTACTGAATATGGGATTCAGGTTGAAATGTGAATGAATGGTGGCAACCTGACCTGTAAGTCATCATAATAAGAAAGAATATTTCTAATGTTTCAACTGGAGTTACACATAAGAGCGATTCAACTATCCTTGCTTGGTCTGTATCAACATGCATTTTATTACAGTTTCCTATAATTGTAAAACTGATTGGTTCGCTTTAACTGTTATCTGTTTCAGAATATTTCTAATGTTTCAACTGGAGTTACACACAAGAGCGATTCAACTATCCTTGCTTGGTTTGTATCAACATGCATTTTATTACAGTTTCCAGTAATTGTAAAACTGATTGGTTCGCTTTAACTGTGATCTGTTTCAATTTTTTCTATTATCACAGTACATGGAATTGCTAACATTTTGGTTGTGTTTGACTGCTAAGAATACAACATTGCTGATAGTGACAAGAATCCAACAAAGCATCTAGCTTGCCAAAAGCAAAATCTTCGGTGCCCGGGAGAAAAGCTAAGAATCCAAACTATGTTGGACAATATCGAGAGGGATTGAAAAAATAAAAAATGGGGAAAAGAAACTCGGGGAAGGTGGGGGAATCGAAACTAATTTGGGTAAAACTAAAAGTGGACAGGAAAGAACTTTCATATATGTACGAGAGAGAAGGGATGAACCAACTATGGATTTGCAAAAGCTCGTATGGGACATGTGCCAAAAATAAGAGGGAAAAAAAGAAAAACAAGTTCAAGTTTTAAAGTACAAGGACCGAGGATTAGATCGAATAGCAAGGAAATGGGAGGAACCAGATTTTATCCTTCTTTTTCTTTCCGTAATATAAACCATAAACCCTAAATTTGGAGGAAAACCATAACTTAGATAACAGACAACAGAGAGTAAGGAGCGAATAATGCTAACTGTAACAAAGGGGGGGACAAAGTTGAAAGGGAAATAGGGTTAACCTTTTCTCACAATTAATTTTGGTGGTTGAATGCCCAACACAAATATATGGACTAACTAGTTTGCTCTAGAATACATGTTCTACAGGTGCATAAAGGTTCAACACAAACCAATAAATATTCAAGTTAGGGATCAAATTTAAAGGAGCAATAGAAACTAAGTGTGTTGTGGTCTGGCGCACCGGACTGTCTGGTGCACCAGGACCGTACAGAGTCTAACTAGCCACTCTCGGGTTTCTTCGGGCGCACTCCGCTATAATTCACCGGACTGTCCGGTGTGCCACCGGACTGTCCAGTGCACCAGCGGAGCAACGACTACTTTGCATAACGGTCGACTGCAAAATCTGATGAACAGATGAACAGTGCGCAATAGTGCGCGGCAGAGTCAGAGCGTAGAGTTAGTGGCGCACCGGACAATGAACAGTAGCTATCCGGTGTGGCACCGGACTATCGGGTGCCACAAGAAGTCAACAGCGCCAACAGTCGACTGCTCCCGAACCCTAACGGGTGGGTGACGTGGCGGCGCACCGGACAGTCTACAGTGCCTGTCCGGTGGCGCACCCTAACATGCTTTCTTAAGTGCATAATCTGTCATGAGCCTCATGTTTATATTATGACACATTGCACTTCATAATTTCAATGATATAGATATGTTCTCAGTGACATCATTATGTGCATTTGGCATTTAAGGCCAAAATATGTATTCCTCTCAAAGCACATATTTAGGGGGAGCAATCTATATTTAGAACTGTGATAAAGCTTAATTGACATATCTTTTGATCATATCTCTTTCTTTTAGTACAAATGCCTATTTCTTATTCTTCTTGTGCCAAGACTACGACTAATGTGTTTTCAAGTGTATTTCTATACTAAGTGTAGATTGAAAGGGAAATGGAGTATCCGGCAAAGACAATGTGACGGAACCTCCCAAGTCATTAGGCCCACCTACAGTTGTCCTTGTCCAATGGACCTCGGACAAACCTGTAGATGCTTCTAATCACTTGACAAGTTTGGTATCTGAATCCTTCCTTTGCCCAAGAGCCTTTCACCCGTCACGCAGATATTATAACACATCGGAGGAACGAATATGCGGAAGCAGTTACAACAACTTATTTCATATTAAAATACAGAAAGAGTAGTATTATTACAGACTAGTAAAATATAAGAGTGCTGGAGTAATATTATTACAACCCTGGGAGGCAAAACCCCTCCCGATTAACAGTAAAAAGTTTTTAAAGGAGGACACTTCCTCCCGAGGCTTCACTCCTGGTTTTCTTCCTTAGGCACCACCTTGGAACAAAAGCAACAAAAATTTGCTGCTTCCTCACCTACAACAACATGGGTTCGAAAACCCTGAGTATGAAGTGGACTTTCGCAAGTCTTACTCGTAAAAAAATACTCTCAAGGATATGCTGGCTTGAAGGAGTTAAGGTAAGGTTTAATCCATAATCAAGACTCTGTTTGCAAAAATGCTTACTAAGAGTGGATCCTTAAAAATCCAGTTTTATTAACAAGTTAAGTCATTACTTGAATCTAGGGTTCCTTCTAACCTAGTTCATGCACTTGACCTATACTAGCCAATTTCTTATCAACCCTTCTTGTTCACTGGAATGCTACGTGTAAGTCAGTGACCAAGTCTTCATGTCCGAGAAGTAAAGGCGATCCGAATCGATTAATACCCAGCTGGGGATCTCCAATCACACGACATATGTAGCACTTAACCCTTGCATATGTCAACTCGCCACCGGGGTTCTTAAGACCAGATCAGGTTCACGCCAACCGAGAGCACATATACACCACCATCCAGCCTCTTGCCACGGAGGGTACACTCTACTCTTGCCATCTCTCCACTCCCATTGCGTGTTATCTTATTCTGGTATTGGTCCACCCGAGGCCAAGCTTACCCATGATGAGGCATGTGACCAGTTAAAGGGACCTCGGTCAGCAGGCCTACATCGACAAGGTCCTTAATTGACTCAGACGGAGACACTACACCGAGTCTCTCTTCTCGTGCAAGTCACCCGCCCGGTCTCAACTTTATCATTTCAAACCCAAAGTTTGGTACCTGGCAGAGGTACATCTTTTCCGATGTTGAACCCATCACGGTCATGATGGATCCACCATCAAGTTTTATTTTGAAAACATCCCATCCCACTTGAATCATCATCTTTTGTCAAAACAAATCATTTTGTTTTTCTAGAGCAAGACTAAGCATAAGAAAAACCTTTTTATAAAACAGGGGATCAAGGATAGGTAATCAAATTCTCAAGGAAGGAAATGCATCAATTTGATTAGCACACAACTCCTACCACCTAATGCATAAAGATTTTAAAACAGCAAGGAGGTGGTAAATGCACCGAGGCTTGCCTTGTGTTATAGGTGAGTCGGGCTCTGTTCCACAGATGTCAAAATAAAAGCAGTTCTCGGCCTGAGGTTCTTTAGGTGGTGGTGGTGGTGTAGTTCTTGCTACTTCAACTTCTATTTCTTCCTCGTTTTCTATATAGAACCATGTTGTGGACTTGTTCTCAAATGCTATGAATTAAGAACAAGGCAACATAAAATGTTAAATATTAATGTCCCTCGTCCGCTGAAGCATTATCTCCCCAAGGATTTAATGAACTTCGGACGAAGGCCATGAGCAAAATATTACGAAGGTCACACCTTCGTAATCAGACTTATAAAAACAATGAAATACAAAATATAAAATATTAGAGAAAAATATACCAAAGACAGATAATATCATTCACACATATTTTATTATGCAAGCCTAAATATTATACATAATATTTAGGTATATTTATACCTTCGCCTTGGCAGAAAACAATAATTCCAGCGTAATGTGTCAGCGATTACAAGATTGTGTGAACAGTATAGGGGCACTGTTCACCTATTTATAGGCACAGGGCGCATCCTGTGTAAAATTACATTTATGCCCTTTACAATCGACTACAATAATGACACAAAACATCATGGGTCTTTAAGTCATTTCATCTTTAAGTCGGTTCACCCCTTCGTCTTGAGATCTGTCACTGTGCCGAAGCTTTATAGGTGATCTGCCAAAGGTGTTCTCTTTCTTTAGGATCTTCGGCTACGAAGCATACCCCCAACAGTAGCCCCTTCGCGGTGCTAGATCATTTTTTGTAACGAGCTTGATCCGTGAAAAAGTCTTCTTGGCTTCGAGATGCCGAAGATCCGAAAAACACCTTCCCTGAGCTCGTTGGCGAGAAACGATTAAAATAATCCGTGCGCGAAGTGGCCTCATCTTGTAGCAGTTACGCGTGTCCTGGCGATTCACCTTCTCGGACCCTGTGGCCCACCGTTCAGTGAGTGTGGGTGGTTGTTTGTTCGGTGCGGAAGACCTTGACGATTCACCTTCCCACCTGCGACACTATATAAACAGACGGGTAGGTGTGAAGTTACCACAACATTCACTGCTATTGCACTGTTTTGCTGCCAAAATATTAACCAAAACCGAAGCTTGTTTGCTGCATCCTCAACCGAAGCTATTTACTTTGCTCAAGCTTCGTAACAGGAAAGAGCTTCGGCAGAATAAAGAAAAATTTTTAACTTCAAAAAACAAGAAATTCAATCATCAGATGGCCAGAGTGCGTTCCACAGCTAGGGTTACGCGCGACGGAGAGGAAGCCAAAGGTGCTAAAACTGCCCCAATCTCCAAAGTGATGAAGCGCTCAGGGATGGTAGCATCGGAGGATGCACCTGCCGCTGAAACAGAACATGCTGATGTTGAGGAGACTGAGTCTAAAGATGATTACAATGCGGTGCCAAGTAAACCCAGCCACCTGGATTTCGGGAAATCCACCATCTCCGAAGATGATTTGCCTAAGCTGTTGAAATTGGGCTATTTCAGTGAAGCGAAGAAAGAGCTGGTTCATTTTGGTGGGGAAGAGACTACTCCGAAGCCAGGAAAGGATGAAGTGGTAGTCTTCAAAAGTTTCTTTAAGGCTGGCTTAAGATTTCCTTTGAACAAGATGATTGCTAATGTATTGAAGAAGTTTGGGATCTACCTTCATCAGCTAACTCCCAACGCTATTGTCCGGCTTAGCGTTTATATCTGGTCTCTCCGAAGCCAAGGGGTGGAGCCATTTGGCGAAGGCTTCTGCCAAGTGCACGAGCTTCATTATCAGACGAAAGCTAGAGGAGATGGGCTACATGAAAATTTTGGCTATTACAATTTTGCCTATCGCAAGAACACAAAATTTCCAGTGATTAGCTACTGAAGCAAGTGGCCAGCTGGCTAGAAGTCTGAGTGGTTTTACGTCAAAGTTGACGAAGACAAGGAGGAGCTGGTCCAGAGTTCGCTAGAATTGATCTTCGGAGAGACCAGACCGCAGTGCAACATGACACTAGGGAGTCCAAGCCAAATTGCTCTAGCTAAATTTCGAGTTATTGCAGATCATATCGGCACTAGGGATTTAGTGCAAGAATTTTTGGCCTTCAGAGTGTTCCCAACTGTGAAAGAGTGGGACATGCCGAAGCTTAAAGGAGAAAAGAAAAAGGGGGAACTTATTCGGTTACCCTATCATTATAAATTCAAGAAATATTTCAAAGTGCCTTGCCAAGAGTGGCTAGACACGATTGAAGTGATGTGCAATGAAATTCTCGGCAATTACTCCAAAAAAGAAGATCAACTAATGACTGCAGCCTTCGGCACCCGCCTGAAGCGAAGGTTGAACCGAGTAATGGATGCTCTGGACTTTGAGTATCCCGACTACGAGCGGCTAGACAAGGATGCCGAAGGGCAAAAAAGAAAGAGAGTGGCTGGCGTTCTGAATAAAGACGATGAAAAATAATTGAAAAAGAAAAAGCTGAAGCCTGAGCCGAAAATAGATGCTTCGAAGAAGAGAAAAGCTACAGCTCCGAAGCAGAAGGCAATTGACGAAGAAGAAGAAACTGCTGCAACACCCTCTACCACCGACGTGGAGGAAATTTTAAAGGTAATGACTGAATCTTTGCCTGTCAAGCTAAGTCCATTAGGGCCACATCTGACGAAGCTTTTTCAGAAGGAAAAGGAGCCCGCAAAAACGAAGAAGGCAGCTAGGCCAAAAAGCAAAGAATCATTACAGTGACAGAAGTCATCGAAGGGACACCACTAGGAGCTTCAGCTCTAAAGGCGCCAGCTGTTGAGAGCACGACAGCCACCGAAGCTGCACCTTCAGAAGCCACAGCTACCGAAGCTGCCACAGCCGAAGATATTCATTTAGAGAGCATGATTGCCGATATTGATAAGATACTGCTAAACATGGCCGCAGAAGAAGCTGCTGCAGCCACCGAAGAGACTATGACCCCAGAACCCGAGAAGGAGAAAGAAATAGCCGAAGACACTTCAGAAGATGAAATTTTTAAGTTTCAAAACTTAGTTGGTCAAGAGCTGACAAAGGCTGAAAAAGAAGAGCTAAAAGAATATGCTATATCTTGCGGATATCAGCCGGGAGCACTTCTCTTTGGTGGTATCGATGACGAAAAATTGGGCTGCATCCGAGATCAGACCGGAGCGAAGGTTATCAGTACTCTATCAAAGAGTATTGGTTTCCCGAAGCTCGAAACAGATATTAGCCGCTACCGACGACAACACATCGTCGGTAGTTTATTCTATTCCAATTTCAAGGTAAGCTTTTCTTTAACTTTTATTATTTCAATAACGAAGATGTTTTGTAACGAAGTTTGTTTGTATGCCGAGTATGCTACTGAGTAAAGCTTTGAAAATGCAGCAAGATTTGGAAGATAAAAAACACGAACTTATAATTTTAAAACTTAGAAAGCAAGATAAAAGACCAATCAGCTGCTCTTGAAAAGAAAGACTTCGAGCTTCAGACAACCGAAGGCTTATTGGCAGAAGCTGAAGCTAAAATAGCAGATTTAAATACGAAGCTTCTCTCCCAGTCAGAAAGCTTCGAACAAGAAAAGCAGAAGCTTAATGCAAAATTTGAGGCCGAGGTCCAGAAAAGTTCAGATTTGAAAAAATCATTGACAAGCCTTCAAAACAAATGTCTGGAGTTCAATAATCGATGTGTTCAACGGCTGAAGCAAGTCTTCTATTCGGTTGGAGCCAACAGCGAAAAATTTAATCCTTCGTCTGAAGACCTGCCAGGGGCCTTCGAACATATCGAAGGTGAAATTGATGACCTTGAAGAAGTTATAGCTGGACATGGTGACTTTTGTGCCCTGGTAGCTTCTCGGGGCACAGCTGTCGCCTTCCTGAAATCTGGCTACGAACATGGAAAGGTTATCAATAGACCCAATTTCAACTTATCACCAGTAGACCTGGATAATATTCCCATCCTTGCCCGAAGCATAGCAAATAGATTTATAAAACTGGTATGGACAAAGGGTGGACGAAGCAAAGCTGGTGATGAAGCTCGGAGTCATCTTAAGCCGGTAACAAAATCATACCTTATGCTTACCTCTTCCTTCGAACTTGAATTTTGCTTACAATACTTGAATACGTACAGGATGATGAAGCCGAGGCCGAACCTAAAGTGTAAGAAGACGAAGCCGAAGTTTAATGGATGACGAAGTCGAAGCCGAAGCCGAAGCTCAATGGATATTAATGAAGCTTGAATAGATAACTGTAGAAAAAACTCTAAAAACCCTTGTAATAACCTTTGTAAAGAACAATGTAATTAATTTTTACTTTGTAAACTTTGTCCATACCTTGTAATATATTCTTACCTTTCCATCAATGTATAAAGTGCTTTGGTGTGAACGAAATTAGCATTTTTGAGCCGAAGGCGAAAAACACCTTCCCTTCTTTTCGTACACAGCGAAGCATAAAGACTGCTTCTTTTTCTTTTTGCCGAAGCCTTATCTTTAGAGACGAAGCAACTGCCTGTGTTATGATGATGATGATCCTATGTATGTCTAAATGAATGTTTATGAATGCAAATGTATGATGTAATGAGCTTGTGCAAATGAATATCCAAACACGCATATACGAAGCCACAACCATAGCCTTCATTCCCTTAGGAATAATCAAAGTCTCTTTGCCGTTTATTTTTCGGCTTCACCGTTTATTTTTTGGTGTATCAGCGCTGACTTTTCGCTGTATGTTCTGCATTCCCTTAGGAACGTCTTTTGAACTTCTTCGCCTTCTATTTCGGCGGTATCGCATTGACTTTTCGCGCTTCGCCTTATATTTCGGTGGAATCAGCGTTGACTTTTTGCTGTAAGCTCTGCATTCCCTTAGGAACGACTTTTGAGCAGAAAATTTACACTGCGCTCCCTTAGGAACGGCTTTTTGTAGCTTCGTCGTGCTTTGCATCCCCTTAGGGACGTCTTTCGAGCTTCTCCCTGTTTTTCTTTTCTCTTTGCACTCGATGGTGCGTGCTCAGCTTTTACATTTACATCTTTGGGGGATATTGTTCTTGTAGAGCTAAAATAAGAAAAAGAGAAATTACATGCTATGGCCCCGTTAAAAACCTTTCTCCCCCTTTGGAAAGGAAAAGGGTGCCATAGGAAAAAATAAAAAGATTACATCAAGCTACACATAATATCACCGAAGCTCATCCGCATTCCAAGATCTAGGAATGTCGTTGCCGTCCATATCCTTCAATCTGTAAGAACCGGGTCTTGACGAAGACACTACCAGAAAAGGTCCTTCCCACTTCAACTGTAGCTTGCCTACTGTATCTGGGTTGGCAACTCTCCGAAGTACCAAGTGCCCTGGCCTGATATTTTTTAACCGAACTTTTCTGTCACGCCATTTTATTGTTTCGGCTTGATATTTATTGATGTTCTCCACAGCCTGAAGCCTGATCCCTTCTATAACATCTTTTGCCATAGAATAATCAGCTTCGTCCTCTGTCGCGACCACTGTTCTTATTGATCCTACTTTAGCTTCTTCTGGGGTTATTGCTTCGTCACCAAACAATAATTTGAATGGTGTAAAGCCTGTTGACCTTGACATTGTTGTGTTGTGGCTCCACACCACTTTGATCAATTCATCTGGCCATTTCCCTCTAGGCTGATTGAAGATTAACTTCATTATTCCCGTCATTATAATGCCATTAGCTCTTTCGACAAGTCCATTTGACTTCGGATGTCTAACCGATGCAAAATGGATTTTCGTGCCAATTTGTTCATAGAACTCTTTGAAAGCTTCGGCATCAAACTGTGTTCCGTTGTCCACAGTAATAGCCTTCGGCACTCCGAAGCGACAAACAATATTTTGCCAGAAGAATTTCTGAACAGTGACCGAAGTTATTGTGGCTAAAGGCTTCGCCTCAATCCATTTGGAAAAATATTCTACCGCCACCACAACATATTTTAAATTTCCTTGTGCTGGTGGAAGTGGGCCTAACAAATCAAGGCCCCACCTTTCCAACGGCCAAGTGGGCTGTATTAACTGAGTCAGAGATGAAGGCTGTTTTTGATATCTTGCACATTTTTGACAACCTTCACACTTTTGGACTAATTCTGCTGCATCCGAAGTTGCCTTCGGCCAATAAAATCCTTGATGAAAGACTTTTCCCAGCAAGGGCCTAGATCCGATGTGAGATCCACATAGACCTGCGTGTATTTCCTTCATCAATTCTATACCTTCAGCTCTGGATAAACATTTGAGCAACGGAGAGCAGACTCCATGTTTGTATAGCTCCCCTTCTATTATTACATATGGTCGGGCTCTTGCCTCTATTCTCTTATTATAAGCTTCGTCATCTGAAAGGCAATTGCCCTGGAGAAAGGATATAATCTCAGTTCTCCAATCTTCACTATGAACAGGAGATATATTGAGCACTGCTCTTTCAAGAAGTTCCATTGAAGATGCTCTTATTGTCTCAAAGAATACTTCCGAAGGTAAAGGCAGCCCCTGTGCCGCTGACTTGGCTAGCAGATCAGCATGCTCATTTTCTCCTCATGGAATATTCTTGACAGAGATCCCTTCGAAAGAAGCTTCAAGCCTTCGAACTGTATCCAAGTATTTCTCAAGCTTCGGGTCTCTTGCTTTACAACTCTTGTCAATATGACCAGAAATAACTTGGGAATCGGTTTTAAGAACCGCCCTTCTTATCCCCATTGCCTTTAACTTCCGAAGCCCCAAAAGCAAAGCTTCGTATTCAGCAATATTATTTGTGCAGCTGAAATCAAGTTTCACTGCATAACATGTTCTGACTTTGGAAGGTGCAACTAAAACAGTAGCTGCACCTACCCCGAAGGTTCCCTAGGAACCGTCGCAGAACACTGTCCAAGCTTCGACATCTTTACTTGCTTCTTCTTCCTGAGCCCCTGGTGTCTAGTCAGCGATGAAGTCTGCTAACGCCTGGGACTGGATCGAGGATCTATGCACATAATCAATGGTGAATTCATTGTGTTCCGCAGCCCACTTTCCAATCCTTCCAGTAGCTTCTCTGTTCCTCATAATATCCTTCAAAGGCTGTGATGAAGGAACAATTATATGGAATGCTTGAAAATAATGCCGAAGCTTCCTGGAGGCCATTAAGACAGCATATAGCACTTTCTCCAATTCTGTATAGTTTTTCTTTGATAAGCTGAGGACTTCGGAGATGAAGTATACTGGGGCTTTCTTTTTGATTTGTCCTTCAAGCTTTTCCTGCACAAGCGCTGCACTTACTGCAGAATGCGAAGCTGCCAAATATAATAACAGAGGAGCCCCTAGCGTGGGTGGAGTTAATGTTGTTAGGTCTATCAGGTACTGCTTCAGCTCTTCGAAGGCTTTCTGCTGAGCTGATCCCCATTGAAAGACTTCGGCCGACTTCAGCACTTCAAAGAATGGTAAATTTCTCTCTGCTGATCTAGATATGAATCGATTCAAAGATGCCAGTCTTCCTATCATCCGTTGAGCTCCCTTCTTTGTGCTTGGCGGCTTCATCCGAAGAATAGCTTCTATTTTATTTGGATTAGCTTCGATCCCTTTTGTTGAAACTAAACAACCAAGGAATTTCCCCTTCTTTACTCCAAAGACACACTTTTCTGGATTCAACTTCAGGCCAGCTTGCCTAAAGTTAGCGAATGTCTCCTGCAGATCAGTAATGTGATTTTCTTGCTTTGTGCTTTTTACTAAGATATCATCTACATAAGTTAGCACATTTCTGCCTATCTGAGAATGAAGGACTTTGGCTGTCATTCTGCTGAAGCTTCCTCCAGCATTCTTGAGCCCCTCAGGCATCCGAAGATAACAATATGTACCACTAGGGGTTAAGAAGCTGGTTTTTGGCTCATCTTCCTTCTTCATCCAGATTTGATGGTAGCCTGAATAACAATCTAGTAGACTCATGAGCTCTGACGAAGCTGCTGCATCTACTAGAGAATCTATCCTTGGTAATGGAAACTCATCTTTCGAACATGCCTTATTAAGATCAGTAAAATCGATGCACATTCTCCATTTACCATTGGCCTTCTTCACCATAACAGTGTTAGCTAGCCATTCTGGGTATTTTACTTCTCTGATGACTCCAGCACTAAGAAGTCTTTTCACTTCATTCCGAGCACCTTCGGCTTTGTCATCAGACATTTTCCGAAGCCTCTGCTTTCTGGGTCTGAAGGATGGATCGACATTGAGCGAGTGTTCAATGACATCCCTGTTGACACCACAGAGATCGTTGGCGAACCATGCGAAGACATCTTTGTTGTTGAACAGAAACCTTGTTAGGTTTTTCTCCTGTTCCTCAGACAATTGAGATCCCAGCAACACCTTCTGCTCTGCTATATCTTCACATAAGAGCATGGGCTTCGGTTGATCGGCCGAAGCAGCCTTCTCCCTTCTGTACTTGTATTGCTCACAAGCTTCGGCTCCATTTATATTATGGATTGCTTTTGAATCTATCCAGTTTCCTTCAGCCTTTCTGGCAGCTTCCTGGCTTCCATGAATAGCAATAGGCCCTTGATCCGAAGGTATCTTCATGCAAAGATATGCTGGGTGAAGAATTGCTTCAAAAGCATTGAGTGTCCCACGACCAATGATTGCATTGTAGGGGTACTCCATGTCGACAATATAAAACACAACTTGCTCAGTTCTTGTATTGTTGACAAATCCGAAGGTCACTAGCATCGTGATCTTGCCGAGCGCTACAATCTATCTTCCTCCGAAGCCACAAAGAGGGTGTGTAGCATCATGAATCATATCCTCTGGCTCTTGCATCTGTGTGAAGGACTTAGCAAATATAATATCCACTGCACTGCCTGTGTCAACCAGAACATTGTGAACCAGAAATCCTTTGATAACACAAGAAATAACCATAGCATCATTGTGAGGGTAATCCTTGAGCTGAAGGTCCTCTTGGGAGAAGATAATTGGGATGTGGGACCATCTTGACTTGATGAAGGGTCCCTGCACCCCGACATGCTGTACCCTTCTCTGTGCCTCCTTCTTCTGCTTCTTGTTGGCTGGCTCTAAGCATGAACCGCCTGTTATCGGGAGTACCAGCTTCGAAGCCGAAGCAGCTCCAGCTTGGTTGTTGAACGAAGCCATCAGCTCAAAAAGTGGAAGTGAGTTCACCGGAGGTGGGCGCCAATGTTCGGGACTTGTTCTCAAATGCTATAAATTAAGAACAAGGCAACATAAAATGTTAAATATTAATGTCCCTCGTCCACTGAAGCATTATCTCCTCAAGGATTTAATAAACTTCGGACGAAGGCCATGAGCAAAATATTACGAAGGTCACACCTTTGTAATCAGACTTATAAAACAATGAAATACAAAATATAAAATATTAGAGAAAAATATACCAAAGACAGATAATATCATTCACACATATTTTATTATGCAAGCCTAAATATTATACATAATATTTAGGTATATTTATACCTTCGCCTTGGCAGAAAACAATAATTCTAGCGTAATGTGTCAGTGATTACAAGATTGCGTGAACAATATAGGGGTACTATTCACCTATTTATAGGCACAGGGCGCATCCTGTGTAAAATTACATTTATGCCCTTTACAATCGACTACAATAATGACACAAAACATCATGGGTCTTTAAGTCATTTCATCTTTAAGTCGGTTCACCCCTTCGTCTTGAGATCTGTCACTGTGCCGAAGCTTTATAGGTGATAGCTTCGGCGCTGCTTCTCAGAGGATCTGCCGAAGGTGTTCTCTTTCTTTAGGATCTTCGGCTACGAAGCATACCCCCAAGAAACCATATAATCATGAATCCTTATGTAATGCTTATGAAAATGCAGTAATAGAAATGGTTTATCAAGTTGTATCTTGAGTACAATTTTCCTTCATGGTACTCTAGGGAACTAGGGTTTCTGAAGTCAGAACAGTAGTTCATAGAGCAGGTACTACTAGGAGACTTAGGGTTTTGGGACTCAGGCATCAAACAATATCCAAATCATGTCAAACTTTACCCAAGGCTTCTAGATGATATTTAAAGCTTATCTAAAAAGTTTAGTGATTTTTGGAGATATTAAACAATTTCTAAAATTCCCGGAATTCAGACTTTGGCTATTTTAAATACTCCATAATTCCCTATTGGGACTAAAAATCATATTACTATTTTTATTAAATACTATAGAAAATTAGGAACCTAGCAAAATTAGTCTTGCATTTTTAGCATTTCCTACAATTTTCTAGAAATTCTCTAATCTTAGCAGAAAAAGAAAAAGGAAAAACATGAACAGTACTGTGCTGAATTCAGCCCAACTGGTCCACAGAAGGGGAAAACCTGCGCGCGCCCACGGTCGTGTGTCGGTTTTGCACCGAGGCCCTTAGGGGTTTGAATAACTAAGGAAGAGTCCTACGCACTATTGACTTCAGTCGCTGACATTTACACCGAAGCCCTCCAAGTTCTAATTTTTCACGACCCGAGGTCCACGACATCGTCCGGCGGAGAACCGAGCTCCGGCGAACTCGTACCGGCTAAGATAAGCAATGGTCGGTGCCCTAACTTGGTTAAGACCTAATTCAACACCTAACGAGCGTTTCCCCTCGATCAATTGCATAGCTCGAGCTCTAAACCACCCTGTCCATGGAGACAGCGCAGACAACGGATGAACAGAAGTGTTCTCGGTGATCTAGGGTAGTCTAGCTCAATCGAATGGGTCTAGGAGCATTAGGAGAACCTAAGGATGCTGAAACCGGAGAGCAGAGATCATGAACAGACCTGGAACAAGCTAGCCACGGTGAGGACTCTTTCACGGTGGCGGAAAACGGATTTGGGGAAACTGAGAAATTCGTGGGCTCTGGTGAGTAATTGGAGGCACGAGCGGGTGGATTGGATGCTTGAATACTTAACGGAGCTGAGGGTGTGCTCAATTTATAGGCTCTGGGGGCGGTGGCTTGTGAATCAGGGATGGCGCGGTGGCGGTCGGAGAGAAGAGGGTGTACTGGCGCAAACGATTAGTGGTTCTCACCGTGGTGAGCTCACCGACGATCACGCGACCCACTACGACGTGGTAAGACGCCCGGGCACGTGGCGCATGGTCGGTAAGCGGCCAGTGCCGGCGAGGACCAATTCGACCGACCGCAATCCAAGTGGGTGCGGCGAACTCCCTGTTGATCGGGTCCGAGTTTATCTGGCGCCAAGATCTTTACGTGGCCGTGATTATCTCCATACCAGAGGGCACGAATCGTAGCGACGACATGGATCATGACACGATGGTCACCGACGGCGAGGGGCGATGTATCTGCAGATCTTCTTCAGTTCACTGTACCATGAGAACTCCAATTCAGAGCCTCTGTCCGACCAACTTGCAGGACCCATAACTCCAATTTCTGCATGAGAACTTGCTAATCTCTCAGTAACAAACTTGTAGCTCAGCAATCCATCTTCAATTCGACTATAGCAACTATCCTCAATCGAGCACTAGATCCTACCCAAACTTGATCCCAAAGTTCAGCCAGTGGCATTGGTGGCTATGTTTCAGTTTTAAAATTGACTGCCAGCCCAACTTTGTGCTCATTTTACTCCAATTTCTATTCAGCACCAGTGCTCAGTCACTTAATCAAACTTGTTCTCCTATGATAGCTCTACAACTTTGCTATATTGACTTTGAGCAAAAACTTCAAGAATCCTGAGATGTAGGGCTCCAAAGTCAGCCTCAATCAACTGGTTTTGAACTTAAACACATGAGATACATAGAGTGGCTTTTTGCAAATAAGCCCAAATCTCATGGTTTGGTTTGTAAACCCTCAAATATGTAAACCCTATGATTAGAGGTGCCCTAATACCCTAGTTTTTGCACTTGGGTCCAAAAGTACTCAAAATTTACACATAGCCCTCTAGGGTTTCAGTTTAGGGTTTCCAGTGGTCTCTTTAGGGTTTTTGGCACTTCTAGGGTTTGGATGTTACTCAAGTTCATTAATGGTGATATTTTATGACATTTCTTGTGAGTTGTGAAGTTTTCTCTCATTTAGGCTCTATTGTCACTCTTAAGCCTAGTTTAGGGTTAAGTACCCTACCCTAGGGTTTCACACATAACAAGTCACATCAGTACAACTTGTTTGAAACTTTTGCCTAGTGAATGCACTCTAAGTGTAACAGACATATTATATGCTAATGCTCATGATGTTATGCTCAAGTTTTAGTGACAGTAACACCAGGGGTGTTACATCCTTGCCCCCATAAAAGAATCTCGTCCCGAGATTTAAAAGTCCTAGGGCAAGTAATGGAAAAGGAAATGTGTCATATTTTTATTTCCTTATTTCTTGTACAAAGCAGGGGTGGTATGGGGTCTTTTCCTCTATTACAACAAGTGTACATATCTTACAATTTACATGAAGCTAAAAATCCTGGGAAGTTCTTTTCTAAAAAGTCTTGAGTTTCCCAAGTAGCTTCATCTTCTGTATGTTGGTTCCATTGTATCTTATAAAACTTGAGAGTTTTCCTTCGGGTAATCCTATCCTTTTGATCCAAGACTCGAATAGGATGTTTTGAATATGTCAAGTCTGGTTCTAAGGCAACATCCGTCACTTCAACGGTTCGATCTGGAACCCGAAGACACTTCTTCAATTGAGACACATGGAACACATTGTGTACTGCAGACAATGTTTTGGGTAACTGAAGTCGATAGGCCACTAGTCCACATTGTTCAAGAATAGGAAAAGGACCAATGTACCGGGGGTGCAATCTTCCCTTTTACCCCGAAACGTGATATACCCTTCATTGGTGAGACCTTCAGGTAGACATAATCTTCAACTTGAAAGTACAAGGGTTTGCGTCGTTTGTCTGCATAACTCTTTTGGCGAGCTTGGGCCTCTTTCAAATTATGCATTATTTGTTGAACTTTCTCTTTCATTTCTTTTACCATATCAGGCCTGAAAAACAATCTTTCTCCTAGTTCAGACTAGTTTAACGGAGTACGACACCGTCGTCCATACAAAACTTCAAAAGGTGCCATTTTGATGCTCTCTTGATAGCTGTTGTTGTATGAAAACTCCGCCAATGGTAAACAATCATCCCATTTCTATGGGAATTCCAGAACACATGCCCGCAACATGTCTTCAAGTACCTGGTTCACTTTCTCAGTCTGCCCACTGGTTTGAGGATGATAGGCTAAACTGTGAAGCAATTTGGTACCCAGGGACTTGTGCAATTCTTCCCAAAACTTGGCTACAAATTGCGGCCCACGGTCTGATACTATGGTCTTTGCAACTCCATGCAGACTAAGAATACAAGCGATATACAATTGGGCATAGATAGCAACTGGATGATCCGTCTTGATGGGCAGAAAATGAGTAATTTTTGTAAGCCGATCAATTATAACCTAAATAGAATCAAATCCTTTTGTTGTCCTGGGTAATCCCACAATGAAGTCCATGCTTATGTCCTCCCATTTCCAAGTCGGGATTGGTAAAGATTGCAATGGACCAGCCGTTTTCATATGTATGGCCTTGACACGTCTACAAGTGTCGCATCTCGCCACATAGCGTGCAATTTTGATCTTCATCTTGGTCCACCAATAATATTGCTTTAGATCATGATACATCTTAGTGCTTCTGGGATAAATAGAATAGCAACTAAGATGTGCTTCATCTAAAATTTGCTAGCGGACTTCAACATTCTTGGGCACAACTATGCGGTTGTTGAACCATACAATGCCTTGATCATCTTTTCTGAAACAGTTTGCCTTACCGGCCTCTATTTTCTCATGAATGTGTTTCATACCCTCATCATTTCTTTGTGCATCAATTATTCTTTGCAGAAGAATCGACTCAAGCTTTAAATGATTAAAGGTTCCATGTTGAATCATTCCCAGGTTCAACTTCTCCATTTCTTGGCATAATGTAATGTCAGAAGTCTTCATCGTAAGACAATAACAAGAACTCTTGCGACTTAGTGCATCTGCCACTACGTTGGCCTTGCCTGGGTGATAGCGAATTTCCAATTCATAATCCTTAATCAGCTCAAGCCATCTCCTCTGCCTCATATTCAGCTCTGACTGGGTAAAGATGTACTTCAAACTTTTATGATCTGTATAGATATGACAGATATTCCCCAGCAGATAATGACGCCATATTTTCAGGGCATGAACCACAACAGCTAATTCTAGGTCATGAGTTGGATAATGTTCCTCATGCCGGCGCAACTGTCTTGAGGCATATGCTATAACTCGGCCTTCTTGCATTAAAACACAACCTAAACCACTGCCTGATGCGTCACAATACACATCAAAAGGCTTTTCAATGTCCGGTTGAGCTAATACCGGAGCAGTGGTCAATAACACCTTCAGCTGCTCGAAGGCTTCATTGCATCTTGAAGACCAGTTAAATTTCGTATCGTTCTTCAATAAACTTGTGATTGGCTTCACAAGCTTGGAAAAATTCGGGATGAATCGGTGGTAATAACCAGCCAGTCCAAGGAAACTTCGGACTTGATGTACCGTGGTTGGTGGTTTCCACTCCAAAATATCCTTGACTTTGCTGGGATCAACCACAATCCCCTTGGTAGACAATACGTGTCCCAAAAATTGAATTTCCTCCAGCCAAAACACGCACTTGCTGAATTTAGCATATAGTTGATGCTCCCTTAAGCGCGTTAATACGATCCGCATATGCCGAGCATGCTCCTCTTCATTCTTGGAACAAATCAAGATGCCATCAATGAAGACCACCACAAATTTGTCCAACTTGGGCATGAATACCGAGTTCATCAGATAGGTGAAGTGGGCAGGAGCATTTGTTAATCCGAAAGACATAACCAGATATTCAAATAATCCATACCGCGTAGTGAATGCGGTCTTGGGTATATCTTCGGGTTGGATCCAGATCTGATGATAGTCCGACCTGAGGTCAATCTTGGAAAATACCCGAGCTACGGTAAGTTGATCAAATAAGATATCAATCCGGGGAAGAGGGTACTTATTCTTGATTGTGACCTCATTAAGGGGTCTGTAGTCCACGCACATCCGAAGTGTTTGATCCTTCTTTTTGACAAAGATGGCTGGACATCCCCAAGGTGATGAGCTAGGTCAGATGAATCCCTTCTCTAGTAGATCTTGTAATTGGGTCTTGAGCTCTGCCAATTCATTTGGAGGCATTCGGTACGACCTTCTAGAAACAGGAGCCGTATCGGGCTTTAGTTCAATCACAAATTCTACATCTCTCTCTGGAGGTAATCCAGGCAGATCTTCCGGAAAGACATTCGGGAATTCACATACTACTGGAATATCTTGGATCTCCGGTATGATGGCTTCATAAACTCTGCCAAATGGTTTAGTTGTAGCAGCTACGGGAATGGACAAGAGAACCTCTTCCTGGCCATAGCTCAACCTGATGGTTCTCAAATCAGTGTTGAGGATAGCTTTGTGCTGGGCTAACCAATTCATGCCCAGAATTACATCTATATCTTGGCCTTTCAGAACAATCATATTTGTGGGAAAGTCCCATTCAGCCAATGTTACGGGCACATGGAAAGCCACTTCTTTAGTGAATATTTGTCCCCTAGGCGAATGAATAATAAACCCTTCCCTTGATTCAATGCAAGGAATGCAATATTTCTCCACAAACTTCTTGCTTAAGAATGTATGTGAAGCACCAGAATCAAAGAGAATGACTACAGGGTGATTGGACACGAGAAACGTACCCATCATAACCGGCTCTCCCTCTGGTGTAGTGGCCACTTGTGTATAATAGATTCGCCCATTTTTCTTCATATTCTTGCCTGCTGCATTATTTGCCGTGTTTCCCTTGCCTTGGCTTGAACTTCCCGGGTTCTGCTGATTATTGGAGTTGTTCCGCTTTAGATATGGGCAGTCTTTGATGAAATGTCCAAACTTCCCACAATTAAAGTAGCCAGTCGATGA
Source organism: Zea luxurians (assembly GCA_029449295.1). NCBI lineage: Eukaryota > Viridiplantae > Streptophyta > Magnoliopsida > Poales > Poaceae > Zea > Zea luxurians. The sequence goes on along the minus strand of JAOPSE010000011.1, from coordinate 94,408,774 downwards.
ACTCGGAAGTGCAGGGAAACGAGCACCAGGGGCACTCGGCTGAGTTGTTGAGGTGGGGGCAGTGGCAGGGCGGATGAATACAAGTTGTTTGAAGGGGTAGGAGGGTGGACGAGGAGAAGAACGGTTTTGATTGAAAGGTCAGATCACCAACCTTTGTTGCTTTTTAGGCACCTGGTTGGACCTGTCACCTCCAAAGCCCTTTGATTTTCCTGGGCCTACATACTTAGCTTCAACTGCCAGCGCTGTGCTGACAGCCCTACTGTAGGAGAGATCAAGACAGGTGGCCATCTTCCATTGTAGCCGATCATTAAGGCCTCTCATAAAACAATTCCTCTTTTTCATGTCAGTGCTGACCTGGTCAATTGCGTATTGAGACAAATGATTGAATTTGTTGAGATACTGCATAACGGTATCTCCTCCTTGCTAAAGCTTCATGAATTCTTCTTGCTTCATATGGAGCACTCCTTCTGGAATGTAGTGCTCCCGAAATGCCAATTTAAATTTGTCCCATGTGACTTGATGTCCCGCAGGCTGAATGGCCACATAATTTCCCAGGTGCTGGCAGGGCCTCTTAACTGCTGAGCCGCAAATAATGGCTTCTGGGTCTTCGTGCATCGGATGAGTCCAAACTTCTGCTCAATGACCCGAACCCATTCATCAGCTTCGAGAGGATCCTCAGCTTTGACGAATAGTGGGGGACAGGTTTCTGAGAAATCCAAGTATGAAGTTTCGCGGGGTCCTTGCGGATAAGCCCTCTTGCCTTGTTGCTGAAGTTGCTGTCCCGCCATTTCATGGAGAAAGCGGGTGTTGTCAGCAGTCGCGGTGACCAAGGCAGCGATAGCCTCGGCCAGCGTGGGTGGTACCAGCGGTGGATTAGGTGTATCCTCTCGACCACAGGATGTTCCTGCACCGTCATGTGCACGAGTTCTGGATGGCATCTGAAGCAAAGAAATATTTGAAAAATATCACATGCTGATACATACCATCATTTTACATTACCAAAATGTAATGATACAGACTCAATGTACAACATGACCACATTACCTATCTTACATTACTTCTAAACTATATTACTACTAGTATTTGTCATCCTTAGTAGCTTCGCTGTCGGTTGTAGGGGATCGTTCGTCAGCCAGGTTCATCGAAGGAGGGGGCCTGAAAAAGTCCAGTTCCCCACCAAGGGCTTCACCTGCTATTCCAGAAGGTCCGGCTCCCATTCTGATAGGGTCGGCAGGTAAATCGGGGTGCAGTCGCGAATACAATTCATTCCTCATGCAATGTATTGCAGTACACCTGCAAGTTGTCGATGGCCGTGCTAAGCTCATCCACACGGGCTCGAGCTTTGGCTTCCTTGGCCCAAGCAATTGAACGCGAGTTGACAGCCCAATCGAGTGCCAAATCTCGTTCGGCAAGCTCGTCTTGCAGATGTCGGATGTTAGTTCTTAACTCATTTATGCGCTGACCATCCTCAACCCACACACTGTTTTTGTGATGTAGCTCCGTTCGAAGCTGCTCCACCTGGGCTTCTAGATCTCCAATGGGATCATTGCTACCGCTGCTGCTATCCTCATGCCTTGGAGCCAGCTGGTGCCGAGGTACACCAATCGGTCCAGTGGACTTGCGCGCGATCTTTCTCGTACGCGGCGGCATATCTCCATAAGGGGAAAACTTTTATTAGTATAGTTTTTATCATGATGCATGCATAATTACAGAATCAACCTTAATTGATTCACAACCTTCTATACATTGCACTCTCCTATCTGGTCTTTAATACTTCAGAAGGTAGTTAGATAAGAAGGAAAGAAATTTTCTTATATAAGTCTTTGAAAATGCCTCATAACACCTGCAGAGATGGGCTTCGCTCCGATACCAGCTGTGACGGAACCTCCCAAGTCATTAGGCCCACCTATAGTTATCCTTGTCCAACAGACCTCGGACAAATCTGTAGATGCTTCTATTCACTTGACGAGTTCGGTATCTGAATCCTTCCTTTGCCCAAGAGAGATTCACCCGTCACACAGATATTATAACACATCTGTTGGGACCATGCTTCGTCGTCGAAGGTCCTGCAGGAAGAAACAATTTCGGTTGAAGTTGTCTGTACGTAATACCGAAGGGTGCTGTCCATGAAGCTTCGGAATTACAAACCGACTTAAAGATAGAATGACCTTTTAGTCCATAAGAGTTTGAGTCGATGTTGTAAACTTTTATGAGGGGTATGATTGTAATTGTTCACAGGTTGTGTCCTGTGCCTATAAATAGTGAACAGTATTCCTTTACTGTTCACGCATTCCTGCAATTGCAAAGGCATCACTCGGGAATTATTGCTTGTGAAGGCGAAGGTGTAATCATACCTTAAACATTGCATTCAAAATAAATATGTGAATGGTGCCATTTATCTCCAACATATCTATCTTTAATGTTTTACATTTTACATCGTTTTATGTTATTTTCGTCACCTTTGTAATATTATGTTTATATCCTTCGTTCGAAGTTCATTAAACCCTTGAGGAGATAATGCTTCAGCGGACGAAGGGTATTTAATATTTAACATCTTTGTGTTGCCTTGTTCTTGATTCATAGAATTTGAGAACAAGTCCCCAACATTGGCGCCCACCTCCGGTCAACACACTTCCACTTTTTTGAGCTGATGGCTTCGTTCAACGATCAAGCAGGACCTGCTTTGGCCCCGAAGCTGGTACTCCCGATAACAGGTGGTTCATGCTCAGAGCCAGCCAACAAAAAGCAGAAGAAGGAAACACAGAGAAGGGTACAGCATGTTGGGGTGCAAGGACCCTTCATCAAGTCAAGATGGTCTCACATTCCAATTACCTTCTCTCAAGAGGATCTTCAACTCAAGGATTACCCACACAATGATGCTATGGTTATCTCTTGTGTGATCAAAGGATTTCTGGTCCATAATGTTTTGGTTGACACAGGCAGCGTAGCTGATATCATATTTGCTAAAGCTTTCAGACAAATGCAAGAGCCCGAAGACAAGATCCATGATGCTACGCACCCTCTTTGTGGCTTCGGAGGACGGCAAATTGTAGCACTTGGGAAGATTACCATGCCAGTAACCTTCGGATTTGTTAACAACACAAGGACTGAGCAAATTGAGTTTGATATTGTTGACATGGAGTATCCTGTCACACCCGGATTTTAGGGGTCCAAAACCCGGGCGCGAACATAAACACCAGGTATGCTGGGACCAAGTCTCACACATATGATGTATAGTGGCACAGGATCGAATGTCATATCTTTACTACATAACAGGAATTCCGTACAAAATAAATAATTACATTATAAGGAGACAACGGTCCAGCAACCCAAAGTTGACTGGGAGACGATGGCCTAGATCTCTCTCACGAACTCATCGCAGCATCCTCCATGAGCCTCATCCTGCGGTACCTGCTCTTGACCTGTGGGGTGTGTGAGACAGCAAGAGTGAGCTCACATACGTTCATCGCTCAACAAGTTGTGGGGAATAATGTGCATGAACTCGCCAAAGGTGGGAGCTCACGTGAAGTGTAAGGCTTACCAAAGAAGATGGTTAGAGCTGAGCATTGCTTTTAAAGTTGGTCAAAATTTTATTAGCAATTACTAAGTATAAGTAAATACCAACCCAATTAAGTAGTAGAACAAAAGTAACCACTTCACCTGCGATGCAATGCATATGACAAATTGAATTTAGTTCCATACTTTAATCATGTGAGTGTCCGAGCTGCTCATGACCGTGAGCACGGCTAGTATACCAGTTTTACACTCTGCAGAGGTTGCGCATCTTTACCCACAAGTCATGTTACCCATCTGCCAAGAGACGGCCAATCCCATACACCTTTACCGAGGAGGCGAGGCAGGGTAACACTACGAGGCCTTTACAAAGTTCCACTAGCTTCAGAAAACCCGCTACAGTTTATAGGAAGTTCCAGTGCAGGAATCCCTTGCAGGACCGCCATCGCAGCAAAATCCTCCCGAGGGCCTCCTTACACTGACCACTCCCCTACTGCCCTTGCCCCTTTCGGGTAAGGTAGTCTTCCACTAGCTTTCCTAATTAATCGGCCAAGGGCGTCCCATTCCACCCTTGTGGTAGCACTGTTTTCCCGGGTGGTTCTCCATGTTCCAATTAACATAATGATCTTAACATGAACAGTAAATAACAACTGACAATAAAAGTATAATCATGAATAGTAATGTGTATCTCTATACCCAAAACCACATAAAGCGATAGCAAGTACTACCCAAAGATTCAGTGGTGAACAAGGTATAAAGATAGTCAAACTAGGGTAACCTATTGGGTCCCATCAAAATTAACCTATGCAGATCATTATGATAATTAGAACATGAGTGGGTAAAAAGAAGTGATCAAGGGCACAACTTGCCTGGGCCTTGAGATTCCAGGTACCAACTTGCTCTTCAGATGACACGTGACCTCGCTCTAGTCGTAGCAATACAAACAAACATTGTATAGGCAAAATTAACATTACACCAAACATAAGTACAAACTGAATAATAATAATCTACGCGTTGCTACGAGATCGTAGGAACAAGAATCACTAAACTTGGAGTTGTAGATTTTAAGTTATGAATTTCCAAAGATTTTATGCATTTAATATAGGGTTAAGTGAGAAATAAATTTTAATGTGTACTTTATGTAAAAACAGTGGTACAAATGGATAGACAATAATATTATGAAAATTTAGGAACAGGAATGAACTAATTTGGAGTTCATATGCATTTTCTATGAATTAAACAAGTTTCTAGTATTGTTTTTATATTAAAAATCATTTTCCAAAATTTATTATCTAATTTCTCTGCTCACAGGACTGGGCGCCAATATCTGGAAAGTCCAGGGACCCGCGCGCAAGTATCCCCAAGTCTCATATTGACCCCGCGGTGGACTGCGGGTTGAATAAGAAAAAGCGCAGGGGTTCTTTATGAAGATTACTCACCGAAGGGGTATCCGATAATATGGGCCGTCAGATTAGAAACAGACATCCCAGATTAAATCCGATCAACCCGAATCGGTATGCAATGAGGGCCACCGGATGATCCATCAACGGCCCAGATTAAAACTCGCCCAGATCCACAGGATCGGAGATCAAAGGCCCAGATTATATCAGGCTACGTATCGAACCGGTACGCGATCCAGCCCATTGGATCGCGATCCGACGGATCCAGTTTCCATTGCCTCGGATCAAATCCTACGCGCTCGCCCCGCATCGGACGGTCCTAACAAGCCTAGGTCGAACCGTTACCTGGCTTCTGATCCCAGCCATCCATCAAGAGATCGACGGTCCGCACAGCTTCTTCTTTCCCCCGACGGATGAATACGGCCGCGCCCACCTCGCACGGCGGCGGTCCCGCCGGGGAAGAGCAACGCGCCAACACCGAGCCCTAGGTCTTAAACCGAATAGTGATACGCATAGAGGAGAACGAGGCAAACGCGACGGTCGCCGACTTACCGGTGATGGCGACGCACAGGACGCTGCCCACGGTGAGGCTCGGTTCCGCGGCGGAGGATGGACTCCGACGAGCAATTGAGAGCGGCGCGACCGGAGTTTGTGCCCCCCGAGTGGTCACACACCTGCGGAATGAGTGGAGCAACGCCCCGGCACCACCCGAAAGCTCGATTATGGAGTAACGACCATCTATCGTGGTGGTGGTGATGAAGGTTTCTCTCCCCTCTCTCGGCGTCGATGATAAACCGGCAGAGGAATAGTTGGGTCGCGAGAGTAGGCGGATACGGAAGGAGAGGCGAGCCCGGTGAGCTTTATACCCGGGACGCGCCCACGGTCGTAGGGAGAAGCCGAGTAATCCCCCACCGCCGAGCCCCGCGGAGTCCGCGCGGTCCGTTCGCGCGATCGTTTCGGGAGGTGGGTGGAGCATCTGCCATCTCGGGCCCACGCATCAGCGACCAAGGCGTTCGCTACGTGAATGACCCGAGGGGCCCGCTGGTCAGCGGTAACAGGAGCGCGGCAAGCGATGGGGGTGAGAGGATGACGTGCGGGTCCTACGCCACAGCGACTCAGTCGCGATGTGCAGCGCGGTGGGGAGATGGGCTTACCGGGTGAGGAAGGGAAGGTGGGCCAGAATTGGGGTCAGCCGGCCCATGAAGGCTTTTGTTCTTTTTCTTTTTATCTTTTCTCCCTATATTTCAAACTCTAGTATTTGAATTCAAATTTGTTTGTGATTTCAAACCCAGGTTAAATTCTCAAATAAAGTTCCAGTAGGAAGAATTATAAGCACTGATATATATTTTTCTTTGCATATTATTTTCCTTGTTATTTACTTATGGAAGGAATTCCTTTTCCTTTTTCTTTTATTTTTCTTTTATTTTCTCCTTTCTCCATTCTTTCACAAATTCAAATTTAAAATACCAATTCAATTCAAACTTGTAACTGGTTCATTTTGGTGCAATTAAAAGTATTTGGTTTGAGAATATTTATTCAAATATATTACTCATGTTTTCATATTACTTCTCTTTTCTTCCCTTCCCATTTATTTTCTATTTTCTATTCCAAATTCAAATTTATACTTCTATTTTAGTTTTCAGATTTTTCAAATGTATCAATTGAAACCCAAAGGTGAATATAAACCATACTATTTTAATATTATTAATTTAAGTTTTATTCTCCTTGTTATTTATTTCATGGGATGTATAAATGGTTTCCTTTAAAAGAAAAATCCTTTTCTCATCTTTTTCTTCTTTCCTAATTTCCAAAGCATTATGATACTTTGTTTATATTTTTTTTTCCTACTAATTTTGGGTCTTACATATCCTTACAATGCTATCATTGGTCGTGGTACTCTCAATGCTTTTGAAGCAATTCTTCACCCAGCTTACCTCTGCATGAAGATACCTTCGGACCAAGGGCCTATTGCTATTCATGGAAGTCAGGAAGCTGCCAGAAGGGCCGAAGGAAATTGGACAGATTCAAAAGCAATCCATAACATAGATGGAGCTGAGGCCTGTGAGCAATACAAGTTCAGAAGGGAAAAAGCTGTTTCAGCTGACCAGCCGAAGTCCATGCTCTTATGTGAGGATATAGCAGATCAGAAGGTGCTATTGGGATCTCAATTGTCTGAAGAGCAGGAAAAAACCTTGATAAGGTTTCTGTTCAACAATAAAGATGTTTTTGCTTGGTCAGCTAATGATCTTTGTGGAGTTAACAGGGATGTTATTGAGCATTCGCTCAATGTCGATCCATCCTTTAGACCCAGAAAGCAGAGGCTTCGATAGATGTCTGATGACAAGGCCGAAGGTGCTCGGAATGAAGTGAAAAGACTTCTCAGTGCCGGAGTTATTAGAGAGGTAAAATACCCAGAATGGTTGGCTAACACTGTTATGGTGAAGAAGGCCAATGGTAAATGGAGAATGTGTATTGATTTTACTGACCTCAATAAGGCTTGTCCGAAGGACGAGTTTCCATTGCCAAGGATAGATTCCTTAGTCGATGCAGCAGCTTCGTCAGAGCTTATGAGTTTGCTGGATTGCTATTCAGGCTATCATCAAATCTGGATGAAGAAGGAGGATGAACCGAAAACCAGCTTCATAACCCCTAGTGGGACATATTGCTACCTTCGGATGCCTGAGGGGCTTAAAAATGCTGGAGGAAGCTTTAGTAGAATGACAGCAAAGGTTCTCCATTCTCAGATAGGCAGGAATGTACTAACTTATGTTGATGACATTATTGTAAAAAGCACGAAGCAAGATAACCACATTGCTAATTTACAGGAGACCTTCGCTAATTTTAGACAGGCTGGTTTAAAGCTGAATCCAGAAAAATGTGTCTTCAGAGTAAAGAAGGGGAAATTTCTTGGTTGCCTAGTTTCAACAAAGGGAATTGAGGCTAATCCAAGTAAAATTGAAGCTATACTTCGAATGGAACCACCAAGTACAAAAAAGGGGGCTCAAAGATTGACGGGAAGGTTGGCATCTCTCAACAGATTCATATCCAGATCAGCAGAGAGAAACTTACCATTCTTCGAAGTACTGAAGTCAGCCGAAGTCTTTCAATGGGGACCAGTCCAGCAGAAAGCCTTCGAGGAGTTGAAGCAATATTTGATAGATCTAACAACATTAACTCCACCAACACCAGGGGCTCCTTTGTTATTATATGTGGCAGCTTCGCACTCAGCGGTAAGTGCAGCACTTGTCCAGGAGAAGCTTGAAGGCCAAATTAAGAGGCAGGCCCCAATATATTTTGTATCCAAGGTTCTTAGTTTATCGAAGAAAAATTATACAGAATTGGAGAAGGTACTGTATGCTGTTTTGATGGCCTCCAGGAAGCTTCGGCATTATTTTCAAGCTTACAACATAATTGTTCCTTCTTCGCAACCTCTGAAGGATATTATGAGAAACCGAGAAGCTACTGGAAGGATTGGAAAATGGGCTGCAGAGCTCAATGAATTTTGTATTGATTATGTTCATAGATCCTCGATTCAGTCCCAGGCGTTAGCAGACTTCATTGCTGACTGGACGCCAGGGGCTCAGGAGGAAGAAACAAATAAAGATGCCGAAGCATGGACAGTGTTTTGCAATGGGTCTTGGGGAACCTTCGGAGCAGGAGCGGCTGCTGTGTTGGTTTCACCTTCCAAAGTTAAAACCTGTTATGCGGCAAGACTTGATTTTAGTTGCACAAATAATATCGCTGAATATGAAGCTCTGCTCTTGGGTCTTCGGAAGTTAAAGGCAATGGGAATCAGAAGGGCCATTCTTAATACTGATTCCCAAGTTATTTCTGGTCATATTGACAAGAGCTATAAGGCAAGAGATCCGAAGCTTGAAAAATATTTAGATACAGTCCGAAGGATTGAGGCTTCCTTTGAAGGATTCTCTGTTAAAAACATTCCTCGTGGAGAAAATGAATATGCTGATTTATTAGCCAAGTCAGTAGCACAGGGGCTGCCTTTACCTTCGGAAGTATTTTTCGAAACAATAAAAGCACCTTCGGTCGAGCTTCTTGAAAGAGCGGTCCTCAACATATCCCCTATCTATAGTGAAGATTGGAGAACTGAAATTATCTCTTTCCTTCAGGGTAATTTTCTTTCAGATGACGAAGCTTATAACAGGAGGATAGAAGCAAGAGCTCGACCATATGTCATAATAGAAGGGGAACTATACAAGCGTGGGGTCTGTTCCCCATTGCTCAAGTGTTTATCCAGAACCGAAGGCATAGAATTGATGAAGGAAATACATGCAGGCTTGTGTGGATCTCACATTGGATCTAGGCCCTTGCTTGGGAAAGTTTTTCGCCAAGGATTTTATTGGCCAAAGGCAGCTTCGGATGCAGCGGATATAGTCCAAAAGTGCGAAGGTTGTCAGAAATGTGCAAGAGATCAAAAACAACCTTCATCTTTAACTCAATTAATACAACCCACTTGGCCGTTGCAAAGGTGGGGCCTTGATTTGCTAGGCCCATTACCACCAGCACAGGGGAATTTAAGGTATGTGGTAGTGGCAGTGGAGTATTTTTCCAAATGGATTGAGGCAAAGCCCTTAGCCACAATAACTTCATTTACTATTCAAAAGTTTTTCTGGCAGAACATTGTTTGTCGCTTCGGAGTGCCGAAGGCCATTACTGTGGACAATGGGACACAGTTTGATTCTGAAGCCTTCAGAGAATTTTGTGATCGAATTGGCACGAAGATCCATTTTGCATCAGTTCGACACCCAGAGTCAAATGGACTTGTCGAAAGAGCTAATGGGATCATAATGACAGGAATAATGAAGTCAATCTTCAATCAGCCCAAAGGAAAATGGCCTGACGAGTTAATCAAAGTGGTATGGAGCCATAATACAACCATGTCAAGGTCAACAGGTTTTACGCCCTTTAAACTACTGTTCGGTGACGAAGCAATAACCCCAGAAGAGACCAAAGTAGGATCAATAAGGATAGTAGCTTCGGCAGAGGGCAAAGACGAAGCTGATTGCTCTGTAGAAAAAAGATGCTATTGAAGGGATCAGACTTCAAGCTGTGGAAAACATCAATAAATATAAAGCTGAAACAATAAAATGGCGTGACAGAAAAGTCAAGCTGAAGAATATTGAACTAGGACACTTGGTACTTCGAAGAGTAGCCAACCCTGAGACAGCAGGCAAATTACAGCTGAAGTGGGAAGGCCCATTTTTGGTAGTATCTTCGTCAAGACCCGGTTCCTACAGATTGAAGGATATGGACGGCAACGACATTCCTAGATCATGGAATGCGGATGAGCTTCGACGATATTATGTTTAGCTTGATGTAATTTTTTATATTCTTTTTCGTGGTACCCTTTTCCTTTCCAAAGGGGGAGAAAGGTTTTTAATGGGGCCACAACATGTAATTTTCCTTATTTCAATTTTATGAGAGTGATATCCCCCAAAAAATGTAAATGTAAATGCAAAAGCAAAAAGAAAAGGAAACAGGGAGAAGCTCAAAAGACGTTCCTAAGGGAATGCAGGGCTTACAACGAAAAATAAGCGCTGATTCCGCTGAAAGTAAAAGGCGAAGAAGCTCCTAAGGGAGGCTTACAGCGAAAAATAAGCGCTAATTCCGCTGAAAGTAAAAGGCGAAGAAGCTCCTAAGGGAGGCTTACAGCGAAAAATAAGCGCTGATTCCGCTGAAAGTAAAAGGCGAAGAAGCTCCTAAGGGAGGCTTACAGCGAAAAATAAGCGCTGATTCCGCTGAAAGTAAAAGGCGAAGAAGCTCCTAAGGGAGGCTTACAGCGAAAAGTCAACGCTGAAGGACTATGATTATGTATTTTGATATTCATTTGCACAATACATCTCATCATGTCATTTGCATTCATAAACATGCATTTAGACATATATAGAATCATCATTATACCGCACAAAAACACAGATTCTTCGGTGATGAGGAAAAACTCGAAGGAAAATTTTTTATGCTTCGTTGTGTACGAAAAGAAGGGAAGGTGTTTTTCGCCTTCGGCTCAAAAGAGAAGTTTCGTTCACAGCAAAGCAGCTTGTATGCAGATAGCAGAAACAAAATATATTACAAGGTATGTACAAATTTACATAAGTTGTTCCATAACTATATTACAAAAGCTTCTCCAGAATTTTTGCAGGAAAATAGATTGTAAACAACTATCAAGCTTCAGGCTAGGCTTCGTAAAACTTCAACTTCGTCATTCTCCAGCTTCGTCATCCTGCGTATATCAAACAGCAAAATAAGAAAGGTGCAAATTTCAAGGAGAAGGTAAAAGTAACAAAAGTAGGTTTCTTACCGGCTTAAGATGACTTCGAGCTTCGTCACCCGCCATTTTTCGCCCGCCATTTACCCAGATCTGGGTCATGAATCTATTTCCAATGCTTCGGGCTAGGCTTGGGATATTTATCAGATCTGATGCGGACAAGCTGAAGTTTGGTCTGTTCACAATATTTCTATGCGTGCAGCCAGCCTTTAGAAAAGCAGTGGCTGTGCCCCGAGAAGCTACCAGGGCGCAGAAGTCGGCATGCCCACCAATAACTTCGTCGAGGGCATCAACCTCGCCTTCAATATATTCTAGCGTGCTGGGCAGATTATCAGCTGAAGGTGTAAATTGTGCAGAGCTAGCTCCGACAGAATGAAACACATCCTTCAGCCGTTGCACGCATCGGCTGCCGAAGCTTAGGCATTTCTCTTGAAGTTCTTTAAAGGATTTCTGCAAATTTGAATTTTTATCCACCTCAGTTTTCAGGCTTGCTTCGAGATATTTCTTTTCTTGCTCAAATTTTTCTGACTGTTGGAGCAATTCATTCTTTAAGCTGTTATTCTCAGTTTGGATTTCAGCCAAAGAACCCTCCATAGTCTGAATAACAAAATCTTTCTTTTCTAATGCACCTTCGTGCTCTTTGACCATCATTTCAAGATCTTGGATGGTGAAATCCTTCTTTTTCAAATCAGCTTCGTATTTTTCAACTTTTTCAGCCAAATTTTGGATGACGGCTTTGTTCTTCTCTTCTTCGAGATCTTGTTGCATTTTTATAACCTTACTTAGCAGTATGCTCTGTCGAAAAGATCTTCGTTAGAAAGCGACCTAAAAGATAATAATAATAATAAAATAGCAAAAATATTTGTTACCTTGAAGTTAGCATAAAGCAAACTTCCGGCGATATGGTGCCGTTGGTAACGGCAGAGGTCCACTTCCAGCTTCGGCAAGCCAATGTTTTTGCAGAGAGTTCTAACAATTTTAGCTTCGCTGCGGTTTCGAAGGCATCTCAGTTTTCCTTCGTTAACCCCACCAAACAGTGTAGCCCCTGGCTTATATCCGCAGGCTATGGCACATCTTTTAAGCTCTGCTTTTTCAGCGTCTGTCAGCTCTTGCCCAAGTAGATCTTGAAATTCAAAATCTTCACCCTCCAAAATGTCTTCAGCTTGTTTTTTCCCCTTTTCAGTGCCTGTGCTCGCCGCGGCCACAGTAGATTCTTCCTCAGTCATTTTTAAGAGTATGTTATCAATAACTTCAAGTGTCTCGTCCAGGTTCAGATCTTCTGCGGCCCCAGTTTCAACTCCGGCAGCTTCGGCTGCGCCAGTTTCAGCTTCGAAGGTTTCCGCTCTGGTGGTTTCGGCTGTGGCGCCCTTAGCTTCAGCAGTTTCGGCAGTCTGGTCAATAGCAATTCTTGATGCCGGTGTCGGCAACGGTGTCCCATGAATTACATCTGCTATTTGAATAATCCTTCATTTTTTCGGTAGTGCAGGACCTTCTTCTGCCGAAGCTGCCTTGTCCTTCTGAAAAAACTTCGTCAGTTCCAACGCCAGCGGACTTAGCTTGACAGGCAAGGGTGCAGTCATTACCTTCATAATCTCTTCTACTTCAACAGCAGAAGGCGTTGCAGGAGTATCTTCTTCTTGAACCAACGTTCTTGGTTCTGGAGATGCAGTTTTCCTCTTTCCTCCAGTGGCCACCTTCGGCTCAGGATTCAATTCTTCAGGGCTAAGTTTTTCAGAATCTCCCTTTTTCTTTTTGGTTACCTTGGCGACCTCTTCGTCAGCAGCGCTGGAAATTCTTTTTCGCTTTGGGCCTCCAGCATCTCCGCCCAGGCGATCATAATCAGCATATTCAAAACCTATGGCATCAAGCACCCTGTTCAGCCTTCGCTTCGACCGAGTGCCGAAGGCTGCTGTCATTAGCTGGTCCTCTTTTTTGGAGTAATTTCCAAGGATTTCATTACTCATTACTTCAATTGTATCAAGCCATTCTTGACAGGGCGCTTTAAAATATTTCTTAAACTTATAATAATAGGGTAGTCGGACAAGCTCCCCTTCTTTCTTTTCTCCTTTAAGCTTCGGCATAGTCCACTCCTTCATAGTTAGAAATACTCTGAAGGCCAGAAATTCCTGCACTAAATCTCTAGTGCCAATGTGTTCTGCAATAATTTTGAATTCAGCCAGCGCGGCCCAAGTTGGACCTTCAGTTGTCATTCTACAACGAGGTCTTGTTTCTCCGAAGATCAGTTCAAGAGGGCTCTGTACTAGCTTCTCTCTATCTTCGTCAACTTTAACATAAAACCATTCTGACTTCCAGCCTGCCGGCCATTTGCTTCGGTAGCTAATCACAGGAAATTTTGTGGTCTTCAGATAGGCAAAATTGTGACAACCAAAATTTTCGTGCAACCCATCCTTTCTGGCCTTAGTCTGGTAATGCAGCTCGTGTACTCGACAGAAGCTGTCGGCAAACGGCTCCACCGCCTGGCTTCGGAGAGCCCAGATATAAACGCTAAGCCTGACAATGGCGTTAGGAGTCAGTTGGTGAAAATAGATCCCAAACCTTTGCAGCACATCAGAAATCATTCTATTCAAAGGAAATCTCAACCCAGCCTTTAAAAAACTCTTGAAAATAACTATTTCATCCTTTTCTGGTTTCGGGGTAGTCTCCTCTCCCCCGAAGCGAAGTAGCTTCTTCTCATCTTCTCTGAAATAGCCTGCCTTACCATTTTCGAGAAATCCGCCTTGGAGATAGTCGACTTCCCGAAGTCCAAATGGCTAGGCTTGCTCGGTACTGCGATATGGTAATCATCGTCAGAATCAGCTTCCTCAATATCTCCTCGTTCTGCTTCGGCAACAGCTTGTTCTGTTTCGGCAGCAGTTTCGGCAGTAGGGATTCTTTCCGAAGTCACCAATCCGGATCGCTGCATTGCTTCGGAGATAGGAACAGTCTCTGCACCTTCGACTTCGCCTCCCTCACGCTCAACTCTAGCAGTAGCGCAATCTGGCCATTCAATTTTAAATTTCTTGAAAGATTTCTCGGAAACTAAATAACCTCTTCTTCTGATGAAGCTTTTCTTCTGACGAAGCAGACACCAAATTGGAGCTTCGACTTCGGCTATGGTTAAAAATTTTGGCAGCAAAACAGTGTAATAGCAATGAATGCTGTGGTAACTTTACACCTACCAGTCTGTTTATATAGTGTTGCAGGAAGGAAGGTGAATCGTCGGGAATTTTTACACCAGGCAAACGGTTGCTCGCACCCGCTGAACGGTGGACCGCAAAAACCAGAATAGTGAACTCGCATGGTGGAACCGCTACGCGCTCGAAAGTTGTATCGTTTCTCGACAACGAGCTCAGGGAAGGTGTTTTTCGGACCTTCGGCTTCCTGAAGCCTGAGAGACTTTTTTCACGGATCAAGCTCGTTACGAAAAACGATCTAGCACCGCGAAGGGGCTACTGTTGGGACCATGCTTCGTCGCCGAAGGTCCTGCAGGAAGAAACAGTTTCGGTTGAAGTTGTCTGTACGTAATACCGAAGGGTGCTGTCCATGAAGCTTCGCAATTACAAACCGACTTAAAGATAGAATGACCTTTTAGTCCATAAGAGTTTGAGTCGATGTTGTAAAATTTTATGAGGGGTATGATTGTAATTGTTCACAGGCTGTGTCCTGTGCCTATAAATAGTGAACAGTATTCCTTTACTGTTCACGCATTCCTGTAATTGCAAAGGCATCACTCAGGAATTATTGCTTGTCAAGGCGAAGGTGTAATCATACCTTAAACATTGCATTCAAAATAAATATGTGAATGGTGCCATTTATCTCCAACATATCTATCTTTAATGTTTTACATTTTACATCGTTTTATGTTATTTTCGTCACCTTTGTAATATTATGTTTATATCCTTCGTCCGAAGTTCATTAAACCCTTGAGGAGATAATGCTTCAGCGGACGAAGGGTATTTAATATTTAACATCTTCGTGTTGCCTTGTTCTTGATTCATAGCATTTGAGAACAAGTCCCCAACAACATCGGAGGAATGAATATGCGGAAGCAGTTACAACAACTTATTTCATATTAAAATACAGAAAGAGTAGTATTATTACAGACCAGTAAAATATAAGAGTGTTGGAGTAATATTATTACAACCCTAGGAGGAAAAACCCCTCCCGGTTAACAGTAAAAAGTTTTTAAAGGAGGACACTTCCTCCCAAGGCGTCACTCCTGGTTTTCTTCTTTAGGCACCACCTTGGAACAAAAGCAACAAAAATTTGCTGCTTCCTCACCTACAACAACATGGGTTCAAAAACCCTGAGTACGAGTGTACTTTCGCAAGTCTTACCCGTAAAAAAAACTCTCAAGGATATGCTGACTTGAAGGAGTCAAGGTAAGGCTTAATCCATAATCAAGACTCTGTTTGCAAAAATGCTTACTAAGAGTGGATCCTTAAAAATCCAGTTTTATTAACAAGTTAAGTCATTACCTGAATCTAGGGTTCCTTCTAACCTAGTTCACGCACTTGACTTATACTAGCCAATTTCTTATCAACCCTTCTTGTTCACTAGAATGCTACGTGTAAGTCAGTGACCAAGTCTTCATGTCCGAGAAGTAACGACGATCTGAATCGATTAATACCCAGCTGGGGATCTCCAATCACATGACATAAGTAGCACTTAACCCTTGCATATGTCAACTCGCCACCGGGGTTCTTAAGACCAGATCAGGTTCATGCCAACCGAGAGCACAGATACACCACCGTCTAGCCTCTTGCCACAGAGGGTACACGCTACTCTCGCCATCTCTCCACTCCCATTGCGTGTTATCTTATTCTGGTATTAGTTTGTAAGGAAAATGGACCCCGGGCCATTTGGCTAATTGAGTTTTGGTGTTTGATGAACAACATAATCCGTGAACTAATAAGTTTTCTAGTGTTTGTGTTTGTAGTTCACAGGATGCAAGATTTACTTGGACTAAGGAATTGAGGCAAACAACACCTCAAAAGAAGACATTAAGAAGATCCAAGAAAAGTCCAAGTGTGCTGCTGCGGACTGTCTGTGCGAGGCACACCGGACTGTCCGGTGGCACACCGGACTGTCCGGTGCCCACACGCCGGACTGTCCGGTGCACCAGGGAACTCCAGCCCAATGACTAGTTCCAGGTGGCACCCGGAGAGAAGACCACCGGACTGTCCGGTGTGAGCACTAGACTGTCCGGTGTGAAAAGCCTGCAGTGCCAACGGTCACCTGCTCTGACAGGGCAATGGCTAGGTGCACCGGACAGGCTACAGTGCGCTGTCCGGTGCACCACCGGACTGTCTGGTGTGCCGCAGAGAACTGCAGCTTTTCTCCAACGGCTATTTTGGAGTTGGGGCCTATATATACTTCACCCATCCGGCCATTTTAAGGTGTGGGAGCCCAAGCAACATACCAAGACATATTGTAGACATTTCCAAGTGCTCAAACACCCAAGTGCTTAATAGAATCACTCGGTGATTAGCGTAGGTGCTTTGCGAAGTGCTTAGGTTAGTTAGACCGCTTTAGCGCTTGCTCTAGGTGAACCCTAGTAAGTTGAGTGAGTTTAGACAAACCACACAACCCCTCGGCTCTTGCGCAAGCCATTGTAATTGTACCGAGTGGGGCGAGAGTCTTGCGAGACCGTGACAACCGTGTTTGTGTCACGGCTGCCACCGTGTACCGAAGGGAACGAGGCCCGCGATGTTTCGACCGGAAGCTCGATAGTGGAGACGGCAGGGAGCGTCCGAGAGGAGCCAGAAGCAGAGCACCACTTGCGCATGGAGAAGGCCTATGGCTCTCTACGGAGTTACTCGACCGTGGTGCTTGGCCCTTGCGTGGGTTTCCCTTTGCGTAGGGGCACCAACGAGGATTAGTCGGGACCTTGCTTGGTTCCGGATACCTCGGTAAAAATACCGGCGTCATCCACGAGAGTTTGCTTCTCTACTTTGCTCTTTAAGTTTCCGCATTTATATTAAGCATTTAGGTTTCAATCTTGTATTCATACTTACTTAGTGTAGATTGAAACTTAGCCTTTGCGGTAGAGATAGCAACACTTAGACAAAACCTAGTTTGCACTTTCTAGTTTGATTATTTGCATAGGTTTTGCTCTAGGGATTTAATTGTGGCCTAGTTAAGTAAAAGTTTTAGAAGTCCTAACTCACCCCCCCTCTTAGGCGTCACCCGTTTCCTACAAGTGGTATCGGAGCCCGGTTTGGCTCATTTGAAACATTTTAGCTTCACCGCTAAAAGAGCCGACACTTTTTAGAGGAAGGGATGGATACCCATAGGCCACCACACTTCGACGACACTAACTTCCCATATTATAGTGCTAGAATGGCTTGTTACCTAGAGGTCGTTGATCTAGGTGTTTGGAGAGTCACTCGTGATAGGATGAAACCCCTCAGGGCTCCTTTGGCAGCCTAGGATCCCGGGAGGATCCTCGCAATTTCCCTGGCACAGAAATCCGCGGGCCCAATCACACCCAGGGAAAGTTTTTTGTTTGTTTGGTGACTATGCACCCGATCTGATCCGCGGGGCATCCGGTGGGGTGCACAGCGTTTCCATCCCCGGTGTCACAAGGTCGGGAAGGGTTTCCCTGTCTCCGCCTCCTGTCCCTCTCGAAGGCGTCGCCGCCCACCGCTCAGTTCGCGCACGACAGCCTCATCTTCCTCGCGCACACCACCGAAGCCCCCTCCTCTTCCTCGCGCACGGCGGCTTCCTCTCCCTCTCCAAGCCGCCGCCGCCCACCGCCTCAGTTCGCGGACGACGGCCTCATCTTCCTCGCGCAGAGTACCGGATCCCCCTCTTCCTCGCGCAGAGTACCGGATCCCCCTCTTCCTCGCGCATAGCACGACGCATAAGAGATCTGCAAAGCCTCATCAAGATGGCAGGAGATCTACAAAGTTCAAATCAGTGTGAGTGGATCTCTTTCACCTGTGGTGTCAAAAAAGTTGAAATCGACTATGAAATTCGTTCTTGCCTTGCTGATTCATTATGTTTTCCTCTCTCTCTCTCTCCCGTGGCGTCAAAAAAGTTCATTTGTTTGCTTGTTTCTTGCAGAACCATCTATTGAAGGTGATACACTGTAACAGGTGCAAGCATAAGAAGTTTTTTCAGAAGATCAAAGGTACCTCTCTCTCTCTCATGCACACACAGCTCCAACACGCTGGACACATTGGATACTCAGTGTTATATATATATTTAATCAAGTATACTCTTGGAGTTTTGATATTCATTTGTTCAAGTATGCTTCTGGAGTTTTGATTGGTTCATGGTATACTCTTTCAATTTACAAAATGAATGTGGAGTTTTACAAACTGAATTACCAACTGAATTATCTGCAGATGTATAAATAAAGATAACATTAGAAACCAAAATTCTAGATTAGTTCCTGTATTAGCTTTGATAATGCTGTATAAAGTACTAGTACATGTCAAGTTAGAAAGACCACTAATCACAAAACCAAGAAAACAAATGGATTTTTTCTACTAAGGCTCGTGGCTGGGTAGTTTAGTTTGGTCCTCCTGTGATCTTGATGCCTCATAATCCTCTTGTAGTATGGGGAGCATTTTTTTGACCCTTTATTTTGTCCTTCAATCAATTCTTCAACCAACCCTTTATTTTGTTGTATAAATTACTAGCACCTTTATGCAGTCTGCTTGGTGTGGAAGTTTATAGCCTTATTCAGAAAAATTCACATTTATCACAACTTTATTATATGGGAGGTCCTAAATGCTGCTGTGGTTGGGCTTCAATAGTTCTAGTTCAGTTTGTCATCATCACTTAGGAACCTCTTTACCTGCTACCTGCTTAATTCATTAACATAGGATAGATGGGCCACGACGGTGTTGTGATGTGCTAAGCAAATGCCATTTGCAGGACTTGATTGGCTGTCACATTGATCGAGCTCAATCTTTAGTGCAGGTTGTCTCATCGACAGATGCTACTGATTTCAATGATGTATCACATAGCTCCTTTGATTTCCATGGCATCAGTGCATGGCTGCAGGCCTTGCTGTTGCTACTGACAGCTATAACATTGCAAGCCAGCTTTGTGCTGCTGCACTGCATGCATGCATGTGTGATCTATGTCCTCTTATGTTTAAAGTTTCTTATTTTGTTTATATATAATCATGATCAACTATTCTATTTTGGTTTGCTATTGTTGCAGGTAGACAAGGGATGGAGCTCTATGGCGCTAAATAGATGTTTAAAGGAAAGTCATGATGAGCGAAGTCATTGTTGTGCTAACGTTGTGAGCATATGCCAAGTACTATGAGTCTATCAAACATATTTCAAATTTGTTGCTCATTTCTAATGAGCTATTTCTGTGTCAGAACTATTTGAGTGGCACGAATCAAAAAATCATACCAGGTCCATGGCAAAAAGTTGTTTCTACATACAGATTTTAAGGGTTGTGTTTTATTGAATCTGTTTGATTTTATTGATTTTTAATATTTATATTTTATTTGTGATTTGATGATGATCACATTCATGGCAGCTGATCCGTTGCTCCAAAAGGGTAGCCGGGCCGCTAATCCATGGTAGTTGATCCGTGGCTCCAAAAGGGCAGAAGGGCCGCTAATCTATGGTAGTTGATCCGTGGCTCCAAAGAGCACCAGGGTAGGGCAGCCCTGCCGGACAATGTTCCCCAGGGAATCCGCATGGCAGGAATTTTCCTAGGCGGGTGCTAGCTCCCCTGGGGTTCCCTGGCCCCGGTCCCCAAAGGAGGCCTCAAGTATCCCGAGAAACCCACCACGAGTGAGGAAAAAGAAATTCATTTAAATGCTAGAGCCAAAAATTGCTTGTATGAATCTCTTAGCATGGATATTTTTAATCAAGTATTTACCTTGAAAACTGCTAATGAGATTTGGCTAAAACTGCATGAGCTCCATGACGGCACATCCAATGTCCGTGAGCAAAAACATTGCCTAGTCTTAAATGAGTATAATTCTTTTGCTATGAAAGATGATGAGCTTGTTAGAGACATGTACATGTATTCTCGGTTGAATCTAATTATCAATGAGCTCAACTCTATTGGCATTAATAAGCTAGGTGATGCGGACATTGTGAGGAAGATTATCTCCCTGCTACCACAACAAAGATATGGGAGCATCATCACCATCCTTCACAACATGGAGGACTTGAGCAACATGACCCCGACCATTGTGATTGGGAAAATCGCGGCTTTTGAGATGTCGCGAAAAATGTGTCGGGGAGAGGAGCCAACTTCCTCAAGACCATATGATTTTGCATGTGATGAAAGGAAGTGCAAAAAGAAGGCTCCCACTCCAAGTTCCTCAAGTGAAGAAGAGGAAGAAGAAGAAAATGATGATGATGAAGATAATCAACCATGCACATCATCCTCCGAGGACGAAGAAACAATCCGATGCATCAGAAAGGTAATGAGGATGATCTGCAAGATTAATCTAATGGGTGTGCCCCTGCAGGTCGAAGATCTTCTCTTTAACATTGACAGGAAAAGGCAAACAAAAAGAGGATGCTTCGCATGTGGGGAGAAGGGCCACTTCAGGGACAACTGTCCAAATATGGCCAAACCCAAAAAGGAGAGGAGCAAAGGCAAGGCGCTAACAAGTATTAGAACTTGGGATGATTCTTCAATTGAAGATGAACCTCCAAGGATGCGCAGCCACCAGTCCTCATCACACTCATCACGATCATCACACAAATGCCTTATGGCAAGAGGTAACAAAAGCATTCCATCCTCTAGTGATGAAAGTAGTAGTGATGATGAAGGTGAGGGAAAGCCCTCTCTAGATGAGCTTGCGGAAGCCGTAGAATTTTTCCAGGATGTTTGCACTAAGAAAAAAGCTCAACTTAAAACTTTGAAAAATAAGTTGATTAGCTCCCAAAATGATTATCAAGGTTTGCTAGAAAAATTTGAAACTTTTGCAAACTTAAATAGTGAGCTATCAACTAAAATTGAGCTATTAGAATCCAGTGCTCCATCCACTACTACCGATGATAGCCTTATTAAAAAGAATGAAAAACTTAAGGCTAAGTTAGCTAGCTCCCAAGAAGCTATTGAAAATTTGCTAGAGAAAATGGAAATTCTTAGCATACACAATAATGAGCTAACTACTAAGCTAGAAAACATTGGTAGCACCCCTGCAGCATCTTTAGTTAAAATACCTGAAATAATTAAGAAAGATGCTTCTATTTCCTGCTTTGATTTAATTGATGATTCTAACCCCTGCAACCAAGTTCTTGTTGAGAATATTGTTGTAGAAACATATTCGGATGAGGTTGCAAAGGAAAATGAACAATTAAAGCAAGAAGTGGCTCGCCTTGGCAAGGCTTTGTATGACAAGAAAGGCAAAGCCAAACAAATCTGACCTCCACAGGATAACACCACTGCGGGAGTGAACAAGCCTATGGAGGGAGAAACTATGATTTGTAGGCTATGCCACAAGGAAGGCCACAAGTCTTTCCAATGCAAGGCGATGACCGGGGTTAAACAAAAGCAAAAGCTCAAGCAAAAGCCATCAAGCAAAATCTCCAACACCTACATCAAAAAGGTGGACAAAAAGATTGCTACACCATATCTGATCAAGAAGAAAAAGAATGGAAAGGTGATAGCAATCAAGTCCAACAAGCAAGCCAACAAAGGAAAAGGGGCCAAACGCATCTGGGTGCCAAAGGAAATAATTTCAACCATGAAAAGCACCAAGAAGGTTTGGATCCTGAAAGAGAAGTGAGTGGACTGAAGGTCGTCGGGAAATTTGGAGACTTGGCAAAATTGGGATGTATATCATGGGATACATCATATTGGATCAAGTTTATTGCCAAGTGGGTTAGTGAAAATTTTGGATCCAAATTTCCCACCCATGACTAAGGTAACTAGATTTATTGTATCTCTTGTTTTTAGATATGCGTATCTATTTACTTTGTATCTAGTTTACCCTTCATGCCTAGTATTATATTTGGTATTTACTTCTGTTTAAAATTGTGCATACTAGGTAAATCACATGGTAGGATTGCTTGCTTTCAATTCATATACTTAAGCAAACCTACATTGCTTAAAATGTTTATTAAAGCACGGCACATAGCTTCTATATCACTCCATAGTAAATGGTGCATCAATTGAAAATTTTGAATTCTACAAGTTGTATCATTTAACTTATATGTGCCAAAGTTCATATTATAGATAATTTTCCTCTCATGATATCAAATCAAAGTGCATGTCTCCCACAAGTATTCAAAACTTGTATGCACACCTTCAGGGGGAGGTTACTCTATAATCTAATACTTTGAGACTAACACCTTCTCAAGTCTATTTCATGTGATAGTCTCATTGTAAGGAAAATGAGGTCCCCGGAGAAAGACAACAATCTTCCACTGCAAAATCTCCAAGAACTCTCATGTCTCTCAAGCTCGCCATTGAATTTCAATCAGTATCTTTTGAGACTACATCTAATATCATTTACATGTCTTCTCCAATAATTTGATTAGACTATATTTCATATCATATACTTCCATGTTGCTAAAAAATTCATAAGTGGTTAACTCATATTCTGTTACCTATTCATAAGGGAAGTTAGTCTTTTCAAATCATGTATTGCACCTCTAATTTTCACATGCTTTTTCCTAAGACCTCTGTCAGGGGGAGCTTTTCTTCATCTCTAAAGGGGGAGAAAAACTCTTTCTAAAGGAGAACACTCATTTAGGGGGAGTAATCTTTTGAGGGCAAGCTTTTATTTACTTCCTACTTGCTGTTAATGTCTTCCTTTTCGGTGGTTGATGCCAAAGGGGGAGAAGTTTAGTGGCCAAAGCAATGAAAACTATATCAAACACCAAACACCACAAATTTAAAATTTCATATCTACAAATTGTTTTCAAGTGTTTTTGGTTATTTGGTCCAAATATAGGAAGTAAGTGAATTATGGAGTTAGGGGGAGGCTTAACTCCATAATATCACATTGTGGGGACAAACATGCATCCAAGCAAGTAGATTGCATATTCTCATTCAAATACTTGTATTATTTGCTTGCTTTGGTTGTGTTGTCATCAATCACCAAAAAGGGGGAGATTGTAAGGAAAATGGACCCCAGGCCATTTGGCTAATTGAGTTTTGGTGTTTGATGAACAACACAATCCGTGAACTAATAAGTTTTCTAGTGTTTGTGTTTGTAGTTCACAGGATGCAAGATTTACTTGGACTAAGGAATTGAGGCAAGCAACACCTCAAAAGAAGACATTAAGAAGATCCAAGAAAAGTCCAAGTGTGCTGCTGCGGACTGTCTGTGCGAGGCGCACCGGACTGTCCGGTGCCCACACGCCGGACTGTCCGGTGCACCAGGGAACTCCAGCCCAACGGCTAGTTCTAGGTGGCACCCGGAGAGAAGACCACCGGACTGTCCGGTGTGAGCACCAGACTGTCCGGTGTGAAAAGCCTGCGGCGCCAACGGTCACCTGCTCTGACAGGGCAACGGCTAGGCGCACCGGACAGGCTACAGTGCGCTGTCCGGTGCACCACTGGACTGTCCGGTGTGCCGCAGAGAACTGCAGCTTTTCTCCAACGGCTATTTTGGAGTCGGGGCCTATATATACTTCACCCAACCGGCCATTTGAAGGTGTGGGAGCCCAAGCAACATACCAAGACATATTGTAGACATTTCCAAGTGCTCAAACACCCAAGTGCTTAATAGAATCACTCGGTGATTAGCGTAGGTGCTTTGCGAAGTGCTTAGGTTAGTTAGACCGCTTTGGCGTTTGCTCTAGGTGAACCCTAGTAAGTTGAGTGAGTTTAGACAAACCACACAACCCCTCGGCTCTTGCGCGGGCCGTTGTAATTGTACTGAGTGGGGCGAGAGTCTTGTGAGACCGTGACAACCGCGTTTGTGTCACGGCCGCCACCGTGTACCGAAGGGAACGAGGCCCGCGGCGTTTTGACCGAAAGCTTGATAGTGGAGATGGTGGGGAGCGTCCGAGAGGAGCCGGAAGTGGAGCACCACTTGCGCGTGGAGAAGGCCCGCGGCTCTCTACGGAGTTACTCGACCATGGTGCTTGGCCCTCGCGTGGGCTTCCCTTTGCGTAGGGGCACCAACGAGGATTAGTCGGGACCTTGCGTGGTTCCGGATACCTCGGTAAAAATACCAGCGTCATCCACGAGAGTTTTCTTCTCTACTTTGCTCTTTAAGTTTCCACATTTATATTAAGCATTTAGGTTTCAATCTTGTATTCATACTTACTTAGTGTAGATTGAAACTTAGCCTTTGCGGTAGAGATAGCAACACTTAGACAAAACCTAGTTTGCACTTTCTAGTTTGATTATTTGCATAGGTTTTGCTCTAGGGATTTAATTGTGGCCTAGTTAAGTAAAAGTTTTAGAAGTCCTAATTCACCCCCCTCTTAGCGTCACCCGTTTCCTACATAGTCTACCCGAGGCCAAGCTTACCCATGATGAGGCATGTGACCAGTTAAAGGGTCCTCGGTCAGCAGGCCTACATCGACAAGATCCTTAATTGACTCAGACGGAGACACTACACCGAGACTCTCTGCTCGTGCAAGTCACCCACCCGGTCTCAGCTTTATCATTTCAAACCCAAAGTTTGGTACCTAGCAGAGGTACATCTTTTCCGATGTTGAACCCATCACGGCCATGATGGATCCACCATCAAGTTTTATTTTGAAAACATCCCATCCCAATTGAATCATCATCTTTTGTCAAAACAAATCATTTTGTTTTTCTAGAGCAAGACTAAGCATAAGAAAAACCTTTTTATAAAACAAGGTATCAAGGATAGGTAATCAAATTCTCAAGGAAGGAAATGCATCAATTTGATTAGCACATAACTCCTACCACCTAATGCATCAAATAAGGTTATAAAGATTTTAAAACAGCAAGGAGGTGGTAAATGCACTGGGGCTTGCCTTGTGTTATAGGTGAGTCGGGCTCTGTTCCACAGATGTCAAAATAAAAGCAGTTCCCGGCCTGAGGTTCTTCAGGTGGTGGTGGTGGTGTAGTTCTTGCTTCTTCAACTTCTATTTCTTCCTCGTTTTCTATATAGAACCATATAATCATGAATGCTTATGTAATACTTTTGAAAATGCAGTAATAGAAATGGTTTATCAAGTTGTATCTTGAGTATAACTTTCCTTCACGGTACTCCAGGGAACTAGGGTTTCTGAAGTCAGAACAGTAGTTCATAGAGCAGGTACTACTATGAGACTTAGGGTTTTGGGACTCAGGCATCAAACAATGTCCAAATCATGTCAAACTTTACCCAAGGCTTCTAGATGATATTTAAGGCTTATCTAAAAAGTTTAGTGATTTTTGGAGATATTAAACAATTTCTAAAATTCCAGGAATTCAGACATTGGCTATTTTAAATACTCCATAATTCCCTATTGGGACTAAAAATCATATTACTATTTTTATTAAATACTATAGAAAATTAGGAACCTAGAAAAATTAGTCTTGCATTTTTAGCATTTTTCTACAATTTTCTAGAAATTCTCTAATCTTGGCAGAAAAAGAAAAAGGAAAAACGTGAACAGTACTGGGCTGAATTCAGCCCAACCGGTCCGCAGAAGGGGAAAACCTGCGCGCGCCCGCGGCCGCGCGTCGGTTTTGCAATGGGGCCCTTAGGGGTTTGAATAACTAAGGAAGAGTCCTGCGCACTATTGACTTCAGTCGCTAGCATTTACACCGAAGCCCTCCAAGTTCTAATTCTTCACGACCCGAGGTCCACGACGTCGCTCGACGGAGAACCGAGCTCCGGCAAACTCGTACCGGCTAAGATAAGCAATGGCCAATGCCCTAACTTGGTTAAGACCTAATTCAACACCTAACGAGCGTTTCCCCTCGATCAATTGCATAGCTCGAGCTCTAAACCACCCTGTCCACGGAGACAGCGCAGACAACGGATGAACAGAAGTGTTCCCGGTGATCTAGGGCAGTCTAGCTCAATCGAATGGGTCGAGGAGCATTAGGAGAACCTAAGGATGCTGAAATAGGAGAGCAGAGAGCATGAACAGACCTAGAACAAGCTAGCCACGGTGAGGACTCTTTCACGGTGGCGGAAAACAGATTTGGGGAACTAAGAAATTCGTGGACTTTGGTGAGTAATTGGAGGCACGAGTAGGTGGATTGGATGCTTGAATACTTAACGGAGCCGAGGGTGTGCTCAATTTATAGGCTCCGAGGGCGGTGGCTTGTGAATCAGGGATGGCGCGGTGGCGGTCGGAGAGAAGAGGGTGTACTAGTGCAAACGATTAGTGGCTTTCACCATGGCGGGCTCACTGGCGATCACCGGATATGCTTAATGCGACCCACTACGACGTGGTAAGACGCCCGGGCACATGGCGCATGGTCGGTAAGCGGCCAGCGCCGGCGAGGACCAATTCGGTCGACGCAATCCAAGTGGGTGCGGCGAACTCCCCATTGATCGGGTCCAAGTTTATCTGGCGCCAAGATCTTTACGTGGCCGTGATTATCTCCATACCAGAGGGCATGAATCGTAGCGATGACACGGATCACAACACGACGGTCACCGGCGACGAGGGGTGATGTATCTGCAGATCTTCTTTAGTTCACTGTACCATGAGAACTCCAATTCAGAGCCTCTGTCCGACCAACTTGCAGGACCCATAACTCCAATTTCTGCATGAGAACTTGCTAATCTCTCAGTAACAAACTTGTAGCTTAGCAATCCATCTTCAATTCGACTATTGCAACTATCCTCAATCGAGCACTAGATCCTACCCAAACTTGATCCCAAAGTTCAGCCAGTGGCACTGGTGGCTATGTTTTAGTTTTAAAATTGATTGCTAGCCCAACTTTGTGCTCATTTTACTCCAATTTCTATTCAGCACCAGTGCTCAGTCACTTAATCAAACTTGTTCTCCTATGATAGCTCTACAACTTTGCTATATTGACTTTGAGCAAAAACTTCAAGAATCCTGAGATGTAGGGCTCCAAAGTCAGCCTCAATCAACTGGTTTTGAACTTAAACACATGAGATACATAGAGTGGCTTTTTGCAAATAAGCCCAAATCTCATGGTTTGGTTTGTAAACCCTCAAATATGTAAACCCTATGATTAGAGGTGCCCTAATACCCTAGTTTTTGCACTTGGGTCCAAAAGTACTCAAAATTTACACATAGCCCTCTAGGGTTTCAGTTTAGGGTTTCCAGTGGTCTCTTTAGGGTTTTTGGCACTTCTAGGGTTTGGATGTTACTCAAGTTCATTAATGGTGATATTTTATGACCATTTCTTATGAGTTGTGAAGTTTTCTCTCATTTAGGCTCTATTGTCACTCTTAAGCCTAGTTTAGGGTTAAGTACCCTACCCTAGGGTTTCACACATAACAAGTCACATCAGTACAACTTGTTTGAAACTTTTGCCTAGTGAATGCATTCTAAGTGTAACAGACATATAATATGCTAATGCTCATGATGTTATGCTCAAGTTTTAGTGACAGTAACACCAGGGGTGTTACAGACAACGCTTCCACTCAACACTGACGGTATCATTTAACCTTTGCCGCTATTCCACGAACTCTCAATGGTATGATCTTCACTCGTATTTATTTCACCATTTGAGAGGTAATGTAATGCCCCAAAAGGGGGAGAAAATGCAAAAGGGCTCCAACATTCTCCGTTTTGGCGCTTAATGCCAAAGGGGGAGAAAATATTAAGCCCAAAGCAAAAGGACCGCACCACCACCATTTCAAAAAATTTCGAAAAGAAAGATTTAATTGATATTCGCAAATGTTTGTTTTTATTTGGTATCTATGCTTATGAAAATAAGATTTAAAAATTGGTATCCATTCAAAACCCTCTTGAAAGCTAAGGGGAGAATTTCATTCAGGGGAAGCTTTTGTTTAGTCAAAGGAAAAGCATTTGAAACATGGGGAGAAACTTCAAATCTTGAAAATGCTTCTTACAAATCTTATTCATATACCTTTGACTACTTGAAAAAGAATTTTGAAAAGATTTGCAAAAACAAAACATGTGGTGCAAAAGTGGTCCAAAATGTCAAATAGAAGAAAGCAATCCATTCATATCTAGTAAGATCATCAATTGGTTTAATTCCAAGTAACATATGCACTTACCTTATGCAAACTAGTTCATTTATGCACTTTACATATTTGCTTTGGTTTGTGTTGGCATCAATCACCAAAAAGGGGGAGATTGAAAGGGAAATAGGGTTAACCTTTTCCCACAATTAATTTTGGTGGTTGAATGCCCAACACAAATATATGAACTAACTAGTTTGCTCTAGAATACATGTTCTACAGGTGCATAAAGGTTCAACACAAACCAATAAATATTCAAGTTAGGGATCAAATTCAAAGGAGCAATAGAAACCAAGTGTGCTGTGGTCTTGAGCACCGGACTGTCCGGTGTGCCACCGGACAGTGTCTGGTGCACTAGGACCGTACAGAGTCTAACTAGCCACTCTCGGGTTTCTTCGAGCGCACTCCACTATAATTCACCGGACTGTCCGGTGCACCAGCGAAGCAACGTCTACGTCGTGCAACGGTCGACTGCAAAAGCTGATGAATAGATGAACAGTGTGCAACAGTGCGCGGTAGAGTCAGAGCGCAGAGTCAGTGACACACCGGACAATGAACAGTAGCTATCCGGTGTGGTACCGGACCGTCCAGTGCCACAAGAAGTCAACAATGCCAACGGTCGACTGCTCCCAAACCCTAACGGGTGGGTGACGTGGCGGCGCACTGGACAGTCTACAGTGCCTGTTCGATGGCGCACCGGACTGTCCGGTGTGCCCATCGCCAGCAGCCTTCCCCAACGGCTACAAGATGGTTGGTGGCTATAAATACCACCCCAACCGGACACTTCAAGGTGTGGGAGCCCAAGCAACATATCAAGGCATATAGTTGACATATCCAAGCCCTCCCAACCACCTCCATTCATTGATCTATCTCATACACAAGATTTAGGCCACAACAAGCCACATAAGTGCCACAAAAGATAGATCATGCAAAAGAGAGCTACTCGTGTGAGTTTAGCGATAGTGCCTTGTGAGAATCATTGAAAGTGTGTGCTACATCTTGTGATCATTTGAGCGTGGAGTTTTGACTCCCATTCATCTTCCTCCAAACTTTTGGAGGCTTGTAAAGCTAGCAAGAGACACCTAAGAGTGTGGTGATCCTTGCGGGGTCTTAGTGATCCTTGAGATAAAGAAGAAGTGCTCATCGGTCTTGGTGATCGGTGGAGAGAGGGAAAAGGTTTAAAAAGACCCGTCCTTAGTGGACTCCTCAACGGGGATTAGGTTCTTAGTGAACCGAACCTCGGTAAAACAAATCACCCGTGTCACTTGTGTTTATTGCTTGTGATTTGTTTGTTTTCTCCCTCTCTAAGTTATCTTGCACTATTCTTTGCTAATATTATTTTGTGTTGCTTCAAGTTAAATTCTCATTTAGAGAAGCAACACCTTGCAAGAAAGAACTTGTGTTATTCCTCTTCTTATTTAAGACCTCTTGCTTTATTCTATATAAACATTTTAGTTGTGTTGATTTTTTAATTCCACATTCTTTGAGAGCAACACTCTTTGCAAGCAAAGGACTTAGTTTTATACTCCGATAATTGTGCATCTTGTTCAAACCACTAATCAAGGGATCAAGTCCGGGTTTAAAGTTATAATTTTCAGGTTTCGCCATCCACCCCACTATAGGCGACTTTTAAAAGTCATTTTTTAGAGGTGGGGTGATTCACTTTTCATGTCAAAGACAAGACACAGACCTTGGAGGAGAAATGCGGTTGCAGTTTAAGGCGACCAATGAATCCAAAAATCTAAGATGCGAATCGTAAGAAGCGACTGACAAATCCAATAAAATGTGAAGCGGAAGGAACTGGATCTGCTAGAAGGACAAAGCATCGGGGAAAAAGAAAACAAACCTTTTTCTAACATGGTGAAAACACAGGAAGACAAAGTGGCTATAGATAGACAAGACGGAGGGAGTAAGGACGAAGAGGAGCCTGGCAGAAAGAATGATGAGAGGCGATTACAGTGGCTGGCTAGGCTGGCCGGCCGATGCAAGCTACAGAGGATCGACAGAGGGAGTGAGAAGGAAGAGAGATAGAGCAAAACGAGCGAGGGTAGGCGGGGAGTGAGGAGGAAGAGAGACAGAGCAAAACGAGCGACGCGAGGCTGACGCTAGCGTCACGTGGAAGTCTCTAGAGGCGACGAGAATGAGGGGCGTATGAGAGAGCAAGCGAGAAAGATGGACCAATGATCCATGGTTGAACGGCTACAAAGTTTTCTGATGACGTGGATGGGCCAGTAGGCGTCCTATCACACCCGTTTCTAAGGGGCAGAGCCTGGTGCATAGCATATGTGTGCCAGGATCTATTTCCACATATATGTTGACGTCACAAGTGTAATATATAAAAAACAATGCATAAAAGCGTAAATAAGATTATATTAACATATTACACTTCAAATAGACATAATGTCTTAACCTTTATTCATCAAAGTACAGCGAAACATGGACATCCATCCACAGGAAGATGACCGGGGGTATCACTAGACTAGCATCCATGGAGTTCAGCATCATATCTTCATCTGCAAACTTCTAATCAAAATTAAGCAAGGGTGAGCTCACTTATGGTCGGGGCTCAGCAAGTGGAGGAAATACTAATGCAAGTTTAACAAGGTGAGGCTAAGGTTAAGCAGTAAGTATTTTAGTTGGTCAACATTTTATTATCAACACCTGTCTTACTAATAAGTGTGAATCCCAAGTATTCCCATTAAACAAAGGTATAAGAGTATATCAAAAACACTTAAGTGAAACCACTTAAGCAAACCATTGGCAGATCATCGGATCTCGATTTATTTCTATCTTCAAGTTCAATTATCACGTGAGGAGTCCAGGCTGCTCATAACCGTGAGCACGACTGATATATCAGTTTTACACTCTGTAGAGGTGGCGCATCTTTACCCATGAGTCACTATTCCCTTCTAGCCCGGGTTAGCTAGACCCGTATTCACTTCCGAGGTGAATGGCCAGGGTCTCACTACGAGGCTTCTCCCTAGAGTCCTCATTACGCAAATGCTAGAAATGGTCAAACTGCATAAAGCACACCTAACGTAACCAACTTATAGACCAGTCTACAAGGTAAAGCTTTGTGCCCGTATCCAATCTGCCTGAGCCGGAACTATAAGAGCTTGCCAGATGCCCCCGTTCCGGTCAACCACGACCAGCACCTAACATAAGACTTCCCTAGTTATTTAGCCAAGACCAGAGCCATGATAGTTCTCATGGTAGCACTGTTTTCCCGGGTGGTCACTCCATGTTCCAATTAATATGCAATAATCTTGTTTAACCATCGGGTTAACAACAATAATGTAAACTTACCATTTGGAACATTAATATCTTAAGCGGGAGTGACTGCATAAAGTTAAGTTGTAGCAATAGCATAGCTACGAAGGTAAAGTATAATACCTAGGTTTGATCAAGGAATAAGGTTGAAAAGGTTAGGTGTATCCGAATAGGTAACCCATCAAATTATGCATATATATCCAAGAATAAACTTTATTAAATGTATTGTTTTGGATCAAACAGAATATACAGAGGGAGAAGTCCACTTGCCTTGCTTATTGAAAACTTGAGGTTCTTCCACGGATAGGAATAGATCTTGATTCTTAACTACTAGTTCAACCACTGAATATCACACAAATAAACAAGAAGACAAACACCACTCAATAACATACCATATTCACCATACGTAAAGCTAAAAGAAAGCCTAACGAAAAGAGCGTTCGTCTTTCAAAACATCGCAAGTAATGGTTATAATAAGAGGGTATTCGTTTCAAAAATGTGTGATCTATACTTTATAAAACAAGACACGAGCTTAAAAATATCTTAATTAAAATATACAAATATTAGGTTCACCAAATTAATCTTTTATAAAACGTCATATGTGATATATCTAAGATTAAGATGATAAAACACGTTATAACAATATTAAACCTTTTTAACCTTTTAGAAAAGATATATGTTATATATCTAAGGTTAATGCGTTATAAAATACATTATTAATTTTAGAAGCATTATGGAAAATCATTGTTAAACATTCACTTATGATAAACTAAGATATAAGTCTAAATAGGTTTTATGTGAAAAGATCATTATTATTAAACACGTATTTTATGAAAAGTTATGATATATGCCTTAAATGAACTTTTATGTAAAAGACAATGAACAAACAACTATATTTTATTTTTATTAGAAAACACATAGCCTATATTATTATATTTGAAGTTCATATATAAACTAACATTTTAAGTTATAAAAGAATTTAAACTCTTATTACTTTATTTTATCTTTTAGGAAAAACTAAGTGATTTGTATATAATGTGGACTAAATTCTATGAAATCATTAATCATGTCTTAAATCTAGTTAAGAACAAATTGACTATAGGTTTGATTAATACATTATGATAAATGATAATTAACCTATTAATTATCTTTAATTCTATTGTAGGAACAAATGATCTAATTCATTGGAAAGAAAATTATGTATAAACTATCATGTTAGTTTATAAAAGCAATGACCCTTGTTATCTTTTAATTAAGAAAATATAAATAACCTGTTAATTATATTTAGTTTCAATTTAGAGACATATGACCTAAATCATTTGAAATGAATACTATATTCATTGGTATATTATTAACTATTGTTTTAGTTATGATGGTGTGAGTACTTAATTACGTCATTATATCATTATTAGAAAAGTTATATGACATATTACTATTTAGTACGGTGATACTTAAACATCTATAACGAACCTTATTAAATCAAAAACATGATATCTATTAAAAATGTCATTTTAAAGTTAGAAACAAATTATCTAATTCTTTAGTAAGAAACCTATGTTTACAAATATAACTATCAATTTCTTTATTAGAAAGTATGAGTGCCTAGTTAAGTCATTTTAACGTTATTATAAGTCATTTGAACTTTATTATACATTCTACTCTTTCGGTTTCCTCCTTTTCTTTTCTAAATAGAATTTATGTATAACTAAAAATTGTTTATTTAATTCTTCTAACATTAATATACTAAGAATAATTGTAAATTACTAAATGGGACTTTTAATAACCTATTCATGGTTATTATGACATAAATAAGCATTTTACTATTCTAAATAATTAAGTGCTATACTTATGAATACATTTATTATGAATAGTAAAATCTATATATTTTCATTCGACCAGAAATACGTGGCTTAATTCCTATTTCAATTTCTTATATCACTAAGATCACTAAGATTATACTTATATCAATACTAACCAATTATAGCTCCACACAATAAAGCGAAATCAATTATAAACAATTCTAGTATGGAAATCACTAAAGTAGTGAATAGTGCCCGTGTTCATTTTTAGAATTATAAAATTATACGCATATTCAAAGTAGCGTCGCGGGGTTCGATTTTGGCTATACGTATACATCGAAATCTCTAAAGTCATACACGTAAATCGCCAAATCGCATCATCTCTATATTACAACAATAATTCATAAAATAATTCAAAACGTGATTTAGAACATAAATCAATATTTGGGGTTGTTTTCAACCTTGGATTCTTGCACATGCGCAGGGATGAACGTCGACGAGGGGGTTTCGATGGGCGAGGTTCGACGGACAGGGAATGACATGATCGTTGGTGAGCGTTCGGGCGGAGCTCCGGTTGGGGAACGCGAACGGTGAGTACGAACTCCGGCGAGTCACGACGACGAACTCCGGCGAACTACATTGCGAGAGCGAGGGAGGCACGAGAAGAGAGAGCGAGCTTGGGCAGGGAGAAGGAGAGGGCTCGGCATCGGATTTTATAGAGGAGAGGGAGGGAGAGCAGAGGTCTCCGGGGTCTTCATGGCTGTTGATGGCGTTCATAGAGGAGAGGGAGTAATGGGGGAGGGAGAGGAACAGACGCATTGAAGCTCCATTCACGCAGAGGAGAAACTGTCGCTCGCGCGGGACGTGGGCGCGACGTCGGTCGGGGAGCTGCGTGCAGGTGCGCATGGTGCGGTGCACGAGGGCTCGGGCGGCGTCGGTCTCTGGCAGGGGCGCGCTCGGGGAGGCTGGTGGCTCGGCAGGGCTCGTCGGGTGCACGGCTGCAGGGGGCTGCGCGGGCATCCTTCCTTGCGCGCGGTCGGGTCCGGCCGGGGTCGCCTGGGCGCGTCGGTCGGGTTGGTGTGGGAGCTGTGCGCGGTCGGTATCACGTCTGGAAGCAGGCGCGGTAGCGGCCTATGCATCGGGCAGAGGCTGCTCCTAGTGGCTGCGCATGGGAGAAGGGAGAGGAGAGGTGGGGCCGGGTGGGGCCCACTGTGAGAGAGAGAAGAGGGAGGGAGATAGAACCAGGGGGCGGCGGCGGCCAGTAGGGAAGGCAAGGACGCGCGCGCTAGGTTAGAAGGGGGCGCGGCTGCTTCCTGATGGGCCTAATGGGCCAAGGTTAGGTTAGGGTTTTTTTGTTTTTCTTTTCTTTTTTATTTCCTTTTCTAAATTCAAAAACATATTTTTAAAAACCCTAAAATTTATAATGTTTAAAACAAAACTATTTATAAATAAAATATTTATTTTTGAGACTAATAATTATATTATTAATTTACTTGGATTTCATTTAACAAGAAATGCTATTCAATGACCAAAATCAATCATGAGCATCCAAAATTATTCCAAATGAAATAAATAACAAACACTTAAAAGAAATTTTTTTACCATAATTATCATTAATAACTAAATGTATTATTTTTATTTGATGACTTTTATAGTGTTACAAATCTACCCCTCTTAAAAAGAATCTCGTCCTCGAGATTAAGAAAGGCTAGCACGAAAGCAAAGGATATACATGGTTATTTGTAGGTTCTTAGTTCACATTGAACTCTTCCAATCTTAAGGAACTTCATTACTTCTTTGCTCCGCAATGTATACTAATCAAGCGATCTTCATCATCATATTTATAAAATGGTGGCTCTTCTGAACTATTGCTTAAGTCATGCTTGGCAACTTTCTTCTTTATTCGGTCTAGACGCTTCTTGGGGAATTCACGAATAAGATGTCCTTCATTTTTGCAGTAGTAGCAAGCACCTCTTGTTTTGAGTTCTTTGTGAGTCAACTTCACTTGACCAACAGGGGGTGAGGGTTGATTGGGTGTCTGTATCTCAGATAGCTGACCCTGACTTGATTCTTCTGTTTGGGTATCCATGTTTTTCGTGGCTTTTGCTTGTGGTTGAGGTGGACTAATCATGTATCCAAACATTTTTCTATTCCTTTTGTTGTTCTTCATTCCATTCATCGAATATCTCTGTGACTCATTTTTCTCGTTCATAGTCGTTAAGGTAGGAATATTGTCATTGGCATCATTTACTTCATTTCCATTAGGGTTCATCATCTAGTCAGAGGATAAAAGAGTTAGTGAGACAGACTGCATAAGAGGCTTGTATGACATTAAGATAAAGAGCGAACACAACTTTTTGATTTCCAAGATAAGATTAGTCAAGGAACAAGGATGGTTTTAGATTTCTCCTAGCTTCATCATACTACAAAAGTGTACAAGTGTTATAATCCTTAACAGATATCTTTTGAACTTTATAGATTTCAGAGCATGATATCCAAATCATCTTTCTGATCCAACAGTATTTCTTTGAGCACAATTTGAGAGAAAGACTTGAGCGGGACTTTAGGGCAACTAGAATAGAGCATCACATTGTTTTCATATAGCAGATGACACCATACTTTATTCTCTTTATAAAGAGGCAAAACACAATAGGTGCGAAAG
This sequence comes from Zea luxurians, assembly GCA_029449295.1. NCBI lineage: Eukaryota > Viridiplantae > Streptophyta > Magnoliopsida > Poales > Poaceae > Zea > Zea luxurians. The sequence continues at coordinate 94,372,797 of JAOPSE010000011.1, read as the reverse complement.
ATTCTCCAAATTTATTCATATATCACTTAGCATAATTACAAATCTTGAAAGGGGTGACACCTTGACATATTTTTTTCGTGAGACACACTCCTTCTAGCTAAATGGTATATTATTCTTCCTTGTCAGATGCACCAATCAGAGCTGGAGGTCGATTGTCTTCAACTACTATTGTTTCTCCAGATGGGGTTTCCAAACACATGGTTCTCTTAGTATGTTGGATTACTGCCTTAGTTCTTTGTAACCAATTCTTTCCAAGAATCACATCCTTTCTCATTGTTTCTATCACTATAAGATCAGCTGGAAAATCTATCCCATTGATTTTAACACTTACATTTGGACATATGTAGTTTACTAACATTTTTCCTTCGGGTGCACTGATGGTCTTCCTTGATCTCAAGGGACACTTAAAGATACCATACTTTGTTGCAAACTGGGCACTGATAAAAGAATGTGTTGTACGAGGATCATATAGCACGGTGGCGATGGTTGTGTGAATGACCAATGTTCCAAAAATTACTGCATCATCATATGGAATGGTTCCTGTCACTGCATAACTTGTCTTTCCTGTGGTCTCTTTCTGTTGTTTATTCTTTGTTGATGCATGGGTTTGAGGGTGTTGTCTTTTCTTTTGGACCTTATTGATCTCCACATCCTTCTTAGGACAACCATTAACAAGATGGCCGGTATCACCACAGCCAAAGCTAGCACGACTTGATAAGTTACATGGTGGAGTTGTCTTACTGTGTTGGTAGAAGTTTCTGTGCATTTTTGTTCATATTCCATGTCTGAAGACTGAGATAGCTTCATCTCGGAGGTGATCTGTAGTGAACTTTTCTCCGGACATTACGGAAGTAATGACCTTCACGTCCACGTTGATAGCAAGCTTTTCTTGAAGTTATTTCTTGACTTTTTTCCATGTTTCCCTTTTTGTTTCTTGGATCTGATGCGACCACGAGGCTGAAACTGTGTGCAAGTAATAGTCCATCCATCAATGTAACACTAATGTGTTTCTTCTTGGGGCTGGGCATCCTTGTGATGTTTCCTTTTGGGAATACTTTGCAATTCATCAACTGACAGTGCATTAGGTATGAGAGATCTTCTATTAGTTGTTCTTGAGGAGACATTTGTCTATTTATGCCAGAAAATAAAATTTGGTTCTTCTGTTTTGTAGTTTCACTTTCGTTTGTACTGATCTGGCGATAAGGAATTCCATAGTACTCACAACAACCACATGTTCCAAGGTCACTTGTCTGTTGGTTTGGTTGTGCATCCTTTTGTGTCTTGAATGTCTGTTCCTCAGCTATTTTATTTACAATGTTGTTTTGACTTGCCAACACACCACATTCTTTGCATTTAGTGACATCACTTGTAGTTGAAATTCCAAGGTCTAACATCTGTATGGGTATGGAAGAATGGAAGGGACGAAAGGGTTGAGCAAAGATAGATTATAGAGAGTAGAGAAAACCCATCTATCTAAGGTTTTACCTAGCTAACTGATGCCATTGTGGACAAAAGTCACACAATACACCAATAATCATTTCAAAGAAGCAAATCAAACATGAACACAAAGGACAATGAACTCAAGCATACCAGCACAACACAATCCAATTATACTCATTCAACCAAAACAAAAAGGTGAGACAAGGTTTGGAATAAGAAAGATATTATGACAACAAGGAGTTGGGTAAAAAAATTATCAAGGAGTTAGACAAGACATATTTGTTGGTGGCCAACAAGATAATCATGAACTAATAAAGTGAGGATAAATAATACAACCAAGGATATAAAGTGAGTTAGAGAGAAAGTATTATCAAGGAGAAAAGTAGAGAGGCATTATCAAGTAGGAGTAGGGAGACAAAGAATTCAGTATATCAAGGTAGATATTGCGCAAGGATGGCAATACAATGGCAAGAAAACAAAAGTATAAGAAGTCAAGGGTTATATAGCAATCTTAGGGATTAGAAAACCACTTATAATATAATATAATATCGCCATTACCGATCTAGTCGAGAATCTTAATACTAAAGAACAATCCTATCAACCTAGCCAAGAAGTCAAATAATAGATCCAGGGGATCCATAACAAAACTTCTTGCAGAGTGGGGATAAGACAGAAAATAGGGCATCGTCGATAGCTTCGAAAGGATTTCTTCTGGCAAACTTCGCTTCAAGTTCTGCAATCCTAGCTTGATCATCTTGCAATGCTTCTCATTAGAACCTTCTGATAGATGAAGAATCAAACAAGAAGAGTTGAAAATAAAAGAGACGAGTTTTGATATAAAGTAAGTTTTTATGGAGGAAAATATATCAGGCTTTGAAAGACTGACTGGGCTTTCCATTTCTAACTAATTTAGCGACCTACAGTCACATTGCCTCTGATACCACTTCTGTCACACCCGTTTCTAAGGGGCAGAGCCGGGTGCATAGCATATGTGTGCCAGGATCTATTTCCACACATATGTTGACGTCACAAGTGTAATATATCAAAAAGAACAATGCGTAAAAGCGTAAATAAGATTATATTAACATATTACACTTCGAATAGACATAATGTCTTAACCTTTATTCATCAAAGTACAGCGAAACATGGACATCCATCCACAAGAAGATGACCGGGGTATCACTAGTCTAGCATCCATGGAGTTCAGCATCATATCTTCATCTGCAAACTTCTGATCAAAATTAAGCAAGGGTGAGCTCACTATGGTCGGGGCTCAGCAAGTGGGGGAAATACTAATGCAAGTTTAACAAGGTGAGGCTAAGGTTATGCAGTAAGCATTTTAGTTGGTCAACATTTTATTATCAACACCTGTCTTACTAATAAGTGTGAATCCCAAGTGATATAAATATTTTAACCCATAGTTGCTTAATGTAATCGCTATGTCTCTCGGCTGTAGTTTCGACCGTTGTAGTTTCTTTCTCGCATAGTCGTAGATGCGAGCCCTGCGCCACGCATCTATTTAGTTGTTATATTTTATTGTGTGGTGTATTGTTTCTTTTTATGTTAAGAATGTGGAATGTATGTTTGAACTCGTATAGATAATGGTCTGTTGATGGAGTCCGAATGAGTTGGAGGCGAAGACCCTGAGCTGCAGTTGGTTGGTGAAGGCAAGTGTCCTCTGACCCATTTATGTCCTACTCATTTTATAATTCATCTCCCCGCACTTACATAATTTATACCTAAGGATTTACTAGTCTTTGTTTATCTTGTCCTTGTTCACCTATTTGGGTTGGATTATTTCTGGATTAGCTCTATGCTAGTGCATCACTTTAATCAATGAATATGATGAGATTATTTATTATATGAGGTTTGCTTTTGGAAATGATGATGGCATTGTGATATTTAAGGGGGCTCGAGCGGTTTCTCGAGTGTGTCTCCGTAATGACTGGTTCGTCGGATGACCACTCGAGAAAACAGTACAACCATGATGGTGGAATGGGATGCCCTTAGCTAATTAATTAGAGGAACTGAGGTGTAGTTTGCTTCGCCACCGTGTCATCAATGGGGCTCAATGTATGCGGCTCGCTCTACCGAGGGTGGTTTGCCCCTTGGAGAGGAGTGCAGTACATTTAGAAAACCTAATGCGTGGCTACATCTCAGAGAATCTTTGTAAAGGCTTCATAGTGAGACCCTGCCAGTTCATCTTAGAAGTGATCAATGGGAAGTCATGATCCCCGGGCAGATTGGGAATCATGGCTTATGGGTGTGCAACCTCTGTAGATTGTGAATCATGGCTCATCTTAGACATACAGCACGGAAGTCAGACATTCCTTTCTTGTCCTCTCGTCTTGCGGAGCGTCCGCTTTGTCGCCTAGTGACTGGCCAGTCCAGCCACTTGGAGAGGTTGCACCACCGCCTACACAAAGGAGCAGGAGCGTCGGCGCCAGGAGCTGGAGCAGCAGGGCTCTTCCTCCCCGCCTCAGTAGGAGGTAGAGTTTGTGAGGCGTTGCTCACCTATGCCCCCTCTGGAGGCGTCCCCTACACCACTACTGGACACCCCGCACTACAACAGAACAACCCTGTAGCTACGCATGTCTAGCAACACATGGTTTTATGTGTTGCAAGGAAGCATATAACAACACTTATTATGTGTTGCAAGTGTTATGTGTTGCTTACTAGCACAAAGCAACACTTATTATGTGTTGCAAGTGTTATGTGTTGCTAACAAGCACAGAGCAACACTTATTATGTGTTGAAATATCATCGGTATAGTTATTGTATGTTGCGATTAAACCGTTGAGTGATTAGATATGTAGCCATAGCATGGTTTATATATGTTGCAAGGTAATATTGTAAGTATAAGTATGGTAGAAAATTACTATTGTAATTATGCTTACTGTACAAATTTACGGAACTGTTTTATGTATGCTGTACAAATTTATGTACACTGTTCAAATTTACATATAACTGGCATTGCAAAAAAATAGTCATGCTAACCTTGGTATTCGATCGTCCGACCTAACCTAGGGGAACCTTTACCCATGTTTAAGTAACCAACTGATCTAATGACGAGTTGTGATGGGAAGTGTCTATATTTTACTTATTCAATCTTTTGAACGCGGTGGAGTCCAAGTTGAGGAACCGTACCCTCATAGGTCTTTACAGACATAAAATCCTCTTTCCCATTTTTTTCAGGATGAAATGCCGACCATCAATAAGCCAAGGTCCGTCTTTGAGCACTTTGGAACCATTTCCCCCAGCAGGAATTGAAAGAGGACGAAGCCATTCATTTATCTCTGTGCGACATCGTAGGTCTTAGGAAGGTCAGTCCTATTCCCTTTGTCTCTATGCGCCATCGCTCATCTTCTCTTCGCCTCTGTGCATCGTAGCTCCTCTTCCCTTCGTCGAAGTTTCTGGTGGCGTGGATATTTTGGATCGAAGGGCTAGTGGCACAGCTCTTCATTCCCTACATAGTTCCTTGCTGCACGACAACATAAGTCAGAGGGGGAGAAGACAATCATTAGCTGGTAAGTTTCTTGATTTCCTCTTCTCATTGCCTCCGATCGACGAACACTAGGGATGCGCTTCCAACCTGTATCTAGGTCTTAGTTGCTTAGGGAGTGCATGAAAGGTTGAACTAGAATCATTATTTATCGACTTTCCAACAATCAGGAGAAGAGTAAGGTATGGAAAAAATTCTAAATATATCTAAAACATGATATTTGTTTATGTATAGATTAGCTAGGTAAATAGAATTTTGAGCTATTATTGTGTTACTTGTAGACATCTAGAAATCAATATGCTAATACAAATGAGAAATAAGTTTTAGATGTTTTTATAGTAGAATTAACATTGGTGTTTTTTATAGTTTCATAATGGATTTGGAGGTGGTGAAGCTTCTTTTGCAATGTTCTAAAGGCTCGGCTCAATATGTAGCCGGTGTAAAAGGCTTCTTAGAATTTGCATTCAAAGATAAGCCTAAAGGAAGCAAGATTTATTGCCCTTGTCAGTCATGCGTGCACACTACTGTGCAGCCAAGTGATGTTATGTTTGAGCATTTGTTGTGTAATGGGATACTTGAGAATTATGACCAATGGGATTTTCATGGAGATATTTCTGGGCATGGAAATAATAATGTGGGTCAAAATAGTTGTAGCAATGAAAGACAAGTTAATATGACGCAAATGATTCATGATACAATACAACACATGTATGATGACACACCTATGGTTGATGGCAATGCTCCTACGAAAGGGTCTTGTTTGGATGCAAAAAAGTTCTATAAGATGATTGAGGAATCAAATCAGCTGCTATGAACAAGATGTGAGTTGACAATTCTGACTTTATTGGTGCTTCTATTTAATATAAAATCCATGAACAAATGGACAGATAAATCTTTTGGGGATCTTCTTGACATTCTTCGTATGGCTATTCCAAATGGACAACAACTCCCCAAGAATTTTTATGAAGCCAAAAAATTATTTCAAAATTCGGATTAGGGTATGAGGATATTCATGCTTGTCCAAATAATTGCCAACTATATTGGAAGGGAAAAAAGATGATGATTTCTGCTGTACCTGTAAGGCCTCACAGTGGAAGGGTATGCAACCTGAGTCGATTTTAATAAAAAAAACAAAGAAGGAAAGCTAGTCTTTGCAAAGTTTTACGATACTTTCCTATTAAATATAGGCTAAAAAGATTGTTTATGTGCAAGGATATAGCACCTCTCATAAGGTGGCATGATGAAGAGCGTATAAAGGATGGTGCATTACGTCATCCAGTAGATGCACCCGTATGGACCAGGTTCGATGAAAAGTTCCCAATTTTTGCATCAGACTCTCGTAATATTTGTTTTGGGTTGGCTACAGATGGGTTTAATCCATTTGGGATGTTGAGCAGTACACATAATTGTTAGCCAGGAGTTTTAACATTATATAACCTACTTCCGTGGTTATGCATGAAAGATCATAATCTTATGTTGTCCTTAATGATTCCTGGTCCTAAAAGTCCTAGAGACAAAATTCATGTGTTCTTGGAACCACTATTAGAGGACCTGAAAGATATATTTAAGAATGGCATGTCCACATATGACGCATCGAGAGATGAACTATTTAATTTGCGAGGGGCTATTTTAATGACGACAAGTGACTTGCCAGGTTTAGGAATGCTCTCATCACATATGGTTCATGGAGAATTTGCCTGCCCACCATGTGGTGACAATGCATGGACCAAACGTCTAAAGCACGGTCGTAAGTCATCTTTTATGGGACACCGTCAATGGCTTTATGAAGAGCATCCTTATCGTTTTGATGCAGAATCATTTGATGGAACAACAGAGCTAAGCTCAGCTCCTGTGACCTATTATGATCGTTCGATTTTGCCTAACATAATTTCACTAGGGGATTTTAAGAATTCTAAAACTTACAAGTCAGTAAGTAGCCTGTTCACATTGCCATATTGGGATGATAATATTCTTGAAAGGGAAATGGGCTTAATCATTTCCTATAATCGATTTTGGTGGTTGACGTCTATCACAAACCACGTGGACTAACTAGTTTGCCTAGATGTCATTTATCTCAGGTCTATAAAGTTCAACACAAACCAAGAAAGAATTTAAGTTGGGGACTCAAATGAATTTGGAGCAAAGGACTTGAGAGTGTGCTGCCAGTGGCGCACCAGACAGTGTCCGGTGCACCAAGCCGAGCAGCACTCGAATAGCTCACTCTCGGGTTTCTTTGGGGCGCGCTCCGCTATAATTCACCGGACTGTCCGGTGTGCACCGGACATGTGCGGTGAGCCAACAGAGCAACGGTAACCTACGCCAATGGTCGTCTGCCCAAAAGTGAACAGTTATGAACAGTGCGCGGCAAAAGTCAGAGCAGAGAAGTCAGAGCACACCAGACATGGCACCGGACTGTCTAGTGCAGCTATAGGACAAGGGTTCCAACGGTCAAGTCGTTCCAAACCCTAATGGACGTGCTGACGTGGCACGCACCAGACCCTGAACAGTGGTTGTCCGGTGCACCATCGGACTGTCCGGTGTGCCCATCGCTAGCAAAAACAGCCAACAGCTAGGAAGTGGTTGGAGGCTATAAATACCCCCCAACCACCTCCTTCAATGGCATCCAAGTATTCTGAACATCACATTCATTGCAAGAGCAAAGACAAACACTCCAAGACACATTCAAAGCATTCAATCCAATCCAAGGTCCCAAAATCAACTCTAGTGCTTAGAGGCTTGTGAGAGGATTATTTGTGTTCTTTTGTTGCTCGTGTTGCTTGGATTGCTTTCTCCTTCCCTTTCTTATTTCTCTAAGTGCTTTGTAAAGCTAGCAAGAGACACCTAAGTGTGTGGTGGTCCTTGCGGGGTCTTAGTGACCCAATTGATTAAGGAGAAGGCTCATCCAGTCTAAGTGACCGTTTGAGAGAGGGAAAGGGTTGAAATAGACGCGACCTTTGTGGCCTCCTCAACGGGGACTAGGTTCTTTGGAATCGAACCTCGGTAAAACAAATCACCATGTTCACTTGCTTTGATCTTCGTTTGATTTGTTTGCCCTCTTTCCTCTATCTAAAGTTTCCTTGCTAATATTGATTTGAGTTGCTCACAAACGTCATCCGCATCAATTGAGCAACTCTTAGCAAAAGAAACAATCTTCCACACTCGAATTTAATTCTAACGCTAACCTCGACCTTAGTGTGTGTTTAAGTTTATAAATTTCAGGTTTCACCTATTCACCCCCTCTAGGTGACTTTCAATTGGTATCGGAGCTAGTGCTTCAATAAGAGTAGAAACTCAAAGTGATGTCTGGAGATCACGCCAAGAGGGAGATCGTCACCGGCGACAAGGCCGTAGGCTCGGGAAGGACTCTATTAAGGGAGTCCGGCGACAAGTACAAGGTGGAATTCTCTTCCTCCATCAAGTCACATAGGAAGGGTGACAAGAAGAAAAAGAAAATAAAGAAGGTGGTCTACTACGAGACTGACTCTTCATCACCTTCCACATCAGGCACCGAGTCTACAACTTCGAAGCACCACAAGCACAAGAAGTATAATAAGATGCCTCTTCGTTATCCTCGCATTCCAAAGCACGCTCCTCTACTTTCGGTACCCCTAGGCAAACAACCATATTTTGATGGTGAAGACTATTATATGTGGGGTGATAAAATGAGGCATCATCTAACCTCACTCCACGAAAGCATATGGGATATTGTTGAGTTTGGAGCGCAGGCACCACAGGTGGGCGACAAGGACTACGACTCGGATGAGGCCACCCAAATTAGGCATTTTAACTCCCAAGCAACTTCTATACTCCTTGCCTCCTTGTGTCGAGAGGAGTATAATAAGGTGCAGTGTTGAAAAATGCCAAAGAAATTTGGGACGTCCTCAAAACGGCGCACGAAGGGGACGAGGTGACCAAGATCACCAAGCGGGAGACGATCGAGGGAGAGCTCGGTCGATTCGTCCTCAACAAAGGAGAAGAGCCACAAGCGATGTACAATCGGCTCAAGACGATGGTCAACCAAGTGCGCAACCTTAGGAGCACCAAGTGGGATGACCATGAAATGGTCAAGGTTATTCTAAGATCCCTTGTTTTTCGTAATCCTACTCAAGTTCAATTAATTCTTGGGGATCCTAGATATAAACAGATGTCTCCCGAGGAGGTGATTGGCAAGTTTGTGAGCTTTGAACTTATGATCAAAGACTCTAAACACATTGTTAACTTGGAGCAAGGCGCCACCTCTACACCCGAGTGCAACCCGTTGCATTCAAAGCAATGGAAGAAAAGGAGGAGTCTACACCAAGTAGACTTCCAATTGACACCTCCAAGCTCGACAACGAGGAGATGGCTCTTATTATTAAGAGTTTTCTACAAATCCTCAAGCAAAGTAAGGGGAAGGACTACAAACCCCATTCCAAAAGGGTGTGCTACCGATGTGGTAAGTCCGACCACTTCATTGCAAAAATGTCCATATACTAGTGACAGTGACAGGGACGACGACAAGAAAGGGAAGAAGAAAATGAAGAAGAAGAAATATTACAAGAAGAAGGGTGGCGAGGCGCACATGGGGCGGGAATGGGACTCCGATGAGAGCTCCACCAACTCCTCCTCCGACGAGGACACCGCCAACATCGCCATCAACAAAGGCCTCCTCTTCCCCAACGTCGGCCACAAGTGTCTCATGGCTAAGGACAGCAAGAAGAAGAAGGTACATTATAGAGATACACCCAAATACACTACATCTGATGATGAGGGTAGCTCTAGTGATAATAATGATGATTTAATTTCTCTCTTTGCCAACCTTACCATGGACCAAAAGAAAAAATTAAATGAATTAATAGAAACAATTAACGAGAAGGATGATCTCTTGGAATGCCAAGAGGACTTGCTCGTTAAAGAAAATAAAAAATTTGTTAAGTTGAAAAATTCTTATGCTCTAGAAGTAGAGAAATGTGAAAACTTAACTAAGGAGCTTAGCGTGTGCAATGATTCAATTTCCTGTCTTAGAGATGAGAATGCTATTTTAAATGCTAAGATAGAAGAATTGAATGTTTGCAAATCCTATACATCTACTGTTGAACATGTCACTCTTTGTAATAGATGTAAATATGTTAATATTGAAACTATTGATGATCACCTTTCCATGATTAAAGAACAAAATGGTCACATAGCTAAATTAAATGCTAAAATTGCAGAGCATGAGCTAGAAAATGAAAATTTTAAATTTGCTAGAAGCATGCTTTATAATGGGAGACGCCCTGCATTAAGGATGGTATTGGTTTCCAACAAGGGAGCCAAAGCAACACCAAACTTAATGCCCCCAAGAAACTATCTAATTTTGTTAAGGGTAAGGCTCCCATGGTTTAGGATATAGAGGGCTATATTTTATATCCTGCAAACTATCTTGAGCATAAGATTAGGAAGATTCATGCTAGAAAACCGCACAGTATTTCTCATCATGATTTTATGTATAGAAATGGGGCTTCTAGCTCTAGGCATTCCACTCATATCAAAATGTCTAAAAAGAAAATTGTAAATGCATCAAAAGAGCATGACATTTCATTTAAGACTTTTGATGCTTCTTATGTGCTTACTAACAAATCAGGCAAAGTAGTTGCCAAATATGTTGGGGGCAAACACAAGAGTCCAAAGACTTGTGTTTGGGTACCCAAGGTGCTTGTTTCTAATGTCAAAGGACCCAAGACCGTTTGGGTACCTAAGAACAAGGCCTAAATTTGTTTTGTAGGTTTATGCATCCGGTGGATCAAGTTGGATAATCGATAGCGGGTGCACAAACCACATGACAGAGAAGAAAAGGATGTTCTCCTCATATGAGAAAAATGAAGATCCCCAAAGAGCTATCACATTCGGGGATGGAAATCAAGGTTTGGTCAAAGGTCTGGGTAAAATTGCTATATCTCCTGACCATTCCATTTCTAATGTTTTTCTTGTAGATTCTTTAGATTACAATTTGCTTTCTGTCTCTCAATTATGTAAAATGGGCTACAACTGTCTTTTTACTGATTTGGGTGTTACTGTCTTTAGAAGAAGTGATGATTCAATAGCATTTAAGGGAGTGTTAGATGATCAACTATATTTAGTTGATTTTAATGATAACAAAGCTAAACTAGACACTTGCTTAATTGATAAGACTAATATGGGCTGGCTCTGGCATCATCGACTTGCCCATGTTGGGATGAAGAATCTTCACAAGCTTCTAAAGAGAGAACACATTTTAGGACTAACAAATGTTCATTTTGAGAAAGACAAGATTTGTAGTGCATGCCAAGCAGGGAAGCAAGTTGGAGTCCATCATTGTAAGTGCAATCAACCCTGGTTGAGGGTTTTGGTGATTAAATGACAAAACAAACAGAGTTTCTAATAAGTTTGCTCTAGTATGTATACAGTTATCCTAATGACAGAAGGAGCATAGATTCCATATGTACACAAAAGGGAAAGCACCGCGGAAAAATTCTACATCATATTGCGTGCTTCAAGTGCTTGTGAACAACAACAGTTTAAATTTTACAATTCTTAAGTCATAGGAATCACCGTTCAATTAAGAGGGATCCACAAAATTTGAGTAAGTTAATGCGATGAGCTCAGTCTAAACCTCTTCAAAATCCTCTAAGAAAACATTTTGTTAGATCAAGAATGCTTTTGGAAAAACCACTTTTATTTCCCACTCAGACTTTCCCAAGGTTCTGTTTAGTTTTCTAAAAACCAGCTCAGCCAGTTTGAAAACCAGCTCAACCGGTTTCTGGAAACTGGCTCAACCGATCTAAAAACCGGCTCAACCGGTTTTTGCACTGTTCACCCTGCCTTTTTCTGCTCTGCCAGTCTGCCATGTCAGAAAAGCAGTGCGCAGACTGTTGAAAAACTGGCTCAATCGGTTTTGGGGCCGGCTCAACCGGTTTTGAAACTGGTTCACTCACCAGTTGAGGCAGTCCCTGAACCGAGAACCACTCTGGTGGAAACCGGTTCAACCAGTTTTAGGACCGGCTCAACCAATTTTCAGTCAGAATTCCCCAATGGCCACCAGCTTGTGGGGGCTCCTTTATATACCCGTTGCACTCTCTCTCTTCATTTACTTTGGCCCCATTCACGATTTCTTGGCTGATCTACTCTCAAACAAGAGCATTCACTCCACCTCTCACACCCAAAATCGCATCTCCTTCAATTGATTGAAGGACCCTTGGTGTGAGGTGAAGTTTGTCTAACTCGCTGTTGTTTTTATCTCGATTCTCCCTTTCTCTTCATCTCTCGAGCTCATCGCAAACTTGAATCTTGTGCGGATTTGTTACTCTTGGAACCTTGTGTTCCTTGATGGATAGAGGTTGCTTGGGAGTCTCCAAATTTGTGGACGACCCCAAGAAGTTTGTATCACCCGCTCGTTGAGCTAATTTAAGAAGAGATTGCCTTGACCTTGGTAGTTGGCTTGAGGAGGATTAGGTTTGGAAAAGACCCAGCCCTTTGTGGGCTCCTCAACGAGGAGTAGGACACCTTTGTGGTGGTTGCTGAACCTTGGGTTAAATCGTGTGTTCTTGGTGTGTTCTTGAAAAGTGCTTTAAATGTTGGTCAGTTCATATCTGTTTATATTATGTGCAAATCTTGTGGAACCGGTTCACATCGATTTGTCACCCATTCGAGTGGATTTTCTCTAGGGAAAGTCTTAAGAAAGAATCTCTCATTACTTCGTGATATTTGTTTAACTATTTATCTAATCTAAGTTGAGCAGGTTCAAACTTGTTCAGTTGTGAACAAAATCAGCTGAACCAGTTTGCACCAGTGCAACTTGAATTTGACAGGTGAGAAATTTTAGGTGTAGCCTATTCACCCCCTCTAGGCTACTTTCAATTGGTATCAAAGCTTCGTGCCTCATTTTATGCTTAACCGAGTGAGGTTGCGATCATGTCTACGCAAAGGGACCATGTGGATCCTCTTCTCGAGGAAATTTCTACCACCTCCACTGGTGAAGAAATGGGCCCCAAGGTCCTCGACCTCACCATGAAGATTGCGAAGAAAATGTTCCTCAAAATGAAAGAGGAAGATGCAAAGAAAAAGGCCGAAGAAGAAGAAACAAGACGAAAGGCCGAAGAAGACAGAGGAAAAGGAAAAGTTGAATACAATGATGACTTGGTGGAACTTTTGTTGTCAAGGGTGATGAGCAAGGTAAGTCTCAACATCGAAGGATCATTGACCAAAAGTAAAGGTACCGAATTCAATAAGGTTCAATTTGATTATTCTAGAAATTTTATTCCCAACTTCTTTTCGGCTCCACTCGGGAAGTTACCAACTCTTATTGAGTTGAACTATGACGAGTGGGCCGATAAGATGAAGTTGCATTTAATCGGTGTGCATCCTAGTCTTTGGGAGATTGTTAATATAGGTATGCATAAGCCTACCCAAGTAGAAGAGATGACATCAGAAATGATGCAAGAGGTGCATCGCAATGCTCAAGCAGTGAGCATAATCAAAGGAAGCCTTTGCCCGGAAGAGTACCGGAAAGTTCAAGGAAGAGAAGATGCATGTGGCATTTGGAATATTCTAAAAATGTCACATGAAGGAGATCCCAAAGCTAAAAGAAACATAATTGAAGCTTCGGAAAGCGAACTTGCAAGATATGATTGGTCTAAGGGTGAATCTTTTCAATCGCTCTCTGACCGGTTAATGGTATTGGTCAACAAAATACGAGTGCTTGGTACTGAAGATTGGAGTGAATCGAAGGTCACTAGGCTATTTATGAGAGCCTATAAAGAAAACGACAAGAGTCTGGCAAGAATGATAAGAGATCGAGATGATTATGAGGAGATGACCCCTCATCAACTATTTGCCAAAATTCAACAACATGAGTCCGAAGAAGCCCTAATCAAAACAAGAGACTCACATGCCTTGTTTTCAAATGAGCAAGATTCTTCCAAAAAAGCAGAGACCACAAGTCAAAGAAAGTGGTAGAAACATCAAGCGATGAAGAGAGTTCAAGTGATGAGGACACTGCTATGTTCATCCAGACCTTCAAGAAGTTTGTAAGGAAGAAAGACAAGTATCAGAGAAAAGGAAAGAAGAGGGCATGCTATGAATGTGGCCAAACCGGTCACTTCATAGCGGATTGTCCAAACAAAAAGGAACAAGACGCCAAGAAGGATTACAAAAGGGACAAGTTGAAGAAGGGAGGCAAGAGCAAGGGATACTTCAAGAAGAAGAAGATGTATGGCCAATCTCACATAGGTGAAGAATGGAACTCCGACAAAGAGAGTTCAAGCTCGGAGGAAGAGGAAGAGGTGGCTAATGTCGCCATTCAATCCACCTTGACCTTGCAACTCTTCACCAACCTCTCCAACGACTCCTACACTCCCACTTGCCTTATGGCAAAAGGAGATAAGGTAACCTTATTTAATGATGATTTTACTAATGATGATGATGAACAACTTGCTATGAAAAATAAAATGATTAAAGAATTTGGCTTAAATGGATACAATGTAATCACTAAACTAATGGAGAAGCTAGATAAAAGAAAAGCAACCCTTGATGCTCAAGAAGACTTGCTCATCCTTGAAAAGGAGAGAAACCTAGAGCTTCAAGAATTGTTATCCAATAAAGATGAGATGCTCGAAGTTTTGACTAAGGAAATATCTTTAGTCAAAATAACTATAGAGGATAAAGAAAAAGAAATGGCTAATGTAAAAACCTCCATAGTTAGTCTTGCAAATGAAAAGGATGCACTTGAATCAAGCTTGTTAATCTTAACAGTTCAAAATCAAGAACTCCAAGTGCAACTTGAAAGCTGCAAGAACTTCAACACCTCATCTTTAGCGACAGAGTCTAAGGCTAGCTCCTCAAATAATAATATTTGCAAACATTGTACAAAATATCATGCTTCTTGTTGCTTGACTAACCATGCAAGGAAGGAAAGCTCACAGGTTAAAGTCAAGGAAATATTGAAGAAATGCTCTAGCAATGATGGGTTAAAGAATGTTGAACCTAAGGACAAGTCCTTGAAGCCCAATAATGGGAGAAAGGGGCTTGGGTACAACTCATACAAGGTGAACCCTAGCATAGAGCATAAGTGGTGGAGATCCCCAAGTTCATAGAGGGAACTACCCTATATGATGCCTTGGGGAGGATTCATTCCTCAAATGACAAGTCAACTCAAGTGAAGGTAAACTTGAGTCACACAAAGGATAAGATAAAGGACGTTGTCTGCACAAATGGAGAAAAGTTTAGAGCTCCCATTTCTCACTCTTACCTTTGTGATTATATGTTGACCTTGGATTCAGGTAAACTGGTTGTGAAATATGTGGGTGCCTACACAAAGAGAAAGGTTATGAAAAGGAGTGTGTGGGTACCCAGGGCGATAACTAACACTGCAGGACCCAGTTCAATTTGGGTACCTAAAAGCATAGCTTAAACTTGTTTTGTAGGTCTACTCCTCCGGTGGGTCAAGTTGGGTGCTTGACAGTGGATGTATGAAGCGCCCCCCAATCCTCTAGGACTTAAATGTGATACAATTACTAGTTCCAGGAGGCTAGTAAACACATTTATACATCAGATGATTCCAAATCTGCTTAAACGAGACAAACCTATAAAGGTGGCGATCAACCTTAAGAGTTGGTCCACAACTCGGGACATATCATCAGAGTGGGGCTGAAGTAGCCTGATATACGCAGCGAAGCAAACCAGCGGTCCAACAGCCACATGCAAGGTTGGGAATAGGCGTAACTCTTACCCGATCAGCGATCTCCTTCTCTGAAAAACAACAAATAAGCAAGGGTGAGTACTTATGTACTCAGCAGCCCACCTTCACCCACGGAATGGGGAAATCAGATATAATGCATGGAATATGTGGAGCTTAGGATATTTTGTAGAAATAACAATATTTGATGCAGGGTTATTTTGTAAAACATTTTGTATTTTTTCAAAGCGCATCCTCTCCCAAAAGAGTAGGAAGTTTTTCAATATTAGAACAAAATCCCCTGGACTAAACCATCCATTTATCTCAGCAGTTTCCCACTGGTTTTCATTTTCAAAAACAGCTACTAGACTTCCCGTCCACCATAGCTCACGGCTCAACCGCCGGACCTTTTAAAAACCACTTTTCAAAGCATTTTTAAAAAACAAAACAATAATTGTCAAATCCATGCCATGACTCATCCATATCCGTGGACGCAGACTATTCGAATAGGTTTTCAAACTCTGTGTAGAGGTGTACACTTTACCCACTAGTCTGGTCTCTGCAATCTCACCGACGTGAGATCCGAATGACAAATCTCACTCTTTCCTTGCACGTCCTTACCTTAACTATTATACCGGAAGGTGTCAGGCCACCACCATACCCAAACCAGACAAAACATTCCCCCTCCTTATCCTCTCGATGCTCCCCAGCCATCATAACCCTGGGGTTCGGATCGTACAAGTTCAGATTGAGCGACCGCACATACAGTCTCGAGTGGTTGTACTTGATAAGAGTATAGGTAAGGAGTGATGACAAACCGGTCCTTAGGCGAGAGGGACAATCCTTCATGCTCACACCTAAACCAGCTGAGCCATCACCTTAGGCCCTCCCCTAAACCAGGGAGTCCCTGATCATCCCGCTCAAAGGTGATAAGGGTGACAACCCTTCATCATACCCATTTTGAAAAGCATTTTCTTTTGAAAACTCACACCTTTTCTCAAATCATTTGTAACAAAGATATCAAGGAGTATAAAGATTAATTGCGGCAAGCGGCTGGGTGGCCATAATAACTTGTCTCAAAATCATATTATGCATAAAATAACAGGCTGAGGGTTGTGGTTGAAAAAGCATAGGTAATTTATGCATCAAAGGGATCCAGTGAGCTAGCTGTTGCTTAACCGGTGGAAGGGGTGAGAGCTCGCGGAACTGGCTTCTGGCTCCATAGCCTAGCGTAGACTTGCAGATATGGCCTCCACAAGACGACACGAACGCTCCGATAACTATGCAACATGAACAAGCAAACATACAATCCAGCAAGTATACCAACAAATATTTAGTATAGTGGTCAGAATGGCGATATATGGATGGGTAGAGTCTTGAGCAGAATCTGTGTCATGTGGTGTTGTGATACTACTGGTGGTGGAGCGAAGGTGCTTACCAGGAGGGTGGATTGGAGGCGAAGCGACACTATGTGGTAGCCGGCGGAGCGAGGTAACTGAGTGGGTGGGAGTTTGCCTTGGCTGAGGGTGTTGAGTGTGTGGAGAGGAAGAGGGTAGCTGGGTGTATGTGGTGTAGTACAATAGAGTTCACTGTTGGTGAGAATAGTGGCGGATGAATTATCTAACTTAGTCTGAACAGAGAAATTATAGGCAGAATATAAGACAAGAGTAGTTTGGGAGTTTTCTGGAATATAAACCATGTTTAAGGGATGACATGGTTGGATAGGGAATAATTTGATAAGAATTCAGAAACAAGAATTATTGGAATCTGGGTTTGGAAGCCTGGCTCAAAAGAATCCCAAAGTTAAGCGTGCTCAACTTGGAGAAATCTGGGATGGGTGAACAGATGGAAAGTTCTTACTGGAAGGAAAATCACAGTCACCGGAGTTCGTATTACTAGAATATAGGTCTCGCTGGTCTTAGGTGAGCTGGACAGCATGATGGATTAGTAGTTGAAATTTGGGGTGATCGGATGATCGATGAATAGTAACGATGAATACTAACGATGAATAGCGACGATGAAAAGTAACGATAGATATCATCGATGAATAGCAACAATGATGAATAGTGTCGGTGAATAGTAACAATGAATAGTAACAATGGTGAATAGTAACGGTGAATAGTGATGGTGAATAGTCGTATGAACGAACGATGAATGATGAATAGTGACTATGAACGAACGATGAATAGGAACTATGAACGAACAGACGAACGATCGAATGATCGGACGAACGAACGATCGGAATTTCGGCAGCACAACGGCTGAACAGAGATTATTTGGACGAACAAACGGACGAACGATGAATAGGGACTATGAACGATTGATGAATGACGAATAGGAACTATGAACGAATGATGAACGATCGAATGATCGAATGATCGGAATTTCGACAGCATAACGGCTAAGCAAAGATTATTTGGACGAACGAACGGACGAACGATCGAACGATCGGACGAACGGACGAACGAACCATGAACAATCGGATGAACAAACGAACAAACTAAGAACATGTGGACGAACGATCGAAGAACGACCGGACGATCCTTGTGCTAGTGTCTGCTTGTGTGAGAGGTGGAGTGGGCATGTGGGGGGGAGGGAGAGAGTTGCCATGAAATGGTTTGGGGTGGCCTGAGAGGAGGCCCTTGCCCCTCTATTTATTGGCTCGGTGGGGGGACTAGGGGGATGATGAGAGGATTAGTGAGAGGATGCGAGGATTAGTGGGAGATAAGCATGGATTTGTCTTGTATAAGTGTAATTAGCTTGTAGAGCTCACTGTATGACACCGGAGGCGTACGTATACATATCAACGTATGAGCATGAGGAAAATATTTGGAGAATTATCGGTGGAATATTTGGGCAATATTTCTGGAAAGAATTTGAGGGGGGTCACTAGGGAAATATTTGTAGGATATTTTGAGGAGGATTTTGGAGAGAATATAGACCACTATATTTTATTTGCTAATATCAACTCGCAAACAAACATTTTGAAATGAAATTTAAAAATTCATTTTGAATTTAGAGCGAGTTTGAGAAATTTTCAAGATTTGAATTTTTGGGGTGCTATAGATCTACCCCACTTAAAATGAATCTCGTCTTCGAGATTTAGCTTAGAAGGGTTATGGGTATAGCTTTACTTCAGCTACAAATCTTCCTTATGTAGACTCTTCGAGGAGATGGTACTTCAACAAAATCTGGCCTTTGAGGAGCATCCTGTTGCCAATTGCAAACGCTGATTCTGGCTACTCAAAGATCATCTTCAGGCTTCCAGCTTTTGCTTGGCAGCTAGCTTATTGAATAAGCATCGATGCCAACACGCAAACCTTCCTCTTGCAAACTTACCCATGGATCCTTTCCTTGATTGGTCTTCTGGTGCTTCATCAACGGAACTTGGGTGACCACTTCTCATCCAAAAACTTATATGCTTGGATGATCTGGTCCTCCACAAGCTTGCTACATTCACATGCCTTCTTCTTTTTCTCCATAGCAGGAACTTTCCTGGAACACTACCCCACTTAAAAAGAATGAGGGTAGAACTCTTGAATCTTGGGGATTTGAACTCCTTGAAGTACCTCATAACAAGAGTGTTACGGGGCCTTCTTCTACTGTCGCTGCTTGAGCAGGCTACGGAGAGATGACTGACATAGGGTTGATTTTGGGAGAACCTTCTTCTCATCTTCTCTTCACTATTTTCTTTTCTCTTCTCACTTTTCACTGCCTCTTTCTTTCTCTTTGTTCTTCCCACTGGAGGATTCTATCAAAGAGTATTACCATCATACAGAGGAGGAAACCGAAGACTATGAACCATGTACAACAGTCTTCAACCCAAGAATCACCAAGCATTGTGATCATAGGGGCGAGGGAGTGGAAAATGGATTTGCTTGCGATTTGGCAGAGGGAATTTTATCTGGTGTGTGCTTTGCTCGGGATGGGAACTGAGGGAGCTGGTGGGGGGTTTTATAGGCGAGCGGGGGTGCTCGGGTGCGGAGTGGCGGTGATCGAGCAGGTGCCACGTGGTAGCAGACGCGACATGGGGAGGGGGGTCTGTTGCCGACGACGATGGTGGTGGTGGGTGCGTTGCAAATGGGGGGGCAGCGGTTGTAGTGCGCAAGGAGGCAGGCACGCGTGCGGGGGGCACGGGTGAGTGGTGGGGTCGACGACCCTGATGTTTGTGGTCTCTGGTTCCAAGAATCTTTGCCTCTCTGTATGGTAATAACTTCTTCTATCCTCATTTTCTGTTTACTTTGATTCAGGGGCAGTGCTTTGATTCTCACTGTCGGTCCTTTTGATTGAGCGACTGGACAGGTTCCTTCGGTAGCTTATTCCAGGCTTCAAGGGTAAGCTTCCCAGTATCTTCTTGGGTAAGGCACTTTTTTCTTGAGATGGGTTAAGATGAGAATGGAAGAATAAGGTGAGGATTAGATCTAATTTGTGATCTATGTTTTTATAGAAAAACCTTTCTTAAAAATAAAGAAAACACACAAGCTCAACAATGATAAGCACAAACAAATCAAAAGTTTTGAATATGGGAAGAATAGAGTTTTCCAATCCACGAACTACTCAGATTCAGGGGCTAAGCATAACTACTATTGCTCGGCTCCTGAACTGAGAACTATGCTAAATGCGACTTATGAGCACTAACGTTAAAGCATCACATATGCACTCAAAAGGAGAGAAAACATCAAGCGAAATTCATTTTGAAATGCCCTAGGGGGGCACACAATTAGAGTTTTTCAAAACACGGGCTACACGGTTACCTCTCATACATGCAGGACTCTAGCCAAAGTGAAGAAAAACTTCACTACCCAATGCATACAGAGGACTGGGCATAACTAACTTCAGATCTGGCAGCTTCTCTTCTAGCAAGGTTGGCGCATAACTTCAATCTGAGACATCTCCTGGATGGGTCAAGAGGGAGCTGATGTTGATGACTTCTTCTGGCGACGACTGAGATGGCAGGACGGGGTCAAAGTTTTCTTCAAGCGGGACTAGCTCTTGTAGCTCCTCAGAGGGCAGCAGTGCTAGTGGGGTGATTGCAGCTTCTTCCTTGACCTCAAGGGATGGTGCTGGAATCTTCTTCATGGTGAGGGGCTCAAACAACTCTGGCAGGGGATCTTGGTAGGATTCAGGGTGCTCTTGCTTATCCATAGCCTGAGGGAAGACTGACATTCCTTCCAATACTATGGCTCCTTCCGGGAGTTCCCAAGCCTTCTTCTCTCCTCTGATAGAGATTGGGTGACCTTCAAGAATCTGGGGATCTTCAGCTCTCATGGGTTGAACTAGGTTGGATGAAGTGGGCTCTTGGATTCGCAGGGCTCTAGGTTGGTTCGGGTTACCAAGTAGGCCTCCATCAGCTTCTGGACATGCTCATCCTTGGCTTGCTTTAGGGCTTCAACAGCAATGACTTCATGACTTTCCAAGGCAGTTGCACGGGCTTGAGCTGAGGTGAGATCCACATGGAGCTTACAGTTGCGCTTCTCTACATCTTCTGCTCGGGCAATCATCTGACGGTGGTGCTGAGCCAAGAAATCATACTGTGCATCTAGGGTGAGCAGGTATACAGTGAGGTACACGACTATGGGGTCGTCCTCAAGCAGCTGCTGCCCTTCCAATGCACGCATCCTGGCCATCCAAACAGGACCGTCTCTCTGAAAGGGCGAAAAGAATCTGAGCGGAGTGTCGGCCACTTCCTCTTCATAAATTTGACACAGGGCCCTCAATGCCTTCCGAGCGACGACTTAGCAGGTGTCTTTGAATCTATGCCCCATAGCAGTGACACTCCATTCCACATGGTGCGGACTGGATCCAATGTATACAGTCACGACACACTTCTTTGTGCCATGCTCGATGAATTCACGACCATCATACTCTGGCTGGCTCCTGATTCCGAGGCGAGCTGTTGAAAGGGAAATGTGCCCTTGGGCCTTTTCTATAAGATTTTGGTGATTAAGTGCTCCACACAAAATGCTTTGAGTGATATTTGTGCCAAAGACTCAAGAAGTGCAAAACAAGATTAAAGGTATGTTTCTAGACTTAGTCCATTGTTTTGAAGACTAATGTGTTGTGTATAAGTGCTAGAAATAGGAGAAATCACTTTGGAGATAAGTTGGCTGTTTTCAGCCTATGGCTGCTCGGTCTGGGTGCACCGGACTGTCCGGTGGTGCACCGGACAGTGTCCGGTGTGCCAGGACCAGTCCAGATGAACAGCCTGCTCTTGGGTCTCGACGGCGGCATACGGCTATAAATCACCGGACTGTCCGGTGGTGCACCGGACTGTCCGGTGAGTCGTCTACGGCGAAGTCGCCGCTCTCGGGAAACCAGTCAATAGCGTACGGCTAAAAATCACCGGACTGTCCGGTGGTGCATCGGACTGTCCGGTGAGCCAACGGTCAGCCGGGCCAACGGTCGGCCACGCAATCCGCGCGTGACGCGTGGCTGAGACAACGGTCGGATGGGGGCACCGGACTGTCCGGTGTGCACGGGATAGTGTCCGGTGCGCCAACGGCTCCAAATCTTCAACGGTCGGCTACGCCAAATTAGGAAAGCAATCTGCACCGGACTGTGAACAGTGCCTGTCCGGTGGTGCACCGGACTGTCCGGTGCGCCACCCGACAGAAGGCAAGAATTGCCTTCCTGGATTGCTTCCAACGGCTCCTAGCTGCCTTGGGGCTATAAAAGGGGCCCCTAGGCACATGGAGGAGTACACCAAGCATTCTTTGATCAACTCTAAGCACCAAGACTCCATTTCCGCGCATTTGATTCTTTGTGATAGCAACTAGAGCTCCATTTGAGTAGAGAACTCTTCGAGTTGTGTTGCGAGCTCAAGTTGTGACTTGTGTGCGTGTTTGTGCTCTGATTTTGTGTCTTGTGTGCGTTGCTCTCCCTCCCTTACTTCCGTGTTTCTTTGTGATCATCATTTGTAAGGGCGAGAGGCTCCAAGTTGTGGAGATTCCTCGCAAATGGGAGATAGTAAACGAAAGCAAAAACACCGTGGTATTCAAGTTGATCATTGGATCACTTGAGAGGGGTTGAGTGCAACCCTCGTCCGTTGGGACGCCACAACGTGGAGTAGGCAAGTGTTGGACTTGGCCGAACCACGGGATAAACCACTGTGCCTCTCAGTGTTGATTTCTTTGTGGTTATCGTGTTTAGCAAGAACTCCTCTCTAGCCACTTGGCTTTATTGTTCTAACACTTAATCAAGTTTGTGACTGCGAGTTTTAAGTTTTTACAGGATCACCTATTCACCCCCCTCTAGGTGCTCTCAATTGGTATCAGAGCCGTTCTCTTCACGCAAGGGATTAACCGCCCAAAGAGATGGATCCTAAGGGAAAGGGGATGGTGGTCAACGATAAGGAGAAGGTGTCCACCTTCAACGAGCCAAGAGACAATAAGCCCACTGACTCTAGCTCGAGTCACAAAAAGAAAGACGGGAAGAAGAAGAGGCGCATCAAGAAGATAGTCTACTACGACAGCGACGAGTCTTCTTCTTCCCAAAAGGACGACGACGACTACAAGAAAAAGAAAACGGTCAACTCAAACTTTTCTTTTGATTACTCTCGTATTCCGCATAATTCAAATGCACATTTGCTTTCCATTCCTATTGGTAAACCTCCACACTTTGATGGAGAGGACTACGGATTTTGGAGTCATAAAATGCGTAGCCACTTGTTCTCTCTTCATCCAAGTATATGGGAGATAGTAGAGAATGGAATGCAATTTGATAGTACGGATAATCCCATGTTTATTAATGAACAAATTCACAAAAATGCACAAGCTACCACTGTTCTTTTAGCATCCTTGTGCAGGGAAGAGTACCATAAGGTGAGCGGCTTGGATAACGCCAAGTAGATTTGGGACACCCTCAAGATCTCGCATGAGGGGAATGATGTCACCATGCTGACCAAGATGGAGTTGGTGGAGGGCAAACTAGGGAGGTTCGCAATGATCAGGGGGGAGGAGCCAACCCAAACATACAACAGACTCAAGACCCTGGTCAACAAAATAAGGAGCTATGGAAGCACGAGATGGACGGACCATGACGTCGTCCGGCTTATGCTAAGGTCCTTCACTGTCCTTGATCCTCATCTTGTAAACTCTATACGTGAAAATCCTAGGTACACCAAGATGACGCCCGAGGAAATACTCGGAAAGTTCGTAAGCGGGCGAATGATGATCAAGGATGCAAGATATGTTGATGAGGCGTTGAATGGCCCAATGCAAATCCACGAGCCTCAAACCGTTGCTCTCAAAGCAACAAGTAGCAGGGAGACGCTACCTAGCAAGGTGGCGCAAGTTGAGGCGGCCGGGCTTAACGAGGAAGAAATGGCCCTCATCATCAAGCGCTTCAAGACGGCACTAAAGGGTCGCAAGGAGCATCCCAACAAGAACAAGACGAAGGGAAAGCACTCCTGCTTCAAGTGTGGTAAGTATGGTCATTTTATAGCTAATTGTCTCGACAACACTAATGACCAGGAACAAGAGAAAGGCGGGAAGAGGGAAAAGAAGAAGGCCTACAAGAAGGCGAAGGGCGAGGCACACCTCGACAAAGAGTGGGACTCGGATTGTTCGTCGTCCGACTCCGACGACGAAGGACTCGCCGCGTCGGCCTTCAACAAATCGTCACTCTTCCCCAACGAGCGCCACACGTGCCTAATGGCAAAAGAAAAGAAGGTAATCACTAGAGAAACTCCTAAGTACTCTACTTCTAGTGATGAGGACTCTAGTGATGATGAAATTGATTACACTAGCTTGTTTAAAGGATTAGATAGAGCAAAAGTAGAAAAGATCAATGAATTGATTGATGCTCTAAATGAAAATGATAGACTTTTAGAAAAGCAAGAGGATCTTTTATATGAAGAACATGATAAAGTTGTAAGTGTGCAAAAGTCTCTCGCTTTAGAAGTTAAAAGAAATGAAATGCTTTCATGTGAAATTTCTACTTGTCATGAGACTATTTCTAGTTTAAAGAGCATTAATGATGATTTAAATGCTAAATTAGTAGAAGCAAATAAGACTAGTTCTCATGTGGAACATGTAGTAATTTGCAATAGGTGTAAGGATTTTAATGTTGATGCTTGCAATGAACATTTAATTTCCATTTCTAAATTAAATGATGAAGTAGCTAGTATTAATGCCCAACTTAAGACTAGCAAAAATGATTTTGATAAACTAAAATTTGCAAGGGATGCCTACACTAGTGGTAGACACCCCTCTATTAAGGATGGGCTTGGCTTTCGAAGGGAAGCTAAGAACTTAACATGTCATAAGGCTCCCATCTCTGCCAAGGAGAAAGGGAAGGCCCCTATGGCTAATAGTGTTCATAAAAATCATGCTTTCTTGTATCATGTTAGGAAATATTCTAGGAATGCTCATCATAATAGGAGTTTTAATGCTTTTGACTCTCATGCCATGATTGCTTCAAGTTCAAACTTTAATGGTAGATCTAGGAGGAATTTTGTGTCTCATGCTCCTAGGAAAGTGTATAATGGATCTACCACTGTTTTTCATGCTTGCAATGCTAAATTTGTTCTTTCATATAAAAATGAAAAACTGACTGCTAAAAAGGTGGGGGCCAAATGCAAGGGAGACAAGACTTGCATTTGGGTCCCTAAGGCTATTATAACTAACCTTGTAGGACCCAACAAGAGTTGGGTACCTAAAACCCAAGCCTAATTTGCCTTGCAGGTTTATGCATCCGGGGGCTCAAGATGGATTATCGACAGCGGATGCACAAACCACATGACGGGGGAGAAGAAGATGTTCACCTCCTACGTCAAGAACAAAGATTCCCAAGACTCAATCATATTCGGTGACGGGAATCAAGGCAAAGTTAAAGGACTAGGAAAAATAGCTATTTCTTCCGAGCATTCCATATCTAATGTGTTTTTAGTAGAATCGCTCGGATATAACTTGTTGTCCGTTAGTCAATTATGTAATATGGGTTACAATTGCTTATTTACAAACGTAGATGTGTCCGTCTTTAGAAGGAGTGATGGTTCATTAGCTTTTAAGGGTGTACTAGACGGCAAACTCTATTTAGTTGATTTTTCGAAGGAGGAGGCCGATCTAGATGCATGCTTAATCGCTAAGACTAGCATGGGCTAGCTGTGGCATCGCCGTCTAGCACATGTGGGGATGAAGAACCTTCACAAGCTTCTAAAGGGAGAACATGTGTTAGGTCTAACAAATGTAACTTTTGAAAAAGATAGACCTTGTGCAGCTTGTCAAGCAGGGAAACAGGTGGGAAGCGCTCATCACAACAAGAATGTGATGACTACATCAAGACCTCTGGAGCTACTGCATATGGACCTCTTCGGACCCGTCGCCTATCTTAGCATCGGGGGAAGTAAGTATGGTCTTGTTGTTGTTGATGATTTTCCTGCTTCACTTGGGTATTCTCTTTGCAGGATAAATCAGAAACCCAAGGGACCCTCAAGCGCTTTCTAAGGCAAGCTCAAAACAAATTTGAGCTCAAGGTGAAAAAGATTAGAAGCGACAACGGGTCCGAGTTCAAGAACCTTCAAGTGGAGGAGTACCTTGAGGAGGAAGGAATCAAGCACGAGTTCTCCGCTCCCTACACACCACAGCAAAATGGTGTGGTAGAGAGGAAGAACAGGACGCTTATAGACATGGCGAGGACGATGCTTGGAGAATTCAAGACGCCCAATCGGTTTTGGTCGGAAGCTGTGAACACAGCTTGCCACGCTATAAACCGAGTCTACCTTCATCGCCTCCTCAAGAAGACGTCATACGAGCTTCTAACCGATAACAAACCCAACGTTTCTTATTTTCGAGTTTTTGGGAGTAAATGCTACATTCTGGTGAAGAAAGGTAGAAATTCAAAATTTGCTCCCAAAGCTGTAGAAGGGTTTTTGTTAGGTTATGACTCAAATACAAAGGCGTATAGAGTCTTCAACAAATCATCGGGTTTGGTTGAAGTCTCTAGCGACGTTGTATTTGATGAGACTAATGGCTCTCCAAGAGAGCAAGTTGATCTTGATGATGTAGATGAGGATGATGTTCCAACGGATGCAATTCGTACCATGGCAATTGGAGACGTGCGACCACAGGAACACAAGGAGCAAGATCAACCTTCTTCCTCAATGACGGTGCACCCCCCAACTCAAGATGACGAACAGGTCCCTCAATTAGAGGCGTGTGATCAAGGGGGAGCACAGGATGTTGAAGATGAGGAGGAAGAAGTACCACAGGCCCCTCCAACTCAAGTTCGAGCGATGATTCAAAGGAATCATCCCGTCGACCAGATTTTGGGTGACATTAGCAAAGGAGTAACCACTCGCTCTAGATTAGCTAATTTTTGTGAGCATTACTCTTTTATCTCTTCTATTGAGCCTTTCAGGGTAGAAGAGGCCTTGCTAGATCCGGACTGGGTGTTGGCCATGCAGGAAGAGCTCAACAACTTCAAGCGAAATGAAGTTTGGACACTGGTGCCGCGTCCCAAGCAAAATGTTGTGGGAACCAAGTGGGTGTTCCGCAACAAACAGGACGAGCACGGGGTGGTGACAAGGAACAAGGCTCGACTTGTGGCAAAAGGTTATGCCCAAGTCACAGGTTTGGACTTTGAGGAGACTTTCGCTCCTGTGGCTAGGCTAGAGTCGATTCGTATTTTGTTAGCCTATGCCGCTCACCATTCTTTTAGGTTGTTCCAAATGGATGTGAAGAGTGCTTTCCTCAACGGTCCAATCAAGGAGGAGGTGTACGTGGAGCAACCCCCTGGCTTTGAGGATTAACGGTACCCCAACCACGTGTGTAAGCTCTCTAAGGCGCTCTATGGACTTAAGCAAGCCCCAAGAGCATGGTACGAATGCCTTAGAGACTTTTTAATTGCTAATGCTTTCAAGGTTGGGAAAGTCGATCCAACTCTTTTCACTAAGACTTGTGACGGTGATCTATTTGTGTGCCAAATTTATGTCGATGACATAATATTTGGTTCTACTAACCAAAAGTCTTGTGAAGAGTTTAGCAGGGTGATGACACAGAAATTCGAGATGTCAATAATGGGCGAGTTGAACTACTTCCTTGGATTCCAAGTGAAGCAACTCAAGGACGACACCTTTATCTCTCAAACGAAGTACACGCAAGACTTGCTCAAGCGGTTTGGGATGAAGGACGCTAAGCCCGCAAAGACTCCAATGGAAACCGACGGACATGTCGACCTCAACAAAAGAGGTAAGTCCGTCGATCAAAAGGCATACCGGTCTATGATAGGGTCTTTACTTTATTTATGCGCTAGTAGACCGGATATTATCCTTAGCGTACGCATGTGTGCTAGATTTCAATCCGACCCAAGGGAGTGTCACCTTGTGGCCGTTAAGCGAATTCTTAGATATTTAGTTGATACGCCTTGCTTCTGGATCTGGTATCCAAAGGGGTCTACCTTTGACTTAATTGGATACTCAGACTTCGACTATGCTGGATGTAAGGTCGATAGGAAGAGTACATTAGGGACGTGCCAATTCCTGGGAAGGTCCCTGGTGTCCTGGAGTTCTAAGAAACAAACTTCCGTTGCCCTATCCACCGCTGAGGCCGAGTACGTTGCCGCAGGACAGTGTTGCGTGCAACTACTTTGGATGAGGCAAACCCTCCAGGACTTTGGCTACAATCTGAGCAAAGTCCCACTCCTATGTGACAATGAGAGTGCAATCTGCATGGCGGACAATCCTGTTGAACACAGCCGCACAAAGCACATAGACATCCGGCATCACTTTTTGAGAGACCACCAGCAAAAGGGAGATATCGAAGTGTTTTATGTAAGCACCGAGAACCAACTAGCCGATATCTTTACCAAGCCTCTAGATGAGAAGACCTTTTGCAGGCTGCGTAGTGAGCTAAATGTCTTAGATTCGTGTAACTTGGATTGATATAGAGCATACATGTGTTTTATGCCTTTGATCATGTTTCATTATGCATTTTATTGCTTATTTATGGTGCTCAAGTTGTGCAAGGGATCCCCCGGACCTCACAAGTCCATGTGTGAATGATGCACATATTTAGGGGGAGAAATGCTACAACTTGACCCTTCGAGACTAACCGTGTGCTTGAGTTTTCTTAATGTAGTCTCAAAGGAGGATTGAAAGGGAAAAGGTGAACTTCGACCATGCAAGACTTCCACTGCACTCCGATGAGAGGGTAATTTACTCCAAGTTCATCTCCGTGCTCTTATTGCCTTTTTACTCTTAATTGAAGATTTTGGTGAGGAAATGAGGTTTAAGGGCCAATAATGATCCCGTTTTGGTGCTTAATGCCAAAGGGGGAGAAATTAAGGCCAAAGCAAGAAATGGATCAGCTACCACTTGAGAATTTTGAAAATAGTAGAGTTAGAGCTCTTGTTTTGTCAAAATACTCTTATTGTCTCTTATTGTCAAAAGTTGGTCTCTTGTGGGGAGAATGGTTGATTATGGAAAAAGGGAGAGTTTTTGAATCTTTGATCAATTTCTCTTAGAATACCTCTCTCTATGCCTCAACAAGTGATTTTGACTTAGAGATAGGAAATTGAGTTTGATTTGCAAAAACAAACCAAGTGGTGGCAAAGAATGATCCAAATATGCCAAATTTGAATCAAAAACAAATTTTTGTTCTCATTTGCACAGATGTTGCACTTCTTTAGTTGCTTTTTGTTGTGTTGGCATAAATCACCAAAAAGGGGGAGATTGAAAGGGAAATGTGCCCTTGGGCCATTTCTATAAGATTTTGGTGATTAAGTGCTCCACACAAAATGCTTTGAGTGATATTTGTGCCAAAGACTCAAGAAGTGCAAAACAAGATTAAAGGTATGTTTCTAGACTTAGTCCATTGTTTTGAAGGCTAATGTGTTGTGTATAAGTGCTATAAACAGGAGAAATCACTTTGGAGATAAGTTGGCTGTGCTCAGCCAATGGCTGCTCTGTCTGGGTGCACCGGACTGTCCGGTGGTGCACCGGACAGTGTTCGGTGTGCCAGGACCAGTCCAGATGAACAGCCTGCTCTCGGGTCTCGACGGCGGCTGTTGGGGGCCTTCGGCTCCCGAAGGTCCTCAAGAAACATAATTTGATAATATTTTCCAAGTGTAATATGTGAACAGGCACCTTCGGAACAGGCATCTTCGGAGTCAGGTTGCGAATGGCCAAGACGAAGCATGACTGGAATGAAAAACGATCATGATGAAGGATAAGGCGATCACGAAGCTATATGCAGAAAGGCTTCGGTAGAACGACAGAAAAGAAGAACCGACTTAAAGATGAAAGGCCAAATTGGACCTCGAAGAATTAATGTAGTTATTGATAAATGTAAAGGGCATCTATGTAATTTTACACGGGCTGCGACCCGTGTCTATAAATAGGTGAACAGTACTCCCGTACTGTTCACGTTGACTTGGCATACGCTTTTTCGTATCACCTTTGTACCTTTACTTTTCATCAACCCGAAGGTACATTTGTAATTCAATTTTATAAATTTAATAATGGAAATATATCGATGGTAATACTGGTATTATCATTCGCACATTATGTATACTTGCTCTATTTTTATCATTTATTAACTTAACGAAGATCTTTTCTTTTGTAACCTTCGTCCGAGATTCGTTATACCCGAAGGGATATAACGTTTCTAAGGACGAAGGAGCTCGACATCTAACACTTTTATGTTGCCTTGTTCTTAATTCATAGCATTTGAGAACAAGCCCCCAACATTGGCGCCCACCTCCGGTCAACTCACTTCCACTTTTTGGGTTTTTGAAAAACTTCGGCAAGCGTCACCTTCGTCATGCCGCCGAAAAAAGCTTCAACGACAGGGGCTGCCACTCTGCAGCCGCTGGACCCCAATCAGGATGTCGTCTCTCTTAGGGAGGCCCGAAGCCAGAAGAGGAAGGCCATCAGTCCAACGCCTCCGGAAGACGACTTGGACCAAGAAATACAAAAAATGGAGATGCTCCATCAACAGGTTCAATGGAAGAAGGAGAAGATGGCTTGTCTAGCTGATCTCCAAAAGCAGATAGATGAAGCCTCTGAAGAGCTTCGACATCTCGCTCAAGATGACCAGAATCAAAGGCCCCCGCGCAGAGAGCTTCATCAAGAGGGTTTCTACAACGAGGATGACTGGTATGAAGATTTCCATCACGGAAATTTTGCTTTTGATGATGCTTCTCCCTTGTCAACAGAACTGCAGGCTGTTCCTTGGCCACAGTCTTACAAGCCGCCTCAGCTCCCCATGTACGACAGTCATTGAGACCCGAAACAATTCTTGATGAGCTATGAGGCAACTATATCTTCGTACGGTAGCAACACGGCGGTCATGGCAAAGTCCTTCGTCATGGCTGTCAGGAGCGTTGCACAAACTTGGTACTCTTCCCTTAGGCCAGGGACAATCACCTCATGGCAAAAGCTGAAGGATATGCTGATAACCAGCTTCCAAGGGTTTCAGACGAAGCCAGTCACTGCTCAAGCTTTATTCCAGTGCACACAGGATCACGAAGAATACCTTCAGGCATATGTCCGAAGGTTCCTACGTCTGAGGGCACAGGCACCAACAGTGCCCAATGAAATTGTCATTGAGGCCATGATCAAGGGGCTTCGGCCAGGACCTGCAGCTCAGTACTTTGCCAGGAAGCCTCCTCAAACTCTGGAGAAGCTGCTCCAGAAGATGGACGAGTACATTCGCGCTGACAATGATTTTCGCCAAAGAAGGGAGGAAGCTCTTAGGTTCTCTGAAATGACTAGGGGCTTCGGAGGAAGATTTTATCCAAGGCACGTCAGGTCAATTCATAATTCTACTCAAAACGACGACAAAGGGAGTCAACAGCAAAGGCCACAGTGCTCCTCGCAAGCTTCGGGGCAACAGCAAAGTTCCTTCCGGCCGCCAGCGCCAAGGGGCAGAGGCGCCAGGGGCTTCGGGGGAAGATTCGGGGATCAATCAAGAAAAATATATTGCTTATTCTGTGGTGAGGGTAAGGGCCACACCACCAGGATGTGTCACATTACCATCCAGAAGCAAAAGGAGTTAGTAGAAGCTGCTGCACAACAGAACCAGCCGAAGCAGGTCATGCATACTGCTTCGTACCATTTGCCTTATATTCCAGAATATGTAGGCAATCACCCAGCAGCCTCTGTTGCTTCGGCAAGCCAGCCCCAAGCTTCTTGGCAACAGCTTCCACCGCCACCACCAATACAACGAGCTTCGCAGCCAGAAGGGAGCCAGCACTCTCACCCCTAGAGTGACTTGAGAGAAGAATCCGAAGCTCGCACAGTCAATAGCACTGTGCCAGAGTCGAAGCACATTTATTGATAAATATCCTACCAAAACAACAGTTTTTCACATTTTTACATCCAGTATTACCTTTTTGTTAATAAGGAACAATTATGGGAAGTCTAAGTGTCTTTTATCATTTTCAATTTCTTGTAATACTTTCTCCATAGGCTTGAGTTGCCGAAGTTTACGAATTTATGGTGGCATGAAGAACCGTTGTATTGTCAGAAGTTTTTTATAACGGACACAGTGCAAATTGTTCGAAATAGTAAAAAGTCGTTCCTAAAGGAGCGCAGAGTAAGTTTTCTGAGCTTACAGCGAAAAGTCAGCGCTGATTCCGCCGAAAGTAAAAGGCGAAGAAGCTCCTAAGGGAGGCTTACAGCGAAAAATAAACGCTGATTCCGCCGAAAGTAAAAGGCGAAGAAGCTCCTAAGGGAGGCTTACAGCGAAAAATAAACGCTGATTCCACTGAAAGTAAAAGGCGAAGAAGCTCCTAAGGGAGGCTTACAGCGAAAAGTCAATGCTGATATAAAAAGTGTGTGTGCTCTATTACAGGGATATGTATCTCTCGCACAAATGTCATTTTGCATAACATAACATCATCACATCATTCTGCATAACATAAGCATCATGCAGCATATTGCATGTGAAACAACAAGTGGATACAGTATTGATCTTTGGAGAATATTTTGGAAAAGAGAAAATCATACTAAAGCACAAGGCAAGTCGAGAAGAAGTGTAGCTTCACTACAGAGGCAACAAAAAACTTTTCTATAGCTTCGGAGTATATTTCACGAAGCTTGGATAATCTTCACCAGCGAAGTATGCAATTTCTTGTGATATAAGATTTTCTTCACGAAGCATGAAAAGAAGGGAAGGTGTTTTTTCACCGAAGGCTCAAAAAATGGTATGTATGCAGGATTTCATGCATCGTAAAGAATTAAAACTGTGCATGGTTTATATATTACATTCAAAGTTACAATATATTACATACGTTACGTTCCAAATGTTTTTACAGTAGCATTTAATCCTCTTTAAGAACTATTTCTGCAGCTTCGTTCAGTAGCTGGTCAACAACTTTGTCCATAATGGCTTCGGCCATTTTTCTAATTTCATCGTCCCCTTTCGGGTGGGGGCCCGGAGATGCCTCAGCAGGTTCTGAGCGAAGAGAAGATACGGCTATATTACTATTACAAACCGTGAACAAAGTTTAGAATCAAAAATTACAACATAATAAAAATCACTAATTAATACCTAATTGCCCTTCGGGCTCTGTACTCTTTTCGGCAGCCGCCGCTACTTGTCTAGCATCATGGATGCCTTTTTCACTCTTTTGAATAATTTCTTGTGCCATTTCTCGGCCGCCGTTGTCCCAGATATCGGTGAAAAATTTTCCGCCGATCATGCTTGCTTTGGCTGAGGGATCTTTAATGTCTTCAGAGGACAAGGTAGCTTCGGATTGCGCTAAAGATTTCACATGCTCACAACCTTTCTTCTCCAAAACAGTAGCAATTTCTCTAGCACCCGAAAAAGCACATATGTCTTCGCGGCTATTCAGGATTTCTTCGAAGGCCTCAGCTTCGTTACTGATCCATTCCATCGGACCTTCAGGGTTGCCCCTTGAGAAATTCTCTTCGCTAGAGAATGCGCCAACGTTGGAAAAGCTGGATTTTATCTTCTTAACGCACTCTATAGATTTAACATAGCGTCTTCTCTGAGAAGCACGAAGCTCTTTAACATTAATTTCCAAATGATCTGCCCATTGATCACTCAACTCTCGTTTTGTTTCTTCAAGTGAGCGTTCCTCTTTGGCTCGGGCTAGTTGTCTACGAAGATCTTCGATTTCACGCCTCTGAGCTTCGGCTTGAGTTTTAGAGTTGGCTTCGTCCTCCTTCATTTTTTCCACTAATGTAAGTAAAATTCTGTCCTTCTCCAAGGCTTCGCTTCTTAGCCTTATAACCTCTGTTCGAAGGTTGTTGAGAGCAATGGTGCAGCTCTCGTCTTCAGCATTCTTCTGTGCCCTTAAGGCATTGCTGAGAATTAAGCCCTATTCAAAAAGAATGAATAGTTTAACATAACAGTAAAGGACTCATTCAAAATCTACAAAATTCAAAATTTACAATCTCCGTACCTTCAGACTGTTATACGCAAGACTATCCGCAAGATCCTCCTTCGTCATGGCGCAAAGGCCAGCTTCGAGTTTTGGGAACCCCATGCTTCTAGCCATCTCCCGGCACACGGATAATTCTTTATTATCTGGGAGACAGTACAAGAAGTCATCTTCGTCTGTCCCATTGAACACTACGACCCCCTTTGGATACTTCAGTTCTTAGGCATAGTGATTGGCTTCAAAAACCTCTTCTTCAGATAGTTTTTTCCCCGAAGCATGTCGCACAATATAATCATGTATTTTGGAAGATG
Organism: Zea luxurians; assembly: GCA_029449295.1. Taxonomy (NCBI): domain Eukaryota; kingdom Viridiplantae; phylum Streptophyta; class Magnoliopsida; order Poales; family Poaceae; genus Zea; species Zea luxurians. The sequence goes on along the minus strand of JAOPSE010000011.1, from coordinate 94,338,527 downwards.
CTTCAGGGGTGGCAGTGCCAATTTCCTCAATCAGAATTGGTTCTGTTATTTTTGCTTCTTCAGTTTCTAAACTTGCCTTTGACATTTTTTCGACCTCCAAAGGTTGTATCTTGGTGGATTCCGAAGGCCTAGCTTCAGTTTCAAATTCCTGTCTTGAAGCTTCAGCAGCAAAGGCTTCAGTAGACACTTCAACAGTTTTCTTTGGAGTTATGCTTGAAGATTTAATTGTCTCCAAAACATCCAGCACATTAACCATCCTTTTTCTTTTCGGGGTTGCTGTTAGCCCCTTCTAGCTTTTAGCTGCCTCAGATCTCTCTTTTCCTGTTTCTTCTGCTGCTGGTGCTTCGGCCATTTCTTCGGATTTTGGTGCTGTAGTTGGTTCCCTGGCTTCAGTGGCCGAAGAAGCCTCGCCAATAAACTCGGGCACTGTGGCCGGCTCAATACAGCGTGGAGGGTGTGTGGACACTTTTACCTTCTTCCTCTTCGGCGCTGGTTCCCCGGGAGCAGCCGAAGCAGTGTCTTTTGTAGGAGAAGCATTTTTCTCTTTTGACCTCGCATCGGATAATGGTAGTCAGGATAGATAAATCCAATTGCATCAAATACTCGGTTGAGTCTCTTCTTTTTCCGGCCTCCGAAGGCCGCTGATAATGCAGTGTTTTCGGCCTTCGTGTATGCCCCGAGCAATTCATCACTTACATTCTCAATGCTTTTTAGCCAATCGTCATCCGGTTCAACAAACTTATCTCCATACTTGAATGTGTATTTCAGCCTGATTAGTCCACCCTCGTCAGTTTCTTTAACGCTCTCCTTCGGCATTTCCCAGTCATCTACAAGTGGCCACAACCTGAAGGCAATGTGCTCTTGCATTAAATCCCTGGTCCCAATAAAAGAGCAGACCACCCCGAAGGCCCTCTGACATTCCTCAGCTGCTTCATCCATTTCCACCTTTGGTTTCCGAAGTCCAAAGCGCTGCCAAATAGGGCGCATGATGATATCCTTGATATCTTCTCGAACCTTCAAATCGTTCTTCACATAGAACCATTCCTTCATCCATTCCCCAGGCCATCTCTTCCGAAAGGTTGGCACGGGACAGCTTGACCCAGAGCGGGCGCCGAAGCTATAGCAACCAAAATTATTATGATATTGCTCTTTACCCCAGGGTTTCGTCTCATATATTAGCTCGTGTATATTGCAAAAGCTTTTTGCACTTGGTTCCAGGCCCTGGCTCCTCACCGCCCAGACGAAGATTCCCAATCTTATCACTGCCTCGGGGGTAAGTTGATGAAGGTAAATTTGATATATTTTCAGAACTTCTACCACAAACCTGCTCAGAGGGAATCGCAGCCCAGCCTTTAAAAAGCTTCGGAAGATCACGACCTCATTATCTTCGGGGGTCGGCGTAGTTTTTTCTCCGTCATCTGCCCTTACGACGGATATATCTCGGAAATATCTCCCCCTCATATTTTCAAGGTGACTCTGCTTTATAGTTGATTTTCCGAAGTTTGAGTGGCTGGGCCGCCACGGGCGATCTTCGGAGTCCTCCCCACCACTATCCACATCATAACTATCACTGTCGCCAGTATCTTCAGATAAACCCTCCAAAGCTTCCTTGACAATCTTTTCCGTATTGGTCTTCGACATTGACTCAAGAAAACCCAAGTGCATTTCCTCCGAAAGGCTTAGCTTCGAAGCACCAGCAACTGTCTTATCTTCAGACATTTTTGCGAATGCTGGCAAACTAGACTTGAAACCGAAGCTTAAAATTTCAAGACCGAGCAGATGCTGGGTGCACAGGCTAAAAGCTGGGTGAGTAAAAAGCAGGTGGCAAGAGGGCGTGCCAAATAAACTCGCGTTGGGCTCGTATTTATACACCAGTATGTCGAAAACTGGAGGGCCCCGCTTGCCAATGACTGTTGCTATTCTAGCAAGAGGAAGGTGTTTTTTCGGACCTTCGGCTTAAAGCCTTCGTCCATGTCGCAATATGAATTTATCTTAATAAATTGATATTGCGAGGGGCTACTGTTGGGGGCCTTCGGCTCCCGAAGGTCCTCAAGAAACATAATTTGATAATATTTTCCAAGTGTAATATGTGAACAGGCACCTTCGGAACAGGCATCTTTGGAGTCAGGTTGCGAATGGCCAAGACGAAGCATGACTAGAATGAAAAACGATCATGACGAAGGATAAGGCGATCACGAAGCTATATGCAGAAAGGCTTCGGTAGAACGACAGAAAAGAAGAACCGACCTAAAGATGAAAGGCCAAATTGGACCTCGAAGAATTACTGTAGTTATTGATAAATGTAAAGGGCATCTATGTAATTTTACACGGGCTGCGACCCGTGTCTATAAATAGGTGAACAGTACTCCCGTACTGTTCACGTTGACTTGGCATACGCTTTTTCGTATCACCTTTGTACCTTTACTTTTCATCAACCCGAAGGTACATTTGTAATTCAATTTTATAAATTTAATAATGGAAATATATCGATGGTAATACTGGTATTATCATTCGCACATTATGTATACTTGCTCTATTTTTATCATTTATTAACTTAACGAAGATCTTTTCTTTTGTAACCTTCGTCCGAGATTCGTTATACCCGAAGGGATATAACGTTTCTAAGGACGAAGGAGCTCGTATCTAACACTTTTATGTTGCCTTGTTCTTAATTCATAGCATTTGAGAACAAGCCCCCAACAGTGGCATACGGCTATAAATTACCGGACTGTCCGGTGGTGCACCGGACTGTCCAGTGAGTCGTCTGCGGCGAAGTCGCCGCTCTCGGGAAACCAGTCAACAGCGTATGGCTAAAAATCACCGGGCTGTCCAGTGGTGCACCAGACTGTCCGGTGAGCCAACGATCGGCCGGGGCAATGGTCGACCGCGCAATCCACGCGTGACGCGTGGCTGAGCCAATGGTCGGATGGGGGCACCGGACTGTCCGGTGTGCACCGGACAGTGTCCGGTGCGCCAACGGCTCCAAATCTTCAACGGTCGGCTGCGCCAAATTAGGAAAGCAATCTGCACCGGACTGTGAACAGTGCCTGTCCGGTGGTGCACCAGACTGTCCGGTGCGCCACCCGACAGAAGGCAAGAATTGCCTTCCTGGATTGCTTCCAATGGCTCCTAGCTACCTTGGGGCTATAAAAGGGGCCCCTAGGCGCATGGAGGAGTACACCAAGCATTCTTTGATCAACTCTAAGCACCAAGACTCCATTTCCGCGCATTTGATTCTTTGTGATAGTAACTAGAGCTCCATTTGAGTAGAGAACTCTTTGAGTTGTGTTGCGAGCTCAAGTTGTGACTTGTGTGCGTGTTTGTGCTCTGATTTTGTGTCTTGTGTGTGTTGCTCTCCCTCCCTTACTTCCGTGTTTCTTTGTGATCATCATTTGTAAGGGCGAGAGGCTCCAAGTTGTGGAGATTCCTCGCGAACGGGAGATAGTAAACGAAAGCAAAAACACCGTGGTATTCAAGTTGATCATTGGATCACTTGAGAGGGGTTGAGTGCAACCCTCGTCCGTTGGGACGCCACAACGTGGAGTAGGCAAGTGTTGGAATTGGCCGAACCACGGGATAAACCACTATGCCTCTCTGTGTTGATTTCTTTGTGGTTATCGTGTTTAGCAAGAACTCCTCTCTAGCCACTTGGCTTTATTGTTCTAACACTTAATCAAGTTTGTGGCTGCGAGTTTTAAGTTTTTACAGGATCACCTATTCACCCCCCTCTAGGTGCTCTCAGCTGTGCATGCTCTCAGCAACTTGGGGAAACCGTCTTCATTCTTGCAAAAGCTGGTTTGGCAGCGGACCTCCATCTGACTTCTGAGAGAAGGAAAGGGGGAAAACATTTTTGAAATGAATGGATGAGAGCAAGAATTTTTTAAGAAAATAGTTTTGACTCAAAAACTTTTAGATCAAGGCTAAGGGTTATGTCCTGTGGCCAACCTAATAGCTCTGATACCACCTGAAGTGCCCCAATCCTCCGGGACTCAAATGTGATACAATTACTAGTCCCAGGAGGCTAGTAAACACATTTATACATCAGATGATTCCAAATCTGCTTAAATGAGACAAACCTATAAAGGTGGCGATCAACTTTAAGAGTTGATCGATAACTCGGGACATATCATTAGAGTGGGGCTGAAGCAGCCCGATATACGCAGCGAAGCAAATCAGCGGTCCAACAGCCACATGCAAGGTTGGGAACAAGCGTAACTCTTACCCAATCAGCGATCTCCTTCTCTGAAAAACAACAAATAAGCAAGGGTGAGTACTTACGTACTCAGCAGCCCACCTTCACTCACGGAATGGGGAAATCAGATAATGCATGGAATATGTGGAGCTCAGGATATTTTGCAGAAATAGCAATATTTGATGCAGGGTTATTTTGTAGAACATTTTGTATTTTTTCAAAGCGCATCCTCTCCCAAAGGAGAAGGAAGTTTTTCAATATTAGAACAAAATCCCCTGGACTAAACCATCTAGGTATCTCAGCAGTTTCCCACGAGTTTTCATTTTCAAAAACAGCTACTGGACTTCCCTTCCACCATAGCTCACGGCTCAACCACCGGACCTTTTAAAAATCACTTTTCAAAAGCATTTTTGGAAAACAAAACACTAATTATCAAATCCATGCCATGACTCATCCATATCCATGGACATAGACTATTCGAATAGGTTTTTAAACTCTGCGCAGAGGTGTACACTTTACCCACTAGTCCGGTTTCTACAATCTCACCGTCGTGAGATCCGAATGCCAAATCTCTCTCTTTCCTTGCACGTCCTTACCTTAACGATTATACCGGAAGGAGTCAGGCCACCACCATGCTCAAACCAGACAAAACATTCCCCCTCCTTATCCTCCCTGTGCTCCCCAGCCATCATAACCCTGGGGTTCGCACCGTACAAGTTCAGATTGAGCGACCGCCCATATAGTCTCAAGTGGTTTTACTTGATAAGAGTATAGGTAAGGAATGATGACAAACTGGTCCTTAGGCGAGAGGGACAATCCTTCATGCTCACACCTAAACCAGCTGAGCCATCACTTTAGGCCCTCCCCTTAACCAGGGAGTCCCTGATCATCCCGCTCAAAGGTGATAAGGGTGACAACCCTTCATCATACCCATTTTGAAAAACATTTTCTTTTGAAAACTCACACCTTTTCTCAAATCATTTGTAACAAAGATATCAAGGAGTATAAAGATTAATTGCGGCAAGCGGCTGGGTGGCCATATAACTTGTCTCGAAATCATATCATGCATAAAATAACAGGCTGAGGGTTGTGGTTGAAAAAGCATAGGTAATTTATGCATCAAAGGGATCCAGTGAGCTTGTCGTTGCTTAACCGGTGGAAGGGGTGAGAGCTCGCGGAACTGGCTTCTGGCTCCACCGCCTGGCGTAGACTTGCAGATCTGTCCTCCACGAGACGACACGAACGCTCCGATAACTATGCAACATGAACAAGCAAACATACAAACCAGCAAGTATAACAACAAATATTTAGTATAGTGGTCAGAATAGCGATATATGGATGGGTAGAGTCTTGAGCAGAATCTGTGTCATGTGGTGTTGTGATACTACTGGTGGTGGAGAAGAGGTGCTTACTAGGAGGGTGGATTGGAGGTGAAGCGACACTATGCGGTAGCCGACAGAGCGAGGTAACTGAGTGGGTGGGAGTTTGCCTTGGCTGAGGGTGTTGAGTGTGTGGAGAGGGAGAGGGTAGCTTGGTGTATGTGGTGTAGTACAATAGAGTTCACTGTTGGTGAGAATAGTGGTGGATGAATTATCTGACTTAGTCTGAACAGAGAAATTATAGGCAGAATATGAGACACGAGTAGTTTGGGAGTTTTCTGGAATATAAACCATGTTTAAGGGATGACATGGTTGGATAGGGAATAATTTGGTAAGAATTCAGAAACAAGAATTATTGGAATCTGAGTTTGGAAGCCTGGCTCGAAAGAATCCCAAAGTTAAGCGTGCTCAACTTGGAGAAATCTGGGATGGGTGAACAGATGGAAAGTTCTTACTGGAAGGAAAATCACAGTCATCGGAGTTCGTATGACTGGAATATTGGTCTGGCTGGTCTTAAGTGAGCTGGACAACATGATGGATGAGTAGTTGAAATTTGGGTTGATCGGATGATCACTGAATAGTAACGATGAATACTAACGATGAATAGCGACAACGAAAAGTAACGATAGATATCATCGATGAATAGTAACAATGATGAATAGTAACGATGGTGAATAGTAACAGTGAATAGTGATGGTGAATAGTTCGTATGAATGAACGATGAACGATGAATAGTGACTATGAACGAACGATGAACGATGAATAGGAACTATGAACGAACGGACGAACGATCGAATGATCGGACGAACGAACGATCGGAATTTCGGCAGCATAACGGCTGAACAGAGATTATTTGGAAGAATGATGAATAGGGACTATGAACGAGCGATGAACGATGAACGATGAATAGGAACTATAAACGAATGATGAACGATCGAATGATCGAACGATCGGAATTTCGGCAGCATAACTGCTGAACAAAGATTATTTAGACGAACGAACGGACGAACGATCGAATGAACGAACCATGAACGATTGGACAAACGAACGAACAAACTAAGAACAGGTGCACGAACGATCGAAGAACGACCGAACGATCCTTGTGCTAGTGTGTGCTTGTGTGAGAGGTGGAGTGGGCGTGTGGGGGGGGGAGGGAGAGAGTTGCCATGAAATGGCTTGGGGTGGCTTGAGAGGAGGCCCTTGTCCCTCTATTTATAGGCTCGGTGGGGGGATTAGGTGGGAGGATGAGAGGATTAGTGGGAGGATGCGAGGATTAGTGGGAGATAATCATGTTTTGTCTTGTATAAGTGTAATTAGCTTGTAGAGTTCACTGTATGACACCGGAGGCGTACGTATATGTATGAGCATGAGGAAAATTATGAAGAAAATATTTGTAGGGACTTTAAAAATGATTCTGAAGGTATTTCTCAGGAGGAAAATATTTGGAAAATTATTGGTGGAATATTTGGGCAATATTTCTGGAAAGAATTTGAGGGGGGTCACTGGGGAAATATTTGTAGGATATTTTGAGGAGGATTTTAGAGAGAATATAGACCACTATATTTTATTTGCTAATATCCACTCGCAAACAAACATGTTGAAACGAAATTTAAAAATTCATTTTGAATTTAGAGCGAGTTTGAGAAATTTTCAAGATTTGAATTTTTGGGGTGCTACAATGTACAAATCACATGACTGGGGAGAAAGACATGTTTCACTCCTTGCAACTAACTCAAGAAGCACAAGAAATTGTGTTTGGAGATGTGGCAAGAGTGAAGTGATTGGTATTGGTAACATTCCTATCTCTGACCACCAGTCACTTTCAAATGTTTTGTTAGTAGATTCATTAAGCTACAACTTGATGTCCATTTCACAACTTTGTGGAATGGGATATGATTGCCTATTTACTTATGTGGATGTGAAGATCCTTAGAAGGGAGGATTCCTCTATTGCTTTCATGGGTCGCTTGAAGGGCAAACTTTATCTTGTTGATTTCACAATAAGTAACGTGATGCCTGAGACTTGTTTAGTGGCAAAATCTGACAAGGGTTGGCTGTGGCATCGCCGGCTAGCTCATGTCGGCATGAGGAACTTGGCCAAACTTCAAAAGGATAGTCACAAGAAAGATAGGATTTGTGGCGCATGCCAGGCAGAAAAACAACATGGCTTTCCACATCAATCAAAGAATGTGGTCATAACTAAGAGGCCTTTGGAAATCAAAGAATGTGGTCACAACTAAGAGGCCTTTAGAGCTTCTTCATATGGACCTATTCGGTCCAGTGGCCTACATAAGTATTGGAGGAAGTAAGTATGGATTAGTCATTGTTGATGATTTTTCTCGCTTCACCTAGGTTTTCTTTTTGAGTGACAAAGGTGAAACCCAAGAGACATTGAAGAAATTTATGAGAAGAGCTCAAAATGAGTTTCAGTTAAAAATCAAGAAAGTGAGAAGTGACAATGGGACAGAGTTCAAGAATACATGTGTTGAAGAGTTCTTAGGCGAAGAAGGGATCAAACATGAGTTCTCGATCCCCTACACTCCATAACAAAATGGTGTAGTTGAAAGGAAGAATCGAACACTAATCGAAGCCGCCAGAACCATGTTGGATGAATACAAGACACCTGACAACTTCTGGGCAGAGGCGGTCAACACCGCATGTCATGCAATCAACCGTCTTTATCTTCATAAGATTTATAAGAGGACTGCCTACGAGCTTCTCATGGGTAACAAACCTAAGGTTGATTACTTTAGAGTCTTTGGTTGCAAATGCTTCATTCTTAATAAGAAAGTCAAGAGCTCAAAGTTTGCTCCTAGAGTGGACGAGGGTTTCTTGCTTGGTTATGCATCAAATGAGCATGGATATCGTGTTTTCAACAATATCACTAGTCTTGTTTAAATAGTGATAGACGTGACATTTGATGAATCTAATGGCTCGCAAGGGCATATTTCTAATGATATTGCAGGAAATGAAAAATCACCATGTGAGGCCATAAAGAAGCTTGCAATAGGTGAAGTGAGGCCACAAGAAAAGAACGACGATGAAGGAACTTTTTGGATGACAAATGAGGTCATTGATGTGGGTGCAAAGGAGGTGGGTGATAAACCCTCCACCCAAACAAACACATCAACCTCAAATCATCCAATTCTTGAGGAAGTTCATCAACCACAAAAGTTGCCAATAATTGTGGAAGATGAACCTGAAGTAGTTGTTAATGAAGTTCCTCTTGATCAAGAGGATGATGATGAAGGGCAAATTCAAAGACAACCATCATTGTCTCATCCTCGAGTTCACCATACCATCCAAAGAGATCATCCACTGGATAACATTCTTGGCAGCATCAAAAGAGGGGTAACAACTAGATCCTGTTTAGCAAATTTTTTGTGAATTTTACCCGTTTGTTTCATCTCTTGAGACACTTAAGGTTGAAGAAGCACTAGGTTATCCGTATTGGATAATTGCAATGCAAGAGGAGCAAAATAACTTTACTTGGATCGAAGTCTGGTCCTTAGTGGAAAGACCTAAGCAAAACGTGATTAGAACCAAGTGGGTCTTTAGAAATAAGCAAGATGAACATGGTGTTGTTACAAGGAACAAAGCACGGTTGGTTGCTCAAGGTTTCACTCAAGTGGAGGGACTTGATTTTGGGGAAACCTATGCGCCAGTAGCAAGGTTAGAATAAATAATAATATTAATTGCCTATGCTACTAATCATGATTTCAAGTTGTATCAAATGGACGTCAAGAGCGCATTTCTAAATGGGCCACTACAAGAGCTGGTCTATGTGGAGCAACCTCCGGGATTTGAAGATCCAAGGAAGCCAAACCATGTTTTTCTCCTCCACAAAGGGCTCTACGGCTTAAACAAGCCTCTAGAGCTTGGTATGAATGTCTTAAAGATTTCCTACTTAAAAATGGTTTTAAAAAAGGAAAAGCTAACTCTACCTTATTTACTCGCAAAGTCGACAATGAATTATTTGTATGCCAAATATATGTCGATGACATTATATTTGGTAGTACTAATGAGAAATTTTGTGAAGAATTTAGTAAGGTAATGACGAACATGTTTGAGATGTCTATGATGGGTCAGCTCAAGTTCTTTTTGGGATTTCAAGTCAAGCAATTAAGGGAAGGAACGTTCTTGTGTCAAACCAAATACACTCAAGACATGTTGAAAAAGTTTGGTATGGCAAAGGCAAAACCCATCAAGACTCCAATGACATCAAATGGGCATCTCGACCTAAATGAAGAAGGTAAACCGGTGGATCTAGCATGCAGATGAGGAAAGCCCTTACAACTTTCCTTATATGAACTTTTTTATTGAAGGGAGCTAGTACAAGGTCAGCTATAGAAGATTTGCTCATATATTGGAATTCTCTGATAATGATATAGCTGGAGATAAGATCAAAATTCATGATTTTCGCCCTCCCACCAGAGCTGAGGCCAAAGATCATCTTTCTGAAAACGATGAGTACTGGAAATCCACCAATATGCATAAGTACAACAGATATCTCAACTCTCTTTTCAGGATGACTCTCATTCCCAAAGGGGGAAATCAAATGAACATTCTGGGTGAAAGCAAGGTACTTCTCTCTTTCATGAAGCCCAATAGCAGTGAGAGATTGAATGTGTTCGACATGATCTGGCAAGAAATCATTCATGCCTCCTGCTCCCACTCAAAGGTTGTCTGCATGCCCCCTACATCATGAAGATGATTGAGATTGTCACCCAATTCAGATATGAAAAGGGCACCATACATCTTTCCTACACCCCTTTTTGGATTGACCCCAATAATCCAGCAGGCAGGATGAAGAAGGCTCCTGCCAGCTCTCGTGAGCAGACCTCAGCTGGTCCCTCCCATCCTTCTCCTGGTTGTGGCTCTCTCACTCCACGTGGTCGTGGTCATGGTTGAGGTCGTGGTTGCGGCCTAGGAGCCAGGTTGGCTCATGGGATTGTAGCCTTTTCTCTATGTGCAGGAACATTTCTGCTGACGTTCATGAGCTGGCCAGGCAGCAGTGGGAGATGGATGACAATCTCCGTCGTCAGTCTATCTCAATGGGAATTCCTTTTGCTCCCCGCTCACACGACGTGCCTCTTCATGCACCCCTCCAGAAATCAATGAATGGCACCAACAAGCTTATGGTGTTCCATTCATGTCTGCTGAAGATGAAGATGTTGAGTAAGAGTTCTTTGATGATAGAGATCAGTTTGTCCCACCTCCCCACTAGGGTTGGAAAAGACCCAGCCCTTTGTGGGCTCCTCAACGAGGAGTAGGACACCTTTGTGGTGGTTGCCGAACCTCGGGTTAAATCGTGGGTTCTTGAAAAGTGCTTAAGTGTTGGTCAGTTCAGATCTGTTTATATTGTGTGCAAATCTTGTGGAACCGGTCCACATAGATTTGTCACCCATTCGAGTGGATTTTCTCTAGGGAAAGTCTTAAGAAAGAACCTCTCATTACTTCATGATATTTGTTTAACTGTTTATCTAATCTAAGTTGAGCAGGTTCAAACTTGTTGAAAGGGAAATGTGCCCATGGGCCATTTCTATAATGTTTTGGTGATTAAATGGCCAACACATTTGATTAAGTTCATATGTGCCAAATAAAGTGAGAAGTGCAAATCAAGGCACAAGGTATGTTTCTAGACTTAGTACATTGTTTTTTGAATGCTAATGTGTTTGTCTAAGTGCTAAAAATAGTGACAAAAGAAGGAGAAAAGAAATGGAAAGGACTTGGCTCTGTGCAGCCAAACTTCAGCTCGGTCTGGCACACCGGACTATCCGGTGGTGCACCGGACAGTGTCTGGTGCGCCAGGTTGGTCAACGGTGAAGTGGCCGCCCTCGGGAATCGACCGAGTCGTACGGCTATAATTCACCGGACTGTCCGATGGTGCACCGGACTGTCCGGTGAGTCATCCGCGGCGAACTCGTCGCTCTCGGGAAAAGGATCAGCGGCGTACAGCTAAAATTCACCGGACTGTCTGGTGAGCCAACGGTCGCCTGTGCCAACGGTCAGCCGCGCAATCTTCGTGCGACACGTGGTCGCGCCAACGGTCGGTTGGGCACACCAGACTGTCCGGTGCGCCAACCGATCCCGTGGACCAACGGTCGGCTGCTCTCCGTATGGAAAGAAATCAAGCACCGGACATGAACAGTAGCTGTCCGATGGTGCAATGAACTGTCCAGTGCACCACTCGACAGAAGGCAAGATTGGCCTTCCAAGTTGGTCTCTAACGGCTCCTAGCTGCCTTGGGGCTATAAAAGGGACCCCTAGGCGCATGCAAGAATACACCACGCATTCTCTAAGTATTCTAAAGCATCCAGACTTCGCTCCTGCGCATTCGCTTCATTGTGTTAGTGATTTGAGCTCCAATTGAGTTGCGAACTCCGTGTGTTGTGTTTCGAGCTCAAGTCTAGACTTGTGTGCATGGCTGTGCTGTGGATTTGAGTCTTGCGTGTGTTGCTCTCCCCAACCTTACTCTGTGCTTTATTTGTGACCTCTATTGTAAGGGCGAGAGGCTTCAAATTGTGGAGATTCCTCGCAAACGGGAAAACACTCGAAAGGAAAAGACCATGGTTTTCAAGTTGATCATCGAATCATTGAAATGGGTTGAGTGCAACCCTCATACATTGGGACGCCACAACATGGAAGTAGGCAAGTGTTACTTGGCCGAACCACAGGATAAAAAGCGCGTGTCACTTGTGTTGCTTTCTCTGTGATTGTGTTTGTTCACAAGAACTCGCTTAAAAGCTACTTAGTCGCACTAACACTTCAATAACTAAGTTTTGTGGCTATTTAGTGTTTGATTTTATAGGATCACCTATTCACCCCCCCTCTAGGTGCTCTCAAATGGTATCAGAGTCATACTCTTCATCTAAGGGACTAACCACCTGAAGAGATGGATCCTAAGGGTAAGGGGATGGTGGTCAACGACAAGGAAAAGGAGTCCCTCTTCAACGAGCCAAGGGACGACAAGCCCACTGACTCAGGATCGAGTCACAAGAAGAGGGACGGGAAGAAGAAGAGGCGCATCAAGAAGATCATTTACTACGACAACAATGCCTCCTCTTCTTCACCAAGAGACGACGACGACGACACTTCGTCGAAAAAGAGAACGGTTAATCAAAACTACTCTTTTGATTATTCTCGCATGCCATACAACTCAAATGCGCATTTACTATCAATTCCTCTTGGAAAACCTCCACACTTTGATGGAGAAGACTATTCATTTTGGAGCCATAAAATGCGTAGTCATCTATTTTCTCTCCATCCTAGCATTTGGGAAATTGTGGAAAATGGAATGCACTTTGATAGTGCGGATAACCCTGTGATAATTAATGAACAGATTCATAAAAATGCCCAAGCTACTACTGTTTTACTAGCTTCACTTTGCAGGGATGAAAATAATAAGGTGAGCGGCTTGGACAACGCCAAGCAAATCTGGGACACCCTCAAGATATCTCATGAGGGAAACGACGCCACCATGATTACCAAAATGGAGCTGGTGGAAGGTGAGCTGGGGAGATTCGCGATGATTAGGGGAGAGGAGCCAACTCAGACTTACAACAGGCTCAAGACCCTAGTCAACATGATCTTAAGCTATGGAAGCACAAGATGGACGGATCATGATGTCGTCCGACTCATGCTAAGGTGATTTACTGTAATTGACCCCCATCTTGTCAATCTTATTCGTGAAAACCCCAGGTACACCAAGATGACGCCCGAGGAGATCCTTGGAAAATTTGTGAGCGGGCTCATGATGGTGAAGGAGGCTCGATACATGGACGATGCTCTAAACGGTCCACTACCCGTCTACGAGCCTCAACCCGTTGCTCTTAAGGCAACCAGTAGCAGGGAGGCGCTACCAAGCAAGGTGGCTCAAGTGGAGGCTGCTGGCCTCAACAAAGATGAGATGGCACTCATCATCAAACGTTTCAAGACTGCACTCAAGGGACGTAAAGAGTACCCTAACAAGAATAAAACAAGGGGAAAGCGCTCCTGCTTCAAATGCGGTAAGACCGGTCACTTTATTGCTCAATGTCCCAATAATGAAAGTGACCAGGCATAAGAAAGACATAGGAAGAAGGAGAAGAAGAAGAACTATAGGAAGGCGAAAGGCGAGGCACACCTTGGAAAGGAGTGGGATTCTGACTGCTCTTCATCTGACTCCGACGATGAAGGACTGGCTGCCTCGGCCTTCGACAAGTCTTCGCTCTTCCCCAATGAATGCCACACTTGCCTCATGGCCAAGGAAAAGAGGGTACGTATTCGAGATTCCCCTAAGTACTCTTCTTCTAGTGATGAGGAATCCTCTGATGATGAAGTAGATTACTCTAGTTTATTTAAAGGTTTAGATAGAGCCAAGGTAGAGAAAATTAATGAATTAATTGATGCTCTAAATGAAAAAGATAGACTGCTAGAAAAGCAAGAGGACATTTTGTATGAGGAACATGACAAATTTGTTAGTGTGCAAAAATCTCTTGCTTTAGAAACTAAGAGAAATGAAATGCTATCTTCTGAGTTATCTGCTTACCATGAAACTATCTCTAGTTTAAAGAGTTTAAATGATGAATTAAATGCTAAGCTAGAGGAGGCAAATGCAACTAGATCATGTGTAGAACATGTAGTTATTTGTAATAGATGCAAGGACTTTGATGTTAATGCATGTGATGAATACCTTATTTCTATTGCTAAATTAAACAATGAGGTGGAAAGTCTTAATGCTCAACTTAAGACTTGCAAAGTTGATTTTGATAAATTAAATTTGCCAGGGATGCCTACACTGTTGGTAGACACCCCTCAATTAAGGATGGACTTGGTTTTCAAAGGAAAAACAAGAACTTAACAAGCCCAAGGAATCCTATTCTCAACAAGGAGAAAGGGAAGGCCCCTATGGCTAGTAGTCCTCAAAGGAATCATGCCTTTATTTATGATAGGAAAATTGCTAGTCATTCTCATAGGAGTTATGATCATGCTGCTTATTATGATTCAAATGCTATGTTTGCTTCTAGCTCCACTCATGATTATGGTAGAAGTAGGCCTAGGAGAAATCATGTTGTGTCTCATGCTCCTAAAAAAATGTGCAACAAACCCTCTACTATTTATCATGCTTGCAATATTTCTTTTGTACTTACATGCAAAAATACAAAAGTAGTGGCTAGAAAGTTGGGATCCAAATGCAAGGGAGACAAGACTTTCATTTGGGTTCCAAAAGTTATTATGACTAACCTTGTAGGACCCAACAAGAGTTGGGTACCTAAAACCTAAGATTAAAATTGCCTTGCAGGTTTATGCATCCGGGGGCTCTAGCTGGATAATCGACAGCGGATGCACAAACCACATGATGGGAGAGAAGAAGATGTTCACCTCCTACGTCAAGAAAAAGGATTCCCAGGATACAATCATCTTTGGAGATGAGAACCAAGGCAAGGTCAAAGGCTTGGGCAAGATAGCCATCACTAACGAGCACTCTATATCAAATGTATTTCTAGTTGAGTCGCTTGGGTACAACCTTCTGTCTGTAAGTCAATTATGTCACATGGGTTACAATTGTCTTTTTACAACGTTGATGTATCTGTCTTTAGAAGGAGTGATGGTTTATTAGCTTTTAAGGGTGTATTAGATGGCAAACTCTACTTAGTTGATTTTTCGAAAGAGGAGGCCGATCTAGATGCATGCTTAATAGCTAAGACTAGTATGGGCTGGCTTTGGCATCACCGTCTAGCACATGTTGGGATGAAGAACCTTCATAAACTTCTAAAGGGAGAACACGTGTTAGGACTAACCAATGTTTGTTTCGAGAAAAACAGGCCTTGTGCAGCATGTCAGGCAGGGAAACAGGTGGGAAGCACTCATCACAGCAAGAACGTGATGACAACATCAAGACAATTGGAGCTTCTTCACATGGATCTCTTTGGACCCGTTGCCTACCTCAGCATCGGGGGAAGTAAGTATGGTCTTGTAATTGTTGATGACTTTTCCCGCTTCACTTGGGTGTTCTTTTTGTAGGATAAATCAGAAACCCAAGGGACCCTGTTGGGGACTTGTTCTCAAATGCTATGAATCAAGAACAAGGCAACACGAAGATGTTAAATATTAAATACTCTTCGTCCTCTGAAGCATTATCTCCTCCAGGGTTTAATGAACTTCGGACGAAGGGCACCAAACATAATATTACAAAGGTGACAAAATAACATAAAATGATGTAAAACATTAAAGATAGATATGTTGAAGATAAATGGCACCATTCACATATTTATTATTTGAATCTAAAATGTTTGAATACAATGTTTAAGGTATGATTATACCTTCGCCTTGACAAGCAATAATTCTCGAGTGATGCCTTTGCAATTACAGGAATGCCTCCACAGTAAAGGAATACTGTTCACTATTTATAGGCACAGGACACAGCCTGTGAACAATTACAATCATACCCCTCATAAAAGTTTACAACATTGACTCAAACTCTTATGGACTAAAAGGTCATTCTATCTTTAAGTCGGTTTGTAATTCCGAAGCTTCATGGACGGCACCCTTCGGCATTGCGTACAGACAATTTCAATCGAAACTGTTTCTTCCTGCAGGACCTTCGGCGACGAAGCATGGTCCCAACAGTAGCCCCTTCGCAGTGCTAGATCGTTTTTCGTAACGAGCTTGATCCGTGAAAAAAGTCTCCTAGGCTTCAGGAAGCCGAAGGTCCGAAAAACACCTTCCTGGAGCTCGTTGTCGAGAAACGATACAGTTTCTGAACACGTAGCGGTCCCACCATTTTGGTCTTTGAGGCCCACCGCGCAGCGGGTGCGAGCAGCTGTTTGCCTGGTGTAAAAATCCTGACGATTCACCTTCTTACTTGCAGCAATATATAAACAGTCAGGTAGGTGTGAAGTTACCACAGCATTCATTGCTATTGCACTGTTTTACTGCCAAAAATTTTAACCATAGCCGAAGCTCGACTCTCGGATTCAGACGAAGCTCCAATTTGGTGTCTACTTCGTCAGAAGAAAAGCTTCGGGAGAAGAGGTTATTTATTTCCCGAGAAATCTTTCAAGAAATTCAAAATTGAATTGCCAGATTGCGCTCTACTGCTAGAGTTGAGCATGAGGGAGCCGAAGTGGAAGGAGCAGAGACTGTTCCTATCTCCGAAGCAATGCGGCGATCCGGATTGGTGATTTCGGAAAGAATCCCTAGTGCCGAAACAGAACAGGCTGCTGCTGAAACAGAACAAGCTGCTGCCGAAGCAGAACGAGGAGATATTGAGGAAGCTGGTTTTGATGATGATTACCATATCGCAGTACCGAGCAAGCCTAGTCATTTGGACTTTGGGAAGTCGACTATCTCCAAGGCGGATTTCTCCAAAATGGTAAAGGCGGGCTATTTTAGAGAAGATGAGAAGAAGCTACTTCGCTTCGGGGGAGAGGAGACTACCTCGAAGCCGGAAAAGGATGAAATAGTTATTTTCAAGAGTTTTTTAAAGGCTGGGTTGAGATTTCCTTTGACTAGAATGATTTCTGATGTGCTGCAAAGGTTTGAGATCTATTTTCACCAACTGACTCCTAACGCCATTGTCAGGCTTAGCGTTTATATCTGGGCTCTCCGAAGCCAGGCGGTGGAGCTGTTTGCCGACAGCTTCTGTCGAGTACATGAGCTGCATTACCAGACGAAGGCCAGAAAGGATGGGTTGCACGAAAATTTTGGTTGCTACAATTTTGCCTATCGGAAGACCACAAAATTTCCTGTGATTAGCTACCGAAGCAAATGGCCGGCAGGCTGGAAGTCAGAATGGTTTTATGTTAAAGTTAACAAAGACAGAGAGAAGCTAGTACAGAGCCCTCTTGAACTGATCTTCGGAGAAACAAGACCCCGTTGCAGAATGACAACAGAAGGTCCAACTTGGGCCGCACTGGCTGAATTCAAAATTATTGCAGAACATATTGGCACTAGGGATTTAGTGCAGGAATTTCTGGCCTTCAGAGTGTTTCCGACTATGAAGGAATGGACTATGCCAAAGCTTAAAGGAGAAAAGAAAGAAGGGGAGCTTGTCCGACTACCCTATTATTATAAGTTTAAGAAATATTTTAAAGCACCCTGTCAAGAATGGCTCGATACAATTGAAGTAATGAGTAACGAAATCCTTGGAAATTACTCCAAAAAAGAGGACCAGCTGATGACAGCAGCTTTCGGCACTCGGCCGAAGCGAAGGCTGAACAGGGTACTTGATGCCATAGGTTTTGAATATGCTGATTATGATCGCCTGGGCGGAGATGCTGGAGGTCCAAAGCGAAAAAGAATTTCCAGCGCTGCTGACGAGGAGGTCGTCAAGGTAACCAAAAAGAAAAGGGGAGATTCTGAAAAACTTAGCCCTGAAGAATTGAATCCTGAGCCGAAGGTGGCCACTGCAGGAAAGAGGAAAATTGCATCTCCAGAACCAAGATCGTTGGTTCAAGAAGAAGATACTCCTGCAACGCCTTCTGCTGTTCAAGTAGAAGAGATTATGAAGGTAATGACTGAACCCTTGCCTGTCAAGCTAAGCCCGCTGGCATTGGAACTGACAAAGTTTTTTCAGAAGGACAAGGCAGCTTCGGCAGAAGAAGGTCCTGCACTGCCGAAAAAATGAAGGATTATTCAAATAACAGATGTAATTCATGGGACACCGCTACCGACACCGGTATCAAGAATTGCTATTGACCAGACTGCCGAAACTGCCGAAGCTAAAGGCACCACAGCCGAAACCACCAGAGCGGAAACCTTCGAAGCTGAAACTGGCGCAGCCGAAGCTGCCGGAGTTGAAACTGGGGCCACAGAAGATCTGAACCTGGACGAGACACTTAAAATTATTGATAACATACTCTTAAAAATGACTGAGGAAGAATCTGCTGTGGCCGTGGCGAGCACAGGCACTGAAAAGGGGAAAAAACAAGCTGAAGACATTTTGGAGGGTGAAGATTTTGAATTTCAAGATTTACTTGGGCAAGAGCTGACAGACGCTGAAAAAGCAGAGCTTAAAACATGTGCCATAGCCTGCGGATATAAGCCAGGGGCTACACTATTTGGTGGGGTTAACGAAGGAAAACTGAGGTGCCTTCGAAACCGCAGCGAAGCTAAAATTGTTAGAACTCTCTGCAAAAACATTGGCTTGCCGAAGCTGGAAGTGGACCTCTGCCGTTACCAACGGCACCATATCGCCGGAAGTTTGCTTTATGCTAACTTCAAGGTAACAAATATTTTTGTTATTTTATTATTATTATTATCTTTTTAGGTCGTTTTCTAACGAAGATCGTTTCGACAGAGCATACTGTTAAGTAAAGTTTTAAAAATGCAACAAGATCTCGAAGAAGAGAAGAACAAAGCCGTCATCCAAAATTTGGCTGAAAAAGTTGAAAATTACGAAGCTAATTTGAAAAAGAAGGATTTCACCATCCAAGATCTTGAAATGATGGTCAAAGAGCACGAAGGTGCATTAGAAAAGAAAGATTTTGTTATTCAGACTATGGAGGGTTCTTTGGCTGAAGTCCAAACTGAGAATAACAGCTTAAAGAATGAACTGCTCCAACAGTCAGAAAAATTTGAGCAAGAAAAGAAATATCTCGAAGCAAGCCTGAAAACTGAGGTGGATAAAAATTCAATTTTGCAGAAATCCTTTAAAGAACTTCAAGAGAAATGCCTAAGCTTCGGCAGCCGATGCGTGCAACGGCTGAAGGATGTGTTTCATTCTATCGGAGCCAGCTCTGCAAAATTTACACCTTCAGCTGATAATCTGCCTAGCACGTTAGAATATATTGAAGGCGAGGTTGATGCCCTTGACGAAGTTATTGGTGGGCATGCCGACTTCTGCGCCCTGGTAGCTTCTCGGGGCACAGCCACCGCTTTTCTGAAGGCTGGCTGCACGCATGGAAATATTGTGAACAGACCAAACTTCAGCTTGTCAGCATTAGATTTGATAGATATCCCAAGCCTAGCCCGAAGCATTGGGAATAGATTCATGACCCAGATCTGGGTAGGTGGCGGGCGAAAAATGGCGGGTGACGAAGCTCGAAGTCATCTTAAACCGGTAAGAAACTTATTTTTGTTACTTTTACCTTCTCCTTGAAATTTGCACCTTTCTTATTTTGCTGTTTGATATACGCAGGATGACGAAGCTGGAGAATGACGAAGTTGAAGTTTGACGAAGCCTAGCCTGCAGCTTGATAGTTGTTTACAATATACTTTCCTGCAAAAATTCTGGAGAAACTTTTGTAATATAGTTATGGAACAACTTATGTAAATTTGTACATACCTTGTGATATATTTTGTTTCTGCTATCTGCGTACAAGCTGCTTTGCTGTGGACGAAACTTCTCTTTTGAGCCGAAGGCGAAAAACACCTTCCCTTCTTTTCGTACACAACAAAGCGTAAAAATTTTCCTTCGAGTTTTTCCTCATTGCCGAAGCATCTGTGTTTTTGTGCGGTATAATGATGATTCTATATATGTCTAAATGCATGTTTATGAATGCGAATGACATGATGGGATGTATTGTGCAAATGAATATCAAAATATATAATCATAGTCCTTCAGCGTTGACTTTTCACTGTAAGCCTCCCTTAGGAGCTTCTTCGCCTTTTACTTTCAGCGGAATCAGCACTTATTTTTCGCTGTAAGCCTCCCTTAGGAGCTTCTTCGCCTTTTACTTTCAGCAGAATCAGCGCTTATTTTTCGCTGTAAGCCCTGCATTCCCTTAGGAACGACTTTCGAGCTTCTCCCTGTTTCCTTTTCTTTTTGCTTTTGCATTTACATTTACATTTTTGGGGGATATCACTCTCATAAAATTGAAATAAGGAAAATTACATGTTGTGGCCCCATTAAAAACCTTTCTCCCCCTTTAGAAAGGAAAAGGGTGCCACGAAATTAATATAAAAAATTACATTAAGCTAAACATAATATCGTCGAAGCTCATCCGCATTCCATGATCTAGGAATGTCGTTTCCGTCCATATCCTTCAATCTGTAAGAGCCGGGTCTTGACGAAGATACTACCAAAAAGGGGCCTTCCCACTTCAGCTGTAATTTGCCTGCTGTCTCAGGGTTGGCTACCCTTCGAAGTACCAAGTGTCCTGGCTCAATGTTCTTCAGCTTGACTTTTCTGTCATGCCATTTTATTGTTTTAGCTTGATATTTATTGATGTTTTCCACAGCTTGAAGTCTAATCCCTTCAATAGCATCTTTTTCTACAGAGCAATCAGCTTCGTCTTTGCCTTCTGCCGAAGCTACTATCCTTATTAATCCTGCTTTTGCCTCTTCTGGGGTTATTGCTTCATCGCCGAACAATAGTTTAAAGGGCGTAAAACCTGTTGACCTTGACATGGTTGTATTATGGCTCCATACCACTTTGATTAGCTCGTCAGGCCATTTTCCCCTGGGCTGGTTGAAGATTGACTTCATTATTCCTGTCATTATGATCCCATTAGCTCTTTCGACAAGTCCATTTGACTCTGGGTGTCGAACTGATGCAAAATGGATCTTCGTGCCAATTTGATCACAAAATTCCCTGAAGGCTTCAGAATCAAACTGTGTCCCATTGTCCACAGTAATGGCCTTCGGCACTCCGAAGCGACAAACAATGTTCTGCCAGAAAAACTTTTGAATAGTGAATGAAGTTATTGTGGCTAAGGGCTTTGCCTCAATCCATTTGGAAAAATACTCCACTGCCACTCCCACATATCTTAAGTTCCCCTGTGCTGGTGGTAATGGGCCTAGCAAATCAAGGCCCCACCTCTGCAACGGCCAAGTGGGTTGTATTAATTGAGTTAAAGACGAAGGTTGTTTTTGATCTCTTGCACATTTCTAACAACCTTCGCACTTTTGGACTATATCCGCTGCATCTGAAGCTGCCTTTGGCCAATAAAATCCTTGGCAAAAAACTTTCCCAAGCAAGGGCCTAGATCCAATGTGAGATCCACACAGGCCTGCATGTATTTCCTTCATTAATTCTATACCTTCGGATCTGGATAAACACTTGAGCAATGGGGAACAAACTCCACGCTTGTATAACTCCCCTTCTATTATGACATATGGTCGAGCTCTTGCTTCTATTCTCCTGTTATAAGCTTCGTCGTCTGAAAGAAAATTACCCTGAAGGAAAGAGACGATCTCAGTTCTCCAATCCTCGCTATAAACAGGGGATATATTAAGGATTGCTCTTTCAAGAAGCTCGACCGAAGGTGCTTTTATTGTTTCGAAAAATACTTCCGAAGGTATAGGCAGCCCCTGGGCTGCTGACTTGGCCAATAGATCAGCGTATTCATTTTCTCCATGAGGAATATTTTTGACAGAGAAACCTTCGAAGGAAGCCTCAATCCTTCAGACTGTATCTAGATACTTTTCAAGCTTCGGGTCTCTTGCTTTATAGCTCTTGTCAACATGACCAGAAATAACTTGGGAATCAGTTTTAAGAATGGCCCTTCTGATTCCCATTGCCTTTAACTTCCGAAGACCTAAGAGCAGAGCTTCATATTCAGCGATATTATTTGTGCAACTAAAATCAAGTCTTGCCGCATAACAAGTTTTAACTTTGGAAGGAGAAACCAACACAGCAGCCGCTCCTGCTCCGAAGGTTCCCCAAGACCCATCGCAAAACACTGTCCATGCTTCGGCATCTTTATTTGTTTCTTCCTCCTGAGCCCCTGGCGTCCAGTCAGCAATGAAGTCTGCTAACGCCTGGGACTGAATCGAGGATCTATGAACATAATCAATACAAAATTCATTGAGCTCTGCAGCCCATTTTCCAATCCTTCCAGTAGCTTCTCGGTTTCTCATAATATCCTTCAGAGGTTGCGAAGAAGGAACAATTATGTTGTAAGCTTGAAAATAATGCCGAAGCTTCCTAGAGGCCACCAAAACAGCATACAGTACCTTCTCCAATTCTGTATAATTTTTCTTCGATAAACTAAGAACCTCGGATACGAAATATATTGGGGCCTGCCTCTTAACTTGGCCTTCAAGCTTCTCCTGGACAAGTGCTGCACTTACCGCTGAGTGCGAAGCTGCCACATATAATAACAAAGGAGCCCCTGGCGTTGGTGGAGTTAATGTTGTTAGATCTATCAAATATTGCTTCAACTCTTCGAAGGCTTTCTGCTGGATTGGTCCCCATTGAAAGACTTCGGCTGACTTCAGCACTTCGAAGAATGGTAAGTTTCTCTCTGCTGATCTGGATATGAATCTGTTGAGAGATGCCAGCCTCCCCGTCAATCTTTGAGCCCCCTTTTTTGTACTTGGTGGCTCCACTCGAAGTATAGCTTCGATTTTACTTTGATTAGCCTCAATTCCCTTTGTTGAAACTAGGCAACCAAGAAATTTCCCCTTCTTTACTCCGAAGACACATTTTTCTGGATTCAGCTTTAAACCAGCCTGTATAAAATTAGCGAAAGTCTCCTGTAAATCAGCAATGTGGTTATCTTGCTTCGTGCTTTTTACAATGATGTCATCAACATAAGTTAGTACATTCCTGCCTATCTGAGAATGGAGAACCTTCGCTGTCATTCTGCTGAAGCTTCCTCCAGCATTTTTAAGCCCCTCAGGCATCCGAAGGTAACAATATGTCCCACTAGGGGTTATGAAGCTGGTTTTCGGTTCATCCTCCTTCTTCATCCAGATTTGATGATAGCCTGAATAGCAATCCAGCAAACTCATAAGCTCTGATGAAGCTGCTGCATCGACTAAGGAATCTATCCTTGGCAATGGAAACTCGTCCTTCGGACAAGCCTTATTGAGGTCAGTAAAATCAATACACATTCTCCATTTACCATTGGCCTTCTTCACCATAACAGTGTTAGCCAACCATTCTGGGTATTTTACCTCTCTAATAACTCCGGCACTGAGAAGTCTTTTCACTTCATTCCGAGCACCTTCGGCCTTGTCATCAGACATCTTTCGAAGCCTCTGCTTTCTGGGTCTAAAGGATGGATCGACATTGAGCGAATGCTCAATAACATCCCTGTTAACTCCACAAAGATCATTAGCTGACCAAGCAAAAACATCTTTATTGTTGAACAGAAACCTTATCAAGGTTTTTTCCTGCTCTTTAGACAATTGAGATCCCAATAGCACCTTCTGATCTGCTATATCCTCACATAAGAGCATGGGCTTCGGCTGGTCAGCTGAAGCAGCTTTTTCCCTTCTAAACTTGTATTGCTCACAGGCCTCAGCTCCATCTATGTTATGGATTGCTTTTGAATCTGTCCAATTTCCTTCGGCCCTTCTGGCAGCTTCCTGACTTCCATGAATAGCAATAGGCCCTTGGTCCGAAGGTATCTTCATGCAGAGGTAAGTTGGGTGAAGAATTGCTTCGAAGGCATTGAGAGTACCGCGACCAATGATAGCATTGTAAGGATACTCCATGTCAACAATATCAAACACAATTTGCTCAGTCCTTGTGTTGTTAACAAATCCGAAGGTTACTGGCATGGTAATCTTCCCAAGTGCTACAATTTGCCGTCCTCCGAAGCCACAAAGAGGGTGTGTAGCATCATGGATCTTGTCTTCGGGCTCTTGCATTTGTCTGAAAGCTTTAGCAAATATGATATCAGCTGCGCTGCCTGTGTCAACCAAAACATTATGGACCAGAAATCCTTTGATCACACAAGAGATAACCATAGCATCATTGTGTGGGTAATCCTTGAGCTGAAGATCCTCTTGGGAGAAGGTAATTGGAATGTGAGACCATCTTGACTTGATGAAGGGTCCTTGCACCCCAACATGCTGTACTCTTCTCTGTGCTTCCTTCTTCTGCTTTTTATTGGCTGGCTCTAAGCATGAACCACCTGTTATCGGGAGTACCAGCTTCGGGGCCGAAGCAACTCCAGCTTGATCGTTGAACGAAGCCATCAGCTCAAAAAAGTGGAAGTGAGTTGACCGGAGGTGGGCGCCAATGTTGGGGACTTGTTCTCAAATGCTATGAATCAAGAACAAGGCAACACGAAGATGTTAAATATTAAATACTCTTCGTCCTCTGAAGCATTATCTCCTCCAGGGTTTAATGAACTTCGGACGAAGGGCACCAAACATAATATTACAAAGGTGACAAAAATAACATAAAACGATGTAAAACATTAAAGATAGATATGTTGAAGATAAATGGCACCATTCACATATTTATTATCTGAATCTAAAATGTTTGAATACAATGTTTAAGGTATGATTATACCTTTGCCTTGACAAGCAATAATTCTCGAGTGATGCCTTTGCAATTACAGGAATGCCTCCACAGTAAAGGAATATTGTTCACTATTTATAGGCACAGGACACAGCCTGTGAACAATTACAATCATACCCCTCATAAAAGTTTACAACATCGACTCAAACTCTTATGGACTAAAAGGTCATTCTATCTTTAAGTCGGTTTGTAATTCCGAAGCTTCATGGACGGCACCCTTCGGCATTGCGTACAGACAATTTCAATCGAAACTGTTTCTTCCTGCAGGACCTTCGGCGACGAAGCATGGTCCCAACAGACCCTAAAGCGCTTTCTAAGGAGGGCTCAAAACGTATTTGAGCTAAAGGTGAAAAAGATAAGGAGCGACAACAGGTCCAAGTTCAAGAATCTGCAAGTTGAGGAGTATCTTGAGGAGGAAGGCATCAAGCACAAGTTCTCCGCTCCCTATACACCATAGCAAAATGGTGTAGTAGAGAGGAAGAACAGGATGCTAATCGACATGGCACGAACGATGCTTGGAGAGTTCAAGACACCCGAGCGATTTTGGTCGGAAGCTGTGAACACAGCCTGCCACGCCATAAACCAGCTCTATCTTCATTGCCTCCTCAAGAAGACCTCCTACGAACTCATTACCGGTAACAAACCCAATGTCTCTTACTTTTGTGTATTTGGGAGCAAATGCTACATTCTGGTGAAGAAAGGTAGACATTCTAAATTTGCTCCCAAGGCAGTAGAAGGGTTTTTACTAGGGTATGACACAAATACAACGGTGTATAGGGTCTTCAACAAATCATCAGGATTGGTTGAAGTCTCTAGCGACTTTGTATTTGATGAGACTAATGGCTCTCCAAAAGAGCAAGTTGATCTTGATGACATAGATGAAGATGAAGTTCCGATGGCCGCAATGCGCACGATGGCGATAGGTGATGTACGACCATAGGAACAACATGAGCAAGAACAGCCATCTTCCACAACAATGGTGCATCCTCCAACTCAAGAAGGTGAACAGGTACCTAAACAAGAGGGATAGTGTTGGGGACTTGATCTCAAATGCTAAGAGTTAAGAACAAGGCAACATAGAAAGTGTTAAATGTTAAGCTCCTTCGTCCTTAAAAACATTATATCCCTTCGGATATAATGAATCTTGGACGAAGGTTGCAAAGGAAAAGATTTTCATAAGATTAATTAGCGATAAAAAAGGACATATATATAAAATACAAACAATGGCTCGAGTATTATCATCAACTTATCTTCATCGCCAAATTCGTAAAAACAGATTATAAGTGTACCTTCGGATTGTTGGAAAGTAAGGATGCAAACGTAACGTGAAAAAGCGTATGTCAAGTCAGCGTGAACAGTACGGGAGTGCTGTTCATCTATTTATAGGCACGGGACGCAGCCCGTGTAAAATTACATTGGTGCCCTTTACATTTGATAATAACTTTATGGCGATCCTTCGAGGTTTAACTTGACTTTTCATCCTTAGGTCGGTTCCTCCTTTCCTTCGTCATGCCGAAGCTTTTCTGTACTTAGCTTCGTGATTGTCCTATCTTTCGTTGTGATCGCTTTACACCCCAGTTAAGCTTCGTCCTGACCATGCTCCTGTACACCCGCAACCTGACTCCGAAGATACCTGTTCACATGTTTCACTCGGAAAATATTGTAAAATCATGTTTTTGAGGAGCTTCGGAAGCCGAAGGCCCCCAACAGTAGCCCCTCGCAATATTAATTTACTGTAATGATGAATTCATATTGCGACGTGGACGAAGGCTTTGAGCCGAAGGTCCGAAAAAACACCTTCCTTCTGCTAGAATAGCAGCAGTCATTAACAGACTGGGCCCTCCAGTTTCCGACACACTGGGATTATAAATAAGGGCTCGCCACAAGTTTATTTGGCACGCTCTCCTGCCATCCGCTTTTAGTCACCCAAAAAAAATTTCTAGCCTGCACGCAACAACACTTGCTCGGTTTTAGATTTTTAAGCTTCGGTTTCGAGTGTGTTTTGTCAGCATTTTCGAAGATGCCTGAGGATAAGAAAGCCGTTGGTGTTTCGAAGCTAAGCCTTTCTGAGGAAATGCACCTGGGTTTTCTTGAATCAATGTCGAAGACTAATACAGAGAAGATTACCAGGGAGACTTTGGAGGGTTTATCTGAAGATACTGGCGACAGTGACAGTTACGATGTGGATAGTGGTGGTGAAGATTCCGAAGATCGACCGTGGCGACCAAGCCATGCAGTTTTTGGTAAGTCCAGCATTAAGGAAAACCATGTTGTCAATATGAGAGGGAGATACTTTCGGGACTTGTCTATTGTGAGGGCTGACGAAGGAGAGAAGACTTGTCCAACTCCTGAGGAAAATGAGGTCGTGATATTCCGAAGCTTCTTGAAAGCTGGATTACGATTTCCCTTGAGTAATTTTGTCGTTGAAGTATTGAAGACATTTGAAATCTACCTTCACCAGCTTATCCCCGAAGCAATCATAAGGATGAACATTTTCGTGTGGGCCGTGAGAAGCCAAGGTTTGGAGCCTAACGCAAAGAGCTTCTGTAACATACACGAGCTATTGTATGAGACAAAACCCTGGGGCAAAGAGCAGTATCATAACAACTTTGGCTGCTATAGCTTCGGCGCTCGGTCGGGGTCAAGCTGCCCTGTGCCAACCTTTCGGAAGAAGTGGCCCGGCGACTGGATGACAGAATGGTTTTACGTGAAAAACGACCTGAAATCTCGTGAAGATATCAAGGGTATCATTATGCGCCCTATCTGGCAACACTTCAGCCTCCGAAAACCGAAGGTGGAAATGGATGAAGCAGCCGAAGAATGCCAGAGAGCCTTCGGCGTGGTTTGTTCTTTTATTGGGACAAGGGATTTGGTCCAAGAGCATATTGCCTTCAGAGTTTGGCCACTTGTAGAAAAGTGGGAAATGCCGAAAGAGACCGTCAAGGAACCTGACGAAGGCGGGATAGTTAGGCTAAAATACACATTCAAATACGGAGATAAGTTTGTTGAACCAGATGATGATTGGTTGAAAAGTATTGAGGCCATAAGTGACGAATTGCTTGGGGTGTACTCGAAGGCCGAAGATACTGCACTATCAGCGGCCTTCGGAGGCCGAAAGAAGAAGAGGCTTAACCGAGTATTTGATGCAATTGGGTTTATCTACCCTGACTACCATTACCCATCGCGAGGCCAAAAAAGGAAAAATACTTCTCCTGCAAAGGAAATTATTTCAGCTGCTCCTAGTGAGCCAGCGCCGAAGAGGAAAAAGGTAAAGGTGCTCACACACCGTCCACGTTATATTGAGCCGGCCGCAGTGCCTGAATTTATTGGTGAGGCCTCTTCAGCCACCGAAGCCAGAGAACCAACTCCAATGGCAAAAATCGAGGAAATGGCCGAAGTACCAGCAGCAGAGAAAACAAGAGAACCGAGGACTGAAGAAGCAAAAACATTAGAAATTTTAAGTCCTTCAACAAAAATCCAAAAGTGTCGAGCAGCGACCCCGAAAAGAAAAAGGATGGTTAATGTGCTAGATGTTTTGGAAACAATTAAATCTTCGAGCATAACTCCGAAGAAAACTGCTAAAGCTTCTGAAGTGTCTACTGAAGCCTTTGTTACTGAAGCTTTGAAGCAACAATTTATAACTGAAGCTGGGCCTTCAGAGCCCACCAAGGTAAAACATTTAAAAGCTAAAGAAACAAAATTGACAGAGGCAATTTTGGAAACCGAAAAAACAACAATGACAGAGCCAATTTTGGTTGAGGAAATTGACACTGCCGTCCCCGAAGCATCTTCCAAAATACACGATTATATTGTGCGACATGCTTCGGGAAAGAAATTATCTGAAGAAGAGATCTTTGAAGCTAATCCCTATGCCCGAGAACTGAAGTATCCGAAGGGGGCCGTAGTGTTCAATGGGACAGACGAAGATGACTTCCTGTACTACCTCCCAGATAATAAAGAATTATCTGTCTGCCGGGAGATTGCTAGAAGCATGGGATTCCCGAAGCTTGAAGCTGGCCTTTGCGCCATGACGAAGGAAGATCTTGCAGATAGTCTTGCATATAATAGTCTGAAGGTACAAAGATTGTGAATTTTGAATTTTGTGAATTTTGAATTAGTCCTTTACTGTTATGTTAATCCAATCATTCTTTTGAATAGGGCTTGATACTCAGCAATGCCTTAAGGGCACAAAAGAATGCTGAAGACGAGAGCTGTACTATTTCTCTTAACAACCTTCGAACAGAGGTTATCAGGCTAAGAAACGAAGCCTTGGAAAAGGACAAGATTCTAGTTACATTGGTGGATAAAATGAAGGAAGACGAAGCTAGCTCTAAAACTCAAGTTGAAGCTCAGAGGCGGGAAATCGAAGATCTTCGGAGACAATTAGCCCGAGCTAAAGAAGAACGCATTCTTGAAGAAACAAAATGAGAACTAAGTGATCAATGGGCAAATCATTTAGAAATAAATGTCGAAGAGCTTCGTGCTTCGAAGAAAAGGTGCTATGATAAATCCATAGAATGTGTTAAAAAGATAAAATCCAGCTTCGCCAGCGTCGGCGCATTTTCTAGTGAAGAAAATTTCACAAGAGGGAATCCAGAAGGCCCGATTGAATGGATCAGTCACGAAGCTGAGGCCTTTGAAGAAATCTTGAATAGTCGTGGGGACATTTGTGCTTTTTCAGGCGCCAGAGGAATTGTTACTATTTTGGAGAAGAAAGGGTGTGAACATGTGAAATCTTTAGCACAGTCTGAAGCTGCTTTATCCTCTGAAGATATCAAAGACCCTTCAGCCGAAGCAAGCCAGGTCGGTGGAAAATTTTTCACCGACATTTGGGACAATGGCGGCCGAGAAATGGCTCAAGAAATCATTCAGAGAAGCGAAAAAGGCATCCATGACGCCAGGAAGGTAGCGGAGGCTGCTGAAGAAAGCACAGGGCCCGAAGGGCAAATAGGTATTAGTTAGTGGCTTTTATTCTGTTGTGATTTTTGATTTTAAACTTTGTTCGCGATTCTGTAATAGTAATATAGTCGTATCCTCTCCTCCCTCAGAACCTGCTGAGGCAGCTCCGGACCCCCCCCCCCCCCCCGAAGGGGGACGACGAAATTAGACAAATGGCCGAAGCCATCATGGACAAAGTTGTCAATCAGCTACTAAACGAAGCTGCAGAAGTAGTACTTAGGGAAGATTAAGTGCTAATGTAAAAAACACTTGGAACATGACATATGTAAAACTTTGTAACTTTGAATGTAATATATAATCTATTTACGGCTCAATTCTTTATGATGCATGAAATTTTGCATACATACTGCTTTTTGAGCCTTCGGCGAAAAAACACCTTCCCTTCTTTTCATGCTTCGTGAAGAAAATCCTTTATGTATCACAAGAATTTTCATACTTCCCTTGATGAAGAATATCCAAGCTTCGTGCAAACATTCTTCGAAGCTATAAAAACTTTTATGTTGCCTCTCTGACGAAGCTATACTTCTTCTCAATTTATCTTATGCTTTAGCACGATTTTCTCTTTTTCCAAAACATTCTTCGAAGATCAATACTGTGTCCCCTTCTCGTTCTTCATGCAATATGATGTATGATGCTTATGTTATGCAAAATGGTGCGATGATGTTATGATATGCAAAATGATATTTATGCCGAAGATACACACATCTCTGCAATGAGCACATAATCTTTTTATCTCAGCGCTGACTTTTCGCTGTAAGCCTCCCTTAGGAGCTTCTTCGCCTTTTACTTTCAGCGGAATCAGCGTTTATTTTTCGCTGTAAGCCTCCCTTAGGAGCTTCTTCGCCTTTTACTTTCGGCGGAATCAGCGTTTATTTTTCGCTGTAAGCTCTGCATTCCCTTTGGAATGACTTTTGAGCAGAAAACTTACACTGCGCTCCTTTAGGAACGGCTTTTTACTACTTTGAAGAAGTTACAGTGTGTTCCTTAAAACAAGTTTTTGATAATTCGAAGGTTCTCCGTGCCACCATAAGTTCTTGTGCCTTAGTAACTCAAGCCTATGGAAAATATATATTTTCATTATGATAATAAGCTAAACTTTTACAAGAATTTGAAAGATCGATAAAAGACATTTAAACTTCCCATAACTGTTCTTTGCTAGAAAAGAAAGTAAAACTGAATGCGAAAATGCAAAAAGCTGCTATCGAGGTAGGATATTTTCAGTAAATGTGCTTCGACTCTGGCACAGTGCTATTGACTGTACGAGCTTCGGACTCCTCCCTGAAGTCCCTCTGGGGGTGAGAGTGCTGGCTCCCTTCTGGCTGCGGAGCTCGTTGTACTGGTGGTGGCGGTGGAAGCTGTTGCCAGGAAGCTTGGGGTTGGCTTGCCGAAGCAACAGAGGCTGCAGGGTGATTGCCTACATATTCTGGGATGTAAGGCGAATGATACGAAGCAGTATGCATGACCTGCTTTGGCTGGCTCTGTTGTGCAGCAGCTTCTGCTAGCTCCTTTTGCTTCTGGATGGTAATGTGACACATCCTGGTGGTGTGGCCTTTGCCTTCACCACAGAATAGGCAATATATTTTTCTTGGTTGATCTCCAAATCTTCCCTCGAAGCCCCTGGCGCCTCTGCCCCTTGGCGCTGGCGGCCGGAAGGAGCTTTGCTGTTGCCCCGAAGCTTGCGAGGAGCACTGTGGCCTTTGTTGTTGACTCCCTTTGTCGTCATTTTGAGTAGAATTGTGAATTGACCTGACGTGCCTCGGATAAAATCTTCCTCCGAAGCCCCTAGTCATTTCAGAGAACCTGAGAGCTTCCTCCCTTCTTTGGCGAAAATCATTGTCAGCTCGAATGTACTCGTCCATCTTCTGGAGCAGCTTCTCCAGAGTTTGAGGAGGCTTCCTGGCAAAGTACTAAGCTATAGGTCTTGGCCGAAGCCCCTTGATCATGGCCTCAATGACAATTTCATTAGGCACTGTTGGTGCCTGTGCCCTCAGACGTAGGAACCTTCGAACATATGCCTGAAGGTATTCTTCGTGATCCTGAGTGCACTGGAATAAAGCTTGAGTAGTGACTGGCTTCGTCTGAAACCCTTGGAAGCTGGTTATCAACATATCCTTCAACTTTTGCCATGAGGTGATTGTCCCTGGCCTAAGGGAAGAGTACCAAGTTTGTGCAACGCTTCTGACAGCCATGACGAAAGACTTTGCCATGACCGCCGTGTTGCCACCGTACGAAGATATAGTTGCCTCATAGCTCATCAAGAATTGTTTCGGGTCTGAATGACCGTCGTACATGGGGAGCTGAGGCGGCTTGTAAGACTGTGGCCAAGGAACAGCCTGCAGTTCTGTTGATAAGGGAGAAGCATCATCAAAAGCAAAATTTCCGTGATGGAAATCTTCATACCAGTCGCCGTCGTTGTAGAAGCCCTCTTCATGAAGCTCTCTGCGCGGGGGCCTTTGGTTCTGGTCATCTTGAGCAAGATGTCAAAGCTCTTCAGAGGCCTCGTCTATCTGCCTTTGAAGATCAGCTAGACGAGCCATCTTCTCCTTCTTCCGTTGGACCTATTGATTGATCATCTCTAAATTCTGGATTTCTTGATCCAAATCGTCCTCCGGAGGCGTTGGACTGGTGACCTTCCTCTTCTGGCTTCGGGCCTCCCTAAGAGAAACTGTGGCAGAACCACCCGAATTATTCCAGCTTAAGTGCCTAAGTCACGCCTCAAGGGCCGTGACACACTTAAATCGGAATAACCCGTCAGTCCTTCAGATCTAGTCTGATAGAGCCACTTAACCAGGATCAAATTCCACAATCTCACTCGAAGGTGAGTCACAGAAGAAATACAATAAAACAGGAAACCTCAATTAAGTACTGAATTATTACATAAATCGGAGTTCTTGAGTAGCAAATAAAGTTCATAAAGTAAAGTGCAGCGGATAATCGATGTCGTCGGTAATGAGGAAATGGGCAAGGCCTAGCCCACTACTCCTCATGCTCCTCTCCTGCCGGAGCAACATCCCACTCGACCGTCCAACCCGGTGGCAGGGTGGTAGGCCAAGTCACACCATCAACCATTTCCTGAATGGTACCTGCAAAAATGGTGCCACAAGCAAGGCTGAGTATACTAATACTCAGCTAGACTTAACCGGTGTGAGGAGTCTACTCCTCTACCTCTAGACTATGCAGCTGTTTGGCTGAGGGGTTTGGTTTGCCAAAAGCACTAGCTGTTTCTAAAATCAATTTTTTTAGCTTTTCAATTTCTACCATCATTAACTTAGCTAGATTTGCTCCTTCTAAGCATACATGGTAACAATCAATTAGTTCAATCAACAAGTTATCTCATGTAACCACATTTCACTTCTTACTCGATGCAGTACAAGGAATCAAGCAGTCTCATTAGCTGCGAGAAGCAGACGATTCGAATCGAGTTTTAACCTTGCAAGGTAAACCTAAACACACGGCATGTCAGGGTACTCCGACCCCACACATGACAACCGTCCCCATCGATTCCCCGTTCGCGTCCAGGCCTCACCGCCTTGGCATACAATGCTCCACTAACCCCGGCTGCCGCCGTGCAGTGACCGCACTTGTACCCACCATAGCTAGCATGGGAGACCCAGTCTCAGGTCGCATGAGGGATAAAGTCCGCGCCCGGCTTCAATCAGGTACTAGGTTTACCGGTTACCATTTTTCCCGGCATGTGCTTAGTACGTTCAAAAGCTTGACTCAGGTATCCACACATTAATCCTTAATTCATTTTTTCCCGTCTCATGGACAAGGCATCCTCCCTGGATCCAAATCCATAGACTAACATATATCCCATTATCAAGATGAATACAATCAATTCCTGACCTCGCGCGAGTGCTAGAAAAATCACTCGACTTCTACCGAGATCCTGATTAGCAAGCAGCTACTCGACCTAGCATACTAGTATTCATCTCAAAAAGGAATCCTAAGTTTATGCAACTAGAGGTTTCAAGCAACTCCTACACTTAAGTGCACATTGCAATCCTACAAGCATTAAGTGTAGTAAAATAGCATAATTAATAGGTTATGCATAAAACCGGGGCTTGCCTTCAATTGCTGGGGCTGCGGGGAGATCCTCGATAGCAGCCTCTGAAGCCTGCTCCTGGTCCTCCTCTTGGACAGGTCCTTGCTCGGGGATGAGCACGTACTCTCCGTCGGCAAGATTACAATCTAATGAATGCAATGCGTAAGATATATGCATGATATGATATGTGCTTTTAGAAATCACAACTTTAAAGGTGTATGATCTTTCTTGAGTTAAACAAAGTTAACTTTACTTATGTAAGACCCTTGGGTGGTATACTTGGTAAACTGGTTCAAATTTAGCTAAGGTAAGTGGTAGGTTTAATTTTGGGGTTCCACTGAATTCTTTTTAAGTCTTAGGGATAAAGGATAAGTACTCAAGTTAGACTTATTGAGGTGGGGTTTATTTCTTCTTTCCTTTTCTTTTATTCTCTTTAATGTTTTGGAGTAGGTTTGAACTACAAGTTGCTTTTATAAAATTCTAAAAATTCTGCAAAAATTACAGTGGCTTGCTACTGGTGTGTGTTTCTCCGTCTCAAAATTTGGGGATCAGAAAGTGAATAGTTTTCTCTGTACAAAATTATTAAACTCTAGGGCAGAAGGGGTGCTTTGAACTACAACTACTATTTAACAGTGGGTAATTCTTCAGAACTTATTTTTGCTGGCTTTTAGGTGTTATAACATGACTTGATACAAATTTCTAGTCATTAATACCTTTTAATTATTTTTCTATGGTTTTCTCAAGTTTCTAGCCAAATAGGTGCTTTCTACTACCACTATATTGGAAAAACATCAAACAACAGAGTTCTTATTTTTCTTGGTTATTATTTTGTGCAAGAGCAATCATTCTGAAGTTTGGCATCTTTTTGCTTAAGGGAAGGGGTGGTATGCATTATTTGAATAAAATGGCCTTTCTCTTAAATCATTAGCAATTGGTATGAGTTTGCTTCTTTTTCATGGGTTTGCATTTTTCTCTGGTAGTTTACCTCATCATGGACTTAGCTAATTTTTGGTTGCCCATTATCACATTATTTGGGGTTGTTCATGATTTAGTTGGAAAATGCCTTATTATCACTTTGTATTTATTTCCCTTACTTAAAAAGTTGGGCTGAGGTGCTCTGTATTTTTGTAGTGGGGCTCTGGTGGTTATAAGTCCACTGGATTTTTGTTAAGCATTTTGGTTATAGTTTTGCCTCTTTAATAATTGATTTTCAGTCTTATTTAGGCTAAACAAATCATTTTAATTTAAAACTGGTCCAAATTAATGGTCTCTGTATTTTTCCTAAGTTCTCTGTTACATAAGTAAACTAGGAAAAATAATATTAATCACTGTTCATTAATTTCTAATGTCTTTCTGATTTTCTCTAAGTTTTAGACAAAACATCTTTAAATGAGAAACTACATCATAATTTCTAATGCTGGGGTTCCTACTATTTTTAAACAGTGTCTACAAGAGGTTTGATCATCTACCATTTTTCTTAAGTTCAGCACAGAAGAAAAACTAATTTTCCTTGATTAAATAAGGTTTAGTGGGTTCCTGTTTTTAATTTTAAACTCTAAAATTTTGAACAGAAAGTATAGGGTCTACTATTTTTAAATGATAGATTATAATATACAGGAGCTAGCAAAATTGGTTTGACATCTTTTGATTAGGAATTCATCAAGTTATGAATTTTACAAGTTCTCTGGTTATTTAAAAAGAATAACAGAATTGATTAAATGGAAATCCACTTTGCACTGGGGTCCCTGGCGGGTTTTCTAAGTTTTCTTCGCGAATCAGTCCTTAAGCTACTATTCACATGAGTCTCTGACATTACAGAAAACCCCTCGGGTTCTACAGATCCTAACCCGAGGTCCTTCTTCTACCTCAAACAGTAACCGCGGCGGAAGAAAGGGCGGAGGGGCTTACCGGCGGCGAGATGGCTCCGGTGAAGCGGTCGAGGACGAAGGGGAGGTCTCGGGGATCACAACGGTGTGCGGAACGCCGTCGGAGATGGCCGGAGTCGGTCGGTCCACGCGCGCAGGCGGGGATGCTCGTCGGCGGCGAGGAGACCGGCCTGGTCACGGCGAGATAGTTCAATCAAATGGGTCAGGGAGGACCACAGGGTGCCAGAGAAGACATGAGCGCAAGGAATTGGGCGGAGACTCACTGGATAGCTCGGTCCACGCGCGGCGGCGGAAGACCGAAGTCCGGTGAAGTCAATCTCGGGCCTCCGGTGAAGTCCGGCCGGGTCCGAGGGCTTGGCAAGCTTCACGGGCTACTGGCGGAGCTAGCCGAAGCACTGGCTTTCCCAGAGGATGGCTGGAGTGGGCTGGCCACGGTGGCCGAAGCTCTGGCGGCAATGGCGGGCGGAATTGAGCTCGCCGGAGCTAAGGGAAAGTGGCTGGCCGGTGAGGGTGAGTGCGGGGCGAAGTGGCGCGCGCCTGGGAAGGCTTTATAGGCACGGCGCGGTGCACGGGCGGTCGTGGACCGGCGAGTGCGCGCGGGCGTGCACTGGGAGGCGCGGTGCGCGAACGGGCGTGAACCGGGGGTGTCAGCCACGGTCGAACACGTGTTCCCGTTGCCTCTGCCCCTGTTCAAGCGCCGATTGGGAGCAAATCTTCGCGAATTTGGGCAAGATCGCTGTGAAGGATTTGTTCACCAGACCAAGCTTTGTCTTTTGTGTATGGACGACATGCGGTTTTAGGCTAGGGACAGGGAGTTGTAGCGTCACCAAGGTGCCAGTGTCAGAATGCCTGGTCCCGAGGTTAAGCTGTGCCAAAACCATGCCAAACGAATTTGGTTTGAGTTCAAACTTTCCCAGAATGTGTTCAAAGGAATTTGGCACGACTTTGATATTTGGATCTTTTGGCTTTGAGTTTTGAAAAGCAGAGAACGCAGATGATCTTTGGAAAGAGGTCTGAAATTCAGAAATTCAGAAATCTGAATTTCTCCAAGGGTTCATAGATCAAGGGCTGATTTGGGGATTTAATTGAATTATTTTGGCTAAGCCTTCTCAATCTTTCTTGTTGCTTAATAAACATACTTTAATTTTTATAATTGGCTCAACTCAAAATTTTAAACTTTTCATTTCCTTTTTCTTATTCTCTTGAATTTTGCTCATGGGGCTTACTTAGGGTTTTTAATTAGGGTTGCACAATCATATCTTTTAAAGGACTCAATTGTTTTGATCATGACACTTTTAAGTATATACTTGGTGACTTCTTTATTACTTAAGTTATTTTGATGCTCATGCTTACTTTGGTTCACATAAAATAATGGTTCTAGGTTTGGCATTTGAGAGAAACCCTAGGTGACACTGGGGTGTCACAGCCTTCCCCGCTTAAAGGAATCTCGTCTCGAGATTCGGGCCAGAGTCCTCCCAGGGCGAAGCGAAGGGTGAGACTTATAGGAAATGGGTGATTATTGTTATTATTAGGATAAACTGCTCTTTGAATGTCATTCTCTTTGCAACTTCAGGAGGAAGTCCTTTTAAGTTTTACTTTATAGTTACTTCATTCTGAATTAAGATCATATTTTTGAAGATTAGATTCGAAAGGCAGGAGGAGGGGTTTGGGGGTGATTACGTACCAGCTTCCTTAGGTAGGCAATCGGGGAAGTTGGATCTTAAGAATTCCTCGGTTTCCCAAGTAGCTTCCTCCTCTGAGTGATTACTCCACTGGACCTTGAACATCTTGATCGATTTAGCCCGAGATGATCTTTCTTTGCAATCCAGAATCTTGGAGGGGTACTCTTGGTACGATAGATCTGGCTCTATCTCCAATTCTGGCTCTGCTATGATCTCGGTCGGCAATCGAACACACTTTTTCAGCTGAGATACATGGAAAACACTGTGAATGGCAGACATCTTTGAAGGTAACTTCAGCTTGTATGCCACGGGTCCACATGCTTCTATGATCTCATAAGGTCCAATGCAACGAGGGGCTAGCTTGCCTTTGATCCCAAACCTCTGCACTCCTTTGGTGGGTGATACCTTGAGGTATACAAAACTTCCCACCTCGAACTGGAGAGGTTTCCTTCTTTTATCATGATAGCTCTTCTGCCTAGCCTGAGCAGCTTCTAGATTTTTCCTGATTAGCTTGACCTTCCTTTCGGCTTCAGTCACTAAATCAAGTCCAAAAACTTCTCTTTCACCAGGTTGAGACCAATTGAGTGGTGTCCTGCACCTTCTTCCATAAAGAGCTTCAAAAGGTGCCATCTTTAGGCTGGATTGATAACTATTGTTATAAGCAAACTCTGCCAAGGAGAGGTGCTTATCCCAGTTCTTGCCACAATCGATCGCACAAGCTCTCAGCATATCTTCCAGGATTTGGTTTACCCTTTCCGTCTGACCATCGGTCTGTGGGTGGTAAGCTGAACTCCTGATTAGCTTGGTTCCCAAAGACTCTTGCAATTGTTCCCAAAATCTGGCAACAAATTGGGCTCCTCGGTCAGAAACAATGGTCCGAGGTAATCCGTGCAAACACACGATCCGGTCAATATACAATTCTGCATATCTCTGAGTCTTATCAGTGGTGTGCACAGGAAGAAAATGTGCCACTTTCGTCAATCGGTCCACAATAACCCAAATTGAATCATGATGACGAGAGGTGTTGGGCAGACCCACAATGAAATCCATGCTGATGTCGTCCCACTTCCACGAAGGTACGGATAGTGGTTGCAAAGCTCCAGCTGACTTCAAGTGGCTTGCCTTTATCCTCTGACAGGTGTCACACTCTGATACATACTAGGCTATCTCCCTCTTCATTCTGGTCCACCAGTACAAAGGCTTCAAATCATGGTACATCTTGGTGCTTCCCGGATGCATAGAGAATTTGGAGAGATGAGCTTCATCCAAAATTTTCCTCTTGAGATCCTGGTCTTTAGGAATTACCAATCTGCTTTTGAACCATAACACACCCTTCTCATCCTGGCGGAAACAATTATACTTCTCAACCTTCTGATGGAGATTCTTCTTGATAATCTGCACTCCCTTGTCACTGAGCTGGGCCATGATAATCTGGTCTTGCAAAGCTGGCTCAACAGAAATGTGAGACAAAGAACCAGAAGGAATCACTTCAATTTGCATCTTGCTCAACTCATCACACAAGGTGTTAATGCGAGAATCCATCAGAACACAGTTGCACTGCAACTTCCGACTCAAGGCATCAGCTACCACATTAGCTTTCCCTGGGTGATAATGTACCTCCAGGTCATAATCCTTGATCAGCTCTAGCCATCTTCTCTGCCTCATGTTAAGATCAGCCTGAGTAAAAATGTACTTAAGGCTCTTATGATCAGTGAAGATGTTGCAGTGGGTTCCCATTAGATAGTGCCTCCACATCTTCAATGCATGAACCACTGCTGCTAACTCAAGGTCATGAGTGGGATAATTTTGCTCATGAGGCCTAAGTGCTCTTGAGGCATAAGCAATGACTCGGTTGTCTTGCATCAAGACACAACCTAGCCCGGTGCCCGAGGCATCACAATATACATCAAAAGGTTTGCTGCTGTCGGGTTGCGCCAATACTGGTGCTGTGGTCAGATGCTGCCTTAATGCATGGAAGGCATCCTCGCACTTCTGACTCCACACAAATTTGACTTCTTTCTTCAGCAACTCAGTAATAGGCTTCGCAATTCGAGAGAAGTCCGGAATAAATCTTCGGTAATAACCAGCTAATCCCAGAAAACTCTGAATCTGGCGAACAGTTGTTGGTGGCCTCCAGTTCATCACCTCTTGCACTTTATCAGGATCAACAGCTATTCCAGCCTGAGAGATAGTGTGACCCAAGAATTTGATTTCCTTTAGCCAAAAATCACACTTGGATAACTTGGCATAAAGGTGGTGCTCTCGCAGACGTTGAAGCACTACATGCAAATGCCCGGCATGTTCTTCTTCATTCTTGGAGTACACCAGAATATCATCGATGAAAACCACCACGAACTTGTCCAATTCCGGCATAAAAACAGAATTCATCAGATACATGAAATATGCTGGTGCATTTGTCAGCCCAAATGACATCACCAAGAATTCATATAGCCCATATCTGGTTGAGAATGCCGTCTTCGGAATATCACTTGCTCGTATTTTGATCTGATGGTAGCCAGAGCGAAGGTCTATCTTGGAAAACACCTTGGCCCCGACCAACTGGTCAAAGAGAACATCAATACGAGGCAAAGGATACTTGTTCTTGATAGTTACCGCATTAAGAGGGCGGTAATCTATACACAGCCTCAAGCTTTCATCCTTCTTCTTCTCAAACAGTGCTGGACATCCCCAAGGCGAAGTGCTTGGGCGAATAAAACCCTTATCCAGCAACTCTTGCAATTGCTTCTTCAACTCTGCCAACTCAGCGGGTGGCATTCGGTAGGGCCTCTTGGAAATTGGGGCCGTTCCCGGTTGCAACTCGATGGCGAATTCAATATCCCGGTCCGGTGGCATTCCCGGCAATTCATCAGGAAAGACATCTGCATACTCACAGACCACTGGGATCTTCTTCAGGGGTAACTCCGTCATAGAGAAAGCACACGACTGAGTAGAACCCTGACTAGGCAGAATCAAAGTGAAATTCCCGCAGAAAGGAGAATTAACTTCCACGGTACGGTTGGCTACATCAAGCACAACTTGGTGCAAGGTCATCCAATTTGCCCCTAGAATAATGTCCACATTTTCCAATCCCAACACAAGAAGAGTGGTTTTGATAATGTGGCTTCCCAGTTGAATAGGCACACTTTGGTTTAATTGATTAGTTGCAATTTTACCCCCAGGTGTG
This sequence comes from Zea luxurians, assembly GCA_029449295.1. NCBI lineage: Eukaryota > Viridiplantae > Streptophyta > Magnoliopsida > Poales > Poaceae > Zea > Zea luxurians. The sequence continues at coordinate 94,298,018 of JAOPSE010000011.1, read as the reverse complement.
ACTATCATGAATGACCCTTTTGAGTGAGAGAATGGCAGTTTGCAATTAGCACTGAACTTTTGGCTAATGAAACTATGAGATGCACCAGAATCAAACAGAATTAAAGCAGGTTGATTATAAACTGAAAAGGTACCGGTCATGATAGGAGCTCCTTCTGGTACTTCCTCTAGAGCAGTGAAGTTGAGCTTCCCTTGCCTGACTTGCACCTTCTGCTTTCTTCCCTTGTCTTGATTTGGTGCTGGCATCTGCCTCTGCTGGTTCCTGGGACAATTCTTGGCATAGTGGCCCACATTGCCACAAGTGAAACACTTGTTCCCATTGCCCTGGCAGAACTGCTGCTGTTGCGGAGGCTGATTGTTCCTTGGGGCGGGAGCTGGGTAGCGGTTGGGTGCCGGCTGCTGCTGCTGCTGCTGAGGTGGCCTGATCACCCATCTGCCTGCCTGCTGCTGAAAACCCCTGCCCTGATTGTGAGAAACAATCCGGAACCTCTGAGCCTGAGCGGATGGTGCTGCCATTGGTGCCTTTCTCTTCTTCTCTGCCCGGTGAGCAACAATGCAATCCTCCTAGGAGATGGCCATATTGACCAACTCATTGAAGCTATCAGCCCGGACAATGTTGAGTCGTTCCCGCAGCTTGGTATTGAGACCCCTGCGGAAGCGATCCCTCTTCTTCTCATCAGAATCAGCATGATACCCTGCATACTGGCATAAGTCGTTGAAGGCTTGTGCATACTGCAGTACCGTGCGGGTTCCTTGATTAAGGGCCAAAAATTCATTCAACTTCCGATCAAGAATGCCAGCTGGGATGTGGTGTCCTCTGAAGGCAGTCTTGAATTCCTCCCATGATACTTCACGATCAGCGGGGAGCATAGCACGGAAGTGGTCCCACCAAGTCCGAGCAGGGCCGCGAAGCTGCTGTGCGGCGAAGCGAGCCTTGGCCTCATCAGGGCAGTCTCCCGTGAGGAGGGGAAACTTGGACTCGACGACGCGAAGCCACACGTCGGCGTCCAACGGATCCTCTGCCTTGGTGAACAAGGGCGGCTGCGTGCTCAGAAACTCCTGGTATGTTGCCATAGCCGGAGGTCGCTGATGCTGGCCTCCACCATGCTGCTGGGGGTGGGGCTGGCGCTGCAAGAGCTGTCGCAGAATCTCATTCTGCTGGGCCATCAGCTCCTGCACTGTGGGAGCTGGAGGTGGTGGCGGGGGAACTTGCTCGTTCTGCCCGCGACGCTGCCTAGCTGCCATCTGAAAACAGAGATTGTCGCCATTGTTATCCCAACTCACAGTTTCGAACGGCAAGATATCATCTCATATGGAAGGAAAAAATGCCATAATCATAATATTAGGTTCGAAATGAAGATAACATGGTGACAAAGATCCCACAGATTTCAAAAGTTTATAGGGTTACATCAATCAGGGGAAAGTACCCATAAGCCTAGTCCAAAATCTGACATCAACTAAGCTCGCATAGGTTTCTATCCGCCTAAAAGTGTCGAAGCGACTACTTAACCCTGAGCGGTGGAAGCGACACTGGATACGGGTGAAGGAGGCATTGCTGAGGTAGTCCCATTGGCACCAAGGGCTGGTCCTAACTCCTCGGGAGCCTCTTCTCCCTCGCTTCCTGCTTCATTGGCCTCCATCTCCAGGTGGTGCATGTCCAAGTGGTCATTTGCTTCCTCGAGTTCCCTCTGCACATCGTGAAGCTGGTTCTCCAAGACATCAATAGTGTTGTCTCGGATCTCCACTTGCTGCTCCAAGGTAGCGATACGCTGGCTCAGCCTCTCCACCTGCAGATCCTTCTCCACCAACTCTGTGGATAGGTCGACCACAAAATCTTCCCGACTGTCGAGAGTGAGCTTGGCAGTCTGAGCAGTGTTAGCAAGAAGTGTCATAGCATCGCTCTGAAGGGCCTGAAGGCGGTACAGCGCACTCATGCACTGAACGGTGACCCTCCCAACCAAGTCGGGATACATTGCCCACACATCCTTCACATGGCTCACGCGGTTACACCACATGGGATCATCCTTCTTCTCAGCAGGGAAGAGTCCCAAAGGGTGCATCACCATCTCCAGGGGATGGTAGCCACAGAAAGTCGTCAGAGTCTTCATGGCTGCTGCCTCAACGGTGTCGTCCGTCCTGAGTCCAATCGTCTCAGAGTCAAGAGAACGCCAACCCGGCTGAAGGGGATGAGCCTCCAAAGTCAACCAGACCCGACAACGAGGTACCCGATGCTCCTCATACAACTGCACCGTGTACAAAGGGGGCGTAGGGTAACCGGCGGAGTTAAGCACTTCCCACAAGATGGAAGGAAAGCCATCGCGAGAAAGGAAGTCAGAACTGAAACGAGAGTCTCCTCCACTGGCGGGGGTGGGTGAATTCATCTGCGGAAGAGAATCAAAGATAAAGATTATGGTGGAAGGAAAAAGAAAAAGAGAGCCCGGATGGTTTTAAAGAAAAAGGGGTTAGCTCAAATTTTAATTCCTCTTTATGTTTTATAATGCATGCATGCTGGAAGAAACGTTGCCTCTCAAAAAGAAAATAGGGTGCCTTTTTAGGGCATCCTTAAATATAAGTATTGGCCCACGGGGCCTAATTAATTAGCCACCTATTTCTCCCTCCCTCTATGCCTAAGGCCTTTCGTCCTAGGTCTAGCGGTCTAGTCCTGACGATCTATAACAGTTTCTAAGCAAGTTTTAGATTTTGAAAATTGGTATTCATGGTTTATTGTCCTTCTCTGTGGTGGAATTTGCTCCGATACCAGCTGTGACAGAACCACCCGAATTATTCCAGCTTAAGTGCCTTAGTCACGCCTCAAGGGCCGTGACACACTTAAATCGGAATAACCCGTCAGTCCTTCAGATCTAGTCTGATAGAGCCACTTAACCAGGATCAAATTCCACAATCTCACTCGAAGGTGAGTCACAGAAGAAATACAATAAAACAGGAAACCTCAATTAAGTACTGAATTATTACATAAATCGGAGTTCTTGAGTAGCAAATAAAGTTCATAAAGTAAAGTGCAGCGGATAATCGATGTCGTCGGTAATGAGGAAATGGGCAAGGCCTAGCCCACTACTCCTCATGCTCCTCTCCTGCCGGAGCAACATCCCACTCGACCGTCCAACCCGGTGGTAGGGTGGTAGGCCAAGTCACACCATCAACCATTTCCTGAATGGTACCTGCAAAAATGGTGCCACAAGCAAGGCTGAGTATACTAATACTCAGCTAGACTTAACCGGTGTGAGGAGTCTACTCCTCTACCTCTAGACTATGCAGCTGTTTGGCTGAGGGGTTTGGTTTGCCAAAAGCACTAGCTGTTTCTAAAATCAATTTTTTTAGCTTTTCAATTTCTACCATCATTAACTTAGCTAGATTTGCTCCTTCTAAGCATACATGGTAACAATCAATTAGTTCAATCAACAAGTTATCTCATGTAACCACATTTCACTTCTTACTCGATGCAGTACAAGGAATCAAGCAGTCTCATTAGCTGCGAGAAGCAGACGATTCGAATCGAGTTTTAACCTTGCAAGGTAAACCTAAACACACGGCATGTCAGGGTACTCCGACCCCACACATGACAACCGTCCCCATCGATTCCCCGTTCGCGTCCAGGCCTCACCGCCTTGGCATACAATGCTCCACTGACCCCGGCTGCCGCCGTGCAGTGACCGCACTTGTACCCACCATAGCTAGCATGGGAGACCCAGTCTCAGGTCGCATGAGGGATAAAGTCCGCGCCCGGCTTCAATCAGGTACTAGGTTTACCGGTTACCATTTTTCCCGGCATGTGCTTAGTACGTTCAAAAGCTTGACTCAGGTATCCACACATTAATCCTTAATTCATTTTTTTTCCCGTCTCATGGACAAGGCATCCTCCCTGGATCCAAATCCATAGACTAACATATATCCCATTATCAAGATGAATACAATCAATTCCTGACCTCGCGCGAGTGCTAGAAAAATCACTCGACTTCTACCGAGATCCTGATTAGCAAGCAGCTACTCGACCTAGCATACTAGTATTCATCTCAAAAAGGAATCCTAAGTTTATGCAACTAGAGGTTTCAAGCAACTCCTACACTTAAGTGCACATTGCAATCCTACAAGCATTAAGTGTAGTAAAATAGCATAATTAATAGGTTATGCATAAAACCGGGGCTTGCCTTCAATTGCTGGGGCTGCGGGGAGATCCTCGATAGCAGCCTCTGAAGCCTGCTCCTGGTCCTCCTCTTGGACAGGTCCTTGCTCGGGGATGAGCACGTACTGTCCGTCGGCAAGATTACAATCTAATGAATGCAATGCGTAAGATATATGCATGATATGATATGTGCTTTTAGAAATCACAACTTTAAAGGTGTATGATCTTTCTTGAGTTAAACAAAGTTAACTTTACTTATGTAAGACCCTTGGGTGGTATACTTGGTAAACTGGTTCAAATTTAGCTAAGGTAAGTGGTAGGTTTAATTTTGGGGTTCCACTGAATTCTTTTTAAGTCTTAGGGATAAAGGATAAGTACTCAAGTTAGACTTATTGAGGTGGGGTTTATTTCTTCTTTCCTTTTCTTTTATTCTCTTTAATGTTTTGGAGTAGGTTTGAACTACAAGTTGCTTTTATAAAATTCTAAAAATTCTGCAAAAATTACAGTGGCTTGCTACTGGTGTGTGTTTCTCTGTCTCAAAATTTGGGGATCAGAAAGTGAATAGTTTTCTCTGTACAAAATTATTAAACTCTAGGGCAGAAGGGGTGCTTTGAACTACAACTACTATTTAACAGTGGGTAATTCTTCAGAACTTATTTTTGCTGGCTTTTAAGTGTTATAACATGACTTGATACAAATTTCTAGTCATTAATACCTTTTAATTATTTTTCTATGGTTTTCTCAAGTTTCTAGCCAAATGGGTGCTTTCTACTACCACTATATTGGAAAAACATCAAACAACAGAGTTCTTATTTTTCTTGGTTATTATTTTGTGCAAGAGCAATCATTCTGAAGTTTGGCATCTTTTTGCTTAAGGGAAGGGGTGGTATGCATTATTTGAATTAAATGGCCTTTCTCTTAAATCATTAGCAATTGGTATGAGTTTGCTTCTTTTTCATGGGTTTGCATTTTTCTCTGGTAGTTTACCTCAACATGGACTTAGCTAATTTTTGGTTGCCCATTATCACATTATTTGGGGTTGTTCATGATTTAGTTGGAAAATGCCTTATTATCACTTTGTATTTATTTCCCTTACTTAAAAAGTTGGGCTGAGGTGCTCTGTATTTTTGTAGTGGGGCTCTGGTGGTTATAAGTCCACTGGATTTTTGTTAAGCATTTTGGTTATAGTTTTGCCTCTTTAATAATTGATTTTCAGTCTTATTTAGGCTAAACAAATCATTTTAATTTAAAACTGGTCCAAATTAATGGTCTCTGTATTTTTCCTAAGTTCTCTGTTACATAAGTAAACTAGGAAAAATAATATTAATCACTGTTCATTAATTTCTAATGTCTTTCTGATTTTCTCTAAGTTTTGGACAAAACATCTTTAAATGAGAAACTACATCATAATTTCTAATGCTGGGGTTCCTACTATTTTTAAACAGTGTCTACAAGAGGTTTGATCATCTACCATTTTTCTTAAGTTCAGCACAGAAGAAAAACTAATTTTCCTTGATTAAATAAGGTTTAGTGGGTTCCTGTTTTTAATTTTAAACTCTAAAATTTTGAACAGAAAGTATAGGGTCTACTATTTTTAAATGATAGATTATAATATACAGGAGCTAGCAAAATTGGTTTGACATCTTTTGATTAGGAATTCATCAAGTTATGAATTTTACAAGTTCTCTGGTTATTTAAAAAGAATAACAGAATTGATTAAATGGAAATCCACTTTGCACTGGGGTCCCTGGCGGGTTTTCTAAGTTTTCTTCGCGAATCAGTCCTTAAGCTACTATTCACATGAGTCTCTGACATTACAGAAAACCCCTCGGGTTCTACAGATCCTAACCCGAGGTCCTTCTTCTACCTCAAACAGTAACCGCGGCGGAAGAAAGGGCAGAGGGGCTTACCGGCGGCGAGATGGCTCCGGTGAAGCGGTCGAGGACGAAGGGGAGGTCTCGGGGATCACAACGGTGTGCGGAACACCGTCGGAGATGGCCGAAGTCGGTCGGTCCACGCGCGCAGGCAGGGATGCTCGTCGGCGGCGAGGAGACCGGCCTGGTCACGGCGAGATAGTTCAATCAAATGGGTCAGGGAGGACCACGGGGTGCCAGAGAAGACATGAGCGCAAGGAATTGGGCGGAGACTCACTGGATAGCTCGGTCCACGCGCGGCGGCGGAAGACCGAAGTCCGGTGAAGTCAATCTCGGGCCTCCGGTGAAGTCCGGCCGGGTCCGAGGGCTTGGCAAGCTTCACGGGCTACTGGCGGAGCTAGCCGAAGCACTGGCTTTCCCAGAGGATGGCTGGAGTGGGCTGGCCACGGTGGCCGAAGCTCTGGCGGCAATGGCGGGCGGAATTGAGCTCGCCGGAGCTAAGGGAAAGTGGCTGGCCGGTGAGGGTGAGTGCGGGGCGAAGTGGGGCGCGCCTGGGAAGGCTTTATAGGCACGGCGCGGTGCACGGGCGGTCGTGGACCGGCGAGTGCGCGCGGGCGTGCACTAGGAGGCGCGGTGCGCGAACGGGCGTGAACCGGGGGTGTCAGCCACGGTCGAACACGTGTTCCCGTTGCCTCTGCCCCTGTTCAAGCGCCGATTGGGAGCAAATCTTCGCGAATTTGGGCAAGATCGCTGTGAAGGATTTGTTCACCAGACCAAGCTTTGTCTTTTGTGTATGGACGACGTGCGGTTTTAGGCTAGGGACAGGGAGTTGTAGCGTCACCAAGGTGCCAGTGTCAGAATGCCTGGTCCCGAGGTTAAGCTGTGCCAAAACCATGCCAAACGAATTTGGTGTGAGTTCAAACTTTCCCAGAATGTGTTCAAAGGAATTTGGCACGACTTTGATATTTGGATCTTCTGGCTTTGAGTTTTGAAAAGCAGAGAACGCAGATGATCTTTGGAAAGAGGTCTGAAATTCAGAAATCTGAATTTCTCCAAGGGTTCATAGATCAAGGGCTGATTTGGGGATTTAATTGAATTATTTTGGCTAAGCCTTCTCAATCTTTCTTGTTGCTTAATAAACATACTTTAATTTTTATAATTGGCTCAACTCAAAATTTTAAACTTTTCATTGCCTTTTTCTTATTCTCTTGAATTTTGCTCATGGGGCTTACTTAGGGTTTTTAATTAGGGTTGCACAATCATATCTTTTAAAGGACTCAATTGTTTTGATCATGACACTTTTAAGTATATACTTGGTGACTTCTTTATTACTTAAGTTATTTTGATGCTCATGCTTACTTTGGTTCACATAAAATAATGGTTCTAGGTTTGGCATTTGAGAGAAACCCTAGGTGACACTGGGGTGTCACAGAAACGACATCTTGATTGGGGTCCAGCGGCTGCAGAGTGGCAGCCCCTGTCGCTGAAGCTTTTTTAGGCGGCATGACGAAGGTGACACTTGTCGAAGGTGTTCAGAACTTCAGAAAATGGGCGTGAGTTCACCCCACGGTGGGCGCCAATGTTGGGGACTTGATCTCAAATGCTAAGAGTTAAGAACAAGGCAACATAGAAAGTGTTAAATGTTAAGCTCCTTCGTCCTTAAAAACATTATATCCCTTCGGATATAATGAATCTTGGACGAAGGTTGCAAAGGAAAAGATTTTCATAAGATTAATTAGCGATAAAAAAGGACACATATATAAAATACAAACAATGGCTCGAGTATTATCATCAACTTATCTTCATCGGCAAATTCGTAAAAACAGATTACAAGTGTACCTTCGGATTGTTGGAAAGTAAGGATGCAAACGTAACGTGAAAAAGCGTATGTCAAGTCAGCGTGAACAGTACGGGAGTGTTGTTCATCTATTTATAGGCATGGGACGCAGCCCGTGTAAAATTACATTGGTGCCCTTTACATTTGATAATAACTTTATGGCGATCCTTCGAGGTTTAACTTGACTTTTCATCCTTAGGTCGGTTCCTCCTTTCCTTCGTCATGCCGAAGCTTTTCTGTACTTAGCTTCGTGATCGTCCTATCTTTCGTTGTGATCGCTTTACACCCCAGTTAAGCTTCGTCCTGACCATGCTCCTGTACACCCGCAACCTGACTCCGAAGATACCTGTTGACATGTTTCACTCAGAAAATATTGTCAAATCATGTTTTTGAGGAGCTTCGGAAGCCGAAGGCCCCCAAAATATAGGATCAAGGGGGAGCACAGGAAGAACAAGTGATGGAGGAAGAAGCACCACAGGCCCCTCCAACCCAAGTGCAAGCAACGATCCAAAGAAATCATCCCATCGATCAGATTCTGGGTGATATCAGCAAGCGAGTAACTACTCGCTCACGCCAAGCTAATTTTTGTGAGCATTACTCATTTGTCTCTTCTATTGAGCCTTTCAGGGTAGAAGAGGCCTTGCAGGATCCAGACTGGGTGTTGGCCATGCAGGAAGAGCTCAACAACTTCAAGAGAAATGAAGTTTGGAGCCTGGTGCCATGTCCAAAGCAAAACGTTGTGGGAACCAAGTGGGTGTTCCGCAACAAGCAAGACGAGCACGGAGTGGTGACAAGAAACAAGGCTCGACTTGTGGCAAAAGATTATGCCCAAGTCGCAGGTTTGGATTTCGAGGAGACTTTTGCTCCTGTGGCTAGGCTAGAGTCTATTCGAATATTATTAGCCTATGCCGCTCACCACTCTTTTAGGCTGTTTCAAATGGATGTAAAAAGCGCTTTCCTCAACGGACCAATCAAGGAGGAGGTATACGTGGAACAACCCCCTAGCTTTGAGGATGACAGGTATCCCGACCACGTGTATAAGCTCTTTAAGGTGCTCTATGGACTTAAGCAAGCCCCAAGAGCATGGTGTGAATGCCTTAGAGATTTCTTAATTGCTAATGCTTTCAAGGTTCGGAAAGTTGATCCCACTCTTTTTACAAAGACTTGTGATGGTGATCTCTTTGTGTGCCAAATTTATGTCGATGACATAATATTTGGTTCTACTAATCAAAAGTCTCGTGAGGAGTTTAGCAGGGTGATGACACAAAAGTTCAAGATGTCAATGATGGGCGAGTTGACCTACTTCCTTGGGTTCCGAGTGAAGCAACTCAAGGACGACACCTTCATATCCCAAACGAAGTACACACAAGATCTTCTCAAGTGATTTGGGATGAAGGACGCCAAGCCCGCAAAGACACCGATGGGAACTGACGGGCATGTTGACCTCAACAAAGGAGGTAAGTTCGTTGATCAAAACGCATACCTGTCCATGATAGGTTCATTACTTTATTTATGTGTTAGTAGACCGGACATTATGCTTAGTGTATGCATGTGTGCTAGGTATCAATCCGACCCCAAGGAATGTCACCTTGTGGCCGTTAAGCGAATTCTTAGATATTTAGTTGCTATGCCTTGCTTCGGGATCTGGTATCCAAAGGTGTCTACCTTTGACTTGATTGGATATTCAGACTCTGATTATGCCGGGTGCAAGGTTGATAGGAAGAGTACATCAGGGACGTGCCAATTTCTAGGACGGTCCCTGGTGTCCTGGAGTTCTAAGAAACAAACCTCTGTTGCCCTATTCACCGCTGAGGCCGAGTATGTTGCCACAGGACACTGTTGCGTGCAACTACTTTGGATGAGGCAAACCCTGCAGGACTTTGGCTACAATCTGAGCAAAGTCCCACTCCTATGTGACAATGAGAGTGCAATCCGCTTAGCGGATAATCCTGTTGAACATAGCCGCACTAAGCACATAGACATTCGGCATCACTTCCAAAGGGACCACCAGCAAAAAGGAGATATCGATATTTATCATATTAGCACCGAGAACCAGCTAGCCGATATCTTCACCAAGCCATTGGATGAGAAAACTTTTTGTAGGTTGTGTAGTGAGCTAAATGTCTTAGATTCGTGTAACTTGGATTGAACTATAGCATACATGTGTTTTTCCTTTGATCATGTTACTATGTGCATTTAAATGAATTATTGTTTATTTATGGTGCTCAAGTTGCACAAGTGATCCCCAGACCTTACCAGTCCATATGCAAAATGGTGCACATATTAAGGGGGAGATGTGCTACAACTTGACCCTTTGACACTAACCTATTTGCTTGAGTACACTTGGTGTAGTCTCAAAGCTGCATTGAAAGGGAAAATGATCTTGGACGCCACAAAGACTTCCACTGCACTCCGGTATTATTGTGTTTAATTTCAAGTTCATACTTATGCTCTCATTGCCGTTTTGCTCTTAATTGACATTTTTGGTGAGGCAATGGGGTTAAAAAGGCCAAAAGTGATCCCGTTTTGGTGCTTAATGCCAAAGGGGGAGAAATTAAGGCCAAAACAACTAGATCAGCCAACCACTTGATAATTTTGAAATTAGTAGAGTTAGAATTTGTGATTTGTCCAAAATACTCTTATTGCAAAAAATTTTGGTCTCTTATGGGGGAGAATTTTGATTATGGGAGAAAGGGAGAGTTTTTGGCACTTGATTAATTTTACTCTTGGAATATCTCTCTATTTGCCCAAACAATAATTTGATTTAGAGATAGAAAAAGAATTTGATTTGCAAAAACAAACCAAGTACAAAGAGTGATCCAAATATGCCAAATCATAAGAAAAACAATTTGGTCTTCAATTGCATTTGATGTTGCACTTCTTTTGTTTCTTTTGGATGTGTTGGCATAAATCACCAAAAAGGGGGAGATTGAAAGGGAAATGTGCCCTTGGGCCATTTCTATAATATTTTGGTGATTAAATGCCCAACACGTTTGATTAAGTTCTTATGTGCCAAATAAAGTGAGAAGTGCAAATCAAGGCACAAGGTATGTTTCTAGACTTAGTACATTGTTTTTTGAACGCTAATGTGTTTGTCTAAGTGCTAGAAACAGTGACAAAAGGAGAAAAGAAATGGAAAGGACTTGGCTCTGTGCAGCCAAACTTCAGCTCGGTCTGGCACACCGGACTGTCTGGTGCGCCAGGCTGGTCAACGGTGAAGTGGCCGCTCTCGGGAATCGACGGAGTCATACGGCTATAATTCACCGGACTATCCGGTGGTGCACCGGACTGTCCGGTGAGTCATCCGCGGCGAACTCGTCGCTCTCGTGAAAAGGATCAGCGGCGTATGGCTAAAATTCATCGGACTGTCCAGTCGTGCACCGGACTATCCGGTGAGCCAATGGTCGCCTGCGCCAATCAGCCGCACAATCTTCTCGCGACACGTGGTCGCGCCAACGGTCGGTTGGGCACACCAAACTATCTAGTGTGCACCGGACAGTGTCCAGTGTGCCAACCGATCCTGTGGACCAATGGTCGGCTGCTCTCTATATGGAAAGAAATCAAGCACCGGACATGAACAGTAGTTGTCCGGTGGTGCACCGGACTGTCCGGTGCACCACTCGACAGAAGGCAAGATTAGCCTTCCAAGTTGGTCTCCAACGGCTCCTAGCTGCCTTGGGGCTATAAAAGGGACCCCTAGCGCATGGAGGAATACACCAAGCATTCTCTAAGTATTCTAAAGCATCTAGACTCTGTCCCGCGCATTCGCTTCATTGTGTTAGTGATTTGAGCTCCAATTGAGTTGCGAACTCCATGTGTTGTGTTTGGAGCTCAAGTCTAGACTTGTGTGCGTGGTTGTGCTGCGGATTTGAGTCTTGCGTGTGTTGCTCTCCCCGACCTTACTCTATGCTTTATTTGTGATCTCTATTGTAAGGGCGAGAGGCTTCAAATTGTGGAGATTCCTCGCAAACGGAAAAACACTCGAAAGGAAAAGACCGTGGTATTCAAGTTGATCATCGGATCACTTGAAAGGGGTTGAGTGCAACCCTCGTCCATTGGGATGCCACAACATGGAAGTAGGCAAGTGTTACTTGGCCGAACCACGGGATAAAAATCGCGTGTCACTTGTGTTGCTTTCTCTGTGATTGTGTTTGTTCACAAGAACTCGCTTAAAAGCTACTTAGTCGCACTAACACTTCAATAACTAAGTTTTGTGGCTATTTAGTGTTTGATTTTACAGGATCACCTATTCACCCCCCCTCTAGGTGCTCTCACTTGTTCAGTTGTGAACAAAATCAACTGAACCAGTTTGCACCAGTGCAACTTGAATTTGACACTATCTCGAAGTTTTTGGTGAGAAATTTCAGGTGTAGCCTATTCACCCCCCTCTAGGCTACTTTCAATCATCCACACAAGAACATCATGACGACTGATAGGCCGCTTGAGCTATTCCACATGGATCTATTTGGCCTAATCGCTTACATAAGCATCAGTAGGAGTAAGTATTGTCTTGTAATTGTGGATGACTATTCTTGCTTCACTTGGGTGTTCTTTTTGCAGGAAAAATCTCAAATCCAAAAGACCTTAAAGAGATTCTTGAGACAGACTCAAAATGAGTTCGAATTGAGAATCAAAAAGATTAGAAGCGACAATGGAACGGAGTTCAAGAACTCACAAATCGAAGGATTTCTTGAGGAAGAGGGCATCAAGCATGAGTTCTCTTCTCCCTACACACCTCAACAAAATGGTGTAGTGGAGAGGAAGAATATAACTCTATTGGACATGGCAAGGACCATGCTTGATGAGTACAAGACACCGCATCGGTTTTGGGCGTAGGCGATTAACACCGCTTGCTACTCCATCAACCGGTTATATCTTCACCGAATCCTCAAGAAAACATCATATGAACTCCTTACTCGTAAAAAGCCCAATGTTTCTTATTTTAGAGTTTTTAGAAGCAAATGCTTTATTCTTATTAAGAGAGGTAGAAATTCTAAATTTGCTCCTAAAGCAGTAGAAGGCTTTTTACTTGGTTATGACTCAAACACAAGGGCATATAGTGTCTTCAACAAATCCACTGGATTAGTTGAAGTTTCTTGTGACATTGTGTTTGATGAGACTAATGGCTCCCAAGTGGAGCAAGTTGATCTTGATGAATTAGATGATGAAGAGGCTCCGTGTGTCGCTCTAAGGAACATGTCCATTGGGGATGTGTGTCCAAAAGAATCTGAAGAGTCTCCACAAGCACAAGGTCAACCATCATCTTCCATGAAAGCATCTCCACCAACTCAAGATGAGGATAAGGCTCAAGAAGAAGAAGATGAAGATCAAGACGATGAGCCACCTTAAGAGGAGGACATTGATCAAGGGGAGATGAAGGTGATCAAGACAAGCAAGATGATTAAGAAATTCAGGATCAAAGACCGCCACACCCAAGAGTCCACCAAGCAATTCAAAGAGAACACACTGTCAACTCCATTCTTGGTGACATTCATAAGGGGGTAACCACTAGATCTCGAGTTGCTCATTTTTGTGAACATTACTCTTTTGTGTCCTCTATTGAGCCATACAGGATAAAGGATGCACTAAGAGATCCAGATTGGGTGGTGGCAATGCAAGAGGAGCTCAACGACTTCACAATGAATGAGGTATGGCATTTAGTTCCACATCCTAACCAAAATGTTGTAGGTACTAAGTGGGTATTCCGCAACAAACAAGATGAGTATGGTGTGGTGACAAGGAACAAAGCTCGACTTGTTGCAAAAGGTTATTCACAAGTCGAAGGTTTGGATTTTGATGAAACTTATGCACTCATAGCTAGGCTTGAGTCAATTCGAATATTACTTGCCTATGCTACTTACCATGGCTTTAAGCTATATCAATTGAACGTGAAGAGTGCCTTCCTCAATGGCCCTATCAAGGAAGAGGTCTATGTTGAGCAACCTCCTGGCTTTGAAGATAGTGAGTATCCTAACCATGTTTATAAGCTCCCAAAGGCACTTTATGGGCTCAAGCAAGCCTAAAGAGCATGGTATGAATGCCTATGAGATTTCTGTAACACCCCTAGTGTTACTATTACTAAAACTTGAGCATAACATCATCAGCATTAGCATTTCATATGTTTGATACACCTAGAGTGCATTCACTAGGAAAAATCTCAAACAAGTTGTATTGCTATGGCATTTTGCAAATAAAACCCTAGAATAGCGTACTTAACCCTAAATGAGATTTAGAAGGGGTAAAACAAAACCCAAATAGAGAAAACCCAAAAGCTTAAGTAAAATAGTTATAAAATGTTAGTAAGAATAGAGTTGAATTACATTCACCCCCCTGAAATACCAAAAACCCTAATTGGAACCCTGGAAAACCCTAAATCTAAACCCTAGGGGGCTAAGTGCAAAATTAGGGCACTTTTGGACTAAAGTGTAAAAACTATGATGTTAAAGCATATAAAGTCATATGGTTCACAATCATGAAGATTTGCAAGCTAAACCCTGAATTTTGGACCTATTTGCAAAAAAAGACCCTATTGGTGTTCTAAAGGTTAAGTATGAAATTCAGTATTTGAGCTCATCTTTGAGGCTTTGTAACTTTTAAATTCTATGGTTTTTACCCTAGATCACCACATCAACTTTGTAGATCTATCAAAGGTGAACAACTTTGCTTAAGGGGTTAAACATTGCTGTTATGAAGAAATTGGAGAAAAATGCACTCAAAGTTGGGCTGTCAGGCTGTTGGATGTCCGAAGTTCAGGCTAACAGTGTACCTGCAAGCACTTTGGGCATGAATTAATGCATGATCGAGCAAGAATTTGCCTAGGGTTGCTATAACAAGATTATAGCTGGATCCTAGGGCTACAACTTTGCTAAAGAGTGTCGATCATGTTACTACATAAAATCAAGAGAAAATCTGCCCTAAATCTTGGCTGTCAGATGCACTGCATTGAGTTTGCCATGGTACAGTATTATAACTGAATCAGATCATTTGATTTCCCCCCTCGCCGCCGACGATCCCTCCGCCGCGATTCGTGCCATCGCCGTCCCGATTCGTGCTCGGGGTAAATGGATAACGTCTCGGGGTAGAAAGATCATCACCGCCGATGGGCCGTGGATACCAATCCGGCTAGCCGCAGTACCCCCCCCCATGCTCATCGATTACGCAGATAAGATCTCACCGCCGTTGAGCCATCACTGTCGTCCGCCGCGTGTCCAAACACTTTACCACGTCGCGGCTAACAGTGCTACGCATGTCCGGTGATCGCCGGAGATGTCGCCACGGTAATGACCACGTTGCGCGGCCACCAGTGACTCACCCCGTCTTACCAATCACAATCCGCCGCTCGAATTCGCTGCGCTTGCAATCGATCGCTATAAATTGAAGCCACGGTGAGCTCTGTAGGGTAGTCGAGCACCCGGCCACCAAGAATCACCCTCAATCGTTCACCGAGGAGCTCTAATTCCGAATTTCCCCCAAACCGAGTTTCCGCCACCGTGAAAGCAACCTCGCCGTGGCCAGCGCGATGTAGGTCAGCTCATTCTCTCTGCTCTCTCGTTTGAGTGCTCTCATGAACCCGTGATGCTCGTCGACCAACCCGATTGAACTAGACCGCCACCAATCGTCGGGAACACGTTGTTCTTTGGATCATCCGCGTGGTCACTGTGGACAGGGTCATTTGTGTAGCCATTCATGAAGTTGACTTAGGGGAAACAAGGGTTAGGACTTGAATTCGGTTTCGGCCGAAGTACGGCACTAGTCCTTGCCCCGTTCGGTCGGTCTACGAGCTCGCCGGAGCTCTGTCGCGCCGCTCACCGTCGGGGACCCTGGTCTGTGAAGAAACAGAACTAGCAGGGGTTCTCTGTAATATGTCAGCGACTCGGTTGAATAGTGCTTCGGTCCCGCTTCTAGTTATTCATTAAGCCAAGGTCCTTTCTGCAAAGTCCGCAGCGCGGGCGCGGGCGCGCGCGCTTTCCCCTGGAATTGGGCCGCTTGGGCTGCTTCCGGCCGAGCACTGTTCCAGCTTTTTCCTTTTCTTTTTCTATGAAACTTTGGAAATCTGTAGAAAAATGGTAAAATTGTCAAACCAATTTTCCTAGATTCCTAATTTTCCATAGAATTTAATAAAAATAGTTTCATGATTTTTAGGTCAAATAAGGAATTTTAGAGCATTTAAAATAGCCTAAAACATAGTTTCTGGATTTTTAGAAAATAGATAATAATTCCAAAAATCCCCAAACTTTTTATATGAACTCTAAGCATTATTTAGAAGCTTTGGGTAGATTTTGGTATGATTTGGACCTTGTTTGATACTTAGAGCCCAAAATCCTACCCCCTGCCCTTTGAATTCCTTTAGTGACTCCGGAAACCCTAGGTTCTCGGAGAACCATGAAGGAAAACTGTACTCAAGACTTTAGATAGCCAACTTCTACTATTTTTGCATCTTCATAAGCACTACATGAGCTTTCATTCTTATATATGATTATATCTAGAAAACGAAGAAGAGGTTGAAGTAGAAGGAGAGAAGACATCACCACCACCACCTCAGGAATATCAGGCAGACAGCTGTTTTTATTTTGACATCTATGGAACTGAGCCTGAATCACCTATAAACCAAGGCAAGCCCCGGTGCATTTCCCACCTCCTTGACTATTTTAAAATCTTTCTCACTTGCTTGATGCATTAGGTAATAGGAGTTGATTGCTAAAACAATTCCTGCATTACCTTCCTTAAATTTAATTACCTTCCTTTGAATCTCTGTTTTATAAAAGGTTTTTACTATGCTTAGTCTTGCTCTAGCAATGAAAAATGTTTTGTTTTTACAAAAGATGATGTGGCAAAATGGGAGGGATGTTTTTGGAAAATAAAACTTGATGGCGGATCCATCATGGCCATGATGGGTTCAACATCGGAAAAGATGTACCTCTGACAGGTACCAAACTTTTGGTTGAAATGATTAAGCTGAGACCGGGCGGGTGACTTGCACGAGAAGAGAGAGTCTCGGTGTAGTGTCTCCATCTGAGTCGATTAAGGACCATGTCGATGTAGGCTTGATGACCGAGGACCCTTTAACTGGTCACATGCCTCGTCATGGGTAAGCTTTGCCTCGGGCAGACTAAGGCCAGAATAAGATACCACGCAATGGGAGTGGAGAGATGGCGAGAGTAGCGTGTACCCTCCGTGGCAAGAGGCTGGACGGTGGTGTATCTGTGCCCTCGGTTGGCGTGAACCTGATCTGGTCTTAAGAACCCTGGTGGCGGGTTGACATATGTAAGGGTTAAGTGCTACATATGTCGTGTGATTGGAGATCCTCAGCTGAGTATAATCGATTCGGATCGCTGTACCTTCGCGGTTATGAAGACTTGGTCACTGACCTATACGTAGAACTCCAGTAAAGATTAAGGGTGGTTAAGAAATTGGCTAGTGCAGGTTAAGTGTTTGAACTAGGGTAGAAAGAACTCTAGATGCAGGTAATCTGACTTAACCTGACAAGTAAAATTGGATTTTAAGGATCCACTTTTAGTAAGCATTTCTGCAAACAGAGTCTTTGATTATTGTTAAGCCGTACCGTGACTCCCTTAAGCCAGCTTACCCTTGAGAGTCTTTTCTTTAGTCGGGTAAGACTTGCTGAGTAATTCCATACTCAGGGTTTTATTCCCTATTGTTTTTAGTTGAAGAAGAGACAAACTTTTGTTGCTTCTGTTCTAAGGTGGTACCAAAGGAAGAGCACCAGGAATGAAGTTGTGGGAGGAAAGGATCCTCCATAAAAACTTTGTTTAAAACTTATCGAGAGGGGGTTTTGCCTCCCTTGGTTTGTAATAATAATACTCAGCACTCGTATATTATATTTCTGGTCTGTAATAATATAACTCTGTCTTACTTTTAAATAAAGGTAAGTTTATGTAACCGCTTCCGCATTTCCGTATCTCCGATGATTTGTAATGTCTGTGTGACGGGTGAAACGCTCTTGGGAAAGGTAAGAAAAGCAGATACCGAACTTGTCAAGTGATTCAGAAACACCTGCAGGGTTGTCTGAGGTCTGTTGGACAAGGACAACTATAGGTGGGCCTAATGACTTGGGAGGTTCCGTCACAGCTGGTATTGGAGTGAAGCCCATCTCTGCAGATATTATGAGCCATTTTAAAAAATAATTTTCTATGACTCATCTAGAAAATTTCTTCCCTTCTTACTTAAGTATCTCTGAAGAGTTTATTGCAAAGACCAGATAGGAAGAGTGCAATGTATAGAAGGTTGAATCAACTAAGGTTGATTCTATAATTACACATGCATCATGCTAAAAACTATGCTAATAAGATTTCCCCCTTAGAAAAATGCCGCCACGTACAAGGAAGACTGCACGCAAGTCAACCGGGCCGATTAGCGTACCTCGTCACCAACTTGCCCCGAGACATGACGACAGCAGTAGCGGTAGTAATGATCTGATCGGGGATCTAGAAGCACAAGTTAATCAGCTTCGATCAGAACTCCGATGCAGGAACGAAATATGGGTTGCGGATGGCGAAAGAATCAATGAATTGAGAAGAGACATCCACCAACTGCAAGACCAGCTAGCGGATTGGGATCTAGCGCTCGACTGGGCGGTGAACTCTCGTTCACTAGCTTGGGCAAAGGAAGCTAGAGCTCGAGCCTGAGTGGAAGAGCTTAGCTCAACCGTGGATAGCTTGCAGGTTTATTGCAACACACTACATGAAGAAGTTCATGTACTGTACTCGCAACTGCACCCGAACGTCCATGCGGATCCTGTCAGGACGGAAGCCGGACCTTCTCGAGTAGCGGGAGAAGCACTTGGCGGTGAGCTAGACCTTTTTAGGCCCCCTCCCTCTACGAAGCTGGTCGACGAATGTTCTCCGATGCCTGACAGCGAGGCTACCCAGAGTGACAAAAAGCAGGGATAGTATAGTATAGAAGTAGTACTATTGTGTAATAGGTGGTGTAATCCTATTGTAAAGTATGAGTCTGTAACATTACCTTTTTAAGTAATGTGAAATGGATGGTTTGTATGGCATATCATATTGCTCCAAATGTTCTTTGCCTCAGATGCCTTCTAGGACTCGCGCTCAGGATGGGGCTGGTGCCTCCCATGGGAGGGAAGCGACCCCAAATCCACCTCCGGTACCTCCGACACTTGCCGAGGCCATCGCTGCCTTGGTAAATGCTACAACAGACAATACCCGCTTCCTGCGGAAGATGGCAGGTCAACAACTCCAACAACAAGGCGGGCGGGCCTGCAAGGCCCCCGTGAGACATCTTATTTGGACTTC
Source organism: Zea luxurians (assembly GCA_029449295.1). NCBI lineage: Eukaryota > Viridiplantae > Streptophyta > Magnoliopsida > Poales > Poaceae > Zea > Zea luxurians. Next base: position 94,278,891 of record JAOPSE010000011.1, on the reverse strand, counting down.
TCTGAGACGCGCCCTCCGTTGTTCGTCAAGGCAGAAGACCCTCTAGAGGCGGATGAATGGATCCGCGTCATTGAACAAAAATTTGGGCTTCTTCAGTGTTCAGAAACTCGAAAGCCCCTGTTTGCAGCCCAACAACTGCGAGGCCCTGCCAGTACATGGTGGGGAAACTTTGTGGTCGTTCAGCCAGCCGGTCATCAGATCACATGGGATGAGTTCAAGTTGGCCTTCAGAGAGCATTATATACCTGAGGGAGTTCTTCACATGAAGCAAGAGGAGTTCATGAAATTGAAGCAGGGCAGAGATACTGTCACCCAGTATCTCAATAAATTTAATCACTTATCTCAGTATGCGATCGACCAAGTTAACACAGATGTGAAGAAAAGGAATTGTTTCATGAGAGGTTTGAATGATCGGATGCAAAGAAAGATGGCCACTTGCATCGACCTTACTTATGGAAGGGCTGCCAGCACAGCGCTGGCAGTCGAGGCTAAATATGTAAGTTCCGAAAAATCCAAGGGGAATGGAGGCAACAGGCCCAATCAGGGCCCCGAGAAAAGGCAAAGGTTGGTTATCCGACCTTTCGATCAGAATCGTTCTTCATCACGCCCACCCTCCTTCCCATTCAAGCAACCAGTGTTTATCCGTCCAACCACTGCCCCACTACTACAAATCAGCGGGGTGCCCCTGGCACTCGTTTCCCTGCTCTTCCAAGCTCATCCACCGGTTGCTTCAACTGTGGAAAGTCCGGTCATTTCATTAAGGACTATCCATATCCGAGGCGGAATCAAGCCAATAATCAGCAAAGCTCCGAAGGTTCTAAGGGAATTACGACAACCAATACCGTGGGCAAGAATACAAGGAAAACTGGACGGGTTTATTACACTCAAGTGGCTACAACACCGGAAGGTGAACCGGTGATGATGGGTACGTTCCTCGTAGCCAACCACCCTGCACTTATTCTCTTTGATTCTGGTGCTTCACATACTTTCATAAGCAAAAAGTTTGTGGAGAAACACTGCATTCCATATACTGAATCAAGGGAAGGGTTTAAAATACATTCGCCTGGGGGACAAATATTTACCAAAGAAGTGGCTTACCAAGTGCCCGTAACATTGGCTGGATGGGACTTTCCTACTAAGATGATTGTTCTGAAAGGCCAAGACATAGATGTAATTTTGGGCATAAATTGGTTGGCCCAACATAAGGCAGTCCTCAACACTGATCTAAGAACTATCAGGTTGAGTTATGGCCTAGAAGAAATTCTCTTGTCTATTCCCATAGCTATTCCAGCTAAACCACTTGGCAGAATTAATGAAGCCATTCTACCGGAGATCAAAGATATTCTGGTAGTATGTGAGTTCCCAGATGTCTTTCCAGAAGATTTGCCTGGATTGCCACCTGAAAGAGATGTAGAGTTTGTAATTGAGTTAAAGCCCGGTACGGCTCCGATTTCTACAAGATCGTACTGAATGCCTCCAAATGAGCTGGCAGAACTCAAGACCCAATTGCAAGATCTACTTGAGAAGCGATTCATCCGACCGAGCTCGTCACCATGGGGTTTTCCAGCCATATTCGTCAAGAAGAAAGACCAAACATTGCGGATGTGCGTGAATTATCGACCCCTTAATGAGGTCACTATCAAGAATAAGTATCCTCTTCCTCGGATTGATATTTTGTTTGATCAACTGACTGGAGAGAGGGTATTCTCCAAAATTGATCTCAGGTCGGGCTATCATCAGATCCGTATCAGGCCCGAGGATATACCAAAGACTGCATTCACTACGCGGTATGATTTATTTGAATACTTGGTAATGTCTTTCGGACTGACGAATGCTCCTGCCCACTTCACTTATTTGATGAACTCAGTATTTATGCCTGAGTTGACAAGTTTGTGGTGGTATTCATCGACGATATCTTGATATATTCCAAGAATGAAGAGGAGCATGCTCAGCACTTGCGGATTGTATTAACGCGCTTGAGAGAACATCAGTTATATGCCAAGTTCAGTAAATGCGTGTTCTGGCTGGAAGAAATCCAATTTCTGGGACATGTGTTATCTGCCAAGGGGATTGCGGTAGATCCCAGCAAAGTCAAGGATATTTTGGAGTGGAAACCCCCAACCACTGTACATCAAGTCCGAACTTTCCTTGGACTGGCTGGCTATTACCACCGATTTATACCAGATTTTTCCAAACTTGTGAAACCAATCACGAGTTTATTGAAGAACGATATTAAATTCAATTGGTCTTCGGAATGTAATGAAGCCTTTAAAAAATTGAAGGTATTATTAACCACTGCTCCGGTATTGGCTCAACCAGATATTGAAAAGCCTTTTGATGTGTATTGCGACGCATCAGGCAGTGGTCTCGGCTGTGTATTAATGCAAGAAGGCCGAGTAATAGCTTATGCTTCAAGGCAGTTGCGCCGGCATGAGGAGCATTATCCAACTCATGATCTGGAGCTAGCTGCAGTGGTTCATGCCCTGAAGATATGGCGTCATTATCTACTGGGCAATGTCTCTCACATTTATACAGACCATAAAAGTTTGAAGTATATCTTTACACAGTCTGATCTCAATATGAGACAATGGAGATAGCTCGAGCTTATTAAGGATTATGAACTAGAGATCCATTATCACCTAGGCAAAGCCAATGTAGTGGCAGATGCACTCAGTCGCAAGGCCTCTTGCCATTGTCTAACAATGAGGACTTCTAACATTACATTATGCCAGGAAATGGAGGATCTGAACCTAAGAATGATTCAGCATGGAACTTCAAATCACTTGAAGCTTGAGTCAGTCATCTTACAAAGGATAATTGACGCACAAAAGAATGATGAGGGTATGAAACATATCCATGAAAAGATAGAGGCTGGAGAAGCCAACTGCTTTCAAAGAGATGATCAAGGTGTTGTATGATTTAACAACTGCATAGTGGTGCCTAAAAATGAAGAGGTTCGCCAGCAAAATTTAGATGAAGCACATCTTAGTCACTATTCTATTCATCCCGGAAGCACTAAGATGTATCAAGATCTGAAACAACATTATTGGTGGATGAAAATGAAGATTGAAATCGCACGCTATGTGGCTAGATGTGACACTTGTAAACGTGTCAAGGCCATACACATGAAAGCTGCTGGTCCATTACAATCTCTACCAATACCAACATGGAAATGGGAAGATATTAGTATGGACTTCATTGTGGGATTGCCCAGAACCGCGAAGGGGTATGATTCTATCTGGGTTATTGTTGATCGGCTTACAAAAATTGCTCATTTTCTGCCAGTCAAGACATATTACCCGGTTCTCACCTATGCGGAATTATACATTGCTCGCATTCTCAGTTTGCATGGTATTCCAAAGACTATAGTGTCGGATCGTGGACCTCAATTTGTATCCAAATTCTGGGAGGAACTTCACAAGTCCTTGGGTACTAAATTAATCCATAGTTCGGCCTATCATCCTCAGACCAGTGGGCAGACTGAGAGGGTTAATCAGATACTTGAAGATATGTTACGAGCATGTATTCTGGAGTTCCCACAAAAATGGGATGAATGTTTACCATTAGCGGAGTTCTCATATAATAACAGCTATCAAGAAAGCATTAAGATGGCACCATTTAAAGCCTTGTATGGTCGACGGTGTCGTACTCCGCTAAATTGGTCTGAACCTGGTGAAAGGAGCTTCTTCAGGCTAGATATGGTAAAAGAAACCGAAGAGAAAGTTCAACGAATAATTCATCATTTGAAGAAAGCTCAAGCTCGTCAGAAAAGTTATGCAGACAAACGGTGAATGCCCTTATATTTTCTGGTAGGAGATTATGTCTATCTGAAGGTCTCCCCAATGAAGGGTGTCACACGTTTCAGGATAAAAGGAAAGCTTGCACCTCGATACATTGGTCCTTTCCTTGTCCTTGAACAATGCGGGCCAGTGGCATACCGACTTCAACTACCCGAAACCTTGTCTGCTGTACATAATGTGTTCCACGTGTCTCAACTGAAGAAATGTCTTTGAGTTCCAGATCGAACTATCAAAGTTACAGATGTTGTCCTAGAGCCAGACTTGACATATTCAGAACACCCTATTCGAGTCTTGGATCAAAAGGACAGGGTTACCCGAAGAAAAACTCTCAAGTTTTACAAGATACAGTGGAACCAACATTCTGAAGATGAGGCTACATGGGAGACTCAGGACTTTTTAGAGAAGAATTTCCCAGTCTTTCTAGCCTCATGTAAATTGTAATATGTATATAATTGTTGTAATAAAGGAGTGAACCCCAAACCACCCCTTCCTTGTACCAAAAATCAGGAAATAAAAATGTGAAGCATTTCCTTTTCCACTACTTACCCTAGGACTTTTAATCTCGGGACGAGATTCTTTTATGGGGGGAAGGATGTAACACCACTGGTGTTACTATTACTAAAACTTGAGCATAACATCATCAGCATTAGCATTTCATATGTTTGATACACCTAGAGTGCATTCACTAGGCAAAATCTCAAACAAGTTGTATTGCTATGGCATTTTGGAAATAAAACCCTGGAATAGGGTACTTTACCCTAAATGAGATTTAGAAGGGGTAAAACAAAACCCAAATAGAGAAAACCCAAAATCTTAAGTAAAATAGTTATAAAATGTTACTAAGAATAGACTTGAATTACATTCACCCCCCTGAAATACCAAAAACCCTAATTGGAACCCTAGAAAACCCTAAACCTAAACCCTAGGGGGCTAAGTGCAAAATTAGGACACTTTTGGACTAAAGTGTAAAAACTATGATGTTAAAGCATATAAAGTCATATGGTTCACAATCATGAAGATTTGCAAGCTAAACCCTGAATTTTGGACCTATTTGCAAAAAAGACCCTATTGGTGTTCTAAAGGTTAAGTCTGAAATTCAGTATTTGAGCTCATCTTTGAGGCTTTGTAACTTTCAAATTGTAAGGTTTTTACCCTAGATCACCACATCAACTTTGTAGATCTATCAATGGTGAACAACTTTGCTTAAGGGGTTAAACATTGTTGTTATGAAGAAATTGGAGAAAAATGCACTCAAAGTTGGGCTGTCAGGCTGTTGGATGTCTGAAGTTCAGGCTAACAGTGTACCTGCAAGCACTTTGGGCATGAATTAATGCATGATCGAACAAGAATTTGCCTAGGGTTGCTATAACAAGATTATAGCTGGATCCTAGGGCTACAACTTTGCTAAAGAGTGTCGATCATGTTACTACATAAAATCAAGAGAAAATCTGCCCTAAATCTTGGCTATCAGATGCACTGCATTGAGTTCGCCATGGTACAATATTATAACTGAATCGGATCATCTGATTTCCCCCCCTCGCCGCCGATGATCCCTCCACCATGATTTGTGCCATCGCCGTCCCGATTCGTGCTCGGGGTAAATGGATAACGTCTCGGGGTAGAAAGATCATCACCGCCGATGGGCCGTGGATACCAATCCGGCTAGCCGCCGTACCCCCCCCCCCATGCTCATCGATTACGTAGATAAGATCTCACCGCCGTTGAGCCATCACTGCCGTCCGCCGCGTGTCCAAACACTTTACCATGTCGCGCTAACCATGCTACGCATGTCCGGTGATCGTCGGAGATGTCACCATGGTAATGACCACGTTGCGCGGCCACCAGTGACTCACCCCGTCTTATCGATCACAATCCACTGCTCGAATTCGCTGCGCTCGCAACTGATCGCTATAAATTGAAGCCACGGTGAGCTCCATAGGGTAGTCGAGCACCCAGCCACCAAGAATCACCCTCAATCATTCACTGAGGAGCTCTAATTCCGGATTTCCCCCAAACCGAGTTTCCACCACCGTGAAAGCAACCTTGCCGTGGCCAGCGCGATACAGGTCAGCTCATTCTCTCTGCTCTCTCGTTTGAGTGCCTTCATGAACCCGTGATGCTCGTCGACCAACCCGATTGAACTAGACCGCCACCAATCGCCGGGAATGCGTTGTTCTTTGGATCATCCGCGCGGTCACCGTGGCTAGGGACATTTGGGTAGCCATTCATGAAGTTGACTTAGGGGAAACAAGGGTTAGGACTTGAATTCGGTTTTGGCCGAAGTAGGGCACCAGTCCTTGCCTCGTTCGGCCGGTCTACAAGCTCGCCGGAGCTCTGCCGCGCCGCTCACCGTCGGAGACCCTGGTCTGTGAAGAAACTGAACTAGCAGGGGTTCTCTGTAATATGTCAGCGACTCGGTTGAATAGTGCTTCGGTCCCGCTTCCAGTTATTCATTAAGCCAAGGTCCTTTCTGCAAAGTCCGCAGTGCGGGCGCGGGTGCGCGTGCTTTCCCCTGGAATTGGGCCGGGCTGCTTCCAGCCCAGCACTGTTCCAGCTTTTTCCTTTTCTTTTTTTATGAAACTTTGGAAATCTGTAGAAAATTGTAGAAAAATGGTAAAATTGTCAAACCAATTTTCCTAGATTTCTAATTTTCCGTAGAATTTAATAAAAATAGTTTCATGATTTTTAGGTCAAATAAGGAATTTTAGAGCATTTAAAATAGCCTAAAACATAGTTTCTAGATTTTTAGAAAATAGATAATAATTCCAAAAACCCCCAAACTTTTTATATGAACTCTAAGCATTATTTATAAGCTTTGGGTAGATTTTGGTATGATTTGGACCTTGTTTGATACTTAGAGCCCAAAATCCTACCCCCTGCCCTTTGAATTCCTTTATTGACTCCGGAAACCCTAGGTTCTCGGAGAACCGTGAAGGAAAATTGTACTCAAGACTTTAGATAGCCAACTTCTACTATTTTTGCATCTTCATAAGCACTACATGAGCATTCATTCATATATATGATTATATCTAGAAAACAAAGAAGAGGTTGAAGTAGAAGGAGAGAAGACTTCACCACCACCACCTCAGGAACATCAGGCAGACAGCTGTTTTTATTTTGACATTTGTGGAACTGAGCCTGAATCACCTGTAAACCAAGGCAAGCCCCAGTGCATTTCCCACCTCCTTGACTCTTTTAAAATCTTTCTCACTTGCTTGATGCATTAGTAGTAGGAGTTGATTGCTAAAACAATTCCTGCATTACCTTCCTTAAATTTGATTACCTTCCTTTGAATCCTTGTTTTATAAAAGGTTTTTACTATGCTTAGTCTTGCTCTAGCAATGAAAAAGGTTTTGTTTTTACAAAAGATGATGTGGCAAAATAGGAGGGATGTTTTTGGAAAATAAAACTTGATGGCGGATCCATCATGGCCATGATGGGTTCAACATCGGAAAAGATGTACCTCTGACAGGTACCAAACTTTGGGTTGAAATGATTAAGCTGAGACCGGGCGGGTGACTTGCACGAGAAGAGAGAGTCTCGGTGTAGTGTCTCCGTCTGAGTCGATTAAGGACCGTGTCGATGTAGGCTTGATGACCGAGGACCCTTTAACTAGTCACATGCCTCGTCATGGGTAAGCTTTGCCTCGGGTAGACTAAGGCTAGAATAAGATACCACGCAATGGGAGTGGAGAGATGGCGAGAGTAGCGTGTACCCTCCGTGGCAAGAGGCTGGACGGTGGTGTATCTGTGCTCTCGGTTAGCGTGAACCTGATCTGGTCTTAAGAACCCCGGTGGCGGGTTGACATATGTAAGGGTTAAGTGCTACATATGTCGTGTGATTGGAGATTCTCAGTTGAGTATAATCGATTCGGATCGCCGTACCTTCGCGGTTATGATGACTTGGTCACTGACCTATATGTAGAACTCCAGTAAAGATTAAGGGTGGTTAAGAAATTGGCTAGTGCAGGTTAAGTGTTTGAACTAGGGTAGAAAGAACTCTAGATGTAGGTAATCTGACTTAACCTGACAAGTAAAATTGGATTTTTAAGGATCCACTTTTAGTAAGCATCTCTGCAAACAGAGTCTTTGATTATTGTTAAGCCGTACCGTGACTCCCTAAAGCCAGCATACCCTTGAGAGTCTTTTCTTTAGTCGGGTAAGACTTGCTGAGTAATTCCATACTCAGGGTTTTATTCCCTATTGTTTTTAGGTGAAGAAGCGACAAACTTTTGTTGCTTCTGTTCTAAGGTGGTACCAAAGGAAGAGCACCAGGAATGAAGTTGCGGGAGGAAAGGATCCTCCATAAAAACTTTGTTTGAAACTTATCGGGAGGGGTTTTTGCCTCCCTTGGTTTGTAATAATAATACTCGCCACTCATATATTATATTTCTGGTCTGTAATAATATAACACTATCTTACTTTTAAATAAATGTAAGTTTATGTAACCGCTTCCACATTTCTGTGTCTCCGATGATTTATAATGTCTGCGTGAGGGGTGAAATGCTCTTGGGAAAGGTAAGAAAAGCAGATACCGAACTTTTCATGTGATTCAGGAACACCTGTAGGGTTGTCTGAGGTCCGTTGGACAAGGACAACTGTAGGTGGGCCTAATGACTTGGGAGGTTCTGTCACAATTTCCTTATCACTAATGGCTTCAAAGTTGGTAAAGCTGATCCTACCGTGTTCACTAAACAGTTGCTAAAGACTTATTTATATGCCAGATTTATGTTAATGATATTATATTTGGGTCTACTAACAAGTCAACTTGTGAAGAGTTTAGTAGGATTATGATATAGAAATTCGAGATGTCTATGATGGGGGAGTTGAAGTATTTCCTTGGATTTCAAATCAAGCAACTCCAAGAAGGCACCTTCATCATCCAAACTAAGTACATTCAAGATATACTCAAGAAGATTGGAATGAAGAATGCCAAACTCATCAAGACACCCATGGGAACAAATGGGCATCTCGACCTCGACACGGGAGGTAAATCCGTAGATGAAAAGGTATACTGGTCGATGATAGGATCTTTACTCTATTTATGTGCTTCACGACTAGATATTTTGCTTTTAGTATGCATGTGTGCAAGGTTCCAGGCAAATCCTAAGGAAGTTCACCTTAGGGTCATGAAAAGAATCATGAGATATTTAGTTTACACTCCTAAGTTTGGGCTTCGGTGGGGATCTACCTTTGATTTAATTGGGTATTCCGATGCCGATTATGCCGGATGTAAAATCGACAGGAAGAGCACATCAAGGACTTGTCAGTTTCTGGGGAGATCCCTGGTGTCTTGGGCTTCAAAGAAACAAAACTCAGTAGCTCTTTCCACTGCCGAAGCCGAGTATATTATTGTAGGCCATTGTTGTGCACAATTACTTTGGATGAGGCAAACCCTTAGGGACTATGGCTACAAATTGAGCAAAGTCCCTCTCCTATGTGATAATGAGAGTGCAATCCGCATGGCGGATAATCCTGTTGAACACAGGTGCACTAAGCACATAGACATCTGGTATCACTTTTTGAGAGATCACCAACAAAAGGGGATATCGAAATTGCTTATGTGAGCACCCACAACCAATTAGCCGATATCTTTACTAGGCCACTAGATGAAAATACGTTTAGCAAGCTTAGGAATGAGCTAATTATACTTGATTCTCGGAACTTTGATTGAAACATTGCACACATAACTAATTTATATACCTTTGATCATGTCTCTTTCATTTGGTATAAATGTATATTTCTTATTCTTCTTGTGCCAAGGCTAAGAATAATGTGCTTTCAAGTGTATTTCTATACTTAGTCTAGAATTGAAAGGGAAATGGAGTATTCGGCAAAGGCAAGGCTTCCACTCCAACTCTGATGGTATCATTCATCCTTTGCCTTTACTCCTGCAAATCTCAATTGGTATGACCCTTCACTCATATTTCTTTTACCAATGGGGGTGAAAGATTAGGCCCCAAAGGGGGAGAATTGTAGAGGGCTCTCAGGTTCTCCGTTTTTGGTGATTAATGCCAAAGGGGGAGAAAGTATTAAGCCCAAAGAAAAAGGACCGCACCATCATTTTAAAATTTTCAAAAACCAAAGAAAGAAATTTTTTCAATCAGTATTTGAGTTAATTTTCAATTGGTATCTTATTTGGTTTCAAATTTCAAGTTAGTATAAAAATTTCAATTGGTGTAGTTTCATTCGGTATCTATTCCAAAAAGGAAAATCATTTCAAAAACCCTCTTGAAAGCTAAGGGGAGAATTTCTTTAGGGGGAGCTTTTATTTAGTCAAAGGAAAACCATTTGAATCAGGGGGAGAAATTTTAAATCTTGAAAATGCTTCTTGCAATCATATTCTTATACCTTTGGCTATTTGCAAAAGAATTGGAAAAGATTTTTTTCCAAAAGATTTGCAAAAACAAACAAGTGGTGCAAATGTGGTCCAAAATGTTAAATAGAAGAAAGCAATCACATTTATTCTTAGACACATGTACAAAGTCTTTCAATTGGTTTAAATCTAAGTAACCTATGCACATCAATCATAGTTGTAAACTAGTTACAGTTTTACATATTATATTTGCTTTGGTTTGTGTTGGCATCAATCACCAAAAAGGGGGAGATTAAAAGGGAAATGGGCTTAATCATTTCCTATAATCGATTTTGGTGGTTGACGTCCATCACAAACCACGTGGACAAACTAGTTTGCCTAGATGTCATTTACCTCAGGTGCATAAAGTTCAACACAAACCAAGAAAGAATTTAAGTTGGGGACTCAAATGAATTTGGAGCAAAGGACTTGAGAGTGTGCTGCCAGTGGCGCACCGGTCTGTCCGGTGCACTTAGCCGAGCAGCACTCGAACAACTCACTCTCGGGTTTCTCTAGGGCGCGCTCCACCATAATTCACCGGACTGTCCAGTGTGCACCGGACATGTCCGGTGAGCCAACAGAGCAACGGTAACCTACGCCAACGGTCGTTTGCCCAAAAGTGAACAGTTGTTAACAGTGCACGGCAGAAGTCAGAGCACACCAGACATGTCTGGTGTGGCACCGGACTGTCCTATGTAGCTACATGATAAGGGTTCCAATGGTCAAGTCGCTCCAAACTCCAACGGGCGTGCTGACGTGGCATTCACCGGACAGTGAACAACTGTTGTCCGGTGCACCACCAGACTGTCCGGTGTGCCCATCGCCACCAAAAACAGCCAACGACTAGGAAGTGGTTGGAGGCTATAAATACCCCCCCCACCACCTCCTTCAATGGCATCCAAGTATTCTGAACATCACATTCATTGCAAGAGCAAAGCCAAACACTCCAAGACACATTCAAAGCATTCAATCCACTCCAAGGTACCAAAATCAACTCTAGTGCTTAGAGGCTTGTGAGAGGATTATTTGTGTTCTTTTGGTGCTCTTGTTGCTTGAATTGCTTTCTCCTTCCCTTCCTTATTTCTTTAAGTGCTTTGTAAATCTAGCAAGTGACACCTAAGTGTGTGGTGGTCCTTGCAGGGTCTTAGTGACCCAATTGATTATGGAGAAGGCTCATCCGGTCTAAGTGACCGTCTGAGAGAGAGAAAGGGTTGAAATAGACCCGGCCTTTGTGGCCTCCTCAACGGGGACTAGGTTCTTTGGAACCGAACCTCGGTAAAACAAATCATCGTGTTCACTTTCTTTGATCTTCATTTGATTTGTTTGCCCTCTTTCCTCTCTCTAAAGTTTCCTTGCTAATATTGATTTGAGTTTGCTCTCAAACGTCATCCGCATCAATTGAGCAACTCTTAGCAAGAGAAATAATCTTCCGCACTCGAATTTAATTCTAACGCTAACCCCAGCCTTAGTGTGTGTTTAAGTTTATAAATTTCAGGTTTCGCCTATTCACCCCCCCTTTAGGCGACTTTCAATTCTTAGATACAATCCTGATGTGATGCATATTGAGAAGAATGTTTTTGATAATCTACATGGTGCTTAATCGTATGAATATCAATTAATATAATTATGTTAAGATAAATATTTTAATCCATAGCTACTTAACTTAATCGCTATATCTATCGGTTGTAGTTTCGAGCGTCATAGTTTCTTTTCTCGCATAGTCGTAGATGCGAGCCCTGCGCCACACATCTATTTAGTTGTTATATTTTATTGTGTGGTGTATTGTTTCTTTCTATGTTAAGAATGTGGAATGTATGTTTGAACTCGTATAGATAACGGTTTGTTGGCGGAGTCCGAAGGAGTTGCAGGCGAAGACCCTAAGCGGCAACTGGTTCGTGAAGGCAAGTGTCCTCATACCCATTTATGTCCTACTCATTTTATAAGCATATCCCCTCACTTACATAATTTATACCTCGTTATCCACCTCGCGGAGTCGAGCCTAAACTTGGATCATTTAGAAGAAGGGCTGGCGAGGTTCTGACTGCCCCTAGGACCGGCAAGGCGTGGTCGACTGAAGTTGCCATCACCTAGTCTAAGGGAGCTGCTACTGAACATGCAACGCCGAGATCCTTGCTCTACTACCCTGACATCCTCTGCATCAACGTGACGATGGAAAACAACCCTATCTCAGACGATGAACCCACCTTATAGGGGAGGAGCCCCTACAATGTGGGGCGCATCATTGGTGAAACCGTCGCCGCAACATCTGGCGTCACCATGCCACCGAGGTGTTGGACGCGACTCAACCTATTTCTCGGGACAAGGCATCCGAGGTCGAGGAGACTCCTTCGAGCGAGGTTTTGGCCTACAAAGGAACTCCTGCCGTCGGAGTCGGTGCCTCGACAAGGAGCGTGAACGTGAAGCAACCTAGCATAATACTAGGCCCTTGCGCGAACACCTACCTCTCCCCACGACCTGCAACCTGAGTTCGCTCGGGCCATGCGAACTTCGAGTTAGGTCGGTGACATGTTGGCAAAGATGGCGAATGGTCTACCTCACACGCCTAATAACGAGCGGTACCAGTAGATCCTCACTAAGGTGGTGAACCACCTCCTTTCGCCGGCCCACCCGGATGGCGACGTGCGTTACCACATCAACAGTCGAGACGACACACAAACCAGCACCGACGTATCACGCGCCCGACGACACAAAGAGGAAATCAGGCGTCGTGAGGAGTGCAATCGGGATCATGGCGTCCAACCATGGGGAGCTGTGGGTCGAGCGAGTTCCATCACCACCTCGACCAATAACCCAACATTATGACAGACGGGTAATGACCAGCTACAAGATCCACAACACCAGCCACCACCACGGGATCGACGTGACAATAGCACCTGCGATGACCCTCTAGAAGCCCAGGGGTGTTTGGGGTCTCGGTCTTCACCCCAGTTGCATGTGGTCCAGTGGCCACCCAACTTTAAGGTCTCAAACGTACAAGTACGAGGCCAAGCTAGACCCCAAGGGTTGGCTAGTCATCTACACGACGGTCTTGCGAGACACCAGGGTATCGAAGGATGTCATGGTGGTGTATCTCCCTATCGTGATGGGGTAGGACACAATCTAGTGACTCAGAAGCAGCGCTACATGCAGATCTAGCATTTAGGGCACCTAGGGTGATGTTCAAGGACATAATAGAGGTAGAAGCTACCTGGCTCGAGGAGATTGACACACTGGAAGAACGGCTCAACAATGTGATTCTTTCGGCACTGTATCAACAATCCCTATGGCGTTACCATGACAATAAGGTACACCACAAAGCTTTTTCAGTTGGGTCCTAGTACTTCGAAGGGCATTATCCAAGGAAGGGCAACACAATCTATCGCCACCCTAAGAAGGTCCATATCTTTACTACTCCTTAAGACCCTACCGTAGGCGTCCATAGTGATTTTGGTGCATGGTTCTGCCAAGTCTGGTCGCGCCATGGATCCCCCACCCTCTTGCCCTCTGCTCCCTACCATCAATGCTGATCCGCCCTCCCCCCTCCCGCTGGCCATCCATCCTGCCATCCTCACTCTACCTCCATCACGAATTCCTGGTTCTTTCCTCATTCCCCGTGTGTTTCGTGCGCAGCAGCAACCGCTCCCTTCGCCTCACCATCGCCTGATCCTGGCTCCACCCCCACCACCGCTCGCGCCCTCCCCCATGTCCTATGGCCTAGGATCCCCACCGCTGCATCTCCCTCTTGCTCAACTGCTCCCACCCCGACTGTTCCTACTTGCTAGCCTTCGTCGACGCTGCCCACTTGAACTAGATCTAGCCCAGCTTGACCTCCCTAGGTGCCAACGACGTCCCTGACTCTTCTGTTTCTGCTCTTGGTGCATGCCAAGTAAGCGGCCAGGAATGGGTCATCGTCCGGCCAAACGGAGTGGCCACCGACCCTTGATGAGAGGCTCCTCGTCGCGCCTCGACCTAGCAGTGGCGTAACCAAGAGCTAGAGCACCGCTTCACTTTTGTCGTCTAGCTCTCCGATGGCATGATGATGGTGGTGTCCCCAAGGCCTTCCGACTTGCCGGTGATGGTGACAGGCTCCCATGAGAAAACGATGGCGGTAGGTGGCTTTAGCACGACTGCTAATTTCTCCTACTGCCCCATCGTTGCTTCACTTCGTGCCAAGTAATCCACCAATCAGTCGTCCTATTTGTATATATGGAATGTATTGTCCCAGTGTGTGTTTCTTGGTGTGAGAAGACCAAAATGTAGATGAAGCATAGGAAAATATGGTGGTTGGCGCTCAAGGGAGAGCAGAGGAACGTTGCATAGGTCCGTGTCATTTTTGTTCCTATGAATCTGCTATTTGCTTGCAGTTTGTGCACCATGGTCAAGGCCAATGTATGGTGTTGCACGTTCTTCTGATGATGTTTTGTTTCGTACGATGTGTTGATCAGTTCTATGTTCTTGTGATCTGATTAGTGTCCCATGCCCCAGCAAACAACACCTCCTATGCTCTCTAGGCCTGGAGCAGAAGCTCGTCTTCTTAGGTAATTAGAAACTTGTCATCAATAGTTTCGTATCCATGATAGTTTGTTTCCTAAGTGAATGTTCTGCATGCAGCACAAAGCCAACAGCGACAGATGTTATCGATATTGATCTAGGCACAACAATCTGTAGTAGATTTCGTGCTTTTGTATATATTGAGAAAAAAAGATACTAGGGGTGTTCATGGCCTAGGTTGGCCTAAACTTATCCTCCGGTCCTGCATAATTATGAGCCAAACATATTCTACATCTGACATACCAGGTGTATAAGTATAACACAACATATTTTCACACCTCAATCCTCTGTTTAATAGGCTAATGATCCCACCATTGAATGCATTATGCCCCTAGGATTGCTGTAACAAATAGTAGAATATTTAGCGTATGAATGTGGGAAGCCGCTTTCAGAACTGATAAAATCTGTAGAACCCCTCCCACTCCTCAGGATGAAATGTGTGCTGGAATGAGTTATTTCCCAAGTCAATGTTCAATCATGAAAGCGCCTCTGTGACTTTTTTGTTTGTTATGATAAATTATGATAAATGTAGGAACATTACACTGCTCCCAGGATGGTTCTTGCAACATCAGGAGTTGATCATGATGCGCTGATTTCAGTTGTAGAACCACTTCTGTCTAACCTTTCATGCGTGAAACGTACTGAAGAGCCAAAATATGTGTACGTGGGAGGAGACTATCGCTGCCAACCAGATTCTCCAGTGAGTTGTTGGCATTGTATTATAATTCTTGAGGGGTTATGAATGATTTGCTTCAATTATGCTTAAAATTGGATTCGTTGGAAACAGAACACACACATCGCACTTGCTTTTGAGGTGCCAGGTTAGTTTGCGCATCGAGAAATATTATGTAATATTGATTGTCGAGTTCTTTTTTCTATTTCAAAAAATTTAGTACTTGCATTCATAGTAACATTTGATGCATTAATGTATATTGACATTCCCTTAGTTCCTTTGCGTTACTGCGGTGGTGTGAATGGGGATGCTTCGAGTGCTCAGTATTCTGAATAATTTGCAACAATTATGAGTATCATTTTGGTAAACTGCTCAGTACTCTGAATTGGAATTCATTGTTTTCACTGCATTTTCCTACATTTTGCTGCCCATTTAATTCAATGTGAGCCGGAGTATCACATTTGCATATCTTCTTCCTACCATAAAGCATAACAAGTTTGGCTTGCCTTCTTGCCACAAATTGAGTTACAGTATACTTTTGACAGCGCACCTTGTCTACTTGTATGTTGTGTTCTTTGTCATCTGAACTTTGTGTGAACTGTTGTAGCTATGAGCCTAGACCGGCTTTTGAGGAGGTCAAAGAAGAAGCCATGCTTGATATATCACCAACAGACTCGACAGAGTTTTGGTTAATTCAGTGGCCTAAAGACCAGGTACCATTGATCTTTTGCATAAAATTCAGATGACAAAGAACATATAAAGAGAAGCAAGATGACAAAATTGATAAGCTATTGTGGAATTTTGTTTTCTGCATAAAATTTTGTCTTCCAATTGATATATTTGTAAATACTCAATTAAGCAAGATGTATCATGGATTGTTTTCTATCAGGCATATAAAGAGAAGCAATCAAAGGAGCTGCAGGGTCGTGAAGTAAGGCTTGACTTCGCTAAGGGAAGAAGTACACAAACTCCTCGCAGCGGGTAAGATGATCTTAATCTCTACTACTTCTTAAGAGCAGAGCGTAGGCGTCCACGGTGCACGGTTCTGCCCGCCCTGCCCTAATCCCGCGCCTTGGCTCTGCTCGCTGTGCTCCTGCGCCTCAATTCTGCCCATTGTGCTCACAGTCGCCCTGCCTTAATCCCACGCCTTGGCTCTGCTCACTGTGCTCCCGTGCCTCGGTTCTACCCACTGTGCTCACAGCCGCCCTGCCCTAATCACGTGTGCTCTTAGATCCACAGCTCTCGCTCCATAATCTGTCCGCTGTAATCACGCGCGCCTTGGATCCACAGCTCTCGCTCCATAAATGCTATCTATTCTATTTTTATTTTTCTTATAGCTCAGGTTTGATCATTCTTTGAAGTGATTCCTTGACTAGAGCACAATTAATACCTTGTGTAACTGAACAAGAGGCTATGTCCTTGTGTAATTCATGTAAAGTTTGTCTCTTCCTACTAACTGAACGATGGTATTAACTGTTAAAATTGTGCATGTAAACCAAGAACAAGTTTGTGACGATCCATTTTCAAGCACTTAACAAAGTTCTACAATTTACATAAAGGAACAAACAACCATGTTTTATATTCTGTTGTTCTGAAATTGTGCTATGTGGTATGACTTTTTCTGTTTTCGATTCCTATCTTTTATTAGAGTTCATTTCTAAACAAATGCTTCAATTTTGGTAATGCTTCTGAACACACAAAGGCTTCATTTCTGAAAACTGGACTGTTAAACAAATTGTGCTACATTAAGCTAACGCAAGATGCTAACACAAGATGACAGGACTGAACAGATTTCCATGTAGCTACCCAACAAGATGTTTTGTTTTTATTTTGGTTAATCATGCTTTGAATTAGTGTTTAGAAACATATACTCTGTTCAAGTGTAGGGTGTTGTCACACCCGGTTCTAGGGGGTAGAACCGAGCGCATAGCATATGTGTGCCAGGATCCATTTCCACACATATGTTGACGTCACAAGTGTAATATATCAAAAGACAATGCAATAAAGGCGTAAAGAGAGTAGAATACTTTATTACATCATTTGAAACATTATATCTTTAACAAGTATCACATCAAAGTAAAGCAAAAATAAATAACATGGGCAATCTTCCATAGGTAGATGATCGGCGTATCGTTAGACTTAGAATTCCTTGTCGTCAAAATCTCCATCAAAGTCTCCAGTGTCACCCTCTGATCAAAATATTAGCAAGGGTGAGCTCACTTATGGTCGGGGCTCAGTAAGTGGGGGAAATATTAATGCAGGTATAACAAGGTGAGGCTAAGGTTGAGCAGTAAGCATTTTAGTTGGTCAACATTTTATTAACAACACATGTCTTACTAATAAGTGTGAATCCCAAATATCCCAATTAAACAAAGGATTATGAATATAACAAAAACACTTAAGTGAAACCACTTAAGCAAATCATTGGCAGATCATCGGATCTCAAATTAATTCCATCTTCAAGTTCAATTATCATGTGAGGAGTCCAGGTCGCTCATAACCGGGAGCATGGGTGATATATCAGTTTTACACTCTGCAGAGGTGGTACAACTTTACCCACAAGCCATGTATCCCATCTAGCCTGGGTTGATCGGACCCTTAAACACTGCCGAGGTGAATGGCTAGGGATCTGTAACACCCCCACTGATCCCACACAATGGATGTTACCAAATACCCTTCCCACTAAACTTATGCAACACAAGAAATGAAATAAAGAGAGAAAATATTGCAAAATCCGGCAGCACCTCCCTTGAAAGAAGCATAACAAGGGGGGGGAACATAGAGTTCATACAGGATATAAAAGATAGATAATTCACGTAGTATAATCAAAATGCAAAAGTAGTAAAGCACATTCATGACCAATTAAAAAAATGGGTAACTCAGCCCACCCCAAAAAAAATCAACTCAACTACCATGAAAGGCTAGAACATAATAATTCCCTAGACTTGACCCTCCCTGATTAACAACATTATTAAGCAGTGGTTCCTTTATTAAAGGTGTAGTGGTCGTGCTGCTACATCCCTTCTTTCCCAAAGCAGAAATCAGGTGCCTGCATCAGACAATGCAAGAGTGAGATGACACATCTCAGCAAGTAAACAGAGCAAACAACAATTGGACAATATAAACCAACCGTTATTAAACAACCACGTAGTTCAAAACTTCCTTCTTGAATATTAATTTGCAGCAAGTAAGCAAGTAACTGATTACTTAATGCCAAGATGAATCACAATGTAAAGATCCACACTATCCACATCCACATAACAGATTCCACACCTCTCCCATGAATGCACATGGCTACAGATGCAGTAATGACTTCTGCCTTCATATCTCTAAGGATATGAAGCTGCATCATACCCCTTCTTGGGCAACATATGATGCTCATTGTACCGGTACGGTCGGACCATAAGATCACGACGAAACTTCAATGCAATGGATGATGTATGCATTATGCAAGTCAACAACATGAGTTCTTCCCAAACAAAATGTGCTAGACATATACTTCCACCCATTCCACATAATAAACCACATGGGTAACATGATCAAACCACAAACTCAACATATGTAATCAATAAAATATGAATATCTTCCAGTGATGGTACTCAATTAGAAATATGAATACGAACACAAATAGCACAAACATAATCAAGTATAAGACTCTTCATTCGACAGACGGAATAACCATCACTGTTTTACTTGCCTTCACCGGAAGTTTGGGCAAATCCCTAAGTACGATCCAGAAATCCACCACCTGTTTTTGACACACAACTTAGTGCACCAATTTCACATAATAAGCCTCATAAACGACGCCGCACCTACGCACAATCTCAAACCCCGCCACGGGTAACAATTCTCCCCGCACCCACCAAACTGCAGCGGCGCTGTTTAATAATTTCATAACATTAAAATTTTGACAGCAGTGGTGACAACCAAAAACTCTAAAGGCATCTACATCAAATTCCCCACAAGTTTTGTATACAATTTATAATAAAATTCCAACATCTAATTAGCCCAAAACAGTCCACAAGATAAACCCTGTAATCTGTTTTTTCTCTTTTGGACAGCGACATACCCGGATTCAAACAGCGATATCTTTTAAAATATAATTCCAAATCAAGCGCATAAGTACTCATTGGAAAGATAAGACAAAGCCCTACATGATTATCATACTGGTTAACACTAACTACCCACGAAAAATTCCTAGAAACTGCTAATACTACTGCTGTTCACCCACCTGAAAAATCTGTTTTTTTGGACAGCAACATATCCGGATTCAAACAATGATATCTCCTAAATTATAACTCCGAATTGAGCGCATAAGTACTCGTTGGAAAGGTATGACAAAGCTCTACATGATTATCCCACTGATTCCCACTAATTAACCCACGAAAATTCCCAGAAATCTCTTGAACTACTGCTGTCCACCCACTCACAAAATTCCTGGACAGCACCTCTACCGATTTGCAAAGATAAACGCATAATCCAATTGATTGCAGCATAAAAACAACAAAAGTTAAACATGAATTCACCTTGGGTTCTTCCCTTCCTCCTTGCTTCTTCCTCCCTCCAAACTCCAATTGAGATCGCAGCCACACGACGGAGAACACGCGGGAGGGCGGCTGCACCTTGGAGGGGGGGAAGAGAAATGGGGGGGGGGGCTAGGCTTTTGGGTGGTGAGGGCTGCAAAGGTTTGAGGAGAAAGAAGATGGGAGAGGGGGGGAGGGGTGACGTCCAATAGGAAGGGGAGGGGAAGGGGGCGGCTGCAAAAATCCCAAGGGGAAAGGGGGGGCGGCTAGGGTTAGGGGAGACTAATGGGCCAGATCAAGGTTCAAGGCCCAACTCGCCCATGTGACAGCTCCCGACCCCGTCGCAAACAACTAACCAAAGAAATTCTACTGTCTTACAGGTGAATATTTTCCACAAATTCCAAATTCCCAAAGTGCATCACCCGAATGAGGAAAAAGAACAAAAAGAATAACCTCCACTTCTCCTCTTTGCAAACCGGGTATCACACTCTACCTCGCTTAAAAAGAATTCGACCTCGAATTCTGACGCTTCTATTGGAATGACAAAAGGGAAAAAATTAATGAATCAACAACACTTACCCACAACAAAAAGTTCCAGATATTTCTGCCACATCAGCTCCTCAAGTTCCCACGTAGCCTCGCGCTCACACTGATTAGTCCATAAGACCTTGACATACTTAATTGATCTCTTCATCAAAACACGCTCCAAGGATTCCAAGATACGCACCGGATGACACTCCAAGGTCAGATCCTGCTGCACCGCAATTGGTTCCATCTCAATATGATGGTCCGGATCCCGCAAGAACTTCCTCAGCATAGAGACATGAAAAACTGGATGTACCCCTGCCATGGAATCCGGCAATTGCAAGCGATAAGCCAAGCTTCCCACCCGGGCCAAGATAGTGAACGGTCCAATATATCTCGGGCTAAGCTTTCTGGAGACACCGAACCGAACAACTCCTTTAGTGGGTGATACCCTAAGAAGGACTTGGTCACCCACTGCAAATTCCAAATCCCGCCTCCTCACATCAGCATAACTCTTCTGACGGCTCTGAGCGGCCAAAATATTCTGATGAATTTCCCGAACCTTTTCAGAAGTCTGATGTACCCAATCAGGACCAACCAGGGATCTCTCTCCCAAGGTCTCCCAGCATACAGGGGAGACACACCGCCTGCCATACAAAGCCTCAAATGGTGCCATCTTGATGCTAGCCTGGTAGCTGTTGTTATAAGCAAACTCTACCAATGCAAGATGATCTTCCCAGCTACCCTTCCAAGACAGAACACAAGCGCGCAACATATCTTCCAAGGTTTGGATCGTTCGCTCCGACTGACCATCAGTCTGAGGATGAAAAGCGACACTAAGAGAAAGCTTGGTGCCCAATGCACTGTGAAGACTCTCCCAGAATTTGGATACAAATTTGGAGTCTCTATCAGAAACAATGGACTTAGGTACCCCGTGAAGCCTGATTACTTACATCATATACAAGGGGACCAAATCTGAAGCTGAATTTGTGGTCTTCATGGGAATAAAATGTGCAGACTTAGTCAAGCGATCCACTACCACCCATATAGCATCTCTGCCCGGAGGAGAACGAGGTAAACCCACCACAAAATCCATGGTGATATGCTCCCATTTCCACTCCGGAATTTCCAATGGCTTCAGTAAACCTGCAGGCCGCTTATGCTCGGCCTTCACGCGCTGACATACTTCACAGGCGGCCACATACTTAGAAACGTCAACCTTCATCCGCTTTCACCAGAAGTTTTGCTTCAAATTTCGGTACATCTTGGTTTCGCCAGGGTGAACGGTGTAAGGCGTTTTATGAGCTTCTCTCAATATATCCATCTTCACCTCTGATTTCTGAGGCACACAAAGGCGACCCCTGAAATGAACCAAATCATTCTCATCGATGGAGAACTCCCAGGGTTTACCATCGCCAACCCTCTTTCGAGGTTCCTGCAATAAACGATCCTGCTGCTGAGCCGCACGCACTCTCTCCATGAGAGAAGATTGAATAAGCATACAAGTCTCCTCACTAGCGGTGCCGACATAGCACAAGGCAATCCCCAAACGGTCCAGATCAGCAATCAACTGTAAGGCCACTTTTGGAACCCCGGATCTGCTAAGGGCATCAGCCACCACATTTGCCTTCCCCGGGTGATAATGAATAGACAAATCATAATCTTTAATCAATTCGAGCCACTGACGCTACCTCAAATTCAGCTCCTTCTGAGTAAAAATATACTTGATACTTTTATGATCGGTGTAAATGTCACAAGCCTCGCCATAAAGATAATGCCTCCATGACTTTAGAGCAAAAACCACTGCGGCCAATTCAAGATCATGAGTTGGGTAATTCCCCTCATGCTTCCTCAACTGCCTTGAGCCATAAGCAATCACTCTGCCTTCCTGCATCAACACACAACCAAGACCAATACGCGAAGCATCCGTATAAACTGTGAAACGCTTACCGCTCTCAGACAAAGCTAGGATAGGGGCGTCCACCAACTTGCTCTTTAATGTCTGATAACTGACCTCGCAATCGCTGGACCAGATGAAGAGAACACCCTTCTCCAAGAGTCTAGTCAAGGGCTTAGCAATGCTGGAAAAATTTGGTACGAAACGCCGATAATATCCAGCGAGCCCCAAGAAACTTCGAATTTCAAAGACACTAGAGGGTCTCTTCCACTCCACCACAGCCGCAACATTCTTGGGATCAACTGCAATGCCCTACTGATTAATCACATGCCCTAGGAAAGCCACTTCGGATAGCCAAAATGCACACTTCTTCAACTTGCCATAGAACTGATTCTCCCTTAGGGCACCCAGAACGAGACGGAGATGCTGCTCATGCTCGGCCTCGGTCTTAGAATAAATCAGAATGTCATCCAGGAACACGACCACAAAGTCGTCCAAGAACTCATGCAACATCATATTCATTGCTTCCATAAAAGCAGCAGGGCATTAGTTAAGCCAAAAGACATGACTATGAACTCATAATGCCCATACCCGGTGCAAAAAGCGGTCTTCTCAATATCCTCCTCACGAATCCTCAGTTGATGATAACCATAGTTCAAATCAATTTTGGAGAACACCTGGGCACCCCTCAACTGTTCAAAGAGAACCTCAATACGGGGGAGTGGATATTTATTCTTGATAGTCACTTGATTCAAAGCACGATAATCCACACATAGCCGCTTGCTTTTATCCTTCTTCTCAACAAACAATATTGAGGAAGCCCATGGAGACCTGCTAGGCCTAATGAAACCCTTAGCCAGCAAATCATCCAATTGCCGCTTCAATTCAACCTACTCCTTTGGGGCCATTCGATATGGAGCCTTATGAATGGGCTGCATACCGGAATCAGCTTAATCTCAAAAGCTGCATCGCGCTCCGGAGGAATGCCTGGAAGCTCTACCGGAAACACGTTAGCAAAGTCACACACCACCCGGATGTCCTGCACTCGCAAGGCAGCCTCACCCTCCACCACCATGGAGAAAAAGATTCCCGACTTCCTGGACCAGCGATCCGAAAGCAATTGCGCCAACAAGGATAACGTGAACTTAGTGGAACTTCCCAAGAATACCACCTCCCTACCTGACGGTGCCTGCAACAACACTGTCTTCCAAAAACAGGATATAACTGCGTGATACTGGGATAACCAATCCATACCCAAGATAACATCGAATGCCCCCAAGGAAATCACAACCAGATTGGCCAAAAAGACCTCATCGGCAAGAATGACGGAACACCCCTGACAAACTGAACAGCTACTAATGGAGCCATTAGCAGAACTAACCAAAATTGGGTGACCCAACCTCTGCGCCGAAAGACCAGACCGTGACACAAAATCCTCCGAAACAAACGAATAGCTAGCGCCAGAGTCAAAAAGAGCATGGGCCACAAATGAATCAACTGAAATCGTACCTGTCACCACGTCTCCTTGCTCTCTGCCATCCGCAGCGGGTAGCACATAAGCCCCAGAAACACCCGCAGAAGAGGAAGCTCCCGGAGTGAAATTAACAGAAGAACCCCACTGAGCCGCTGGGTGAGGCAGACGCGGAGCTCCAAACTGAGACGACATAGGAGTAGTCGGTGCAGGAGTAGGCGCAGCCAGATACTGAGGAAAACCCTGCATTGGCACGAACTGAGAAGTCCCAGGCACATAAAACTGCTGCGAAGGAAGTGGAACTGAAAACTGCTGCTCAACACTTGACATCATGTTGATAGTGCCCTGGGAAGAGGAGGAAGTCACCGGCTCCCATCTGAGCTTCCCATTAGGATTCCTCCTACATAGCACATCCTTGTGGTCCTGACTGCAGATAGAACACCTGTCACTCCACTGGCACTCTGCGTGGCGATGCGCATCACCACAACAAAAACACACTAGCCCCAGCCCGGGCTTAGGAACAGCCCGAAACCTCTGAGTACTTCCTCCCGAAGTACTCGAGTCAAAAGATTTGCCACGGTAAGGATGGTGGCGCTGATGCTGAGACTTGCCCCTCTTGTGGGCTGGACCTCCAGTGTTGCCCCTCCTCGCGTCCTGGCCACGAGGCTGATCAACACCCGAAGACTTCTGCGACTCCATGGTATACTGATGTTGCATCTCCACACCCAGTGCCTGCTCCACTGTAGTATGGAAGTCCACCAACGGAAAGGCTCCCAAGGCATGCCTGATAGAAGGTTTCAGGCCCTGACGGAACTGGCTCGCCTTCTCCATCTCATTAAAAGCCACATGAGGGACAAAGCGGACCATCTTGTTGAAGCCCACTTCATACTCTGTGACAGACTTCTTCTCTTGCTTGAAAGACTGCAATCAATCTTCATTTTCTCCAGGAAGGTGACCGGGTAGAACCTCCTTTCAAACTGCCTGATGAAGACATCCTAAGTCAGGACTCCTGGTGAGGAGGAGTGCGCTGCCTGCACGCCTCTCCACCAAATTTGAGCCTCTCCCTTCAGCAGCTGTGTGCCAAAGCGAACACGATCACCATACACAATCTCAAAGACATTCATCTTATCATCCACGTAAGTTAGCTAATCTGCCACCTCGACCGGAGTACCACTGCCATCAAAAGCATCCAGCTTCATGCCCATCCACTGCATCAGAGAAAGACCACTGACTGGAAGAGGCACCTCAGCCTCGCCACCTGGAGCAGCACCCACAGGGACAGCGCCCCCGGGCACTCCTCCTCCACCAGCACCCTGAGCAGCACCCGCAGGGGCAACAGGAATAGCTTGCCTCAGAATGGCTAACTCCTGCTGCATGGCCTGCATCGCGGCTAACATTGCCGTCGGACTCATCGAGTCCCCACTAGGAACTTGCGAACTACCCCGAGCCCTACGAGGCGGCATAGTTGCTGCCACAGGGGTGAGAATAATAAGTAAATAAGATTGGCATAGCATCACTTCAGATAATGTCAAACTAGCATAGACAATAACATAACATATCAATAGTAAAGCAGAAAACCCATCCTACATGTGCAGTGTGTCAATTTATTGTTATTCCACTTGCTAGGACCTACAGCCTATTCCTCTGATACCAACTGTAACACCCCCACTGATCCCACACAATGGATGTTACCAAATACCCTTCCCACTAAACTTATGCAACACAAGAAATGAAATAAAGAGAGAAAATATTGCAAAATCCGGCAGCACCTCCCTTGAAAGAAGCATAACAAGGGGGGGACATAGAGTTCATACAGGATATAAAAGACAGATAATTCACATAGTATAATCAAAATGCAAAAGTAGTAAAGCACATTCATGACCAATTAAAAAAAATGGGTAACTCAGCCCACCCCAAAAAAAATCAGCTCAACTACCATGAAAGGCTAGAACATAATAATTCCCTAGACTTGACCCTCCCTGATTAACAACATTATTAAGCAGTGGTTCCTTTATTAAAGGTGTAGTGGTCGTGCTGCTACATCCCTTCTTTCCCAAAGCATAAATCAGGTGCCTGCATCAGACAATGCAAGAGTGAGATGACACATCTCAGCAAGTAAACAGAGCAAACAACAATTGGACAATATAAACCAACCGTTATTAAACAACCACGTAGTTCAAAACTTCCTTCTTGAATATTAATTTGCAGCAAGTAAGCAAGTAACTGATTACTTAATGCCAAGATGAATCACAATGTAAAGATCCACACTATCCACATCCACATAACAGATTCCACACCTCTCCCATGAATGCACATGGCTACAGATGCAGTAATGACTTCTGCCTTCATATCTCTAAGGATATGAAGCTGCATCATACCCCTTCTTGGGCAACATATGATGCTCATTGTACCGGTACGGTCGGACCATAAGATCACGACGAAACTTCAATGCAATGGATGATGTATGCATTATGCAAGTCAACAACATGAGTTCTTCCCAAACAAAATGTGCTAGACATATACTTCCACCCATTCCACATAATAAACCACATGGGTAACATGATCAAACCACAAACTCAACATATATAATCAATAAAATATGAATATCTTCCAGTGATGGTACTCAATTAGAAATATGAATACGAACACAAATAGCACAAACATAATCAAGTATAAGACTCTTCATTCGACAGACAGAATAACCATCACTGTTTTACTTGCCTTCACCAGAAGTTTGGGCAAATCCCTAAGTACGATCCAGAAATCCACCACCGGTTTTTGACACATAACTTAGTGCACCAATTTCACATAATAAGCCTCATAAACGACGCCGCACCTACGCACAATCTCAAACCCCGCCACGGGTAACAATTCTCCCCGCACCCACCAAACTGCAGCGGCGCTGCTTAATAATTTCATAACATTAAAATTTTGACAGCAGTGGTGACAACCAAAAACTCCAAAGGCATCTACATCAAATTCCCCACAAGTTTTGTATACAATTTATAATAAAATTCCAACATCTAATTAGCCCAAAACAGTCCACAAGATAAACTCTGTAATCTGTTTTTTTCTCTTTTGGACAGCGACATACCCGGATTCAAACAGCGATATCTTTTAAAATATAATTCCAAATCAAGCGCATAAGTACTCATTGGAAAGATAAGACAAAGCCCTACATGATTATCATACTGGTTATCACTAATTACCCAAAAAAATTCCCAGAAACTGCTAATACTACTGCTGTTCACCCACCTGAAAAATCTGTTTTTTTTGGACAGCAATATATCCGGATTCAAACAATGATATCTCCTAAATTATAACTCCGAATCGAGCGTATAAGTACTCGTTGGAAAGGTATGACAAATCTCTACATGATTATCCCACTGATTTCCACTAATTAACCCACGAAAATTCTCAGAAATCCCTTGAACTACTGCTGTCCACCCACTCACAAAATTCCTGGACAGCACCTCTACAGATTCGCAAAGATAAACGCATAATCCAATTGATTGCAGCACAAAAACAACAAAAGTTAAACATGAATTCACCTTGGGTTCTTCTCTTCCTCCTTGCTTCTTCCTCCCTCCAAACTCCAATTGAGATCGCAGCCACACGATGGAGAACACGCGGGAGGGCGGCTGCACCTTGGAGGGGGGGAAGAGAAATGGGGAGGGCTGCAAAGGTTTGAGGAGAAAGAAGATAGGAGAGGGGGGGAGGGGTGACGTCCAAGAGGAAGGGGAGGGGAAGGGGGCGGCTGCAAAAATCCCAAGGGGAAAGGGGTGGCGGCTAGGGTTAGGGGAGACTAATGGGCCAGATCAAGGTTCAAGGCCCAACTCGCCCATGTGACAGCTCCCGACCCCGTCGCAAACAACTAACCAAAGAAATTCTACTGTCTTACAGGTGAATATTTTCCACAAATTCCAAATTCCCAAAGCGCATCACCCGAATGAGGAAAAAGAACAAAAAGAATAACCTCCACTTCTCCTCTTTGCAAACCGGGTATCACAGATCCATTATGAGGCTTTCACAAAATACACTTAATACGAAGCAACTCGCTAAGGTTTCTAAAGACGATGGTGGAGGCCCCCTGGGTGAGGTACCTTAGCCAAGAATACGTCCCCATGTTAACGTGCGCTGCCAACACCTACTGCTCCTCCTCTTGCCCATATTTTAGGTAAGGTTGCCAGGCACTAAGCATATAAAGCTAGTTACCAAAGCCAGAGCCATGATAGCACTCGTGGTTGCACTGTTATCCTGGGTGGTCACTCCATGTTCTAATTAATTTGAAATAATGTTGCGTTAACCATCGGGTTAATGTCATAATTGCCAATTTCAATTTTGGAACATTAATACCAATTAATGAGTGACAATAAAATCATTAAGTTGAGTGGTAGCACAAATTTGCAAAGCTTAATAATTTCCCAGGGTAGACAAGGAATACAGTTGATAAATCTAGGAAATCCTTAATTAGGTAAAACCCATCAAATTATGCAGTATATCAAAAAGTAAACATTATTATATGTAATGAGTGGGTACAAAAAGAATATGCAGAGGGAGAATCCACTTGCCTTGCTCAAACGTGTCCTGTGGTTCGTCTTCGAACGTATTCGAATCCTCTACCACACAGTCGGCTTCTAATAGAGTCACACATCGCACATACAAAAATAAAACATACATCAATAAATAAACATGCTGTCGGCGTTTCGACCCTGGGGGTCCCTGGACCGACGAGTAAATTGTCGATGCGTGTCCCAGCCCAGATGGGTCGGCGCGAGATGGAGCACAAGGGGGGAAAACCAGTGAGGGGGAAACTGCGGCCTCGTGTTGTCCTGCGCCCAAGGCGGATGCGCTTGCAGTAGGGGGTTACAAGCGTTCGCGAGGGAGAGAGAGAGAGAGGGCGTGAGACTGCGTGTCAGCCCGTTCTCCCGCACGGCCACCTTTTGTACGAGGGCCCTGGACCTTCCTTTTATAGACGTAAGGAGAGGGTCCAAGTGTACAATGGGGGGTGTAGCAGTGTGCTAATGTGTCTAGCAGAGAGGAGCCAGAGCCCTATGTACATGCCGACGTGGCTGTCGGAGAGGTGTTGGAGCCCTGTTCATGTGGCGTCGTGGCCGTCGGAGGAGGGCTTGAGCCCTGTAGAAGCACAGCTATCGGGGCTGTCGGATCCTTGCTGACGTCTCCTTGCTTCCGTAAGGGGCTAAGAACCGCCGTCGTCATGGAGCACGCGGGGCGCCATCATTACTTGTTTTAACGGGGCGAGCCAGATGGGACGCCGGTCTTGTTCCCCGTAGCCTGGGCTAGCTAGGGATAGGGTAATGATGGCCCCCCCTTGTGGCGTGGTCAGCCCGAGCGAGGTGGTGACTCCTCTGAGGTCGAGGTTGAGTCCAATCCCAGGGGTCGGGCGAGGCGGAGACCGTCGTCCGAGGTCGAGGTTGAGTCCAAGCCCTGGGGTCGGGCAAGGCGGAGACCGTCTTCCGAGTCGAGGTTGAGCCCGAGCCCTAGGGTCGGGTGAGGCGGAGACCATCATCCGAAGTCGAGGTGGAGTCCGAGCCCTGGGGTCGGGCGAGGCGGAGATTCCTATGGCGCCCGAGGCTGGACTTGGCTGCTGTCAGCCTCACCCTGGCAGGTGGCACAGCAGTCAGAGCAGCGCAGGCGGCGCTATTTTCCTGTCAGGTCAGTCAGTGGAGGGGCAAAGTGACTGCGGTCACTTCGGCCTTGTCGACTGGAGAGCACGCATCAGGATAAGGTGTCAGGCGATCCTTGCATTGAATGCTCCTGCGATCCGGTCGGCTGGCGAGGCGATCTGGCCAAGGTTGCTTCTCCGTGAAGCCTGCCCGAGCTGGGCCTCAGGCGAGTCGAAGGTGCGCCCGTTGCTTGAAGAGACCCTCGGGCGAGGCACGAATCTGCCTTGGTCTACCGTTCCTGCTCGAGGCTGGGCTCGGATGAGGCGAGATCGTGTCCCTTGAGTGGACGGGGCCTTTGACCAGAATTGCGCCCATCAGGCCTTTGCAGCTTTGTGCTGATGGGGGTTACCAGCTGAGATTAGGAGCCTTGGGGGTACCCCTAATTACGGTCCCCGACAATATCCTCCGAGCCTCAAAGGGAGTGTGAGTACTCACTTGGAGGCTTTGCCGCACTTTTTTGCAAGGGGACCGACCTTTCTCGGTTGCATTTTGTTCTGGTGGGTGCGTGAGAGTGCACCTGTCGGGTGTAGCCCCCAAGGCCTCGGAGGAGTGGTTTGACTCCTTCGAGGTCTTAGTGCCTTTCGTGATGGCTCGGCCGGTCTGGTTGTTCCCTTATGCGAACTGGTCGTTGCTCGGGTGCATAGTCAGGTTCTGAGTTCTCGGGCTGGTATATTGACGCTGTCAACGGTTTGGCCGGAGCCGGGTTTGCGAGAGCAGCCCCCAAGCCTCTGCACAGGGTGAGAGGACGGTCAAGGGCAGACTCGGCTTTTTTCATACGCCCCTGTGTCGCCTTTTTGCAAGGAGGAGGGGGGAAAGCGCCATGTTGCCCTCGGAGGGCACCGAACATGGTGTCTCCAGTGAGTTGCTAACGGGTGATCCGAGTGGACGCCCGTGCCCCATTTGATAAGGGTCGGCTAGTGGCCCAGAGGCGCGTTCCAAAAGTACCTGCAGGTGATTTGCCGGACCCGGTCCCGTTCGATAGGGTCCGAGGGCTCGATGCCTCCCTCTGATGGGATTCCGTTATAGAATCGCTCCTGCTAGTCTCGGAAATGTCCTAGGGTACCTCAGGAGCGTAGCCCAAGCCTTGGTTATGTATCGAACGTACCCAGAGTCATCCCTCACTCTGCATGCTCTAAGGCGGCTGTCGAACCCTTCGGGGGGCCAGCCTTCGAACCCCTGATCAGTAGTGGGCGCGGAGCCCGAGTGGCCTGAGGTGGCTGTCGAACCCTTCCGAGGGGCCAGCCTTCAAACCTTTGACTAGTAGTGGGCGCGAAGCCAGAGTGCTCTGAGGCGGCTGTCGAACCCTTCCAGGGGGCCAGCCTTCGAACCTCTGATCAGTAGGGGGGCTTGGGGCCCGCTTCCTTCGCGGAGAAGGATCCCTTTCGGAGTATCCCCCTTTCCCGGTCCCTGTAGCAAGAGAGAGAAAGGGGAAGAGGAAAAGGATACGAAATTGAACGACGTGGCGCACCTTTTTTGACGCGGTCATTATGGCGGAGGTGAAGCGTCGCCCGTTTCGCCTGCCAAAGGTGTCGTCTATCCTGCCGCAGAGTTAATGCGACGGGACGAGTGGTTCGCGGGGCGGCCGTTGTGCATGTGCGAGCCGTTCGAGGAACGGAACACGGGCGCGTCGTCTTCACGCCGTGGGAGAGGGCTCTCTCGCTGTTCCAGGAGGGGGCGTGAGCCTGCAGATGATTTGATTGCTGCTTCCGCCCGCTTGCCACCGCCATTACTGCCGGCCCACTTCTGGCCGTATTGACCGTCGCGCCTTCTCCCACGGGTGACTGTCCCGTGACCGACGTGCCTGGTTGGCACTGCTGGGCCGTGCGCAGGGTTGCCTCGAGTTGCGGCACCGGTTCCGCAGTCGAGAAGGCGCGGCGCTGGCGCAAGTGGCGCTGCAGTTTTTTGCATGTAGTAACCGGCGCGCCGGTCACATGATGTGTGGGCCTGGGCTTCCATGCTGGACGCGTCGAAGTCGAAAGGGTGCGCCCCCTTGGTGCAGTTGCATGCCGCCTGCATGGCGGTCCGCCCTTTCACCCGCTGGTTTGGGCGAAGACGGAGGAATGCTTGTAACCGCTGGGCGGTTACACGCTCCGCGCATGGCGGTTTGGCTTCTTCTGTCCTGGGGCAGCTTGCACGTCGCGTGGGGCCTAGCCCCCATGTCGTAAGGGAGGACCTTGGAGCATGTTGGTGAAGACTCAGTCCGCGATGGCTGAGGACGCGAGCAGGGAGAGTCGCCTTTAAAAAGGGATCGACCTCCTGGGCAGTAGCCATGCCTTCGCACTTCCCTCATGCGTCACGCCCTTCCGCCTTCCGAGCCCCCCGGATGGGGAGCGTCCGCGTTGTCTTCGTCTCGTTGTGGAAGGAGCACAACCTCGTGGAGGTTGGTACCTTTCAGCCATCGCTCGGCTTCAAGGATTTTCGTCGTGTAGCCCGGCTGCATTCCCCCACCAATGGGCAGTTTGGTGGAGAGAAGCGAGCCGGGCTGCAGCCTCCGCCCCGCCCTCAGCTTCAAGGATTTTCGTCATCCGGGCTGAGGCGGAGGAGTGCACCGAGTGGGGGGTTGCCTCTGCGTGGGCCGGTAACCCTTTTCTTCCCCCAGCGTTTGGGGAAGAAAGGCATCCTCTAGCCCCCACGGAGGCTTCCCTCAGCCATGCGGGGGAAGGCGAACTGCTGCTCCCTGGACAGGGTGCAGCGTTCCGTCCTTCGTCCAGGCGGTGGTCGCGCCGCATACGGGCCGACCACGTCCGGGTCTTCCTCACGCCGATAGCCGTGCCAGAGGGTTTCCCAGCACGTCGTACGCCGCGAGGGCGGTGCTCATGTTCTGGGGTGGCCTCAGTGAGGGTGGGAGTGAGGACCTGCCGGTGCGCTTTGGGGCGGCCGGCGCCCGCTAGTGCGGTGTTGGCGGACAGGTGGACGCCGCCGTCGATGCTGAGGTGGTGGCAGCCGGAGAAGGCTTCTCTACCGACGAGATCGCCAACTCCGCCTGCACCCCTAGGCCTCCGTCTCCCTGGCTTGAATGGCTGGTTCTCGTCCTTGGTGGACGAGAACTTTTCCACCGCAGCGTTTGCCCGGAAGCCGTTGCTGCAGTTGTCTTGCCGCCCAGGACGGAGGTCGTTGCCGCTGTTGTCGAAGCGGGCGGCGGTGAGCCGCTTGGAGTTCATCGTCCTGCGGGCCTCCTGGTATGGAGGTTGTTCATACCCACGGGAATGGAACCAGAGTCCCGTTTGTAATGGCACCTTGAGTGCTGACGTATGTTCATTGTGGCTGTCGGGGCCTGAACATCTGTGTATTTGGGCGTAAAGCCATGTTTCTTCCCCATTTCGTGCACCAGGACTCGCCTCTCGGCTAGCTGGACCGCTTAACCAAGTGTGAGTTGCCCTGTACGGAAGGTGACGAGTGAGGTATCCGTATCCCGGAGGCGTAGGAGTCCCTTGGCTCGGTCGGCCTTGCCGCTCAAGGCTTCTCTTGCTTAGTGAAGGAACCCTCGGCTGCTCTGCGATGAGCCGAAGCCGGAGGCAGCGGTATTAGCATGGACAGAGGCGGAGTTGGCTGGAGAAGAAACTTCGTCGGCCCAGGAGTAGGGGACTTCCCAGGCCGAGGAGGCGTTGCAGTGGCGGCTGGGACCTGGCCAGGTCGTCGACTGGCGGGACCAACCCTAGAGTTGGGCTGCCGAGGCCATGAGCCGGCTGGTGTCCTCGGGGGACAGCTGGCTGAGGCTACGGAGCGGCCGGTCCGGCCGTCTGCTTGGGCCGGGTTCCTGGAGGAGACCCTGGCGGCGATGGCCCAGGCGTGGTGCTGACATCTTCCTTCGAGGTGGAGACCCTTCGACCGTGTTGCTGCTCGAGGCCGGGTTGGATTCCGCCGAAGGTGGAGTCAATGCCGAGGGTGCTGCTGCTCCCCCTACCGACGTCTGAACCTGCAGGAACAGTTTGTCTGTAGTGTGCGTATGTTTTTTGCGGCCGCCAAGGCCAAAACATGTCGTCGTCATGTTGTAAAGCTGCGTTTCTTTTCCCCTTGCTTCGAGTATCAGGACTTGTTCGTCGGTAACAGAGTCGTTTATCTGAGCGAGAGTTACTTACCGCAGAAGGTGATGAGTGAGGTATCCGTATCCCGGAGGCGTAGGAGTTCCTCGGCTCGGTCGGCCTTGCCGCTTACGTGTACTCTTACTAGTCCGTAGGATTCTATTATCGATATAGTCGAGATGGCACGAAAAATCGTTTCGGCCGAAAAATTTTCGAGCGCTAAGACTTGTTCGAACAGCGGAATCGCTTATCCGAGCGTGAGTTACTTATCGCAGAAGGTGATGAGTGAGGTATCCGTATCCCGGAGGCGTAGGAGTCCCTCGGCTCGGTCGGCCTTGCCTGCTTACGTGTACTCCGTCGTTTTCAGGATTCCACTATCGAAGTAGTCGAAAAGCACGAAAGATGTTCTGGCAGAAAGACTTTTTCCGAGGAAAATTTTGACGCAGAGGGGGTTCCCCCCTTCTAGCCCCCGAGGGAGGGTCGGGCTTTGCCGAGGCAAGGCTGACCCTTCCTTGAAGGTTAGACTTTGCTTAGGTATGTAAACGAGGTACATGAACGACTTGAAAACATCTTAAGGGTAGAAGAGACATAGCTGTCGGATGTTCCAAGCGTTGCTGTAGACCTCGCCTTGACTGTTGGCCAGCTTGTATGTTTCGGGCTTCAGAATCTTGGCGACGATGAACGGCCCTTCCCAGGGAGGCGTGAGCTTATGGCGCCCTCGGGCGTCTTGTCGTAGCCGAAGCACCAAGTCGCCCACCTGGAGGTCTCGGGACCGAACCCCTCGGGCGTGGTAGCGTCGCAGGGACTGCTGATACCGCGCCGAGTGTAGTAAGGCCATGTCTCGAGCCTCTTCTAGCTGGTTCAGTGAGTCTTCTCGGTTTGTCTGGTTGCTTCGGGTGTCGTATGCCCTTGTCCTCGGGGAGCCGTATTCTAAGTCTGTGGGCAAGATAGCCTCGGCCCCATAGACTAGAAAAAACGGCATGAAGCCCGTGGCTCGGCTTGGCGTCGTCCTTAGACTCCAGACCACCGAGGGGAGTTCCTTCATCCACCGCCTGCCGAACTTGTTGAGGTCGTTCTAGATCCTCGGCTTGAGTCCCTGTAGAATCATGCCATTGGCACGCTCTACCTGCCCATTTGTCATGGGGTGAGCTACGGCGGCCCAGTCTACCCGGATGTGGTGATCCTCGCAAAAGTCCAGGAACTTTCTGCCGGTGAACTGGGTGCTGTTGTCGGTGATGATGGAGTTCAGGACCCCAAAGCGATGGATGATGTTGGTGAAGAACGCCACTGCCTATTCGGACCTGATGCTGTTTAGGGGTCGGACCTCGATCCACTTGGAGAATTTGTCGATGGCGACCAGCAGGTGCGTGAAGCCCTCGGGTGCCTTCTGCAAGTGACCGACGAGGTCTAGACCCCACACAGCAAACAGCCAGGTGATGGGTATTGTTTGCAAAGCCTGAGCGGGCACGTGCGTCTGCCTTGCATAGAATTGACACCCTTGGCAGGTGCGTACAATCCTAGTGGCGTCGGCCACCGCGGTTGCCAGTAGAAACCCTGTCGGAAGGCGTTTCCCATGAGGGCTCGAGGTGCTGTGTGGTGACCGCAAGCCCCCGAGTGTATTTCTTGCAATAACTCCTGACCTTCAGCGATGGATATGCATCGCTGGAGGATGCCTGAGGGGCTGCGGTGGTAGAGCTCCTTTCCGTCACCCAGCAAGACGAATGACTTGGCGCACCGTGCTAGTCACTGAGCTTCGGCTCTGTCGAGGGGTAGCTCTCCTCAGTGGAGATATTGCAGGTATGGGGTCTGCCAGTTTCGATTAAGAGTGACCCCATTCCGCTCTTCCTCGACGCGCAGTGCCTCACCCTCGGGGGCCGAGGGTGCCTCGGGCTGAGCCGAGGGCGCCTCGGGCAGAGCCGAGGCCTTCTCAGGCTCGGGAATGTCGTCGGTCTTGACGGAGGGTTGATGTAGGTCTCGGGAGAAGACGTCCGGAGGAACCGTTGTCCGCCTCGAGGCTATCTTAGCCAGCTCGTCTGCAGTCTCGTTGTATCGTCGAGCGACGTGGTTGAGCTCGAGCCCGTAGAACTTGTCCTCCAGGCGCCAAACCTCGTCGCAGTAGGCTTCCATCTTTGGGTCGCGGTAGTGGGAGTTCTTCATGACTTGGTCGATGACAAGCCGCGAGTCGCCACGAGCGTCGAGGCGCCGGACCCCTAGCTCGATGGCGATGCGCAACCCGTTAACCAGAGCCTCATACTCGGCCACGTTGTTGGACGCCGGGAAATGGAGGCGCAGCACGTAGCGGAGGTGCTTCCCGAGGGGTGAGATGAAGAGCAGGCCCACGCCCGCTCCTATTTTCATCAGTGACCCGTCGAAAAACATGGTCCAGAGTTCCGGTTGGATCGGAGCTGTTGGAAGCTGGGTGTCGACCCATTCAGCCACAAAGTCTGCCAAGACTTGGGACTTGATGGCCTTCCGAGGGGCGAACGAGATCGTCTCGCCCATGATCTCTACCGCCCACTTTGCAATCCTACCCGAGGCCTCTCGGCACTGGATGATCTCCCCCAGGGGGAAGGATGACACCATAGTCACCGGATGAGACTCGAAGTAGTGTCGCAACTTTCGCCGTGTCAGAATTACCGCGTACAGTAGCTTCTGAATTTGCGGGTAGCAGATTTTGGTCTCGAACAGTACCTCACTGATGAAGCAGACCGGCCTCTGGACGGGCAATGCGTGCCCTTCTTCTCATCTCTCGACCACGATCGTGGCGCTGACCACCTGAGTGGTAGCGGTGACGTAGATCAAGAGGGCTTCTCCGGCAGCGGAGGGCACCAGGATGGGCGCGCTTGTAAGGAGCGCCTTCAAGTTCCCGAGGGCTTCCTCAGCCTCGGGGGTCCAAGTGAAGTGCTCGGTCTTCCTTAAGAGGCGATACAGGGGCAGGCCTCTTTCGCCGAGGCGCGAGATGAAGCGGCTCAGAGCCACAAGGCATCCCATGACCCTCTGTACTCCTTTCAAGTCCTTGATAGGCCCCATGTTGGTGATGGCCGCGATTTTCTCTGGGTTGGCCTCGATGCCCCGCTCGGAGACGATGAACCCCAAGAGCATGCCTCGGGGGACTCCGAAGACACACTTCTCGGGATTGAGTTTTACGCCTTTCACTTTGAGACACTTGAATGTCGTTTCAAGGTCGGAGAGGAGGTCGGAGGCATTCCTCGTCTTGACTATGATGTCATTGACGTAAGCCTCGACCGTTCGGCCAATGTGCTGTCCGAACACGTGGTTCATGCACCTTTGGTATGTCGCACCCGCATTCCTCAAACCGAATGGCATAGTAATGTAGTAGTACATGCCAAAGGGTGTGATGAAAGAAGTCGCGAGCTGGTCAGATTCTTTCATCCTGATTTGGTGATACCCTGAGTAGGCATCGAGGAATGACAGGACTTCGCACCCAGTAGTGGAATCCACGATTTGATCGATGCGAGGCAGGGGGTAGGGAACTTTTGGACATGCTTTGTTTAGACCAGTGTAGTCTACACACATCCGCCATTTCCCACCTTTCTTTCTCACAAGCATAGGGTTGGCTAGCCATTCGAGATGGAATACCTCTTTGATGAACCCTGCAGCTATTAGCTAGTGGATCTCCTCGCCTATGGCTCTGCGCTTTTCTTCGTCGAATCGGCGCAGAGGCTGCTTCACGGGTCGGGCTCCAGCTCGGATATCCAGTGAGTGCTCGGCGACTTCCCTCGGTATGCCAGGCATGTCCGAGGGACTCCACGCAAAAACCTCTGCGTTCGTGCGGAGAAAGTCGACGAGCACTGCTTCCTATTTGGGGTCGAGCTCGGAGCCGATCCGGATCTACTTGGAAGTGTCATTGCTGGGGTCAAGAGGGACGGACTTAACTGCCTCTGCTGGTTCGAAGTTGCCGGCGTGGCGCTTCGCATCTGGCGCCTCCTTGGAGAGGTTCTCCATGTCGGCGATGAGGGCCTCGGATTCGACGAGGGCCTCGGCATACTCCACGCACTCCACGTCGCATTCGTACGCGTGTCGGTACGTGGGGCCGATGGTGATGACCCCGTTGGGGCCCGACATCTTGA
This sequence comes from Zea luxurians, assembly GCA_029449295.1. NCBI lineage: Eukaryota > Viridiplantae > Streptophyta > Magnoliopsida > Poales > Poaceae > Zea > Zea luxurians. Next base: position 94,241,298 of record JAOPSE010000011.1, on the reverse strand, counting down.
GCTTGAGGTAGGTGTAGTTGGGGACGGCCATGAACTTGGCGTAGCATGGTCTCCCCAGCACTGCGTGGTAGGTTCCTCGGAACCCGACCACCTCGAACGTGAGGGTTTCCTTTCGGAAGTTGGAGGGAGTCCCGAAGCAGACGGGCAGATCGAGTTGTCCAAGGGGCTGGACGCGCTTCCCAGGAATGATCCCATGAAAGGGCGTCGTGCCGGCCCGGATCGAGGACAGATCGGTCTGCAGGAGCCTGAGGGTGTCGGCGTAGATGATGTTGAGGCTGCTGCCTCCGTCCATGAGGACCTTGGTAAGCCTGACGTTGCCGATGACAGGATCAACAATGAGCGGGTACTTCCCCGGGCTCGGCACGTGGTCGGGGTGGTCGCCTTGGTCGAAGGTGATGGGATTGTCGGACCAGTCTAGGTAGACTGGCACCGCCACCTTTACCAAGCAAACCTCTCGGCGCTCTTACTTGCGGTGCCGAGCTGAGGCGTTCGCCACCCGCCCACCGTAGATCATGAAGCAGTCATGGACCTCGGGGAACTCCTCTGCCTTGTGGGCTTCCTTCTTATCGTTGTCAGGGGCTCTGCCACCTTCTGCCGGTGGCCCGGCCTTGTGGAAGTAGCGCTGAAGCATGACGCACTCCTCAAGGGTGTGCTTGACGGGACCCTGATGATAGGGGCACGACTCCTTGAGCATCTTGTCGAACAAGTTGGTGCCTCCGGGAGGCTTCCGAGGGTTCTTGTGCTTGGCGGCGGCGACAAGGTCCGCGTCGGCGGCGTCGCGTTTCGCTTGCGACTTCTTCTTGCCCTTCCTCTTCGCGCCGCGCTGAGCGGACGCCTCGGGGACGTCATCCGGCTGGCGCCCCTGAGGCTACTTGTCCTTCCGGAAGATGGCCTCGACCGCCTCCTGACCAGAGGCGAACTTGGTGGCGATGTCCATCAGCTCGCTCGCCCTGGTGGGAGTCTTGCGACCCAGCTTGCTCACCAGGTCGCTGCAAGTGGTGCCGGCAAGGAACGCGCCGATGACACCAGAGTCGGTGATGTTGGGCAGCTCGGTGCGCTGCTTCGAGAATCGCCGGATGTAGTCCCACAGGGATTCTCTCGGCTGCTGGCGGCAGCTTCGGAGATCCCAAGAGTTCTCAGGGCGCATGTATGTGCCCTAGAAGTTGCCGGCGAAGGCTTTGACCAGGTCGTCCCAGTTGGAGATCTGCGCAGGAGGCAGATGCTCCAGCCAGGCTCGGGCGGCGTCGGAGAGGAACAGGGGGAGGTTGTGGATGATGAGGTTGTCATCGTCCGTTCCACCCAGCTGGCAGGCCAGTCGGTAGTCCGCGAGCCACAGTTCTGGCCTTGTCTCCCCCGAGTACTTGGTGATGGTAGTCGGGGCCCGGAACCGGGTCGGGAACGGCGCCCGTCGTATGGCCCGGGTGAAAGCTTGCGGACCGGGTGGTTCGGGCGAAGAGCTCCGATCCTCCTCGCTGTCGTAGCGTCCCCCACGCCTGGGGTGGTAGCCTCGGCGCACCCTCTCATCGAGGTGGGCTCGACGGTCGCGGCGATGGTGCTCGTTGCCGAGGCGGCCCGAGGCCGCAGACGCTGCATCCCGCGTGCGCCCGGTGTGGACCGAGGCTTCCCGCATGAATCGGGAAGTCGTGGCGTGATGCTCCGGGGGGTACCCCTGCCTCCGGGAGGCAGAGCTTTCGGCCCGTTGGACCGCGGAATCCTCTAGGAGGTTCTTGAGTTCTCCCTGGATATGCCGCCCCTCGGTGGTGGATGGTTCCGGCATCGCTCGAAGTAGTATTGCTGCTGCAGCCAGGTTCCGGCCGACCCCACTGGAAGCCGGGGACAGCCTTGCCCTGGCATTGTCGGTGATGCGGTTATGGACGTCCTGGGCCAGATGACGCGCTTCTCTGGCCGGTGCTCGGTCTACCCGCTCTTGCCCGATGTTCTGCCGGAGCTGCACAAGTTGTCATGCTTCCTCGTCGAGCCTGGCCTGCATCTCTCGGATTTGCTCGAGCTGTATGTCCTGACCCCCCGCATGGACTAGGACCATAGCTAGCTCCCGAAGGATGTCAACGCGAGGCGCAGGCCCAGAGGGATCACCGTTCTCCAGCATACCAAGGTGGTTGCCTTCGTCGAGACCCTCTAGATCGACGTGGAAACATTCGCGACTTGGGCCACAGTCCCCGTCGCTGAGGCTGTGGCTATCATCGGAGCAATCGGAGAGGTAGTAGTCGCATGCGGTCATGAAGTCCCGCATGGCACTAGGGTTATCGAGCCCGGAGAAATCCCAACCAGAGTCGGGCTCGTCATCTTCCTCGGAACCCAGGGGCCCGTAGGTCGAGACGGCCGTCAATCGGTCCCAGGTTGACCACATATGGTACCCCGGAAGGTTTGGATATGCCTTTATGAAAGCGTCCACCGAAGCGGGGTCGCTTGGTGGGTCGAAGCTGAATCTAAAAGGCACAGGATGGGAAACTGTCGGTACCTCTTGATCGATGGACGGTGACGAAGTCACATCGGGGACGGACTGCACCGTTATCTCAGGTACGAGGCTAACGCCTAGCAATTCCTTCGCGAGCGTGCTGGCGTCGTTCGTCTGCTTGGGGTTGGCGTGTTGCGGGGAAACGATGCTCGTCTTCGTCTCAGACGCGAGGTCAACGCTCGACGTGTCCCCCGCTGGGGTGCCGGCACCGTCGACTCGCTTGACAGCCGATGAGGCGCCGCCTCCTGCTTGGCCATGGTTGCCCCGCCTCCTCCCCCATCGACGAGGAAGGCTACGGGACAGACTTGGATGCTGTTCTTCTGCCACGCAGGGAAGACGTCGTCGATTCCGCCGCAGGCGGGCGGGCTGACGGCCGCCATTGTCGTTGTCGCGCGGCGGAGGAAGGAGTATCATGTCGTAGCTGCCGTCGAGGGACATGAACTCGAGACTCCCGAAATGGAGCTTCGTCTCGGGTTGGAGAGGTCGCTGAAGACTCCCCATCTGGAGCTTAACGGGAAGCTGTTCGTCAACACGCAGCAGGCCCCTACCCAGCGCGCCAACTGTCGGCGTTTCGACCCCGGGGGGTCCCTGGACCGACGAGTAAATTGTCGCTGCGTGTCCCAGCCTAGATGGGTTGGCGCGAGACGGAGCACACGGGGGGAAAACCAGTGAGGGGGAAACCACGGCCTCGTGTTGTCCTGCGCCCAGGGTGGATGCGCTTGCAGTAGGGGGTTACAAGCGTTCGCGAAGGAGAGAGAGAGAGGGCGTGAGACTGCGCATCAGCCCGTTCTCCCGCGCGGCCACCTTTTGTATGAGGGCCCTGGACCTTCCTTTTATAGACGTAAGGAGAGGGTCCAGGTGTACAACGGGGGGTGTAGCAGTGTGCTAACGTGTCTAGCAGAGAGGAGCCAGAGCCCTATGTACATGCTGACGTGGCTGTCGGAGAGGTGTTGGAGCCCTGTTCATGTGGCGTCGTGGCCGTCGGAGGAGCGCTTGAGCCCTGTAGAAGCACAGCTGTCGGGGCTGTCGGATCCTTGCTGACGTCTCCTTGCTTCCGTAAGGGGCTGAGAACCGCCATCGTCATGGAGCACGCGGGGCGCCATCATTACTTGTTTTACCGGGGCGAACCATATGGGACGCCGGTCTTGTTCCCCGTAGCCTGGGCTAGCTAGGGGTAGGGTAATGATGCCCCCCCCCTTGTGGCGTGGTCGGCCTGAGCGAGGTGGTGACTCCTCCGAGGTCGAGGTTGAGTCCTAGCCCAGGGGTCGGGCGAGGCGGAGACCGTCGTCCGAGGTCGAGGTTGAGTCCGAGCCCTGGGGTCGGGCGAGGCGAAGACCGTCTTCCGAGTCTAGGTTGAGCCCGAGCCCTGGGGTCGGGCGAGGCGAAGACCGTCGTCCGAAGTCGAGGTGGAGTCCGAGCCCTGGGGTCGGGCGAGGCGGAGATTCCTATGGTGCCCGAGGCTGGACTTGGCTGCTGTCAGCCTCACCCTGGCAGGTGGCATAGCAGTCGGAGCATCGCAGGCGGCGCTGTTTTCCTGTCAGGTCAGTCAGTGGAGGGGCGAAGTGACTGCGGTCACTTCGGCCTTGTCGACTGGAGAGCACGCGTCAGGATAAGGTGTCAGGCGATCCTTGCATTGAATGCTCCTGCGATCTAGTCGGCTGGCGAGGCGATCTGGCCAAGGTTGCTTCTCCGTGAAGCCTGCCCGAGCTAGGCCTCGGGCGAGTCGAAGGTGCGCCCGTTGCTTGAGGAGACCCTCGGGCGAGGCGCGAATCTGCCTTGGTCTACCGTTCCTGCTCGAGGCTGGACTCGGATGAGGCGAGATCGTGTCCCTTGAGTGGACGGAGCCTTTGACCGGAATTGCGCCCATGAGGCCTTTGCAGCTTTGTGCACCATTACATAAACATACACCATTACATACACATTAACACGTCGCACTTATCACACCTTAAATACGTCCTAAACACGTAAATACTTATTAATTCAATAATAGTTATTATTGTGAGTCCTAAATGATGAATTTATGAGTGGTTGCAATAAATATAGTTTTAACTAGTATTAATATATTTTAACATCATCAATGATAGTTATCGTTTTTAATACTAATAAATAAATTAATAGCTTTTATCCTTTTTATTTCTAACTCAAATTATTGAGTATAGCTAAAATGAGTTTAATATTCTAAAAATCCCTATAAATTACTAATTGGACTTTTTATAACATAAGCGGGGTTATTTTGACCTACACAGGTATTTTACTAACTCTATGAATTTAAGCGCTATACTTGCGAACATGTTTATTTGGCTAGTAAAAATCTATTTTCCATACTACTGGTGATATTTTCTTCTTTCTTCCTAAAGAAAATATTAATAAAATAATCGGATAAATCATCTAAAAATCCTATATTATTCATATGACATGAGTTCTATACCATTTTCTAAATCCATTAAAATGCACCTATGACTATAATTCTCCAAATAGTTTCTAAAATTCCTTATGACCAAATTTAACTACAAAAATTCCTATCTATTGTTTTTATCACCAAAGTGTGACTACTAAATTCTCGTCATATTTCTCTAGTCCAAAAATCAACGCATCGATTAACATGAATTATCACGGTGCACTAATAATCGTATATCTCTACCAAAAATTCCATAACGCACATACACATGAATTGCGGATCACACGTGTTCATATTACAACGAACTAAAAATACAATTCATGAATCGAATCAAAAGTAATTTATAAAATATTTTGGGTCGTCTTCAATCTTGAGTTCGCACGTGTGACGGGGAGAGTTCGACGGGGTTCGGCCGGGTGGAGAAGAGCAGGGGCTCGACTTCGGACAGCGGGTATGTGGCTCTGTCGGGTACCATAATTAGGGGTACCCTTAACGCTCCTAAACACGGCTCGAAAACACCTTCAGAACAAACCGTGAAGACTGATAGTTCGGGTCAAAGTCAAAGCTTCGTCTACCAAGGGACGCGATCTCGCCTCGTCCGAGCCCGGCCTCGGGCAAGAACAGTGGTCCCGGACGAATTCACGACTCGCCCGAGGGTCTCCTCAAGCAGTAAGCGCACCCTCGGCTCAGCCAAAGGCAAGCCTTGTCGTGCAAGCGACCTTGGCCAAATCGCCTGACCAGCCGACCGAAGTGCATGCGCATTTAATACTGGGATCGCCTGACACCTTATCCTGACACGCGCGCCTCAGTCGGCAAGGTCGAAGTGATCGCAGTCACTTCGCCCTTTCACTGACCAATCTGACAGGAAAACAGCGCCACCCGCCCCGCTCCGGCTGCTGTGCCAACCACCCAGGCGAAACCGACAACGGTCAAGTTCAGCCTCGGGCTCAACAGGAAGCTCCACCTCGCTCGACCCCAAGGCTCGGCCCTAGCCTCGGCCTCGGAGGAGCCGTCGCCTCTTTTGACCTCAGGCTCAAATCGACCGCGCCACAAGGGATACATCATCACCCTACTCCTAGCTAGCTCAGGATACAAAAGAACAAGATCAGCGTCCCATCAAGCTTACCCCGGTAACAGGCAATGATGGTTCCCCGCGCGCGTCCATGACGTCGGTGGTTCTCAAGCCCCCTACGGAACCAAGGAGACGTCAGCAGGATCTATGCAGCACCAACAGCTGTACTGCTATAGGGCTCAAGGCACTTCTCCGACGGCCACGATACTACCTCTACAGGACTCAAGACGTTCCCCCGACGACCACGTTATCATCTGTACAGGGCTCAGGGCACTTCCCTGCCAGCCATGTTAGCTCCCAGCTACACCCCATTGTACAGCTGGGCATCTCCTTATGTCTATAAAAGGGGGTGTCCAGGGCCCAGGGGAAGAAGAAAAAGGGGGGAGAACGAACAGACGAGCGTACGAACACACGGACGCACGACAGGAGAGACGAGTAGACGCACGACAAAGGGACGGGAGACAATGGCATGCAGTTCACCAGGAAAAAGTTCCTAGACTTTTGCGAGGGCCACCACATCTGTGTGGACTGGGCCGCCGTAGCCCACCCGATGACAAATGGGCAGGTGGAGCGCGCCAATGGTATGATTTTGCAGGGACTAAAACCGAGGATCTACAACGACCTCAACAAGTTTGGCAAGCGGTCCACGGCCGACCGAAGCGACCTCGTAGTCGCCTTGATATACTCACAGAAGTTATCCCGAGTCCTCTCCTCCAGCTCATCGTCAAGGGAGAGGAGGGGCTCCGGGTCCATGGTGGCATGGCTCCAGAACCGGAGCGGCCGCCCACACCACTCATCGAGGTTGAGCCGCGCGTGGATAAGGCCGCTGCTCCCCAAGATGGGCCACGGTTCTGCGCGCACCTCGACCAAGGCGTCGGGTCCCCCTGCGGCCAGCACTTTGGGTACCGCCGCAATCAAAGTGTTGGGCCTCTTCTCGGCTAAGGAAGCGGGCCTCCGATCGCCAACCTCAGCGACGACGGCTACCCCCTCCTCATGGTCGAGAACGGGGAGGTCGGGGACGACTACGGGTGGCAGCGCCTCAGCCATCCCGATGTCGGCGACAACAGACGGCTCCGTGGGTGAATCAGCAACGGCCCCGGCGGGGGTCGATGCCGGCACCGGCAACAAGTCAGTTGGGCTCGAGGCCGCGGCTGCATCAGTAGCCCCCCCAGCATGATGGCCGTCCCGGCAGAGGGGTCGGCCTAGGAGGCTAGCCCCATAGCAGCTCGTGCTGCCTGTGCTCGAGGGCGTCTTGTGCGGAAGCCAGCCAACCGACATGGCACGCTGTGGCACCGGCTGCGGAGGCCAGCCCCGTCTTAAGGTCCTTCCTGGGGGCCAGACCAGCCGAGCCCTGCCTCCGCTTGCTAAGAGAAAGAGGGAGAGAGCAAGATCAAGACACACAAGGAAAAAACCAAAACAAAGGTATTCTCAGATACTTACCCGCTCCGGACCAAGGCTAGCCGCGCCTGTGGGGAGGCCCCTCGAGCCCCAGCCCCCGTAGGCGCTACCGAGGGTTGCTCCGATGCCGGCTTCGGCGCCACTTCCGCCTCGGACGCCCGAGGCGCCGAAAGGGCGGCCTGCCCAGGCGTTGTCGCGGCCAGGGGACCAACCTCCTGTACAGCCGGCGCGGGCACTTACTCCAGGAGGACAGGCAGATTGGCCTGACTCCCCGGAGTCGCCCCCGTTACCTCGGCCAAGGGGTCAAGTACCCACTCGGCCTGTCTCCGCTCCTCGGACTGGGTCCTCGGTGTCCCAGCCCCAGGCTCTGATGGTGCCAGCCCACTAGGAGGCTGGCTCGGCGACCCCTAGCTCAGCCTCGGGTCTGGGCTGAGGCCAAGGCGGGCTGCCATGTCATCGTCCTCGTCACCATCATCATCATCGTCGTCGTCGTCGTCAGGCGTCTCTGGCGATGGCTCCCTCGGGAACCCTTCCCTCGCCTGCCTCCGATGAAGCTTCTCCAAGGCATCCCGAGCCCCCATCCACTCGTGAGCCCGGGCCTTTTTTGCGTCCTTCTTCTCCTTTTCCTTCTCCATGGCGATTCTCCGTGCGGCTCGGCCTACCGCGTCCTCCGGGACCGGTGGCCGGACGGGTTTATAAATCCTCAACCCCTGGGGACGAACAAAAATCCCAATAAGTAAGGATCAGAGGCGTGAAGGTCTTGGCACAAAATAGGAGAAGGATCGGATACTTACCAGGGACACATACCCATGGTCGAGGCGCATCGCGGGCTGGGTAAGGGCCCCAGCGTCCTGCTTCCCTACCGTACCTGCTACCCGCTTGAGGAGGTCGTCGGCGGAGAGGGAGGTCGAGGACATCTGCGAGCCCTCCAAATCGACCCCTAGCTTCATCTCTGCAAGCCGCAACGGTCGCTCTGCCAAAGGGAGCACCCTCCAGCGATGGATAGCGACGATGACCCCCGCAGCGGTAAGGCCCCCATCTCGTAACTTCTGCAAGGCCTGCAGAATAGGCTGGAGCTTCTCCTGCTTCTCGCGCATGGCCCCCCAGCGCCAGTTGACGCCGGCGGCGGTCACCACTCATTGAGAAAACGGCAAAAGCCTCCCGTCGTCGTTGCGAAGATAAAACCACCGGTTCTGCCACCCCTTGTTCGAAGACGCAAGGGAGGCGGGGATGTACTGCTGCGCGCGCCCCGGCCTCAGCTAGAGGGTGCAGCCACCGGCCCGCACCGCCATACGGACCTTCTTTGCCTCCGTTGTCAAGGCAAAGAACTCCGCAGTGAAGAGATGGAGCCATAGATCCCAGTGGGGGTCAATCCCCAAAAAACCCTCGCAAACCGCTGCGAAGATGGCCGCTTGCGCAATAGAGTTGGGGTTGAAGTTGTGCAGCTCCACCCCATAGTAGTGTAGGAGCGCTCGCATGAAGCGACTCGCTGGCATGCCAAACCCCCGCTCATGGAAGGGGATAAAGCTGACCACGTACCCCGGCGGTGGAGTCGGGGCGACCCCACTCCCGGGGGCCATCCACTCCGGCTGCGGCTCGCCGGAGAGGGGACGCAGCAAACCATCGGCGACAAGGGCCTCCAGGTCCCCCACAGAAATAGTCGAGAATGGCCACGGGTCGCGCGGCAAAACAACGAACACCTTGTCAGCCATCGCCGGACAGAAGCGGTGGCGGCGGAAGGGATGAGGTGCACGGTTTTCTCTCCTCTGGCTACTCTCTTAGGTTGCGAAAACCGAAGCAGAAGGCAAGCACAAACGGTAGGGTGAAGAACCACCGTCGGCCCCTATTTCGGGTATATAAAGGCCCGGGCGAGGTTCATTCAAAACTTCCTGAATCCGCCGCGAAATTCTAACTCAAAGGGGAAACGGTCTTTCTGTTCCTCGAACGGCCCGCGCACGCGCAACAGACGTCCCGCGAATCGCCCGTCCCGTTGCATTAACTCCTTGGCAGAGCCAGCGACACCGTTGGCAGGCGAAGCAGGCGACGTTTCACCTCTGTCATGATGACCGCGTCAAAAAAGGTGCGCCACGATTTTTAAATTCATATCCTTTTCCGTTTCCTCTCTCTCTCTTGCCACAGGGACCGAGAAAGGGGATATTTTGAAAGGGATCCTTCCCCGTGAAGGAAACGAGCCCCCGAGCCCTCCTACTGATCAGGGTTCGAAGGTTGCGCCCTGCGGGGTCCAGCAGCCGCCCTAGAGCACTCGGGCCCCCGAGCCCTCCAACTGATCAGGGGTTCGAAGGTTGCACCCTGCGGGGTCCAGCAACTGCCCCAGAGCACTCGGGCCCCCAAGCCCTCCTACTAATCAGGGGTTCAAAGGTTGCGCCCTGCGGGGTCCAGCAACCGCCCCAGAGCACTCGGGCCCCCGAGCCCTCCTACTGATCAGGGGTTCGAAGGTTGCGCCCTACGGGGTCCAGCAACCGCCCCAGAGCACTCGGGCCCCCGAGCCCTCCTACTGATCAGGTGTTCGAAGGTTGTGCCCTGCGGGGTCTAGCAACCGCCTCAGGGCACTCGGGCCCCTGAGCCCTCCTACCGATCAGGGGTTCGAAGGTTGCACCCTGCGGGGTCCAGCAACCGCCCGAGAGCACTCGGGCTCCGCGCCCATTACTGATCTGGGGTTCGAAGGCTGGCCCCTCGGAAGGGTTCGACAGCCGCCCCAGAGCACTCGGGCTCCACGCCCATTACTGATCAGGGGTTCGAAGGCTGGCCCCTCGGAAGGGTTTGACAGCCGTCTCAGAGCACCCAGGCTCCGCACCCATTACTGATCAGGGGTTCGAAGGCTGGCCCCTCGAAAGGGTTCGACAGCCGCCCCAGAACACGTAGAGTGAGGGATGACCCTAGGTACGTCCGATACATGGCCGAGGCTCAGGCTACGCTCCCGAGGTACCCTAGGACATTTCCGAGACCAGCGGGAACGATTTGTAATGGAATCCCACCGGAGGGAGGCACCGAGCCCTCGGACCCTATCGAAATGGGTCTGAGTCCAGCAAATCCATTGCACGTGCTTTTGGAGCGCGCCTCTGGGCCACTAGCCGACCCCTAACGAACGGGGCACGGGCGTCCGCTCGGATCACCTGTTAGCAACTCGCTGGAAACGCCATGACCGGTGCCCTCCGAGGGTAACGTGGCGCTTCCCCCCCCCCCCCTTCCTCCTTGCGAAAAGGCGACGAAGGGGCGTATAATAAAAGTCGAGATAGTCCTTGATCGTCCTCTCGCTCCGTGCAGAGGCTTGGGGGCTGCCCTTGCACCCGCCTGTGGCAAAAACTGTTGACAGCGTCAACAAACCAGCTCAAAAACTCGGAGCCTGACCATGCAGTCGGGCTGCGGCCAGGCCACATGAGGAAATACCAGGCCGACCGAGGCATTACAGCACAAATTAAGACCTCAGAGGAGTCAAACCACTCCTCCGAGGCCTCGGGGGCTACCCCGGCGGGTGCACTCGCGCGCACCCACCGGAACGAAACATAACCAAGAAAGCCTGGTCCCCTCGCAAAAATCCGGCAGAACCTCCAAGCGAGTGCCTACACTCCCATCGAGGCTCGGGGGCTACTATCGGGTACCATAATTAGGGGTACCCTCAACGCTCCTAAACACGGCTCGAAAACACCTTCAGAACAAACCGTGAAGACTGACAGTTCGGGTCAAAGTCAAAGCTTCGTCTACCAAGGGACGCGATCTCGCCTCGTCCGAGCCCGGCCTCGGGCGAGAACAGTGGTCCCGGATGAATTCACGACTCGCCCGAGGGTCTCCTCAAGTAGTAAGCGCACCCTCGGCTCAGCCAAAGGCAAGCCTTGTCGTGCAAGCGACCTTGGCCAAATCACCTGACCAGCCGACCGAAGTGCACGCACATTTAATGCTGGGATCGCCTAACACCTTATCCTAACACGCGCGCCTCAGTCGACAAGGTCGAAGTGACCGCAGTCACTTCGCCCTTTCACTGACCGATCTGACAGGAAAACAGCGTCGCCCGCCCCGCTCCGGCTGCTGTGCCAACCACCCGGGCGAAACCGACAATGGTCAAGTTCAGCCTCGGGCGCAACAGGAAGCTCCGCCTCGCCCGACCCCAAGGCTCGGCCCCAGCCTCGGCCTCGGAGGAGCCACCGCCTCTCCCGACCTCAGGCTCAGATCGACCGCGCCACAAGGGATACATCATCACCCTACTCCTAGCTAGCTCAGGCTACGAAGGAATAAGACCGGTGTCCCATCAAGCTTACCCCGGTAACAGGCAATGATGGTTCCCCACGTGCGTCCATGACGTCGGCGGTTCTCAAGCCCCCTACAGAAGCAAGGAGACGTCAGCAGGATCCATGCAGCGCCAACAGCTGTACTGCTACAGGGCTCAAGGCACTTCTCCGACGGCCATGATACTACCTCTACAGGACTCAAGACGTTCCACCGACAGCCACGTTATCATCTGTACAGGGCTCAGGGCACTTCCCTGCCAGCCACGTTAGCTCCCAGCTACACCCCATTGTACAGCTGGGCATCTCCTTATGTCTATAAAAGGGGGTGTCCAGGGCCCAGGGGAAGAAGAAAAAGGGGGGAGAACGAACAGACGAGCGTATGAACACACGGACGCACGGCAGGAGAGACGAGCAGACGCACGACAAAGGGACGGGAGAAGACGAGCAGGGGCCGGACCCCCTCTCTCTCGCTCGCTCTCTCCTACTCGCTCTCTCTCGCCCTCGCTCTCTCGCAAATGCTTGTAACCCCTACTACGAGCACCCTAGTGCAGGATAATACAAGGCTCATTCCCCCACTTGTGTTCCATCTCGCACCAACCCATCTGGGCAGGGACACGCAGCGACAAATTTACTCATCGGTCCAGGGACCACCCCGGGTCCGAAACCCCGACAGGCTCCGACGATGAACGGCGAGCTCCGGCGAACTCCATGGGCTCCGGTGATGATGAACTCCGGCGATGGCGGCGGTGGCTCTAATGGCGAGGAGAGTGAGAGAGAGATGGGGGCGAGCTTGGGTAGGGAAAAGGGAGAGACTCGCTGCCCTTTTATAGAGAGAGGGAGGGGAGAAGGAGGGTCGGCCAGGGAAAGGAATCAATGGCCGGCGGTTCATGGCTGCCGTTGATGGCGTTCATCAATGGGAGAAGTAATGGGGAAGAGAAATGGACGAAATCAAGCACCATTAACGCGGTGGCGAATGGACGACGGGCTTGGTGCAGGGATGCGCAGCGTGGGTGGGACTTGGTGTCGCGCGTCGGACACAGCCGGCTCGGGGTCGCGGTCGGGCTAGGGCTCAGGTGCGCGTGGGATACCAGTCGAGGTCGCGGGCGGTGCAGGGCGCGGACGCTGCTCGCAGCGCGGGTGGCGCGTAGGCTGGCGCGCGCGGCGGCAGAGGCGCGACTGCCTAGGCACGGCATCACGCGGGCGCGACTGGCCGGTTGCCTGCTTACGCGAGAGAGAGAAGAACATAGAGAGAGGAGAGATGAGAGGGAGAGCATAGAGAGCGGCGACGGCTGCGGCTGGAAGCCAGCAGGCGCGTGCGTAGGGTTTTGGATGGGCCCTTAGTTGGGCCGGCTAGGTGAGGTTTAGTTTTTGTTTTTTTCTTTTTTTAATTCCGAAATGAATTTTTAAAAAGCTCGAAAATTCCCTAAAAATTCACCAAAGTTATTTATAAATAAAATACTTGTTTTTAGACTAATAATGATTATATTAATTACTAGGATTCTTCTAAAAAGGAATTGCTATAAAACATCCGAGCATCAACCATGCGCATACAAAGAAAAATGATCAACATGCAAATAAACAATAAAAAAATTATTACCATATTTAACATAATAACCAAATTTATTATTTTTAGTTGATGGCTTTTATGGTGTTACAAACCTACCCCTCTTAAAAGAATCTTGTCCTCGAGATTAAGAAACTTCCAAGAATAACTGGGGGAATTCTGCTCTGAGTTCATCTTCTCTTTCCCAAGTGGCCTCATCTTCCGAATGATGACTCCACTGAACCTTGCACATGTTAATAACTTTACTCCATGTAATTCGACGAGATGTTTCCAGAATTCTGGTATGGTACTCCGAATAAGTCAAATCCTCATTGACATTCAGTTCTTCCATGGGTAACTGTTCTTCTGGTACTCTTAAGCACTTCTTAAGTTGTGATACGTGAAATACGTCATGCACGTCCGATAAACTGTCAGGTAGCTCTAACTGGTAGGCTACATTACCTTTTCTTTCCAAAATCTTGAATGGGCCAATATAGCGAGGTGATAATTTTCGCTTAACCTTAAACCTTTTCATTCCTCTCATCGGTGAAACTTTAAGGTATACGAAGTCTCCTACTTCAAACATCAACTCTCTTCTTCTATTATCAGCATAGCTTTTCTGTCTTGACTGTGCTGTCTTCAAATTTTCTCTGATAATCTGCACTTGCTTTTTCGCTTCTTGGAGAATTTCTAGACCAAATACTTGACTTTCTCCGGTCTGATTCCAATAAAGCGGTGTTCTACACTTTCGTCCATAAAGTGCTTCAAATGGTGCCATTTTTAGACTTGCCTGATAACTGTTGTTATACGAAAATTCTGCATAAGGCAAACTCTTATCCCAGCTTCTACCATGCTTTAGAGCGCAAGCTCTTAACATATCTTCCAACACTTGGTTTGTCCTTTCCGTTTGCCCATCCGTTTGCGGATGATAAGCTGAATTAAAGTTTAGCTTGGTATCCATGGACTCATATAGTTTTTTCCAAAAGCGCGAGGTAAACTGGGTTCCTCGATCTGATACGATCTTCTTCGGTACTCCATGCAGACAAACAATCCTCGACATATATAACTCTGCTAATTGGGCTCCTGAGTAAGTTGTCTTCACAGGTATAAAGTGTGCCACTTTAGTCAACCTGTCTACTATGACCCATATTGAATCATAGCCATCTCGAGTACGGGGTAGTCCAACTATGAAATCCATACCGATTTCTTCCCATTTCCATTCGGGTACCTTGAGAGGTTGTAGCAATCCTGCTGGTCTTTGGTGTTTAGCTTTAACTCGCTGACATACATCACATAATGCAACATGAGTAGCAACATCTCTTTTCAATCCGTACCACCAATACTTTTCCTTAAGATCCTGGTACATCTTTGTACTTCCAAGGTGAATAGAGTAAGCTGAATCATGAGCTTCTCTCAAAATAAGTTGGCGCAAGTGCTCGATTTTCGGTACACAGATTCTCTTCTTAAACCATATTGTGCCTTGCTCATCTTCCGTGAAATCTGGGGCTTTACCCAAACCAATCAAAGTTTTAATTTCCTTAATCTTCTCATCGGACTCTTGTCCTTTACGAATCTCTTCCTCCAAAGTAGATTTAACTTCCATAACCGTTGCTTCTACATTATTGAGCATACCAAGGTTGAGTTGTTCTATTTCCCAGCACAACTCTTGTGACATCAAATGAGTAGTGATGTTATTCAATTGACCCTTATGGCTCAAAGCATCAGCTACTACATTTGCCTTTCCTGGGTGATATTGTATTTCCAAATCATAGTCCTTAATCAACTCAAGCCATCTTCTATGTCTTAGGTTGAGTTCCTTCTGAGTGAATATATATTTCAAGCTTTTGTGATTCGTGAAGATTTTGCACTTGTTTCCAATCATATAGTGCCTCCAAATCTTCAAAACATGCACTACGGTAGCTAGTTCCAAATCATGCGTAGGATAATTCTTCTCATGCTTTCTCAACTGCCTTGAAGCATAAGCTATCACTTTTCCTTCTTGCATTAGCACACATCCAAGTCCAAGGTGTGATGCATCGCAATACACATCAAATCCCTTGTGGATGTCTGGCATTACCAATATTGATGCAGTGGTTAACCTTTTCTTGAGTTCCTCAAAACAATTCTGGCAAGCTTCATCCCATTTGAACTCTTTACCTTTCTCCAGTAGAGAGGTAAGAGGTTTCACTAACTTGGAAAAATCTTCAATAAATCTTCTATAGTATCCTGCCAATCCAAGAAAACTTCTGATCTTGGACGCATCCTTTGGTTGCTTCCAATCCAGTATCTCACTTATCTTTCATGGGTCCACTTTAATTCCACCATCGGTAAAGATATGCCCTAAGAAAGCAACTTCCTTCAACCAAAAATCACACTTTGAGAACTTCGCATATAGCTGGTGGTCATGAAGCTTTTGTAGGATTAGCCTTAGATGATCTTCATGTGTTTCTTCATTCGGAGAGTATATCAGTATGTCGTCAATGAATACGACCACAAACTGATCCAGATATTCCATGAATACTTTATTCATAAAGTTGATAAAGTATGTTGGTGCATTAGTCAGTCTAAACGACATGACCAAAAACTCATATAATCCATATCTCGTCGTGAAGGCTGTCTTGGGTACATCTTCTGCTCGAATTTTTAACTAGTGATATCCTGATCTCAGATCTATCTTCGAGAATATCTTAGCTCCCTTCATCTGATCAAATAAATCTTCAATCCGAGGTAATGGGTATTTATTCTTGATGGTTACTTCGTTCAAACTTCTATAATCAACACACATTCTCCTCGAACCTTCCTTCTTGTTCACAAATAGCACTGGGGCTCCCCAAGGGGATGAACTTGAGCGAATGAAACCTTTTTCTAGTAATTCTTCTATTTGTTTCTTCAGTTCTACTAAATCCTTGACATCCATTCTATAAGGTCTTTTCGAGATAGGTGCGGCTCCGGGTAGTAATTCAATAGAAAACTCTATATCACGGTCAGGTGGCATACCTGGTAATTCCTCCAGAAATACGTCTGGGTACTCGCACACTACCTTGATATTTTCCAAGGGCTTTTCTTCCAAGTGATTAATCACTATCTTTCCTTTTGCATCTGTTGACTTATCTATGCTAACTTGGATTCTTTCACCTTGAGGACTTGTCAACATAATTGTTCCGTTGGCACACTGTATCACTCCATCACAACTTTTCAACCAATCGCATCCAAGAATCACATCAATATCGTTGGATCCTAGGACCACTGGGTTGACCACTAGTACACAGAAGCTCTATAGTGGCGGTTCTAAACCTATTTACACAGGCGTTTTTCAGTACCGCCAGTGCTAGGGGTCAGTGGAAATCAGCATTTCCACTGGCGGTTATTTTGGAACCGCCAGTGGAAATGCATTTTCACTGGCGGTTTTCTTAAGGAACCGCCAGTGAAAAGTGCATTTCCACTGGCGGCTGAATAAAGAAAACCGCGGCTGAATAAAGCAAACCGCCAGTGGAAATGCACTTTTCACTGGCGGTTTTCTTTATTCAGCCGCCAGTGGAAGTTTTCCCGCCTTTTTTCAAAATTTCAAACAATACTGAATTATATATATATTTATTTACACACACACAAACATATATATATATAGATCTATATTGATATTGAAAGCAACATGAAATTAAATTCTATCATACATTTATATACATCAAAGTATTCTGTTTACAACCATATATGCTTCATGCATTCTATACATCATAAGTTTTCACCTAAGCTCTAATAACTATCTCGGCTAAGAGATAATCTACTAATTTCTGTTAGTATTCTAAACTCTGGCAAAGCTAATGTCCCGGAAGCATCGTGATATTTTCCTTCTGCGGGAATGACCTCTTTCAATATGAATGTGCAGAGGTCCTCCACTATGCCATACAATGCAGCTTCGGTCAAGTTCTCCGGGTTTCCTCGTTGAAATTGCTGTAAAGAAATTTTATAAACATCATCTATTTATACTCAATAATAACACATTTGCATCTTTAATGACATAAATACATACTTGACTATTACTAATAATACCTTGTCAGGGTTCGTGATGTATCGTCCGTTCACTCTCATGAACTCGCACGCATAGAATCCACATAGGACCGATCCTTGTGGTTGCTTGTGGCACTACATAAAGGGAGATTGGTTATTTAGTTGCAACATTGTGTATGATATGTATTCATAAAATCACATACTTACCGGCCAGTGATGATGGATGTCTAGTGGCACGCATTTTTTCGACAGGTCGTACTTTCCACCTCTCATCTTATAGAATCTATAAGCCCTGTGATCTCAAATAGAATCACCATGTTATTCTCAAATTTTAATCGATAAAAGTATGCATGCATAGAAAAGGCTTACAGCTCTAAGGTGCTGAGGAATTCTGCATATGTCGAAGGGTCGAAGTTCAAGGAGTCGAGCACCAGCACCTTTCCAACCTTAGGATAAATGAGGAAGCATATCCAGTGGTCCCTGTACGAATCAAATTTGTGATGCATGTGTATTGAAATTATTAATTTTATTTATGCAAAATCACACTTACTTAAAGTTGTACGGGGCCATTATGGCTTCCCTATCTTGAAATTGAAGCATTGCATGTCCTATGTAGGTGGCGTATCGAGCTTCAAAATCCTTCTTCATATCCTTTATACGCTTCTCAACTTCTTCGTCCGTCTTTCCCCGTAATTCATCGTTGTCTTTCCCGATTCTAAAAGTGTGGCTTTCCTCGGATATAAGTATTGGGTTGAGATACCCAACCCTTTTACTGGCACTAGCATTAGGCTTGGTACCGTAAAGTATCTCCTGCTGATCATGTTGCATTCTGCAAGTCACACGTGCATGTCAGATATTGAAATTTTATACAGCTCACTAATAATAACACACATATGTGGAAGTATGAGCGACACTTACAATGCAAACATCGTTACAAGTTGCACGTCGAGTCTCTGAAGGTTCATCATTAACCACATGTCCTCGAATGTAACAACGGCCTTTTGGTCCGAACCAATAAAAGCATGGTCTGATATATGCACACTGATGGTGTCGATGCCAACCGATGATGCCCGCATGTACCAGTCATGCAACCTTTTAACACCAGCCGGGACCTTTCTTAATTTCTCAAGAGGTAGCAGAGGTCTGCCCGGCACATATTTTTTAGGCACGTTTTTGTAATCTGCCTTAGTTGGCTTCTTTATCTTTGCGGCCATTGCCTCAGCCTTTTTTGCAGACTCCTCGTGCTTGGCCAAATCAACAGTTTGTGACGTGAGGCTCCGTCCAATCCCTTTCAAAAACCGAGCTATGCCAGCAGTAGTAGCTTTACTCTTCTTTTTCTGATACGGGGACACCAATTTTGGAATAGGAAGTTTAGATTTCTTTGATGGCCTTGGATCCTTTGATGGTTGTGGAGAAGGTGGATCCCTTGATGGTGGCGTAGACAGTGGGTCACCAAGAGGATGGGGAGGAGAAGGTGGTGGAGCCCTGAATGGTGATGCTTGTGGCGGAGACGGTGGGTCAGAAAAAGGATGAGGAGCAGCATGTGAAGTTTGAGGAGGTGATGATGGATGTACAATAGGAACAACAATTTGAGAAGGCGGAGACGGTTGGGCCTGCGACGCCTGCGACGAATTCGACCAATCAAGCAATTCGACATCCCTTCGAGGCCAAAGGATAAAATTCTTGATAGCTTGTCCAAGTTTCTCGATACCTTCGGGCCCAGGGATGTCTAGCATGTCGTCCTCGGATCCTTGGACGACCGTCGTCACTTCTACTTTGCAATAATCATCTGGAATATCGTTTCCATGGAACTTGCGTCCTGGGATCGCAAGGCCTGTGGCTACTTTCTTTGTACGTTTATTGTTAATACCATATCTTATAACCAGTGTGCACGCCACAGGCCTTGTGATGTCATCAACTGGATAACGGTCCTTATTTCCCGTTGAAGCAACAGAGCTTGGTAATGTCGTACAATCTGTGGAAGCCGGCGGTTGAGCTGCTGGAATTATTTGTATCTGTGGAGTGGTCATCTGTTGAACAGACATCGCACTCGCCAACTGTTGCATCAATTCTGGAGGAGGATTCGATAGCATTTGAGACATCATGGCTTTGAACTCTTTCTTGGCCTCCTCCTTAAAATAATCCGCCATCTCTTCCTTGTATCGATCATGTTTCCTGTACAGACCTTCCCACTGTGGTCCGAATCCTTCCTTCCATCCTTCCTTAGACGAGATTCCTCGTACACGGCCAGGATGCTCAGGGTTACCGAGACCAGCCATTAGGATGTCTCTTTCCCTTTGTGGCTTAAAAGTTCCTTGGCTCTGCTTATCTGCCATTGTATATATGTTTTTTGCCGCTTCTTCGACAATGGGATCATCAAAAGATACACCGGTCTCGGTTTCCCTTGGTTTTCTAGCACGGAGCCAATTTGCCGCCCTTTCACCAAGTTGCTCGGACAGCGTCGGCAACCCTGCGGCCTTCTTCTCGGCGTCTTCTTGTCTCCATTTAGGAACCTGACGCTTGTAACCACCTGTGCCTAGGTGGTGGCGGTACTTGTTCTTCTTTGATAGTTCCGAATTTGCCTCACTTAGAGATATGAAATCAGGGCTGCTCCTCTGCTCTAGAAATACTGCCCACTGACCTGCTGAGATTTTATATTTTTTGGTCGGGTCCAGACCTTTCTTTGCAAACTTTGTGTTCATCTCAGACCTCCAGTTTCGGAAATTGATTGCAAGCTGCTTCATCGTGTATTCCTTCACGAGTTCTTCTGAACCCCGAGGCAGAACGAACCTCATTAATAGCTTATTCCATATTTGATTCTTGACATCATCTGACACATCTCTCCACTGTCGTATTGTTATGTCAAGATTATCTCTAACTAAAAACCCAAGTGCATTCCGGAACTTAGGTAGTGCCTCTTCTGGAGCTAGGGGCTGACCTTTCGGGCTCACGTCTGAGATTTTGTATGTTTTGTCGGGAAACTTGTTCAGCCCCCTGTCACCTCTTTTTCGATCACTCTGCTTCCTTTTCCTTGACGTCTCGGTTGTTGTCTTGGTCTGTTCCGGTGCGTCTTGGGTCGGCTCCGGTTCGTCTTCGTTTCGTGCCACGGCTTCTTCGAGTATCGCACGAAATTCAGACACGACCTCCTATTCATGTAATAAAATGCACAAGAGATCATGCATGTGAAATCAGTAGGGTACACATACGAAGCTAAAGATGCGTACTTTTACCTCAGCTTCTCGTGGATCATAAGTAGGGTCACGTTGCAACTCACGGAGAGCGGCCCTATCTATGCTAGTGGTAGGAAAAGGGTCGCTAGGCGTTTCATATCCTTCACTGCTGGATTGTTCTTGAGCAACACTCTTGTCCATGTGCTCGGGCACTAATCCTTGGTCCTTGATCGGAGAACTCATTGAGCTATATATATACAAATACATAAGCAATAATTAAATACATATTAACACATATTAACGTAAGCAATAATTAAATTCATATTAACAAATAGTATAATTAAATACATCCTCGGGCACTAAACCCTTAACCCTAACCCTAACCCTAAACCCTTAACCCTAACCCTAACCCAAAACCCGAACCCTTAACCCAAAACCCGAACCCTAACCCTAACTATAACCCTAACCCTAACCCTAACTATAACCCTTAACCGTAACCCTAAACCCTTAACCCTAACCCTAAACCCTTAACCCTAACCCTAACCCAAAACCCGAACCCTTAACCCAAAACCCGAACCCTTAACCCTAAACCCTAACCCTAACCCTAACTATAACCCTTAACCCTAACCCTAACCCTAACCCAAAACCCGAACCCTTAACCCAAAACCCAAACCCTTAACCCTAACCCTAACCCTAAACCCTAACCCTTAACCCTAACCCTAACCCTAACTATAACCCTTAACCCTAACCCTAACCCTTAACCATAACCCTAACCCTAGCCCTAAACCCTAACCATATAGTATCGTATAGTCGTATAGTATCGTGTAGGACGGGGAGAGAGTCGCATAGGATGTATAAAGAGGGAGAGAGGGAGAATCGTATGGATATTATCGAGTTACGTATAGAGAGGGAGAGAGGGAGAGTCGTATAGGACGAGGAGAGGGAGAGAGGGAGAGTCGCATAGGACGTATAGAGAGGGAGAGAGGGAGAGTCGTACGGAAATTATCGAGTTCAGATCGAATTCGGATCGGATCGGATACGTATATTATCGAGTTGTGACGGATAAAATTACAATGTATATATTCAACATACATTTGAACACATATGAACACACATATATATATTGAACACATACATTTGAACACATATGAACACACATATATATTGAACACATTCATTTGAACACATATGAACACATATATATATTGAACACATACATTTGAACACATATGAACACACATATGAATAAAAATAAGTATTGTATGAATACTCTCATCTCCTCTCCTCTCTCTCCCTCTCCCTCCTCTCTCTATCTCTCTCCTCTTCCTCCTCTCTCTCTCACCCTCCTCTCCCTCCCTCTATCTATCTCCTCTCCCTCTATCTCTCTCCTCTCTCTCTCTCTCACCCTCCTCTCCCTCCCTCTATCTCTCTCCCTCTCCCTCCTCTCTCTTCCCTCTCCCTCTCCTTCCTCTCTCTTCCTCCCTCTCGGCGGAGGCGGCGCGTGCGCCCTCCTCTCTCTTCCCTCTCCCTCTCCCTCTCCCTCCTCTCTCTTCCCTCACCCTCTCCTTCCTCTCTCTTCCTCCCTCTCGGCGGTGGCGCGTGCCCTAGGGTTTTACTAAACGCGGCGGCGGCGGCTGCCGGCGCGGTCGTAGACGGCGGCGGTACGACAGATTAGGGGAAAGAGAAAGAAACCTGGAGACGGCGGTGCGGGGGCGGGAATGGCGGCGTGGGGACGGGCGCGGGGACAATCGCCGGCGAAACCTCGGGGTCTAAATCCAGCAGCCTGACGGCGTCGTCTTGAAGTGAACTGGCGCCAGGGACTTGTAAATTTTTCGGCTCCCGCGCGCCACCCTTTATATAGGCGCCATTTCTACTGGCTGTTGACAACGAGAACCGCCAGTAGAAACTATTTCTACTGGCGGTTGTCATAGAGAACCGCCAGTAGAAATGGATTCTACAGTCTGTGGAAGCCATTTCTACTGGCGGTTCTCTATGACAACCGCCAGTAGAAATAGTATTTTATTATTATTAACATAGTTTTTTATATATTGTTTTACTTCACTTTTTATATATTATATTAAGTATACTTTTATATATTGTTTAGTATACTTTTACCTCTCTCCATCCCCTCTCTCTCTCCTCTCTCCATCCTCTCTCTCCCTCTACCTCTCCTCTCTTTCCTCTCCACTCTCTCTCCCCTCTCCCTCTCCATCCTCTCTCTCCTCTCCACTCTCTCTCCCCTCTCCCTCTCCATCCTCTCTCTCCTCTCCACTCTCTCTCCCCTCTCCCTCTCCATCCTCTCTCTCCATCCCCTCTCTCTCTCCTCTCTCTCTCCTCTCTCTCCATCCTCTCTCTCTCCTCTCTCTCCATCCTCTCTCTCTCCTCTCTCTCCATCCTCTCTCTCCTCTCCCTCTCCTCTCTCTCCTCTCTCTCCCCCTCTCCTCTCTCTCTATAAAGTCAATAGAAAGTCATGTAAAATTGTAAATGGTAGCCACGAAAATTGAATGAAGACAATTACATGCTTCGGTTTGTCGCTAACAATAATCAATTACATGACAAGTCCTAACAATAATCAATTACATGACAAGTATATAATCTAGGAAGCTATTGTTCTGCCTTATCCATCGTGGCGTACCCAGGGCAACGAATTGCGTGGGATGCTTCGCTCAACGTTCCTTATCTTGGTTGGATGGTCTATGAAAAGAGACATGTCGTTGAACTGGTTAAAATTCTCTAAATCAGATACACCATCAACTCCTATAGCTTGTTGTTTTCCAGGAAAAACTACATGCTTCGGTTTGTCGGTGCTTTTCTTCTCATTGTTAGAAATGATCTGTTCAGCATAGAAGACCTGTGCAGCACGATTAGCAAGGATCCAAGGGTCATCTTTGTAACCTACCTTACTTAGATCAAGAACTCTGACCCCATAGTTGTCTACCGTGACATGTTTGTCTTCAACCCATTGACATCGGAAAACCGAGATCTGAAATGTACCATAGTCTAGTTCCCATATGTCCTCAATAAAGCCAAAATATGTAATAATCTCACCAGTTTCATCATCTATGGCTTCGCATCGAACACCACTGTTTTGTGACATGCTCTTTTTGTCCTTGGACTTGGTACAAAATGTGAATCCACTAATGTCATAGGTTTGCCATGTTGTGACCTGGCGTGATGGTCCAGATGCCAAGCCCTTGATGGTTTGTTCTTCTATTGTTTCTCCACGTGGAATGTCCTTCACCATTAGCCATGTGTTGAACCGCTGCTTATGTTGCTTCATTACCCAATCATCCGTATGCCCAGGATTTTGCTCGCGAAGCTCATTGATGTGTTGTTGGATAAATGGCTCCATTATCGTTAGCTGATGTAGGATGCTCTGATGTGCCTCAAGTACTATATCGTAATCTGGTGGGATGAAAGATTTCCGTCCCATCCTCCCGCTTCCATACAGTCTACCCTCGTGTCGTGACGGAGGCAGACCTATTGCAACCTGGTCTTTTAGGATACTATTGCAGAATGGACCTTCGGACTCAATGGCCTCTTCGGTACAGTACCCCTCTATCATGGATGCCTCGGGACGAGCACGGGTTGATACATAGCCATTCAGTATTGACATGAAACGCTCATACGTCCACATTTCATGCAAGTACATAGGACCCAATGCCTCTATTTGTGGCACCAAGTGCACCACAAGGTGCACCATAATATCAAAGAACGATGGAGGGAAACACATCTCAAACTGTGATATTGTCTCCACTGCGAATTCCTGAAGAGATGCCAACTCATCACGGCCAATTACCTTTTGTGAAATCCTGTTGAAAAAGTAGCACAACCGTGTGATTGCCATCTTTAAAAACAAAGGATTTATAGCCCTGATGGCAATAGGTAGGAATGTAGTCAGCATGACATGGCAATCATGTGAGTTGTAGTTGGTGATTGTCAGGTCTTTCATTGACACAATACTCCGTATGCTAGAGCAGAATCCGGATGGGACTTTCAAATTCTTGAGCCAAACACACATCGCATGTTTCTCATCTACATTGAGATTGTAGCTTGCTGCTGGGAGATGGTACTTCCCATTTTCTTGAAGAACGGGATGTAGTTCCTTTTTTATGCCTAAATCTACCAAGTCCATGCGTGAATTGAGCCCTTCTTTTGTTTTGCCCTTTATGTCTAGCAAGGTGCCCATTATGCTTTCAAACACGTTCTTCTGAACGTGCATACCATCGATCGCATGCCGCACATCTAACTCTTTCCAGTAAGGCAAGTACTCGAAGAAAATAGACTTCTTCTTGAATATAGCCCCCGAAGCTGGTTTGACATCCTTCCTTGTTTTTCCGTCTTTTGTCTTCTTCCCGAAAACAAACTTGATATTCCTGACTATTTCAAAAACTCTATGACCTCTATTGTTACCCGATGGAGCAGTAGAATGTAGTTCACCATTATTGTCGAAGTACTTATCCATCTTTCGCATGCGGTACCTGTGTCCTTCCAATAAAAAGCGTCTGTGCCTCATGTAAACTATCTTCCTAGATGCAGCAAGGGATACGTAAGCAGTTCCATCAATGCATACTGTGCAACCAACCTTTCCCTTAAACTGGCCTGATAATGTGAAGAGAGCAGGGTAATCGTTGATCGTAACAAAAAGAATTGCTCTCAGCGTGAATGAACCTTTACGATACTCATCCAACATTTGAACACCCGTTTCCCACAATATTTTCATATCCTCCATTAAGGGCTCCAAAAATACATCCATGTCAACTCCAGGTTGTGTAGGTCCAGAAATAAGGATGGTTAGCAAAATGTACTTCCGTTTCTGCATCAACCATGGAGGAAGGTTGTATATGGTGAGGATCACCGGCCATGTGCTATGCTTGCTGCTCCTCTCAGCAAATGGGTTCATTCCATCAGTACTCAGTGCGAACCTAACATTTCTCGGTTCATCGGCAAAGTCTCGGTGGTTGTCATTGAAATCTTGCCACTGCTTCCCATCGGCTGGATGTCGAAGCTTCCCATCGTTTTTGTGCTCATCAGAAGCATGCCAGCTCATAAGTCTGGCATCCTCAGGATTAGCGAACAAACACCTCAATCGATCGACGACGGGGAGGTACCACATCACCAAAGCAGGAATCTTTTTGAGCGCATAATAGTCTACTTCTTCTTTTTCTTTGCTCGTGGATTTTGAAGTCTTTTTTTGGGCTTTCTTTCGCTTCTTCCCTTTAGACACGGATGCAACACACTCTTCGTCCTCTCGATAGTCTTTATTCGTCTTGTACCTACTTGCACCGCACTTTGGGCAGCTCTCCAAGTCTTTATAATCATCACCTCGATAAAGGATACAGTGATTTCTACACGCGTGGATCTTCTCCACACCCATAGTGAGCGGACTGATTAGTTTCTTTGCATAGTACGTGTTAGCAGGCACATTGTTCTCCTTTGGAAGCATGTCTGCGATAATACTCAAGAACGCATCGAAGCCAGCATCAGACACACCATATTTAGCTTTTAACATCAACAGCTTTAGCACAGACCGGAGCGTCGTGAACTCTTTGGTACAACCCTTAGACTCGTCGTACAAAGGCTCTTCTGCTGCCTTCTTCAGGGACTCCATACCTTTCATTAAGAACATCGATTGATCTGTATGACGACGCAACATTGCCTCTAGCAACTCTGCATCTTCCTCATCCATAACACTTGGCAGAACATGAGGTCTATCATGTTCATTTCCTCCAGCGTAACCATGATTAGTAACATTTTGCACTACATGTTCGCTCTGTGGAAGAGGTTGGTGTGTCTCGTGAACGAACTGAAATTTGTCGTCGATGTTCTCAGGGTTTCCAGTCGTATAAGGCGAAGAGCTACCCTCTCCATGCTTTGTCCAAATTGTGTAATCCTTCATAAATCCTCGGCATACCAGATGAGATATGATTTGTTCTGTGTCATTAAATACAGCAGCATTTTTGCAGTCCATGCATGGACAATATATGTGTTTTGTCTTTGTTCTCCAAGCATGGTTCGTAGCGACATCAATAAACCTATGGACCTCGGATATGTATGATGGATCTAGCCTTGATAAGTTATACATCCAGGATGTCCTCTCCATCACCACCTATAAAAAAGTAACATAAAACACATGGTGAAACCCTATATCCAAAAATGTGGCTAAAATGTGAAACCCTCTCTCTCTCTCTCCTCTCTCTCTCTATCCTCTCTCTCTCTCTCCTCTCTCTCTCCTCTATCTCTCTCTCTCCTCTATCTCTCTCTCTATGGAGGATGAGGAAGAGGCGGGGTTGGAGGATGAGGAAGAGGCGACTGTGACACTATCCTCTATGCAAGAACGGGCATTCTGGATGTGCAAAGTGCTGCATCCGCACGGAAGGTAAGTGCTGCACCTGCTCCGAGCGCATTGGCAACAATAGCTCTCTCTCCCTCTCCCTCTCCTCTCTAGAAAGTCGTGTAAAATTACATGCTGCACATGGAGGATGAGGAAGAGTCGGGGTTGGAGGATGAGGAAGAGGCGACTGTGACACTATCCATGGAGAAGGACGCATTGGAGTGCGACATTTGCTGCCTACCCTTCCAGTCCGAAGTTTTCATGGCAAGTCAGATTACCATGCATGTATATATACAGTACATATTGATCGGTAGACTCCAGCATGATGCTCTGCTCTGTGTAAAATCAGTGCAAGAACGGGCATTCTGGATGTGCAAAGTGCTGCATCCGCACGGACGGTAAGTGCTGCACCTGCTCCGAGCGCATTGGCAACAATAGCTCTCTCTCCCTCTCCCTCTCCTCTCTAGAAAGTCGTGTAAAATTACATGCTGCACATGGAGGATGAGGAAGAGTCGGGGTTGGAGGATGAGGAAGAGGCGACTATGACACTATCCATGGAGAAGGACGCGTTGGAGTGCGACATCTGCTGCCTACCCTTCCAGTCCGAAGTTTTCATGACAAGTCAGATTACCATGCATGTATATATACAGTACATATTGATCGGTATACTCCAGCATGATGCTCTGCTCTGTGTAAAATCAGTGCAAGAACGGGCATTCTGGATGTGCAAAGTGCTGCATCCGCACGGACGGTAAGTGCTGCACCTGCTCCGAGCGCATTGGCAACAATAGCTCTCTCTCCCTCTCCCTCTCCTCTCTAGAAAGTCGTGTAAAATTACATGCTTCGGTTTGTCGCTAACAAAATGTAGTTAGACTACTTTATCTCTTCCAATAAAAGTAGTTAGACTACTTTATCTCTAACACATGGTGAAACCCTATATCCAAAATGTGGCTAAAATGGAGGAAAAATGAACAAAATTTGGCAAAAGAAACATAAGCCAAACTTTCCTAGCAACTAATAAACAAAAAAAATTAATACCCAAACCTATCTTTAACACATGGTGAAAGCCTAGTTTCAAAATGTAGTTAAAATTGAGCAAAAATAAACAATAACTGACAATTGAAACATAATTAAACCAACCTTCCATACAACACATTCACCATTCATTAAGCAACTAAATATGTGTTATGGATAAACTTATTTGAGAACTAAACATGAAAAAGGAGAGGGAATAGACAAAAACTAACCATCTTATGCAACCTCATTTGAGGAAATAGAGAAAATTACCTAGCTATACTCTTCTCTCTCACATGTAAAACCCTAGATCCAAAATGTGGCTAAAATTGAGCAAGAATGAACAAAAATTGACAAAGAAACATAAACCAACCTTTCTTATCCACCTTCTTCCAAGAAATGAAGACCAAAACCTCCCCCCTTATATTTTTGTGAAATCTGGACCTCCAAAATCGCCTCCAATGGAAGCTGGCTGCGAGCATACAGTTCACTGTCGCGGGGAAGAGGGTTATTTATAACAGACAGTTCACTGGCGGTTGGCTTGAAAAACCGCCAGTGGAAACCTATTTCCACTGGCGGTTATCTTAACACAACCGCCAGTGGAAATAGGGTATTTACACTGGCGGTTCTGTTACACCAACCGCCAGTGGAAATTGGTTTCTACTGGCGGTTCTGTTACACCAACCGCCAGTGTAAATACCCTATTTCCACTGGCGGTTGTGTTAAGATAACCGCCAGTGAAAATAAGTTTCCACTGGCGGTTCCTAAGTCGGGTCCACCTTGTTTTTTTTACTGACGCGTGATAACTGAAACCGCCAGTGATAATTTATGGGTGCCGCAGGCTATGAGCTCTTTTCTACTAGTGGACTGAAAAATCTATTCCTTGAATCTTGAGGTTAACATGGGGGCATGAGTGTGTGGCCTTCATATCACCTCCCGGTGAACTAATATGTAACATCTTCTTAAGAGGATACTTAGGTATGTTGTGTTTTTCCACAAATGACTCAGTTATAAAGGAATGCGATGCTCCAGAGTCAAATAAAACTGATGCAGGTGTGGAGTTAACAAGGAACATACCATACACTATGTCGGCATCTTCAGGCACTGATTCTGTAGTGACATGATTGACCCTTCCTCTACTCTGGTTCTGCGGAGTCTTGTTCTGAGCAGATCCACGAGCGGGGGTGTTCTGGTCATTCCTCTGAGTATTGCTTTTCTGGGGTGTCTGCTGGTTGCGCCTTGGGCAGTTGTTAGCATAGTGGCCCAGCTCACCGCACTTGAAACAGCCATTGGGTTGGACTGGTGCGTTGTTGCTTCTGGCCTGCGTGTTCACGGCGCCACCTTGACGATTCTGTGAACTCCCACCAGACCTCTAGTTGGTCTAAGAGTTGCTCCTTTGCTGGTTCTGGCTTTGATTATTTCTCTGGCCTTGCTGTCCAGAGCGTTGCATCTGATAATTGTTTCCACCTTGATTTCCGGAGCGGAACTGCGAACCTTGAGCGTTGTTCGGGCGGGTATTCCTGCTGGACTGACCTTGAAATTTTCTTTTTTGGTTAGATAATTCCTTTCTTTTGCTTTCAAGGCCAATTGCCTTGTTCAGCAGTGTCTGGAAATTAGGGAATGTATGACTCTGAAGTTGATAATTCAGAGGTCCAATTAGTCCTTCTAGGAAACGCTCTTGGCGCTTCTCATCTGTATCCACCTTTTCTGGTGTGTAGCGTGAAAGCTGAGTGAAGCGATCACGATACTCACTGACCGTCATATTCCCTTGAGTGAGGGAAAGGAATTCCTTCTTCTTAAACTTCGTAATTCCCGAAGGAATGTGATGAGCGCGGAAGTTTGTTTGGAGCTCCTGCCAAGTTATAGTATCCGCGTTGGGATGTGCCGCTGTGAAGGCATCTCACCAGTCAGACGCGGCTCCCTCGAGTCTTCCCGAGGCATACAAGACCTTTTCCCCATCGTTGCACTGGGTGATGTCCAGCTTCTTTCCAATGACCATGAGCCAGTCATCGGCATCCAGAGGATCAACCGCATGAGAAAATGTCGGCGGGTGATGACTCATGAAATCCCGGTGCTTATCTCTGGACGGGGGTGTGTTCTGCTGTTGTTGCTCATGCTGTTGATTCAGCTGGTTCTGCTGAATCTGCTGAACAGTTGCAGTAAGACCTTGTAGAAACTGCATCTGGGCGGCAATGAACTGCTCCATGTTGGGATTCGGTGGTGGTGGTGGTATCTGTTGACCACGCTGGTTCCGGTTGTTATTGGGTCCTTAACATGCGTTCACCATCTGATTGGTTAGGAAGTGAACATCTTAGAATAGTGAGGAGTTGAAAAGATTCTAGAGGGGAATATCCTAAGTTTATTATTATTTTTTTATATGATCTTATGGCCATCATTCCGTAAGACCATTGCACTCAAACAAAAATCCAACTCAAGCATGTCAATCAACACCATCACATGGTTGTTATTATTAATAAGATAACTTAAAAAGGGTGTTCAACGTCTGACGCAGAAACTAACTTATTACATCATAACTTAAAACTCTTAAAGCAGCCTAGTGACGGATCCGGGCTCCCCATAGCGCAGCCTCTTGTGGGGAGGAGACAACGCCATGGCGGGGACCTAGGCTTCTGGCGGATCCAGTCCTTGAAGATGGGCTTCCAGGGCTGCAATCCTGGCATGGGCATTCTCCAGCTCCAAGTGCACCCTAGAGAGATCTAGGGTGGCACTATCCAGGTCGGTGTTGAGACCGGCCACTACACCAACTAGGGTGTTGAGGCGATCCTCACCAGCTTCACCTGGGACGATGCTGGTCTGACTTCCTCCACTCAGACGCTGAGGAAGATGCCTAAACCTCATGTTCTACAGCTGCTACCGGTAGGTGTGGCTAAGAGACCACAGGGTCCGTCTGGCAGCGTCGCTGACCGAGGCAGCGTAGGTGGATAGCGGTGTCAGGGACTCATGAGCAGACAGAGTCCTAAATCCCCTGTTCCCTGCATCCATCACCCTGACGTGGATGCGAGTGATGTAGTAGCAAGCCCCGGGAGGCTTGCTCACTCGCCTTGTTTCGTATAGGGGGCGGACATAGGTGCCTAGCGTGTGCAGCACGTTTTGCAGCAGGTTGAGGAAGTGCCCCATCTCGAACATTGATGTGTAATGTTCGACAACTGGACTAAACCCCATGAAGTAGTCCTGCTGGGTGTAGTCAGCTTCCTCATTGACTTGTTCGTCTTCTCCTTCTTCATCGTCATCATCCTCGTCATTGTCATCCCCAGAGTCGTCGGGGTCATCGCCTCCGGGTGCAGGTGCTTGGACGGCTAGTGCAGGCGGTGCCGATGTCGATGACCTAGCTGCGAAGGCCAGGGACTCTACCAACGGGGTGGGCGTCGGTAGTTGTTCCTCCGAGCTGTCCTCTAGGATAACTCCATTCTCCACTCGAATGTGAGGGAGATCCATCGGAACTTCTTTGACTACCACTGGGTAGACATGGATTTGCCGGGGTGGAGGGGCGTAGCTGGTGTTGATGCGGGTAGTTTGGAGAGTACGAACCATCTACAAGAGAAGTGTCAACTTAGTTGAAATTTTAAAGAGGTAAGGCTGATAAAATAATTTTATAAGAATGAAATTAGCAAGTTTTGAACAAACAAGGCTTTCCATTTCTAACTAATCTAACGACCTAGGATCAGCATAGCTTTGATACCACTTCTATCACACCCGGTTCTAGGGGGTAGAACCGAGCGCATAGCGTATGTGTGCCAGGATCCATTTTCACACATATGTTGACGTCACAAGTGTAATATATCAAAAGACAATGCAATAAAGGTGTAAAGAGAGTAGAATACTTTATTACATCATTTGAAACATTGTATCTTTAACAAGTATCACATCAAAGTAAAGCGGAAATAAATAACATGGGCAATCTTCCACAGGAAGATGACCGGCGTATCGTTAGACTTAGAATTTCTCGTCGTCAAAATCTCCATCAAAGTCTTCAGCGTCACCCTCTGATCAAAATATTAGCAAGGGTGAGCTCACTTATGGTCGGGGCTCAGCAAGTGGGCGAAAATTAATGCAGGTATAACAAGGTGAGGCTAAGGTTGAGCAGTAAGCATTTTAGTTGGTCAACATTTTATTAACAACACATGTCTTACTAATAAGTGTGAATCCCAAATATCCCATTTAAACAAAGGAATTTGAATATAACAAAAACACTTAAGTGAAACCACTTAAGCAAATCATTGGCAGATCATCGGATCTCAAATTAATTCTATCTTCAAGTTTAATTATCATGTGAGGAGTCCAGGTCGCTCATAACCGGGAGCACGGGTGATACATCAGTTTTACACTCTGCAGAGGTGGTACAACTTTACCCACAAGCCATGTATCCCATCTAGCCTGGGTTGATCGGACCCTTAAACACTGCCGAGGTGAATGGCTAGGGATCCATTATGAGGCTTTCACAAAATACACTTAATACGAAGCAACCCGCTAAGGTTTCTAAAGACGATGGTGGAGGCCCCCTGGGTGAGGTACCTTAGCCAAGAATGCGTCCCCATGTTAACGTGGGCTGCCAACACCTGCCGCTCCCCCTCTTGCCCATATTTCAGGTAAGGTTGCCAGGCACTAAGCATATAAAGCTAGTTACCAAAGCCAGAGCCATGATAGCACTCGTGGTTGCACTGTTATCCTGGGTGGTCACTCCATGTTCCAATTAATTTGAAATAATGTTGCGTTAACTATCGGGTTAATGTCATAATTGTCAATTTCAATTTTGGAACATTAATACCAATTAATGAGTGACAATAAAATCATTAAGTTGAGCGGTAGCACAAATTTGCAAAGCTTAATAATTTCCCAGGATAAACAAGAAATACAGTTGGTAAATCTAGGATATCCTTAATTAGGTAAAACCCATCAAATTATGCGGTATATCAAAAAGTAAACATTATTATATGTAATGAGTGGGTACAAAAAGAATATGCAGAGAGAGAATCCACTTGCCTTGCTCAAACGTGTCCTGTGGTTCGTCTTTGAACATATTCGAATCCTCTACCACACAGTCGGCTTCTAATAGAGTCGCACATCGCATATACAAAAATAAAACATACACCAATAAATAAACATACACCATTACATAAATATACACCATTACATACACATTAACACGTCGCACTTATCACACCTTAAATACGTCCTAAACGCGTAAATACTTATTAATTCAATAATAGTTATTATTGTGAGTCCTAAATGATGAATTTATGAGTGGTTGCAATAAATATAGTTTTAACTAGTATTAATATATTTTAACATCATCAATGATAGTTATCGTTTTTAATACTAATAAATAAATTAATAGCTTTTATCCTTTTTATTTCTAACTCAAATTATTGAGTATAGCTAAAATGAGTTTAATATTCTAAAAATCCCTATAAATTACTAATTGGACTTTTTATAACATAAGCGGGGTTATTTTGACCTACACAGGTATTTTACTAACTCTATGAATTTAAGCGCTGTACTTGCGAACATGTTTATTTGGCTAGTAAAAATCTATTTTCCATACTACCGGTGATATTTTCTTCTTTCTTCCTAAAGAAAATATTAATAAAATAATCGGATAAATCATCTAAAAATCCTATATTATTCATATGACATGAGTTCTATACCATTTTCTAAATCCATTAAAATGCACCTATGACTATAATTCTCCAAATAGTTTCTAAAATTTCTTGTGACCAAATTTAACTACAAAAATTCCTATCTATTGTTTTTATCACCAACGTGTGACTACTAAATTCTCGTCATATTTCTCTAATCCAAAAATCAACGCATCGATTAACATGAATTATCACGGTGTACTAATAATCGCATATCTCTACCAAAAATTCCATAACGCAAATACACATGAATTGGTGATCACACGTGTTCATATTACTACGAACTAAAAATACAATTCATGAATCGAATCAAAAGTAATTTATAAAATATTTTGGGTCGTCTTCAACCTTGAGTTCGCACGTGTGACGGGGAGAGTTCGACGGGGGTTCGGCCGGGTGGAGAAGAGCAGGGGCTCGACTTCGGACAGCGGGTACGTGGCTCCGATGATGAACGGCGAGCTCCGGCGAACTCCACGGGTTCCAGTGATGACGAACTCCGGCGACGGTGGCGGTGGCTCTAACGGCGAGGAGAGTGAGAGAGAGATGGGGGCGAGCTTGGGTAGGGAGAAGGGAGAGACTCGCTGCCCTTTTATAGAGAGAGTGAGGAGAGAAGGAGGGTCGGCCAGGGAGAGGAATCAATGGCCAGCGGTTCATGGCTGCCGTTGATGGTGTTCATCAATGGGAGAGGTAATGGGGAAGAGAAACGGACGAAATCAAGCACCATTAACGCGGTGGCGAACAGACGGCGGGCTTGGTGCAGGGACGCGCGGCGTGGGCGGGACTTGGTGTCGCGCGTCGGACACAACCGGCTCGGGGTCGCGGTCGGGCTGGGGCTCGGGTGCGCGCGGGATATCAGTCGAGGTCGTGGGCGGTGCAGGGCGCGGACGCTACTCGCAGCGTGGGCTGGCGCGCGCGGCGGCAGAGGCGCGGCTGCCTGGGCGTGGCTGGCCGGTTGCCTGCTTGTGTGAGGGAGAGAAGAACAGAGAGAGACGAGAGATGAGAGGAGAGAGATGAGAGGGAGAGCATAGAGAGCGGCGGCGGCTGCGGCTGGAAGCCAGCAGGCGCGTGCGTAGGGTTTTGGATGGGCTCTTAGTTGGGCCGGCTAGGTTAGGTTTAGTTTTTTTTCTTTTTTTTAATTCCAAAATGAATTTTTAAAGAGCTCGAAAATTCCCTAAAAATTCACCAAAGTTATTTATAAATAAAATAATTGTTTTTAGACTAATAATTATTATATTAATTACTAGGATTCTTCTAAAAAGGAATTGCTATAAAGCATCCGAGCATCAATCATGCGCATACAAAGAAAAAATGATCAACATGCAAATAAACAATAAAAAAATTATTACCATATTTAACATAATAACCAAATATATTATTTTTAGTTGATGGCTTTTATGGTGTTACAGGTGTTCATCTGCTTTTAGTTCCTATCTTTTATTAGAGTTCATTTCTAAACAAATGCTTCAATTTTGGTAATGCTTCTGAACACGCAAAGGCTTTATTTCTGAAAACTGGACTGTTAAACAAACTGTGCTACAGTAAGCTAACACAAGATGCTACAACCATGTTTTATATTTTGTTGTTCTGAAATTGTGCTATGTGGTATGACTTTTTCTGTTTTCAGTTCCTATCTTTTATTAGAGTCCATTTCTAAACAAATGCTTCAATTTTGGTAATGCTTCTGAACACAAAAGGCTTCATTTCTGAAAACTGGACTGTTAAACAAACTGTGCTACAGTAAGCTAACACAAGATGACAGGACTGAACAGATTTCCATGTCGTAGCTACCCAACAAGATGTTTTGTTTTTATTTTGGTTAATCATGCTTTTCCTTTTGCTTTATGTACAATTTCCTCTTCAGCTGCGGTGAACTATGAAGCAGCACATAATGACTAAAAAAGGTTTCAGAGAACCCACCTAATCATTGGTTGGCTATTGACGCTATGTCTACTTGCAGTTCTGTCAAAGTGATTGTCTGTATGAATAATAGCCATTACCATCTCATGAAGAAAAAGGTTAAAGATGAGAGGCCAATAGTTTAGGATTTGGCTGTGTTTAACTTTAGCATTGACACTATTTGAATGGAATGGATCATGCCCTATAGATGAAAATCTTATGTTAGGCCTGAGTTTCAGGAAGTGGAATGCTTGAAATACAAGGGGCAAGAGGCACGACAAGGATACTTTCTGGCCAGATTTTATTAGGAAGCATAATTTGGTTTTCATAACTTTTTTCTTGGACATCCACTACTCATGATATAGTAGTATCATACCAGAGCAGAGCAGCACACGTTCTGATTG
The DNA here is from genome assembly GCA_029449295.1 of Zea luxurians. Lineage (NCBI taxonomy): Eukaryota > Viridiplantae > Streptophyta > Magnoliopsida > Poales > Poaceae > Zea > Zea luxurians. The sequence goes on along the minus strand of JAOPSE010000011.1, from coordinate 94,205,687 downwards.
AGCTGTGTGCCTCTGTATAAAAGGGCATCACTATAAGTTGGGAGATTGGCAACCCAAACATCTATTAACTAACCTCTGAAGGTAAGAGTTGTAGGATACCGAACTCCTGCTTGCATAGTGAGAATTATCTAAATGCTCATTAATCTGATATTTTCTAATTATATGTTTCTGAGCTGAGCCAATCATCTTAAATGCCTTTTGGGTCCTTTTTGTGAATACAGTTCTAAAGATTCAAATATAATATCTATTTTTTTGTTGGAACTATGTTTCTGCTATTTCCCCTTTTATAGCCTTTCTGGAAGGTCCTTCAAGAAGGATCTAGCAGAGGGAGAAGTGTGGTTGGTGAGTTTCATATGTTTAGTATTGCAACTATTGTTATTCATGTTATCTCTTCCTGTGATGACAAGTGTCAAAATTTAGGTGTACTTGAAGTAAATTTTATTGAACCAGCACATGACAAACAAGATTTTGAGAGGAACCCATTGTTTATTCGGATAGAAACAAGACTAAGACAAATTATTATTGATTTCTGGTAAGTGCTTCGCTCAGATCTTTACTTGTGCACCTGAGGATTCGGGCAGTCTGTTCCTTTGATGTTAATTGAAAACAATTGAGGATTCGGGCAGTCTGTTTAGATCTATTAAGTTGGGTGATTTTAGAATTTAGGGTTTATTCCTGTTCGATGTTAATTCATTGTTCTTGTTGTTCATCAATCCAAGTTGATTTTGCAAATTGGTTTATATAGAATTCATTGAGTGATTTTAGGATTTAGGGCTTATTCCTCTTCGATGTTAATTCACTGTGATTGTTGTTCATCAATCCAAAATATATAGTCGGTACATATGTGTAATTCATGTAAAGTTTCAGAATTCCTACTTTTGATTGATGGAACACATGCTAAAATCACTCAAAGAATTCAGTTATGGAACATGCCTCTTATGTTCATTGAGTGATTTTACTTCAGTATGATTTATTGAATCAGTTATTTAATACAGTTCTGCAATTTACAGCAAGGAACAAACAGCCATGTTTTTTATTTTTTGCGCAAAGGAACAGACTGCCCGAATCCTCAGTTGTTTTGAATGCTATCTATTCTGTTTTTATTTAATACAGTTTTTTTGCGCAAAGGAACAGACAAATTTAAGTACTTATTTTAGTTGAGAACTTAAAGCAAACTCAGTTTCCCTGCATGTAATTTAAGCAATCCTAAAAGGGAAATGTGCTCTTGGGCCATTTCTATAAGTGTTTTGGTGATTAGATGTCCAACACAATGTATTGAACTCTTATGTGCTAAAAGAGCAAGAAGTGCAAATCAAAGAACAGGTATGTTTCTACACTTAGTGAATTGCTTTTGTATACTAATGTGTTTAGCTAAGTGTTAGAAATAGTGCCAAGAAAAGGAGATTGCAACTGAAGAAGAGATGGTTGTGTACAGTCAACTCCAGCTTGGCCTAGCACACCGGACTGTCCGGTGGTGCACCGGACAGTGTCTGATGCCCTAGGCTGGTCTACGGTGAACTAGCCGCTCTCGGGAAACGACAGAGTTGTACGGCTATAATTCACCGGACTATCCGATGGTGCACCGGACTGTCCGGTGAGTCATCCGCGACGAACTCGTCGCTCTCGGGAAAAGAAAAAGGCGACGTGGCTATAAATCACCGGACTGTCCGGTGGTGCACCGGACTATCCGGTGAGCCAACGGCGCCAGCGCCAACGGTCGTCTGTGTGATCAATGCACGACACGTGGCCCGCTCCAACGGTCGACTGGGTGCACCGGACTGTCCAGTGTGCACCCGACAGTGTCCGGTGCGCCAACCAGCCCCGAGGAGCAATGGTCGTATGCGCCTGATATGGAAGGAGATCGCGCACCAGACAAGCTACAGTGGTTGTCCGGTGGCGCACCGGACTGTCCGGTGCGCCACTCGACAGAAGGCAAGGATAGCCTTCCATGTTGATCTCCAACGGCTTCTAACTGCCTTGAGGCTATAAAAGGGACCCCTAGGCGCATGGAGCAGAAAAAGCACTTTCTAAGTATACTAAGACATCCAGACTCCGCCTCCACACATTTGATCGATTGTGTTAGTGATTTGAGCTCCGTTTGAGTTGTGTACTCCCTATGTTGTGTTTTGAGCTCAAGTCTTGGCTTGTGTGTGTGTGTGTGTGTGCTACGGATTTGAGTCTGCGTGTGTTGCTCTCCCTCTCTTACTACTATGATTCTCTTGTGAGAGGCTCCAATCTATGGAGATTCCTCACAAATAGGAGAAAGATTATAAGGAAGAAAGTCGTGGTATTCAAGTTGATCATTGGATCGCTTGAAAGGGGTTGAATGCAACCCTCGTCCACTGGGACGCCACAACGTGGAAGTAGGCAAGTGTTACTTGGCCGAACCACGGGATAAAAATCGCGTGTCTCATGTGTTGCTTCTTGTGATTGCTTTATTTGCACGAGCGTGTTCCATAGACACTTGATTTTACTAACTCCTTAAGAATCAAGTTGTGGCTATTTAGTGTTTAATTTTACAGGATCACCTATTCACCCCCCTCTAGGTGCTCTCAATTGGTATCGGAGCCGTACTCTTCATCTAAGGGACTAACCTTCCAAAGAGATGGATCCTAAGGGAAAGGGGATGGTGGTTAATGACAAGGAAAAGGAGTCCGTCTTCAACAAGCCAAGAGACGACAAGCCTACCAACTCTGGCTCGAGTCATAAAAGATATACGGGAAGAAGAAAAGGCGCATCAAGAAGATCATCTACTACGACAGCGATGCCTCATCTTCTTCACCACAAGACGACAACGACGATGACTCCTCGTCAAAGAAAAAGACGGTTAATCAAAACTATTCATTTGATTATTCCCATATTCCATACAATTCAAATGCTCATTTGCTATCAATTCCACTTGGGAAACCCCCACACTTTGATGGAGAAGACTATTCTTTCTGGAGTCATAAAATGCATAGTCATTTATTTTCCCTCCATCCTAGTATCTGGGAGGTTGTTGAAAACGGAATGCATTTTGATAGTACTGACAATCCCGTTTTCATAAATGTGCAAATTCATAAAAATGCCCAAGCCACTACTGTGCTGCTAGCATCTCTATGCAGGGATGAATATAACAAGGTCAGCGGCTTGGACAAAGCCAAACAAATCTAGGACACCCTCAAAATATCTCACGAGGGTAATGACGCCACCATGATCACCAAGATGGAACTGGTGGAAGGCGAGCTGGGGAGGTTCACGATGATCAGGGGAGAGGAGCCAACACAGACCTACAACAGGTTCAAGACCCTGGTCAACAAAATCCGAAGCTACGGGAGCACAAGATGGACGGATCATGACGTCGTCCAACTCATGCTCAGGTCATTTATAGTTATGGACCCCATCTTGTGAATCTTATTCGTGAAAACCCCAGGTACACCAAAATGATGCCGAAGAGATCCTCGGAAAATTCATAAGCGGGCGCATGATGGTTAAGGAGGCAAGATATGTGGATGACACCTTGAACGGTCCAATACCCATCTACGAGCCGTAGCCTGTTGCTATCAAGGCAACAAGCAGCAAGGAGGCGCTACCAAGCAAGGTAGCACAAGTGGAGGTTGCCGGGCTCAACGAGGACGAAATGGTGCTTATCATCAAGCGTTTCAAGACTGCTCTTAAAGGACGTAAGGAGTACCCCAACAAAAACAAAACAAGGGGAAAGCGTTCATGCTCCAAATGCAGTAAGACTGGTCATTTCATAGCACAATGCCCCGATAATGATAAACAGGGACAAGAAAAGAGTGGGAAGAGGGAGAAAAAGAAGAACTATAGGAAGGCAAAGGGCGAGGCGCACCTTGGAAAGGAATGGGATTCGGACTACTCCTCGTCCGACTCCGACGATGAAGGTTTAGTTGCCTCAGCCTTGGACAAGTCTTCACTCTTCCCCAACGAACGCCATACATGTCTTATGGCCAAGGAAAAGAAGGTATATGTTCGAGATACCCCTAAGTACACTTCTTCTAGCGATGAGGAATCTTCTGATGATGAAGTATATTACTCTAATATATTTAAAGGGTTAGATCGAGCTAAAGTAGAGAAAATAAATAAATTAATCGATGCTCTCAATGAAAAGATAGACTGCTAGAAAAGCAAGAGGATATTTTATATGAGGAACATGACAAATTTGTTATTGTGTAAAAATCTCTTGCTTTAGAAGTTAAAAGGAATGAAATGCTATCCTCAGAGTTGTCTGCTTGCCATGAATCTGTCGCTAGTTTAAGGAGCTTAAATGATGAATTAAATGCTAAGCTAGAGGAAGTTAACAAAACTAGTTCATGTGTAGAGCATGTTGTTATTTGTAATAGATGTAAGGATTTTGATATTGATGCCTATGATGAACATCTTGCTTCTATTACCAAATTGAACAATGAGGTGGCAAGTCTTAATGCTTAACTTAAGACTTGCAAAGTTGAATTTGATAAACTAAAATTTGCTAGGGATGCCTACACTATTGGTAGACACCCCTCAATTAAGGATGGGCTTGGTTTTCGAAAGGAAACCAAGAACTTAACAAGCCAAAGGACTCCCGTTCTCAACAAGGAGAAAGGGAAGGCCCCTATGGCTAGTAGTCCCCAAAAGAATCATGCTTACATTTATGATAGAAAATTTACTAGGAGAAATTATGCTACTCATGCTTCTAGGAAAATGTGCAATGAACCTATTACTGTTTTTCATGCTTGCAACACTTCTTTTGTACTTTCATGTAAGAATGCAAAAGTAGTTGCTAGGAAGTTGGGATCCAAATGCAAAGGAGACACAACTTGCATATGGGTTCCAAAAACTATTGTGACTAACCTGGTAGGACCCAACAACAGTTGGGTACCTAAAGCCCAAGCTTAAATTGCCTTGCAGGTTTATGCATCCGGGGGCTCAAGCTAGATTATCGACAGTGGATGCACAAACCACATGACGGGGGAGAAGAAGATGTTCACCTCCTACACCAAGAACAAGGATTCCCAGGACACAATCATATTTGGAGATGGGAATCAAGGCAAGGTCAAAGGTTTGGGAAAGATAGCCATCACAAGCGAGCACTCCATTTCAAATGTATTTTTAGTAGAGTCGCTAGGATACAACCTTCTGTCTGTAAGTCAATTGTGCCACATGGGTTACAATTGTTTGTTTACAAATGTTGATGTATCTGTCTTTAGAAGGAGTGATGGTTCATTAGCTTTTAAGGGTGTATTAGACGACAAGCTCTATTTAGTTGATTTTTTGAAAGAGAATGCCGATCTAGATGCATGCTTAATGGCTAAGACTAGTATGGGCTGGCTTTGGCATCGCTGTCTATCACATGTTGGGATGAAGAACCTTCATAAACTTCTAAAGGGAGATCATGTGTTAGGGCTAACCAATGTCTGTTTTGTGAAAGACAGACCTTGTGCAGCATGTTAGGCAGGAAAATGGGTGGGAAGCACTCATCACAACAAGAACGTGATGACAACATCAAGACCACTGGAGCTTCTTCACATGGATCTCTTCGGACCCATTGCCTACCTCAGCATCGGGGGAAGTAAGTATGGTCTTGTAATTGTTGATGATTTTTCCCGCTTCACTTGGGTGTTCTTTTTGCAGGATAAGTCAGAAACCCAAGGGACCCTAAAGCGCTTCTTAAGGATAGCTCAAAATGAATTTGAGCTAAAGGTGAAGAAGATAAGGAGCGACAATGGGTCCGAGTTCAAGAATCTACAAGTTGAATAGTTTCTTCAGGAGGAAGGCATCAAGCACGAGTTCTCCGCTTCCTATACACCACAGCAAAATGGTGTGGTAGAGAGGAAGAACAGGACGCTAATCGACATGGCGAGAACGATGCTTGGAGAGTTCAAGACGGTGAACAGGTACCCCAAGAAGAGGGGAAGGATCAAGGGAGAGCACAGGAAGATCAAGTGATGGAGGAAGAAGCACCCTGGGTCCCCCCCCCCAACTCAAGTCCTAGCGACGATCCAAAGACATCACCCCGTCGATCAAATTCTAGGTGACATCAGCAAGGGAGTAACTACTCGCTCATGATTAGCTAATTTTTGTGAGCACTACTCGTTTGTCTCTTCTATTGAGCCTTTCAGGGTAGAAGAGGCCTTGCAGGATCCGGACTGGGTGTTGGCCATACAGGAAGAGCTCAACAACTTCAAGAGAAATGAAGTCTGGAGCCTGGTGCCACGTCCAAAGAAAAACGTTGTGGGAACCAAGTGGGTGTTCCACAACAAGCAAGACGAGCACAGGGTGGTGACAAGAAACAAGGCTCGACTTATGGCAAAAGGTATGCCCAAGTCGCAGGTTTGGATTTCGAGGAGACTTTTGCTCCTGTGGCTAGGTTAAAGTCTATTCGAATATTATTAGCCTATGCCACTCACCATTCCTTTAGGCTATTCCAAATGGACGTGAAGAGCGCTTTCCTCAACGGGCCAATTAAGGAGGAGGTATACGTGGAACAACCCCCTGGCTTTGAGGATGACAGGTATCCCGACCACATGTATAAGCTCTCTAAGGCGCTCTATGGACTTAAGCAAGCCCCAAGAGCATGGTATGAATGCCTTAGAGATTTCTTAATTGCTAATGCTTTCAAGGTTGGGAAAGCTGATCCCACTCTTTTTACCAAGACTTGTGATGGTGATCTCTTTGTTTGCCAAATTTATGTCGATGACATAATATTTGGTTCTACTAACCAAAAGCCTTGTGACGAGTTTAGCAGGGTAATGATGCAAAAGTTCGAGATGTCGATGACGGGCGAGTTGACCTACTTCCTTGGATTCCAAGTGAAGCAACTCAAGGACATCACCTTCATCTCCTAAACGAAGTACACTCAGGATCTTCTCAAGAGGTTTGGGATGAAGGACGCCAAGCCCGCGAAGACACCGATCGGAACTAACGGGCACATTGACCTCAACAAAGGAGGTAAGTCCGTTGATCAAAAGGCATACCGGTCTATGCTTAGTGTATGCATGTGTGCTAGATATCAATCTGGCCCCAAGGAATGTCACCTTGTGGCCGTTAAGCGAATTCTTAGGTATTTAGTTTCTATGCCTTGCTTCGGGATCTGGTATCCAAAGGGGTCTACCTTTGACTTGATTAGATACTCAGACTCTGATTATGCTGGGTGCAAGGTTGATAGGAAGAGTATATCAGGGATGCGCCAATTTCTAGGAAGGTCCCTAGTGTCTTGGAGTTCCAAGAAATAAACATCCGTTGCCCTATCCACCGCTGAGGCTGAGTACGTTGCCGCAGGACAGTGTTCCGCACAACTACTTTGGATGAGGCAAACCCTTTGGGACTTTGGCTACAATCTGAGCAAAGTCCCACTCCTATGTGATAATGAGAGTGCAATCTGCTTGGTGGATAATCCTGCTGAACACAGCCGCACTAAGCACATAGACATCCGGCATCACTTCCTGAGAGACCACCAGCAAAAGGGAGATATCGATGTGTATCACATTAGCACCGAGAACCAACTAGCCGATATCTTCACTAAGCCTTTAGATGAGAAAAGGTTTTGCAGGTTACGTAGTGAGCTAAATGTCTTAGATTCACGTAACTTGGATTGATCTATAGCATACATGTGTTCTATGCCTTTGATCATGTTACTTTGTGCATTTAATCAATTATTGATTGTTTGTGGTGCTCAAGTTGTACAAGTCACCCCCGGACCTCACAAGTCCTTATGCAAATGATGCACACGCTTAGGGGGAGCTGTGCTACAACTTGATCCCTTTGAGACTAATCTGTTTGCTCGAGTACACGTGATGTAGTCTCAAAGGTGCATTGAAAGGAAAAAGAGATCTTGGACGTTGAAAAGACTTCCACTGCACTCCGGTACTAGTGTATTTAATTCCAAGTTCATACTTATGCTCTCATTGTCTTTTTGCTCTTAATTGACAATTTTTGGTGAGGCAATGGGGTTAAAGGGCCACAATTGATCCCGTTTTGGTGCTTAATGCCAAAGGGGGAGAAATAAAGGCCAAAAGCAAATGGATCAGCCAACCACTTGTGAATTTTGAAAACAATAGAGTTAAAATTTTTGTTTTGTCCAAAATACTCTTATTGCAAAATTTGCTCTCTTATGGGGGAGGATTTTGATTATGGGAAAAAGGGAGAGTTTTTGGCACTTGATCAATTTTACTCTTGGAATATCTCTCTATTTTCCCAAACAAGTGTGTTTGATTTAGAGATAGGAAAAAGAATTTGATTTGCAAAAACAAACCAAGTGGTGGCAAAGAGTGATCCAAATATGCCAAATCTTCAGCAAAAACAATTTGGTCTTCATTTGCATTGTTGTTACACTTCTTTTTTGTTGCTTTTTAATGTGTTGGCATAAATCACCAAAAAGGGGGAGATTGAAAGGGAAATGTGCCCTTGGGCCATTTCTATAAGTGTTTTGGTGATTAGATGTCCAACACAATGTATTGAACTCTTATGTGCTAAAAGAGCAAGAAGTGCAAATCAAAGAATAGGTATGTTTCTAGACTTAGTGAATTGCTTTTGTATACTAATGTGTTTGGCTAAGTGTTAGAAACAGTGCCAAGAAAAGGAGATTGCAATTGAAGAAGAGATGGTTGTGTACAGTCAACCCTAGCTCAGCCTGGCACACCGGACAGTGTCTGGTCCCCAGGCTGGTCAAGGGTGAACTAGCCGCTCTTGGAAAACGACAGAGTTGTACTACTATAATTCACCAAACTGTCCGGTGGTGCACCGAACTGTCCGGTGAGTCATCCGCGACGAACTCGTCGCTCTCGGGAAAAGAAAAAGGCGACGTGGCTATAAATCACTGGACTGTCCGGTGGTGCACCGGACTGTCCGGTGAGCCAACGGCGCCAGCACCAACGGTCGTCCGCGCGATCAACGCGCGACACGTGGCCCGCTCCAACGGTCGACTGGGTGCACCAGACTGTCCGGTGTGCACCGAACAGTGTTTGGTGTGCCAACCAGCCCCGAGGAGCAACGGTCGAATGCGCCAGATATGGAAGAAGATCGCGCACTAGACAAGCTACAGTGGTTGTTCGGTGGCGCACCGGACTGTCCGTTGTGCCACTCAACAGAAGGCAAGGATAGCCTTCCATGTTGATCTCCAACGGCTCCTAGCTGCCTTGGGGCTATAAAAGGGACCCCTAGGCGCATGGAGCAGAACACCAAGCACTCTCTAAGTATACTAAGACATCCAGACTCTGCCTCCACGCATTTGATCGATTGTGTTAGTGATTTGAGCTCCATTTGAGTTGCGTACTCCCTGTGCAGTGTTTTGAGCTCAAGTATTGGCTTGTGTACGTGTGTGTGCTACGGATTTGAGTCTTGCGTGTGTTGCTCTCCCTCTCTTACTACTGTGGTTCTCTTGTGACAAACTTGTAAGGGTGAGAGGCTCCAATCTGTGGAGATTCCTCGTAAACAGGAGAAAGCCTATAAGGAAGAAAGTCGCGGTATTCAAGTTGATCATTGGATCGCTTGAAAGGGGTTGAGTGCAACCCGCGTCCATTGGGATGCCACAATGTGGAAGTAGGCAAGTGTTACTTGGCCAAACCACGGGATAAAAATCGCGTGTCTCGTGTGTTGCTTCTTGTGATTGCTTTATTTGCATGAGCGTGTTCCATAGCCACTTGATTTTACTAACTTCTTAACAATCAAGTTGTGGCTATTTAGTGTTTAATTTTACAGGATCACCAATTCACCCCCCCCCCCCTCTAGGTGCTCTCAAATCCATCGCACTGAAAACTCACCAGAATGCTGTCCAGATAATGACTTGGCCAAGTTCTGGAGTCATGTTATCTCAATGATCTTATATTTCTCCATTATGGAATTAGCAGAGTCCAAGTGCCCTGGGTGGCTTGGATGAATGTGCACAAGAGCATTTGCAAAAGCCTGAATTAGTTACAATGTAAGTTGATGTCATTCTCCATAGTTCTCTATTCAGAAGAAAATAAGTGCTGAACTGACTCGCAAAACCCTTTCTCTGTTTTGCGCCTTGTTTTCAGGTTGGCCGAGTTGCCGAGCGGTTTCTGAGAGGTGGTCCAATCTAGGGAGGGAGCCTTTTTGGCCCGTACAAACTGAACAATACAGTCAAGCACATACAACTCAACACAAACACATGATGCCACGCAGACACAGGAAGCCACGCTCTACCACCCCTAGCACAGGCACAAGAAACTGAACAATACAGTCAAATTCTATAATGTTAACTGTATCTGATTTCTTACATATTTACTTTTCATTTCCCCATTATACGATTTATACCCTGTGTTTCACTATCCTGTATTTCTCTGTTTTGATGTATTCAATTTCAGTTTGCATTATGTATTCATGAGTCACTGAGATGAGTGCCATTTGTTGGTGGAAGGGAGGGCTGCTTAATCTACCTCTACTGATCTAAATATCATATTTGTGTTTATGTTACTTTCAAAGTTCTTGGTGAATGATGGAAGACCTGGGATGTTGTTTTTGTTTATGTTGCTTACAGAGTATTTGGTGGCTGATGAAAGGCCTAATGTTGTTTCCCTATTTATCACCCAAAAATAGGAAAATGTCATAATGATTTTTTCCTGATTTTTTTCAAGTTTATGTGCACCGTCAGAACTTTGGCAACACAGGGTGATTGTCAGAACTTTGGCAATGCAGGGTGACTGATTTTTTTCGAGTTTATGTGCACCATCAGAAAAGAAATGAGTCAGTTTGAGTCAATTTAAGGACTGTTTACTCTTGAACTTTTGGTGACTGATAAACTGACTCGAAAAAACTCGTGGCCTTTTGGTCCATTACAACAAACTCGTGGCCAGCAGCCCAGATGACATAAATATGGCACAACACAGCTCGCGGAGATGCAGTTTTTCCTCCGTGATTTGCTCTCTCGACTCGGCCAGTGTTGTTGTGATCACACACAACTAAGCATGAGTCGGTCAGAGGGAATGTAGCATCTCGGGCTATAGCCAATGCTTGTAGCCAACTTCCGTAGGGAATGTAGCAACCGCTAGGTTTGTTTCCCCTTTTCCGATCTCCTTCCCTTGTCTTTCTCATATATTTGTTTCCCCGATTGATATGAATTCCTTTCATCTTCCTCATATTTGTTTCCCGATTGACATGAATTCCTTTCATCTTCCTCATATTTGTTTCTCGATTGACATGAATTCCTTTTATCTTCCTCATATTTGTTTCCCCGATTGATAGACTTGTTTCTTTTCTTGCACGCCATTAATTGCAGCAGCGATCTATTTCCCCGACGCTCTCGCCTCTCTCTGCTCTATAAATTGCAGGATCACGACCTTCTTCCACCACAACTAAACACTCGATTGTTGGCCATCAATGAATTATTATATCACGAGGTGTAGATATGTAAGTATGTGTTCATTTCGAATGTATTTATAAAGGCACTTCTTTGCAATCCTGATGACTAATACTTTGCAGGTTCTTATGCCATGAAAATTCAACGGATGTTACACCCTTTTCGTAATAGATCATGTTAAAAAGCACGTGACTTTTATCGACTTTACACTGATTCAAGATTGGTATAAGCACATGCCATACAAGAGGTTCGTGGAAGCGATTATCATGGCCTCAAAGAAATTTAAGATTGCCTACAGTAAGAAATGTTCAGGATGGGTAGAGGATATTTTTAAGTGGGAACATACAATTAGGACTGGTGTTCTAATTGACTTAAGAGGGTAATTTCTTCGTACCACCTTCTCAGCAGTTAAATTTTTTTCTATGATAATCATTGTATATAACATAGTTGGCCAAAGATTATTCTATAGGCTTAATACCAGCTACCTCGTGGGGGAATGACAAACGAATGGAATTTATTAGGGTGAGTGTAGTACGTTCGTTTCATGTTCAAACATACATTCCGGTTACATAATACAAATTTGACGTTTTGTTCTCTTATGTGTTTGTGTGTAAATGATTCTTCGAAGGAACTTTGTGATTGATCTGTTATGTTATGAGGACAATTCGTGCTGATATATCATCCCTGCAAACATACAACAGCGACTTATCGATATCGCTAAAATGGATTAGATTAGTGTATGGTTGTCGACACATTTGTCTGTCATTACAAAATTCTAAATTAACTATTTAGAAATAATTTGTGTGATATTGATAATGTTTACCACGCAGATTTTGTATGTCATAGTGATGTTTGTCATTCCGTTTCTATGTTTCATACAATTTTTTTTACTTCCGTCGCAACGTACGGGCACTCACCTAGTGTTATCATAGAAGTCACTCATCCAGGGTCCTATAGGCCATCTCATATGGATGGAACTCCAGTCGGTAACTCTTGGAATATTGAACATATACGCAAATTCTACCCTTAGCAGTGTCATATATTCTAAATGGCAAGCTACTGCATGTACTCTAAAAAATTCATATTCAATAAAGCATTATTTTCCATGTTCTGTACTCAGTACATTCTTTCATACTATATTGTTATACATATGCTTACAATCAACAGGACAATCGGCTTAAGTCGGAGTCTGACTTAAGTCGATGTTACATGCTCACACATACACAGAAAAGGGTGATTACTAAACCCTGCCAACAGAGCAATCAGCTTAAGTCGGGGTCTGACTTAAGTCTGTGTTACATGCTCGTGCATACACAAAAAAGGGTGGTTACTAAACCCTACCAAAGTAGCAATTGATTTAAGTCGGGATTCGACTTGTCGGTGTCACATGTTCACGCAAACAGAGAAAGGGTGATTACTAAACCCTAAAACAGAGCAATCGGCTTAAGTCGGGACTCGACTTAAATCGGTGTAACATGCTCTCTCACGCATAACAAAGCAGACTCTTAAGCTCGTTGTTTCAAAAGGAGAAAATATAGATGTTTATGTAACACGGAAGGCAAGCGTCCAATAACTCCAAAACAACAAAGTACTCAGTTTAAACTTCACATGCGTTCAAGCAGTGCCATCCTTTACAACAAAAGTAGATCTCGACTTATCTCGAGAAGAGTATCCACTATAGGAAAACTAGGAAAAACATCGGCTAGGAACCGATGTTCTTACTTTAATAGGCCAACGTACTTAGGTTAAGAACATCGATTTGCCAACATTCTTAACTGATGTACAGTATTTGACATACTTAATTGACTAGGAACATCAGCCAAGACAAAACCGACGTACTTAATGCATTAAGTACGTCAGTATTAATTGGCCGACGTACTTAACGACAAGCCACGTTGTAGGCTACCGGGGCTTCGTGGGTGAGCCACGTGGTCGTACGCACGTCGGTGCCTAACATACATAATGCATTAAGTTTGTCGAGTGAGGTGGCCAGCGTTCTTAAATAGCTACCCGGCCATCCGTGGGCGTTGCCACACGTCTGTAAGAACGTCGGCTTGACCGATGTTGTTAGTTTTTTAAAAATATAAACCCTGTAGCCCCTCACCGAATGGGAAGCCTCTAGAACAGGGTTTATGTTTTAAAACCTGCATACATATATACACAATAGTCCAAACAAGCCTCAAACACAAGTCCAAACACATATATACACAATAATCCAAACAAGTCCATAGGTCCACATGGCAAAAGTCCAAACATCGCATAAACAAGTTCAAACATCACATAAGCAAGTGTAGAAGTCCATAAGCCCATCAATCATGACGTGGATCGTTGGGATGCAAGTCGGTCATGGTGAAGTTCTGGTCAACGAAGTTCATAGCGTCGTCCGAAGTATGATGTGAACCCGAACCTTACAAGAGATGTGGTACTGGTACATATGTTACTGTGTAGATTTAGCTTGATTTACTACATTTTAGTTACCGTATAGATTTAACTTACCACTCCAGGTGATGGAGGTGTTGTGTCAGCCATGGAGCATAACCCCACGGCATTTGTTACTATCCCTAGGAGGGTATCTTGATGGCATTTGTGGCGGCGGCATTAGCACTGCCATTTGTGGCGATATCGGCGTTGGCATCTGAGGTGGCATCTGCGGTGTCTGTGGTGGAATCTAAGACGACCATGGACCAAATCCCCACGGCATCGGTGGTGACATCATTTGGTTGTGGGGACCTATCCTAAAACTCTGTAACAAGAGAATAATTTTCATGTTTATGATTTAAAACTCTAACTTGATAAAGTTGCACAAGTTTACCTGTGATGTATCACCATGCGAAGACAGAGGAGGATGACTGCCTACTATAACTTCAGCGTTCCACAACGCCGCCGCCGATAGAAAACCTGCACAAAGTGTTATAATATATAAAATAGATAGAATCACAGTTATCGAAATAAAATAAATCGACAACACAAAGTACCTCCCATGTCGCACACCTCCACCAGCAGCATAAGCTGCCTCCATGTCAAAGTCAGCTGCCATCCAGTCCATGTCTGGTTCATGTTTCTCTCGCACGTTTTCAATATAGCGACTCTGCAAAAGATTGATTTCAATTGAAAATGAAAAATTAGAGTTTCGAGTTAGTATTTAGATGTACCAACTTTTGTGTCGCATTCTCGTCGCACAGAATCTCCAGGTGATCCAGACCTAAACCCTTGTACCCTGCGTCGTAAATCTGGACAAATGTAGGCTCAACACCATCTCGAGAAGCCTGCAATACAAGATTACATGTCCACAGATTTGTTTAAGAAATAGAAATGACAATAATTTAAATTACCAGGCGTTTAGCCTTGCCGGCGTGACCATCAGCCCCAAAGTGGTGGAGACCAGCCTTACTTAACCGGTTGCCACGATTTCTATCTGATCTCGCTCTGAACTCGTCCGGAGCCTAGTAATCGCACAACTAGAGCCAAGCATCTGGGTGCTGGCTCAGTTAATCCATCTCACTTTCCCTATACTGCTTAGCTATTAGGTGTATCTTTTTAGCTGTTACACTACTCATGTTTGTCTTCTGGCGCTTATGCCAAATGACTACCACCTTGACTCATGCATCATACATCATGTCCTTCGCAACTCTTTGGGCAATGATGTTGAACAACTCTCGCATGTGCTAATCGTCAAGGCTCATATCATCGAGCAAGCGATATTGTTCCTACAATATAGACAAATTATTGTTTTTACCATCAAAGCAAAATTCGATAAAAACTAAACAGAAAGGAAAATTAACCCAGAAGATTTACCACACGGTGTCTATGTGGGACCTATCATAGCCATAGGGCTTTTGGCTCCAATGGCTCCAGACAATAGCTACTATGGTCCCACCAGCTTTAGTGACCATCCCTGGTAGAATAATTTACAATAGATCCCAATCACGGTGTTGGTTGGTGTACAGTGGCCTTGCTCGTCCCAGTCCACCTCTTCCCAACTTCTGGCCCCCTTTGGCTTTTTTATTTGTCGCTGCTCGAATTTCTTCCGACGCTTCAACGTTAGGGATCGACGAAACCTGCACAAATAAAACTTGTTATTTGAAAATGAGACTAATGGAAGGCGGTGTCGGGCGCGAGCGCTTGGGCACGGGCGTGGTGGTCGTTAGCTGCGGGAGTGGGCTTGGTCGTGGTGGCGAAGAGGCAGTGGCGAGTGAAGGCAGTGGCGGAAAGCAATGCATGGTCACAAGCGCGGGTGCGGTTCGATAGATAGGGCACGTGTGTGGTTTTCCTAAATCGATTAAAAACGTCAATCAGGACCACGCCAACAAACTTAATGTTAAGAACGTCGACCAGGTAGCCAACCGAAGAACTTAATATTAAGAACGTCGGCGAGGGATCCAACCGATGTTCTTAACTCTATGTTCGTCGGCCCTCAGGAACCAACATTCTTAACCAGTTTAGGAATGTTGGGGCCGACGTTCTTAATCAGGCCGACGTTTTTCCCAGTTTTCCTGTAGTGCTTCTGCATTGAGATTTTATACAAAGGGAACGACCATAGCAATATCTTCAGGGATGACAACATCAGATTTCTTTGCAAGCAGTCGAGATGCATACACCACCTTGTTCATAGCCTTGTCATAGGTAGCTTTCAGAACCATCTGGTCACTCTCTAAGACCCCCAATGTTATGCTTTGCGACTTCCAACTCCTCAAACTGTGTCTTTGACGAAGCACACAAGCTCTTGAGGGCAGAATCTTTGGAAGCCAATGACTTTTTCAGCTTCTCCATCATGGTTTGGGATTCTTCCAGCTCGATACTTTTCTTTTGAAGACCATCCTTGGTAAATGTGTTACTTGTCTCAAGGGTGTTGAGAGAACCCTCAACACTATTGTGCAG
The DNA here is from genome assembly GCA_029449295.1 of Zea luxurians. Classification (NCBI taxonomy): domain Eukaryota; kingdom Viridiplantae; phylum Streptophyta; class Magnoliopsida; order Poales; family Poaceae; genus Zea; species Zea luxurians. Next base: position 94,189,513 of record JAOPSE010000011.1, on the reverse strand, counting down.
CCCATCCAGATTGTTGCAAGAGGTGGTCATGGACTGGGTCTGTTTTGTCTCTCGATCGATCTCCGCACTCAGTTTCTGTACTTCATCCCGCAAATTTGAATATTCTGTGTAGTGGGTCGACAACATGGAGTAGGCTACACCTACACAAAGTTATCACTGGGTTACCTACAGGTCAACATTGAGAACACAGGCGCCAAGAGGAGTTACCTACAGGTCGACGAGGAATCCTGAAAGAGGCGAAGCTAACAAAGATTGAATCTCTTTAGAGGCAACAACGTTCTTAGAAGTTGTCGGGTCAACAAGCACAAGAGCATATAGGCCCAATGAATCAAGTTGCAGTGTGTCACTCATTGGGATCTCAATATTACCAAGGGACGTTGTGCTGAGAACAGACTCTTCAGAAAGCTTATCCAGGACAACACCTTCGACAACATCCATGGTCGTTGCTGCTGTCGTTGGCTGGGCTATGGAAAGGCCCTCAACCACGTTCGTGACACCAGCCTCTAGGATGACTAAACTGTTTCGTTGAAGCCCAATGGTTAGCTCAGCCACCACTCCTACTGTTGGGAACTTGTTCTCAAATGCTATAAGTTTAGAACAAGGCAACACAGAAAATGTTAAACGTTATAGTTCTTCGTCCTTCGAAGCATTATTTCCCTTGGGATATAATGATCTTCGGATGAAGGTTGTGAAGGGCATACCTTCATCGATGCAATATATAATGATGAAGAAAGAATCATATAAAACATGAAAGATAATATAAACAGTCATATGTTATTATTAGCTCATTTCTATTTTACCACTATGGGAAAATAGAAATGATAACAAATTACAAGTGTACCTTCGGCTTGAAAGAAGGTAAAAATACAAGCGTAGCGTGAAAGCTAATACCCAGTCAGCGTGAACAGTACGGGAGCACTGTTCATCTATTTATAGGCACGGGACGCAGCCCATGTAAAATTACACCCATGTCCTTTACAATTTGCTAATAACTATATATTAATCTGTCGAGATCTAAATAGTCTTTTCATTTTTAAGTCGGTTTCCTTTTCTGTTATCATGCCGAAGCTCTTCTGTGCACACCTTCGGCTCTGCGCCATCCTTCGTACTCCTTTTGTGCTTCTTCACACTGTGGCTTTAACTCAAGTCTGAAGATACATGTTCATGCATTATACTTCCAGAAACATTGTTAAATCATGTTTTTGAGGACCTTTGGAAGCCGAAGGTCCCCAACAGTAGCCCCTCACAATATTAATTTGTTAGAATGATAAATTCAGATTGTGATATGGACGAAGGCCCTAAGCCAAAGGTCCGAAAAAACACCTTCCCTTTGCTAGAATAGCAACAGTCACTGACAAGCGGGTCCTTCCAGTTTTTAACGCACTAGGCGTATAAATAAGAGCGCACCACGAGCTCATTTGGCACGCTTTCTTGCCATCTGCTCTTGCTTACTCAATTTCTAGCTCTTGCGCACCAACATTTGCTTGGCTTTTAAAAATTTTAAGCTTCGGCTTTAAGAGTACTTTTTTCAGCATTTCCGAAGACGTCTCAAGATAAAAAAGCTGTTGCTAAAACGAAGCTGAGCCTTTCTGAGGAGAAGAATCTTGGCTTACTTGAATCAATAGCGAAGACAAATATAGAGAAGATTACAAGGGAGATTTTGGAAGGTTTATCTGAAGACACTGGTGATAGTGACAGTTATGATGTGGAAAGTGGTGGTGAAGATTCCGAAGATCGACCCTGGTGACCAAGTCATACAGTTTTCGGAAAATCAACTATTAAACAGAGTCATCTCGACAATATGAGGGGAAGGTATTTTCGAGATGTGTCTATTGTGAGGGCTGACAACGGAGACAGGACTTCTCCTACTCCTGAAGAGAACGAAGTCGTGATCTTCCGAAGCTTCTTCAAGGCTGGACTTCGGTTCCCCTAAGCAGTTTTGTGGTGGAAGTTCTGAAGACATACCAGGTCTACCTTCATCAAATTACGCCCGAAGCGATCATAAGAATGGGGATCTTCGTATGGGTTGTAAGGAGTCAAGGCTTGGAGCCAAATGCAAAAAGTTTCTGCAGTATGCACGAACTATTATATGAGACAAAACCCTGGGGTAAAGAGCAATATCATAACAATTTTGGCTGCTATAGCTTCGTTGCTCGCTCTGGGTCAAGCTGCCCCGTGCCAACCTTTCGGAAAAGATGGCCTAGAGATTGGATGAAAGAATGGTTCTACGTGAAAAATGATTTAAAGGCACGAGAGGATATTAAAGGGATTATCATGCGCCCTATCTGGCAACGCTTCGGCCTCCGGAAACCGAAGGTAGAAATTGACGAAGCGGCCGAAGAATGTTGCAAGGCCTTCGGCTTAGTCTGCTCTTTCATCGGGACAAGAGACTTAGTTCAAGAGCATGTGGCCTACAGGATATGGCCATTGGTAGCCAACTAGGAGATGCCAAAAGAATCCATCAGCGATCCCCACGAAGGTGGTTTGGTTCGATTAAAATATACCTTCAGGTTTAGAGACCAGTTTATCGAGCCAGACGATGACTGGCTGAAAAGCGTCGAAGCTACAAGTGATGATCTGCTTGGGCTGTATTCCAAAGCGGAAGACAATGCGCTATCTACGGCCTTCGGAGGCCGGAAAAAGAAGAGACTAAATAGAGTTTTTGATGCTATTGGGTTCATGTACCCTGACTACCGCTACCCAACACGGGGGCAAAAAAGGAAGAATGCAACTTCCAGGAAAGACGATGCTTCAGCTGCTCCAAGCGAGCCCGCACCGAAGAGCAAAAAGGTGAAAGTCCTTACTCACCGACCGCGCTTCATCGAACCGGCCATAGTGCCCGAATTTGGCGGTGAAACATCTTCGGCGACCGAAGCCAAAGAACCTGTGATTACACAGAAAACTGAAGAGCCGACTACAATGCCGAAGGCATCATCAGCCAAATCAGATGAGTCAAAGGCCACTAATATTGAAGAGATATCAATCGAGAAAACAAAGACATCAGAAGTTATAAGCCCTTCGGCAGAGGTGACAATGCTGAAGGCACAAAAGGATCTTACAACGACTCCCAAGAGGAGGAGGATGGTGAACGTACTAGATGTGCTGGAAATAATAAAAACTTCAAGCTCTACTCCAAAGAAGACTGTCGAAGCTTTGAAACCACAAATTGAGGCAAAACTATCTGAAACCGAAGCTGCCAAGAGCCAAGCCAAGACCGAAGCTGGGCCCTCAGAGCCTTCCAAGGAGAAATCCTTAGAAATAGAAGAAGAAACGGAAAAAGAGGCTGCAGAAGAAATTATGTCTGAAAAAACTGCCATTCCTATTCCCGAAGCATCTTCCGAAGCTCTCGATTATAGTATACGACATGCTTCGGGAAAGAAGTTATCTGTAGAAGAGAGGCGAGAAGCCCAATGTTATGCCCAGAGACTGAAATATCCGAAAGGGGCATTGATATTCAACGGCAGTGGAGAAGAAGACTTCTTGTATTGTCTCCCGGACAACAAAGAGATTTCTGTCTGCTGGGAGATGAGCAGGAGCTTCGGATTCCCGACACTAGAAGAGGGGCTCTCGGTGCTATCAAAAGATGAACTGGCCGACAGCTTAGCATACAATAGCTTAAAGGTGAGAGAATTAGCTTCTTGTACTTAAAAACAAAATTTTCCATTTGCTTATACTTAATACCGCACTCCTTTTGTAGGGCCTTATTCTTAGCAACGCCCTCAGGGTGCAAAAAAGTGCTGAAGACGAATGATGTGCTATAGCTTTGAGCAACCTTCGTTCCGAAGTAATTGAACTAAGGAATGAAGGTCTCGAAAAAGATAAAATATTAAACTCATTAGTGAATAAGATAAAAGAAGACGAAGCTACTTCCAAAGCCCAATCTGAAGCCCAGAAATGCGAAATTGAAGATCTTCGGAAACAGCTGGCCGAGGCGAATTTGAAATGCGCTATCGCCGAAGCTGATCGAGACACCAGTAACTATTGGAAAAATTATTAGGAGAAGACAGTTGTAGAACTTCGCTCTTCGAAAGAGAAATGTTATGAAAAATCTATAGAATGTGTAGATAAAATAAAAACTAGCTTCGCCAAAGTTGGCGCATACTCTAGTGAGGATAACTTCGTAAGAGGCGATCCTGAGGGCCCGATTGACTAGATCAGCAACGAGGCCGAAGCTTTTGAGGAAATTTTGAGCGGTCGTGGCGATGTCTGCGCCTTCTCAGGTGACAGAGGGATTGCGGCTATTTTGGAGAAGTCCGGTTGCGAGCATGTGAAAGCTTTGGCCCAAGCCGAAGCTAGTTTGTCCATTGAAGATACAAAAGACCCCTCGGCCGAAGCAAGCTTAGTTGGCGGAAAATTCTTCACTGACATCTGGGAGAATGGTGGCCGAGGGATGGCCCACGAGATAATAAAAAAGAGCGAGAAAGATTCTCACGATGCAAAAGAAGCAACAAAGGCAGCTGAGAAAACTGCGGAACTCGAGAGGCGGATAGGTATTGTTTAATAACTTTTAGCTTTATTTTCTAATTTTGTGACTTCGAACTTATTTACGTTTTCTACCGCAGCTGAACTATCTCCTTCCCCGGAGCTCTTCGAGCCAACGGTCGACCCAGAAGCAAAGAAAGAAGATGAGATCATTAAAATGGCCGAAGCTATTTTGGACGAAGCTGTTGCTCAACTATTAAACGAAACTGCAGAAGCAGTTTTAAAAGAAGAATAGTTGTTATTGTAAAAACATTTGGAATGTAATATTTGCTGAACAAAGTGTGTAACATCTTGTAGTCTTGAATGTAATATATAAGCTATTTGTGACTTAATTCTTTACGATGCATGAAACTTTACGTACATACCATTTTTGAGCCTTCGGCGAAAAAACACCTTCCCTTCTTTTCATGCTTCGTGAAGAAAATCCATATTCCGTAAAAACATTAAGCTTCATGAGCAATAGATTTCTTTCCACATTAAAATTGATGAAGCTGCACTTCTTCAAAACATTTTGTGCCTTAGCACAACTTCTTCGAAGCAATTTCCGAAGATCAATATTATATCCCCTTCTTGTGCCATTGATGCGATATGATGTATGATGTTATGCTATGCGAATGATGTGATGATGTTCTGCTATGCAAAATGATATTCGTGCCGAAGATACACACACATTCCCTCAGTGGTATACACAATCACTTTGTCGTTTATTTTTCGGCTTCACCGCTTATTTTTCGGTGCATCAGCGTTGACTTTTCACTGTAAGTTCTGCATCCCCTTAGGAACGTCTTTTGAACTTCTTCGCCTTCTATTTCGGCGGTATTCGCGTTGACTTTTCACGCTTCGCCTTATATTTCGGTGGAATCAGCGTTTATTTTTCGCTGTAAGCTCTGCATTCCCTTTGGAACAACTTTTGAGCACAAAACTTACGCTGCGCTCCCTTAGGAATGACTTTTTGTAGCTTCGGCAAGCTTACGCTGCGTTCCGTAGAACAACTTTTTGTAGCTTCGGAGATGTTTTTTGTAGCCACAAGTTCTCTTAGGAACGAATTTTCATGCTTCAGCAACTTTCGGACTCCGTAAGTCTGTGAAGAAGGTATATTATATCATGACAATAACGAAGCTATTACAAGAATCTAAAAACAACAAAAGGAACTGCGCTTTCAATGATTGCCCCTTATTAAAAAGAAAATGATGGCGAATGCAAAAAACTGTTGCAGAGGTAGGATATCTTCTAGTAGATGTGCTTCGATTCTGGCACAGTGCTGTTGACTGTGCGAGTTTCGGACTCCTCTCTGAAGTCTCGTTGCTGGTGAGTGTGCTGGCTCCCTTCTGGCTGCTGGCCTCGTTGTATTGGTGGTGGAGGTGGAGGCTGTTGCCAAGATGCTGAGGTTGACTTGTCGAAGCAACAGAAGCTGTAGGATGGTTACCCACATACTCTGGGATGTATGGTGAATGATACGAAGCAGTATGCATAACTTGCTTCGGCTGGTTCTGTTGGGCTGCAGCTTCTGCTATCTCCTTCTGTTTCTGGATGGTGACATGGCACATCCTTGTAGTATGGCCCTTGTCCTCACCGCAGAATAGACAATAAATTTTCCTGGGTTGATCCCCAAACCTTCCACCGAAGCCCCTGGCGCCTCTGCCCCTTGGAGCTGAAGGCCGAGGATAGCTTTGTTGCTGTCCCGAAGCTTGGGAAGAATATTGCGGCCTCTGTTGCTAACTTCCTCTATCGTCATTCTGAGCGGAGTGGATCGACCTGACGTGCCTTGGGTGGATTCTCCCTCCAAAGCCCCTGGTCATTTCGGAGAACCTGTAAGCTTCCTCCCTTCTCTGACGAAAGTCATTATCAGCGTGAATGTATTCATCCATCTTTTGGAGCAGCTTCTCCAGAGTCTGAGGGGGTTTCCTGGCGAAGTATTGGGCCGTAGGTCCTGGCCGAAGCCCCTTGATCATGGCCTCAATGACAATTTCATTGGGCACCGTTGGCGCCTGTGCCCTCAAACGCAAGAACCTTCAAACGTACGCCTGAAGGTATTCTTCGTGATCTTGGGTGCACTGGAACAAAGCTTGAGCGGTGACCGACTTCGTCTGAAACCCTTGGAAACTAGTGATCAGCATGTCCTTCAGCTTCTGCCATGATGTGATTGTTCCTAGCCGAAGAGAGGAGTACCAGGTTTGAGCAACATTCTTGACTGCCATGACGAAAGACTTCGCCATGACTGCAGTATTACCACCATACGAAGATATGGTCGCTTTGTAGCTCATCAGAAACTGCTTCGGATCTGAGTGTCCATCATACATGGGGAGCTGGGGTGGCTTGTAAGACGAGAGCCAAGGTGTAGCCTGTAGTTTTGCTGACAGAGGAGAAGCATCATCAAAAGCAAAATTTCCATGATGGAAATCCTCATACCAGTCATCCTCGTTGAAGAAGCCCTCTTGATGAAGCTCTCTGTGCTGGGGCCTTCGGTTTTGCTCATCTTGAGCAAGATGATGAACTTCTTCAGTGGCTTCGTCTATCTGCCTTTGTAGGTCAGCTAGCCGAGCCATCTTTTCCTTCTTCCTTTGCACTTGCTGATGGAGCATCTCCATATTCCTGATCTCTTGGTCCAAGTCGTCCTCCTGGGGCGTTGGACTGGTGGCCTTCCTCTTCTGGCTTCGGGCCTCTCGAAGAGAAAGGGTGTCCTGGTTCGAGTCCAGCGGCTGCAGAGCGGCAGCCCCTATCGCTGAAGCTTTCTTTGGCGGCATGATGAAGGTCGATGCTTGCCGAAGGTGGTCGAAAAGGGTTCACCGGAGGTGGGCGCCAATGTTGGGAACTTGTTCTCAAATGCTATAAGTTTAGAACAAGGCAACACAGAAAATGTTAAACGTTACAGTCCTTCGTCCTTCGAAGCATTATTTCCCTTGGGATATAATGATCTTCGGACGAAGGTTGTGAAGGGCATACCTTCATCGATGCAACATATAATGATGAAGAAAGAATCATATAAAACATGAAAGATAATATAAACAGTCATATGTTATTATTAGCTCATTTCTATTTTATCACTATGGGAAAATAGAAATGATAACAAATTACAAGTGTACCTTCGGCTTGAAAGAAGGTAAAAATACAAGCGTAGCGCGAAAGCAAATACCCAGTCAGCGTGAATAGTACGGGAGCACTGTTCATCTATTTATAGGCACGGGACGCAGCCCATGTAAAATTACACCCATGTCCTTTACATTTGCTAATAACTATATATTAATCCGTCGAGGTCTAAATAGCCTTTTCATCTTTAAGTCGGTTTCCTTTTCTGTTATCATGCCGAAACTCTTCTGCGCACACCTTCGGCTCTGTGCCATCCTTCGTACTCCTTTTGTGCTTCTTCACACTGTGGCTTTAACTCAAGTCCGAAGATACCTGTTCATGCATTATACTTCCAGAAACATTGTTAAATCATGTTTTTGAGGACCTTCGGAAGCCGAAGGCCCCCAACACCTACGCTATCAGCATCGAGGGCTGGCGGCGAGCTAACCTAAACCTCCATTACACATCTATGTGGTCTGAACCTATATAATATGATGTGTTCCATCGTGTTTGGCACAAACTATCGAGCTACGATCGTTATCACTGTCCTCCCAAAAGCACTGCATGGTATACTCTATAGTGTGTCATCGGTACCAAACACCAACACCAACAATGGCACCACGATAAGAGCATCTATAGTAGTTACCTAAAAAAGTTACCCTAAATATCTATTTAGGAAGTTGATAAAACGATTTGAAAGAGATAAAGAAACCTAGTCTCCAATAGAACCTTATATTTAGGACCTAAAATAGATTTGAATCTCTACTGATAGCATACATACTCCTTTCAACCGTGTGCAGGACCTGCAAGTGCAAACAAACTATCCACCGATCATAGCTGAGTGCAGGACCTAGAGATGAAAACTTAGTATCCACTGATCAACATAGCCTCCTTTCAGCCGAATGAGTGTAGGACCCGTAGGTGGAAGTGAACTATTCCCTTGAAAACCTCCATACAGGCGAGTGTTGTGTGTAGGTGCAGACCTATACAGTCGAGGACAGGTCTTGATCAGTGGCAGTCTTGTGCTCGGTGCTCCACCGTATTGCCGCCGACGCAAAACACTGTACACATGTAAATAATACAAGAGTACTCTTGTTTCATTTTACCAAATAGCACCCAATTATTTATATATGAAACTTATAGTGGCCCTATGATGATGTCTGATGCACCCAAATGTTAATATCTGAAACTTTGTGTCACTATCTGTGATCTCTAAAAATCCGTGTCACCGCCTGCGTGATGCGCCTAATTGTTGACCTCTAAATAATTATGCCACTCCCTATGATTTTTGTCTATGTTGATCTCTGAAAATTTGTTACCAGTAGTGCCCCAATACTCAGTTTTCCAATTGTTTGACATAATTTTTTTTGTTACATTCTATTCATTTTTGTAGTTGTTGGAGGCCTTCCTCTTCCGAAGGTCCCCAAAAACGTGACTAACCATATGTTTTCAGTATGACATAGACTATTACAGAAAGCTTCGGCTTTAGGATGAAGACGTGTGATATGAGGATACAGCCCGAAGGCAACTCCGTCTCTTGCGACGGGCTCAGAATCTTCGGTTGCTCGGCCGATTTCCTCAAATCTGGCTCTTCGGCCATTTTTGCCTCACCTTCGGTAAGACGCTTCGGCATTTCGACCATATCAGCTTTCTGCTGTTCTGTTATTACCTTCGGTTCAAGCACTTCGACCAACTTTCCCTTAGCTTCAGCGCGAGTGGGGCAGTCTAACATAGAAGCAGAAGGCCCTTCAGCAGGTTTCGGCGATTCGGCCACCTCAGCGCGCTTGGGCGATGTGTTAAAATCTTAACCTTTTTCTGCTTCGGCGTTGAAAGGGAAATAGGGTCAAACCTTTTCCTAAATGATTTTGGTGGTTGAAATGCCCAACACAAATAATTGGACTAACTAGTTTGCTCTAGATTATATATTCTACAGGTGCTAAAGGTTCAACACAAACCAATAAAAAGATCCAAGTTAGGGTTCAAAAGTAAGGAGCAAAAGAAACCGAAGAGAACCCTGGTCTGGCGCACTGGACTGTCCGGTGTGCCACCGGATAGTGTCCGGTGCACCAGGGACCGTACAGACTGAACTCTCCACCTTCGGGTTTCTCAGGCGCCGCTTCGCTATAATTCATCGGACTGTCCGGTGCGCCACCGAACTGTCCGGTGTACCAAGCAGAGCAATGGCTCCCAGCACAACAGTCGACTTCAACGGTCACTGCCAAACGCTACAGTGCGCAACAGTACGCGGCAGAGTCAGAGTACACCGGACACTGAACAGTAGCTATCCGGTGCAGCACCGAACTGTCCGGTGCCCCAAGATGTCAGAGCTCCAACGGTCGAAACCATCAGAACCCTAATGGTTGGGTGATGTGGCTGGCACATCGGACAGTGCCCGGTGGCGCACCGGACTGTCCGGTGCGCCCATCGACAGACAGCCTCCCCAACGGTTGGTTTGGTGGTTGGGGCTATAAATACCCCCCAACCACCACCACTCCAAGCATCCAAGTTTTTTAGACATCTCATTCAATACAAGAGCTATTGCAATCAATACAAGACACAATTCAATAGAATCAAAGCCTCTCCAAGTCACAAATCCACTCCAAACAAATAGTGACTAGAGAGAATGTTTTGCTCGTGTTCTTTGAGCTCTTGTTCTTGGATCGCTTTCTTCCTTCCTCATTCTTGTTATCAAGTGTTTTGTAAGCAAGGCAAGAGACACCAATTGTGTGGTGGTCCTTGCGGGGTCTAAGTGACCCGTTTGATTAAGGAGAAAGCTCACTCGGTCTAGGTGACCGTTCGAGAGAGGGAAAGGGTTGAAAGAGACCCGGTCTTTGTGACCACCTCAACAGGGATTAGGTTCTTTAGAACCGAACCTCAGTAAAACAAATCATCGTGTCATCCGCTCTATTTCTCTGGTTGATTTGTTTTCCCTCTCTTTTGGACTCGAATTTATTTCTAACGCTAACCCCGGTTTGTAGATTGTGTTTTAAGTTATAATTTTCAGATTTTGCCTATTCACCCCCCTCTAGGTGACTTTCAATTGGTATCAGACCCCGGTACTTCATTAGAGTTTAACCACTCGAAGTGATGTCGGGAGATCACGCCAAGAAGCAGATCGTGACCGGCGGTGACAAGTCTACAAGCCATGGGAAGGCTCCATCGGGGGAGTCTGGCAACAAAATGAAGGGATCCCCTTCGCATGCCAAGTCGCATCGGAGCGGCGACAAGAAAAAGAAGATAAAGAAGGTGGTCTACTACGAGACTGATTCTTCGTCACCATCTACTTCTGGCTCTGACGCGCCGTCTGTCACTTCTAAGCGCCATGAGCGCAAGAAGTTTAGTAAGATCCCTCTACGCTACCCTCGCATTTCCAAACGCACTCCTTTACTTTTCGTCCCATTGGGCAAACCACCCGTTTTTTATGGTGAAGACTATTGTATGTGGAGTGATAGAATGAGGCACCATCTAACCTCACTCCACGCTAGCATTTGGGACATTGTTGAATTTGGAGCGCAGGTACCATCCGTAGGGGATGAAGGGTACGACTCGGACGAGGTCGCCCAAATCCAGCACTTCAACTCCCAAGCCACCACTATACTCCTCACCTCTTTATGTCGAGAGGAGTATAATAAGGTGCAAGGGTTGAAGACTGCCAAGGAGATTTGGGACGTGCTAAAGACCGCGCACAAAGGGGATGAGGTGACCAAGATCACCAAGTAGGAGACGATCGAGGGGGAGCTCGGTCGGTTCGTCCTCAACCAAGGAGAGGAGCCACAAGCCATGTACAACCGGCTCAAGACCTTGGTGAACCAAGTGCGCAACCTCGGGAGCACAAAATGGGATGACCATGAAATGGTCAAGGTTATTCTTAGATCACTCGTATTTCGTAATCCTACTCAAGTTTAATTAATACGTGGTGATCCTAGATACAAGCTAATGTCTCCCGAGGAGGTTATAGGGAAGTTTGTGAGCTTTGAATTGATGATCAAAGGCTCTAAACAAATCATCAACTTGGAGCAAGGTGGCACCTCCACACCCAAGGTGCAACCCGTCGCATTCAAGGCGACGAAGGAGAAGAAATAAGAGACTACATCAAGTAGGCTCCCCATCGACGCCTCCAAGCTTGACAATGAGGAAATGGTACTTATCATCAAAAGTTTTCGCCAAATCCTCAAGCAAAGGAAGGGGAAGGACTACAAGCCCAGTTCCAAAAGGGTGTGCTACAAATGTGGTAAGCCCGGTCATTTTATCGCTAAATGTCCTATGTCTAGTGATAGTGACAGGGGCGACGACAAGAAGGGAAAGAGGAAGGAGAAAAAGTGATACTACAAGAAGAAGGGCGGCGATGCCCACGTGTGTCGGGAATGGGACTCTAATGAGAGCTCCACCGGCTCCTCCTCCGACGAGGACGCCGCCAACATCGCCGTCAACAAAGGCCTCCTCTTCCCTAACATCAGCCACAAATGCTTCATGGCAAAGGACGGTAAGAAAAAGAAGGTACAAACTGGAACCACCCCTAGTATACTACATCTAGTGATGAGGGTAGTTCTAGTGATGATGAAAAAACTTGCTTAACCTTTTTGCCAACCTTAACATGCAACAAAAGGAAAAATTAAATGAATTAATAGGTGCTATTCATGAGAAGGATGAACTCTTGGATAGCCAAGAGGAATTCCTTATTAAGGAAAATAAAAGGCATGTTAAGGTGAAGAATGCTTATGCTCAGGAAGTAGAGAAAAATGAAAATTTGACTAAGGAGCTTAGCATTTGCCATGACACTATTTCCAACCTTAGAACTGAAAACACTAGTTTATTTGCTAAGGTTGAAAAATTAAATGCTTGTAATGATTCAATTGTCAGTCTTAGAAATGAAAATGATAGTTTAATTGCTAAGATTGATAAATTGAATGCATCGCTTTCTAGCCTTAAAATTGAGAATGATAAATTAATTGCTAAGGCTAAAGATTTGAATGTTTGCAATGATTATATTTCCAATCTTAGAAATGAGAATGCTATTTTACATGCTAAGATTAATGAATTAAATGCTTGCAAACCATCTACATCTAGTGTTGATCATGTTACTATTTGTACTAGATGTAGAGATGTTAATATTGATGCTATTCATGATCACATTGCTATGATTAAACAACAAAATGGTCATATAGCTAAACTAGATGCTAAAATTGCCAAGCATGAACTAGAAAATGAAAAATTTAAATTTGCTCGTAGCATGCTCTATAGTGGGAGACGCCCGGGCATTAAGGATGGCATTGGTTTCCAACAGGGAAGCAATGTCAAAATTAATGCCCCTAAGAAATTGTCTAACTTTGTTAAGGGCAAATCTCCCATGGTTCAGGATAACGAGGGTTATATTTTATATCCTGCTGGTTATCCTGAGCACAAAATTAGGAGAATTCATGCTAGGAAGTCTCATTCTGTTTCTCACCATGCTTTTATGTACAAGAATGAGGCATCTAGTTCTAGGCATTCAACACATGTTAAACTGCCTAAAAAGAAAACTCCTGCTGCATCAAATGAGTCAATTATTTCATTTAAGACTTTTGATGCATCTTATGTTTTAACTAACAAATCTGGCAAAGTAGTTGCCAAATATGTTGGGGCAAACACAAGGGCTCCAAGACTTGTGTTTGGGTACCCAAGGTGCTTGTTTCTAATGTGAAAGGACCCAAGACCGTTTGGGTACCTAAGAACAAGGCCTAAATTGTTTTGCAGGTTTATGCATCCAGGGGCTCAAGCTAGATCATTGATAGCGAATGCACAAACCACATGACAGGGGAGAAAAGGATGTTCTCCTCCTACGAGAAAAACCAAGATCCCCAAAGAGCTATCACATTTAGGGATGGAAATCAAGGTTTGGTCAAAGGACTTGCTAAAATTACTATATCACCTGACCATTCTATTTCCAATGTTTTCTTGTAGATTCTTTATATTACAATTTGCTTTCTATATCTCAATTATGAAAATGGGCTATAACTGTCTTTTTAGTGATACTGGTGTTACTGTCTTTAGAAGAAGTGATGATTCAGTAGCATTTAAGGGAGTGTTAGAGGGTCAGCTATACTTAGTTGATTTCAATAGAGCTGAACTTGACACTTGCTTAATTGCTAAGACTAATATGGGTTGGCTCTGGCATCACCGATTAGCCCATGTTGGGATGAAGAATCTTCACAAGCTTCTAAAGGGAGAACACATTTTAGGACTAATAAATGTTCATTTTGAGAAAGACAGGGTTTGTAGCGCATGTCAAGCAGGAAAGCAAGTTGGTGCCCATCATTCACACAAGAACATAATGACAACAGACAGGCCACTCGAGCTACTCCACATGGATCTATTCGTCTCGATAGCTTACATAAGCATCGGCGGGAGTAAGTACTGTCTAGTAATTGTGGATGATTATTCTTGCTTCACTTGGGTATTCTTTTTTGCAGGAAAAATCTCAAACCCAAGAGACCTTAAAGGGATTCTTGAGACGGGCTCAAAATGAGTTTAGATTGAGAATCAAGAAAATAAGAAGCGATAACGGGACGGAGTTCAAGAATTCACAAATTGAAGGCTTCTTTGAGGAGGAGGGCATCAAGCATGAGTTCTCTTCTCCCTACACACCTCAACAAAATGGTGTAGTGGAAAGGAAAAATAGAACTCTATTGGATATGGCAAGGACCATGCTTGATGAGTACAAGACTCCGGACCGGTTTTAGGCTGAAGCGATTAACACCGCCTGCTACTCCATCAACCGGCTCTACCTTCACCGAATCCTCAAGAAGACATCTTATGAACTCCTTACCGGTAAAAAGCCCAATGTTTCATATTTTAGAGTATTTGGTAGCAAATGTTTTATTCTTGTTAAAAGAGGTAGAAAATCTAAATTTGCTCCTAAGGTTGTAGAAGGGTTTTTACTAGGATATGACTCAAACACAAGGGCATATAGAGTCTTCAACAAATCCACTGGATTAGTTGAGGTTTCTTGTGACATTGTGTTTGATGAGACTAATAGCTCCTAAGTGGAGCAAGTTGATCTTGATGAACTAGATGATGAAGAGGCTCCATGCGTCGCGCTAAGGAACATGTCCATTGGAGACGTGTGTCCTAAGGAACCCGAAGAGCCAACTCAAGCACAAGATGAACCGTCATCTTCCATGCAAGCATCTCCACCAACCCAAGATGAGGATCAAGCTCAAGGTGATGATAATGAAGATCAAGAGGAAGAGCCACCTCAAGAGGAGGACAATGATCAAGGGGGAGACAACAATGATCAAGATAAGGAAGATGATCAAGAAGTATAGGGTCAAAGACTGCCACACCCAAGAGTCCACCAGGCGATTCAAAGAGATCACCCCGTGAACTCCATTCTTGGTGATATCCAAAAGGGGGTAACTACTCGATCTCGAGTCGCACATTTTTGTGAGCATTACTCTTTTGTGTCCTCTATTGAGCCATACAGGGTGGAGGATGCATTAAGAGACTCGGATTGGGTGTTGGCAATGCAAGAGGAGCTCAACAACTTCACGAGGAATGAGGTATGGCATTTGGTTCCACGTCCTAATCAAAATGTTGTAGGAACCAAGTGGGTATTCCGCAACAAGCAAGATGAGCATGGTGTGATGACAAGGAACAAAGCCCGACTTGTGGCCAAGGGATATTCACAAGTCGAAGGTTTGGATTTCGGTGAAACCTATGCACCCGTAGCTAGGCTTGAGTCAATTCGTATATTACTTGCCTATGCTACTTACCATGGCTTTAAGCTTTACCAAATGGACGTGAAAAGTGCCTTCCTCAATGGACCAATTAAGGAAGAGGTCTATGCTCCCGGCTTTGAAGATAGTGAGTACCCTAACCATGTTTATAAACTCTCAAAGGCGCTTTATGGGCTCAAGCAAGCCCCAAGAGCATGGTATGAATGCCTGCAAGATTTTCTTATCACTACTGGCTTCAAAGTCGACAAAGCCGATCCTACACTCTTTACTAAAACAGTTGCAAATGATTTGTTTGTATGCCAAATTTATGTTGATGATATCATATTTGGGTCTACTAACAAATCTACTTGTGAAGAGTTTAGTAGGATCATGGTTCAGAAATTCGAGATGTCAATGATGGGGGAGTTGAGATATTTCTTAGGATTTCAAATCAAGCAACTCCAAGATGGCACCTTCATCAGCCAAACCAAATACATTCAAGACATTCTTAAGAAGTTTAGAATGAAGGATGCCAAGCCCATCAAGACACCCATGGGAACAAATGGGCATCTCGACCTCGACACGGGAGGTAAATCCATAGATCAAAAGGTATACCGGTCGATGATAGGATCTTTACTCTATTTATGTGCATCTCGACCGGATATTATGCTTTCAGTATGCATGTGTGCAAGGTTCCAAGCTGATCCTAAGGAAGTTCACCTTAGGGCCGTGAAAAGAATCATGAGATATTTAGTTTACACTCCTAAGTTTGGGCTTTGGTACCCCAAGGGATCCACTTTTGATTTAATAGGATATTCAAATGCTGATTGGGCAGGGTGTAAAATTGATAGGAAGAGCACATCAGGGACTAGATTCTGGGGAGATCCCTGGTGTCTTGGGCTTCAAAGAAGCAAAATTCAGTAGCCCTATCAACCGCCGAAGCCGAGTATATTGCCGCAGGCCATTGTTGCGCAATTGCTTTGGATGAGGCAAACCCTCAGGGACTATGGCTACAAATTGAGCAAAGTCCCTCTCCTATGTGACAATGAGAGTGCTATCCGCATGGCGGAGAATCCCATTGAACACAGTCGCACTAAGCACATAGCCATTCGGTATCACTTTTTGAGGGATCACCAACAAAGGGGGGATATCGAGATAGCCTATATTGACACCAAAGATCAATTAGCCGATATCTTCACCAAGCCTTTAGATGAGAAAACCTTTACCAAACTTAGGAATGAGCTAAATATGCTTGATTCTCGGAACTTTGATTGACACTTTGCACACATAGCTTATTTATATACCTTTGATCATATCTCTTTTATGTCTACGACTAATGTGCTTTCAAGTGTATTTTTTGCTAAGTCGTAGATTGAAAGGGAAATGGAGTCTTTGGCGAAGACAAGGCTTCCACTCCACTCTATCGGTATCATTTACCCTTCGCCATCACTCCACACCACTCTTCGATTGGTATAATCTTCACTCTTATATTATTTACCAATGGAGGAGGAAGTAAAAAGGGCCCACAAAGTCTCCGTTTTTGGCGATTAATGCCAAAGGGGGAGAGAGTATTAGCCCAAAGCAAAAGGACCGCACCACCACTAATTTCAAATTTTTCGAAATAAAGAATTTTTGAAATTGGTATCTAAATGTATTTAAATTGGTATCTTTCAAATTAGTATTCCTCTGGAAATTATATCTCAATTGGTATCTATATTTCAAATTAATATATGGTGTCAAAGATTTTCAATAGGTATTTAAAACTCAAAACCCTCTTGAAAACTAAGAGGAGAATTTCATCCAGGGGGAGTTTTATATTAGTCAAAGGAAAAACATTTGAAACAAGGGGAGAAAAATTTCAAATCTTGAAAATGCTTCTCGAAATCTTATTCATGTACCTTTGACTATTTGCAATAAGACTTTAAAAAGATTTTCCAAAAGAATTTGCAAAAACAAAACAAGTGGTGCAAATGTGGTCCAAAATGTTAAAAGAGAGAAAGCAATCCACGCATCTCTACTACTTCTTAAGACAGTAGTGTAGGCGTCCACAACCGTGCACTAGGTTCTACCATGCAATCCTCGCCCTCCGCTCCTCATCGCAGGGATGAGCTCGCACCATGCCTACGCCGCTCTCAATCGCGTCCCCCACCGCGCCATTCCATCGCCGCAATCTGGAATGCCTCCCCCACCGTGCCAGAACCGCAATCCGTGCCTCCCCAACCGCGCCCTTCCATCCATGGTGCACGGTTCGGTCCTTTCCTCCCCAACCGCGCCCTTCCATCCATGGCAGTCACCAGCGCCCTTCCATCCATGCAAGTGCGCCCATGCTCACACCTCCATCTCCCCCTTCTCCACCCTTGATTTGGCCCATCCTGAATCCAATAGGGTCTCTGGCGATGGTGGTGGCTCCCCACCGCAGGATCAGCAACAGCCGGCGGTGGAGGGGTGGTTGCGCGGGAGGACCCCACGATGCTCTGATAGGTGTCCCCCTCAATCACGAGTTTATTGATGTCCACAACCTCCCATCCACAACCTCTTCGTCCAGGAGGATGTTGCTCGACTTGATGTCGTGGTGTAGTATGTGGGGGTCGCATGACATGTGCAGGTACGCCAGCCTCCTCGCGGAGCCCTACGCGATCCGTAGCCGCTTCCGCCAGTCCAGCAGCATCCCGCTGTCGGCCCTCTCGTGAAGCCAGTAGTCCAGGCTGTCGTCTCCACCTCGGCCTAGAACTCTCGCTCGATCTGCAAGTAGTCTCCAGATATTCTTTTGATTGCAACTCTCCTCCCGTCTGGTAGCGTCGACCTGTAGACGAGGCCGAAACCACCGCACCCGACTATATAGGCTTGATCGAAGTTGTTGGTGGACTTCAGGATGTCCTTGATGCTGAACTCTATGTTGTTTTTGAATAGCAGCACTAGGCAAGAGTTGGAGGACTAGGAGTCTTCGGCTTTCGCTATGGCCTTCGGATTGCTCCTGTATTCTTCAATGGACAATCCTTGACACGGTCACATAAGCACAATAAGAGGAGGAGAACCCCAACCATAGTTCCCAGTCCAAGGGCGACGATGGCGGCTTTGTTTTTCTTACTAAACAATGGGAGTCCTCTGTGGGTGACCGCTTGCTTGAGCCATTAGTTGAATTCAAGCTCCTCATCTGTGTGAAGCTGACAAGTAGCTTGTCGCTGAAAGAATTGTTTGAGAGGTCAATGTAGAAGTGGTTATCTAGCTTCCCCAGCCATGGCGGGATATTCCCATCTAACTTGTTATGCCTTGTTTGGTTACAAGGGAATAAATCCCACCATAGATTTAATCCAGGTCTGGATTAGGTGAATCTATATGTCACACCCAATCCCATGGTGGGATTAAATCCACCATTTAATCCATGTATCTCTCAAAGCTAGCTATTCTTTTGATCCATGGATTCTAATATAAATTTGTGCAATATCTTTATGGATTTGTTCCATATCTAATAGCTATGGATAGAATCCATGCCTTCCATAGTTTTAAAAATTCCCAAATCCTTGGGTTATAATCTATGATGGGTTTAACCAAATAAAAAATTGAGTAGGCTTGGATTATTTTGGGGCATTGGATTGTGGCATGGATTTAATTCCAATCCATACTAATACAGAGCTAGATTGGTGTAAACGAACAAGGCCTTACATGAAATTTCCAACACATTGAGGCTTCCCAAGCTCTGCAGCCATGGGGGAATTACGCTGGTGAGTAGACAGTTTGCCAGGATGAGCACCTACATTGTCTCACCACCGCGGAAATCCCTGGTTAGCACCAAGCTTGTCAGGTTGGGCAGGTGTTGCAAGACCTACAATGTCGATGCCAGGTTGGTGAAGCTATTCCTGGTCAGCGAGAGGTACGACAGGGATCTCAACTCCTTGAAGCTCTCTAGTATCTCCCCCACGAGCTTGTTCCTTGTAAGATTCAGTGTCCTCAAATTGGTGCACACACTGATGCCAGGAGCTATAGCGCCACTTAGATAGTTGGTTCCAACATCAAAAGTATTAAGCTTCGGCATCAAGCTGGCGTCGATAGCAATATCACCAGAGAGCGAGTTGTTCCTCAAGCTGATTACCCTCAGTAGTGGACAACTTTACAGGGAAGCGGGCAACTCACCATCCAGCCTATTGGTGGCTAGGTTTACGGACTCAAGCCTCCTCATCTCTCCAAAGACATAAGGGATGGAGCCTGTGAACTTGTTATAGGACAAGTCAAGTCGCATGATCTGAGAGAGGTTACCAAGGTCACTACCGAGGTTGCCAGTGAACTGATTTTCATGTAAGCTCAGCCTCCTCAGGTTGGGCAACATGTACAGGTCGTCGGGATCCCGGTGAAATAGTTGTCGTCGAGGGAGAGCTCTATGAGCACCCTGCACCGATATCAGAGATACAAGATGTACATCAATACATATGTGTTGGTTTTTTGTTTAACCTTCTTTATAATATTTGCAAGTTGCTTTAAAATTGAGTGCTCATAAGAGATGCATCAAAATGTTTCCTATCCAAAGCTCGTATACTATAATCGTTTCATGAACTTAATTTTGTTGACACATGACTACTATAAAGTTCTAGATACAGCTTAATTTTGATTAACACCGCAACACAGGATCATATATATTATTGTTGCAATATTTTTTCCCGTCGCAACGCACGGGCATTAACCTAGTATCTAATGAAAGTATAAATTGGTTTAAATCCAAGCAACCTTTGCACTTACCTTATGCAAACTAGTTCAATTCTGCACTTATATATTTGCTTTGGTTGTGTTGGCAACAATCACCAAAAAGGGGGAGATTGAAAGGGAAATAGGGTCAAACCTTTTCCTAAATGATTTTGGTGGTTGAAATGCCCAACACAAATAATTGGACTAACTAGTTTGCTCTAGATTATATATTCTACAGGTGCTAAAGGTTCAACACAAACCAATAAAAAGGTCCAAGTTAGGGTTCAAAAGTAAGGAGCAAAAGAAACCGAAGAGAACCATGGTCTGGTGCACCGGACTGTCCGGTGTGCCACCGGACAGTGTCTGGTGCACCAGGGCCCGTACAGACTGAACTCTCCACCTTCGGGTTTCTCAGGCGCCGCTCCGCTATAATTCATTGGACTGTCCGGTGTGCCACAAGACTGTCCGGTGTACCAAGCGGAGCAACGGCTCCCAGCGCAATGGTCGACTTCAACGGTCACTGCCAAATGCTACAGTGCACAACAGTACGCGACAGAGTCAGAGCGCACCGGACACTGAACAGTAGCTGTCCGGTGCGGCACCAGACTGTCCGGTGCCCCAAGATGTCAGATCTCCAACGGTCGAAACCGTCAGAACCCTAACGGTTGGGTGACGTGGCTGGCGCACTGGACAGTGTCCGGTGGCGCACCGGACTATCCAGTGTGCCAATCGACAGACAGCCTCCCCAACGGTTGGTTTGGTGGTTGGGGCTATAAATACCCCCCAACCATCACCACTCCAAGCATCCAAGTTTTTCAGACATCTCATTCAATACAAGAGCTAGTGCAATCAATACAAGACACAATTCAATAGAATCAAAGCCTCTCCAAGTCCCAAATCCACTCCAAACAAATAGTGACTAGAGAGAGTGTTTTGCTCATGTTCTTTGAGCTCTTGTTCTTGGATCGCTTTCTTCCTTCCTCATTCTTGTTCTCAAGTGTTTTGTAAGCAAGGCAAGAGACACCAATTGTGTGGTGGTCCTTGCAGGGTCTAAGTGACCCGTTTGATTAAGGAGAAAACTCACTCGGTCTAGGTGACTGTTTGAGAGGGAAAGGGTTGAAAGAGATCCGGTCTTTGTGACCACCTCAACGGGATTAGGTTCTTTAGAACCGAACCTCGGTAAAACAAATCACCGTGTCATCCGCTCTATTTATTTGGTTGATTTGTTTTCCCTCTCTTTCGGACTCGGATTTATTTCTAACGCTAACCTCGGTTTGTAGATTGTGTTTTAAGTTATAATTTTTAGATTCTACCTATTCACCCCTCCTCTAGGTGATTTTTTAGGCGTGCTGGCGATCGCCGAGGTAGCAGATTTTCTCTTTATTCCTTGCTTTTGTGAAGGATAGTGATAATCCAGGTATATGAAGCCAATAACATCAAAAACTCTATTCAATCTTTTCTTGCCCCATCCTCCGAAGGCCAATGTCATGGCATCATTTTAGGCCCTTGTGTAGGCACCAAGTAACTCATCGCTAGTTGCCTCAATACAATCCAACCAGTCATCGTTCGGCTCATCGAATTGATCTCTGTACCTGAAGGTGTATTTCAGATAAATTAAGTCGCTTTGACTGGACCCGGCAGCAGCTTCCTTCGGCATCTCCCAGCCACTTCCAAGAGGCCACACTCTATAAGCAATATGCTCCTAGACTAAGTCCCTTTTGCCAATATAAGTGCATACGGTGTTAAAGGACACCTAACATGCTTGAATATCATTCCCAAGGGTAGTGGTTAGCCTCCTAATGCCGAAGCGAGACCAGATAGGGCGTTGAATGATCCCCTTTATATCTTCTCTTTCAACTAAGTCGTTCTTCACATAAAACCACTCTTGCATCCGGGCTCCTAGCCACCTCTTCTGAAATGTCGGGACTGGATAGCTCACATCAGAGCAAAGCATGAAGCCGTAACAACCAAAATTATTATGATATTGTTTTTGCCAGTAGCCTTCGTCTCATAGGACAGCTCATGCATGTTGCAGAAACATTTTGCATTCGGCTCCAAACCCTGGCTTCTCATGGCCCAAATGAAAATCCCCATTCTGATGATAGCTTCGGGGGTAATCTGATGAAGGTAAATTTCAAAAGTCTTCAAAACTTCAACTAAAAATTTGTTCAGGGGGAATCGAAGCCCTGCTTTCATAAAACTCTTGTAGACAACAACTTCGTCTACTTCGAGCGCAGGGGCACTGCTATCTCCTCCAGCCCTCACGATAGAGATATCGCAGAAGTATCTTCCTTTCATTGCATCAATCTGACTCTGTTTGATGGTTGATTTACCGAATATGGTATGACTCGGCCGCCAGGGCCGATCTTCAGCACCTTTGTTTCCACTTTCTAAGTCAAAACTTTCACTATCGTCAGAATCTTCAGATAATCCAGCCAGCATCTCATTGGTAATCTTCACTGTATTTGTCTTCTCCATAGCTTCATAAAACCCGACCAATGCAGGGTCAGCAATCTTCTCTCCAGCCATTTAGTCAACGGTTGCACAATTGACAAAGCTCACAATTCAATCAAGGCTTGGAAGAGCAAGAAAATTTAGAATGATGAGCATAGTGTACGTAGATAAAATGGTGCGGCAAATGTTATCAATGCGGGTCCCTATTTATATGCCCAACGCCTCACAACTTGGTGGGCCATACATGTCAGTGTCTTTTCGCTATTCTAGCGAAGGGAAGGTGTTTTTTCGGACCTTGTGCTAAAGGCCTTCGTTCACATCGCAGTCCAAATTTGTTACAAAGAAACAAATTAATTCTGCGAGGAGCTACTGTTGGGGGCCTTCCTCTTTCGAAGGTCCACAAAAACGTGACTAACCATATGTTTTCAGTATGACATAGACTATTACAGGAAGCTTTGGCTTTGGGATGAAGACGTGTGATATGAGGATACAGCCCGAAGGCAACATGGATGGACGCCGAAGCTATGGCTAAAGGAGCTTCGGCTTGGTATGTTAGCAAAGATGAAGGACGAAATCGACCTAAGGGAGAAAAGACTACTTAGTCCTTGATAGTTTGCATTATGATTAAGAGTAGATATCAGGGGCATGAATGTAATCTTATCCGGGTTGCGTCCCATGCCTATAAATAGATGAACAGTAACACTGTACTGTTCACGCTGGATTGTGATCACTCTTGTGTCACTCTCGCATCTTCACCTTCTGGCAAGTCAAAGGTATCAATGTATGCCCTTTGTGACCTTCGTCTAGAGACCATTATATCTGAAAGGAGATTGTTGGAGAGAAAATCCTCTAGCCGGGTGGCGGAATGCACCCACCCTAATCCTAAGATGAGGAGGGGGCCTTAGCGGTTTGCCTGTTATGTGGATTGGTGGATGAACACATGAGGACACGAGGGATTAGAGTGGTTCAGGCCACCGGAGCGTAATACCCTACCTCCACTGTGTGTATGTTGTATTGAGTATGAGGGTCTGAGAGCTTGTGAGCGTGTGAGCTTAGAGAACTTGTCCCTGTAACATTGTGTGCCTTCCCTTTTATAGTTTAAGGGAGGCACATACAAGGATGCCGAGCCCCGACATGTGGGCCCAGGAGCATAATGGATGGAACATGTTGGGGACTTGTTCTCAAATGCTAAGAATTAAGAACAAGGCAACATAGAAAGTGTTAATTGTTAAACTCCTTCGTCCTTAAAAACATTATATCCCTTCGGATATAATGATTCTTGGACGAAGGTTACAGAGGAAAAGACCTTCGTAAGGTTGATAGATGGTAAAAAAGAGCACACATATATAGAACACGAGTAATGATACAAGTATTATCATCAACTTATTTTTATTACCAAATTCATAAAAACAAATTACAAATGTACCTTCAGATTGATGGAAAGTAAAGGTACAGTCGTGATGTGGAAAAGCGTATGCCAGGTCAGCGTGAACAGTACGGGAGTACTGTTCATCTATTTATAGGCACGGGACGCAGCCCGTGTAAAATTACATTGATGCCCTTTACATTTGACAATAACTTTATAGCAATCCTTCGAGGTTTAATTTGACTTTTCATCCTTAAGTCGGTTCCTCTTTTCTGCCATCATGCCGAAGCTTTTCTGTTCGTAGCTTCGTGATCGTCTTATCCTTCGTCGTGGTCGCTTTCCACCCCAGTCAAGCTTCGTCTTAACCATGCTCTTGTACACCCGCAACCTGACTCCGAAGATACCTGTTCACATGTTTCACTCGGGAAATATTGTCAAATCATGTTTTTGAGGACCTTCGGAAGCCGAAGGCCCCCAACAGTAGCCCCTCGCAATATTAATTTTCTGTAATGATAAATTCATATTGCGACATGGACGAAGGCTTTAAGCCGAAGGTCCGAAAAAAACACCTTCCTTCTGCTAGAATAGCAACAGTCATTGACAAACGGGGCCCTCCAATTTTCGGCACACCGGGTGTATAAATAAGAGCCCACCACAAGTTTATTTGGCACGCTCTTTTGCCATCTGCTTTTAGTCACCCAACTTTTCAGCCTGCGCGCAACAGCACTTGCTCGGTTTTAAATTTTTAAGCTTCGGTTTCGAGTGTGTTTTGTCAGCATTTGCGAAGATGCCTGAAGATGCACCTGGGCTTTCTTGAATCAATGTCAAAGACTAATATGGAGAAGATTACCAGGGAGACTTTGGAGGGTTTATCTGAAGATACTGGCGATAGTGAAAGTTACGATGTGGATAGTGGTGGTGAAGATTCCGAAGATCGACCCTAGCGACCAAGCCATGCAGTTTTTGGTAAGTCCAGTATTAAGGAAAATCATCTTGTCAATATGAGAGGGAGATACTTTCGGGACTTGTCTGTTGTGAGGGCTGACGAAGGAGAGAAGACTTGTCTGACTCCCGAAGAAAATGAGGTCGTGATATTCTGAAGCTTCCTAAAAGCTGGATTACGATTTCCCTTGAGCAGTTTTGTCGTGGAAGTACTGAAGACATTCGAAATCTACCTTCACCAACTTATCCCCGAAGCAATCATAAGGATGAACATCTTTGTGTGGGCCGTGAGAAGCCAAGGTTTGGAACCTAACGCAAAAAGCTTCTGTAACATAAACGAGCTATTGTATGAGACAAAACCCTGGGGCAAAGAGCAGTATCACAACAACTTTGGCTGTTATAGCTTTGGCGCTCGGTCCGGGTCAAGCTGTCCTGTGCCAACCTTTCGAAAGAGGTGGCCCGGTGACTGGATGACAGAATGGTTCTACGTGAAAAATGACTTGAAATCACGTGAAGATATCAAGGGTATCATTATGCGCCCTATCTGGCAATGCTTCGGCCTCCGGAAGCCGAAGGTGGAAATGGATGAAGCAGTCGAAGAATGCCAGAGAGCCTTCGGCGTGGTTTGTTCTTTTATTGGGACAAGGGATTTGGTTCAAGAGCACATTGCCTTCAGAGTATGGCCACTTGTAGAAAAGTGGGAAATGCCGAAGGAGACCGTCAAGGAAGCTGACGAAGGTGGACTAGTTAGACTAAAATACACATTCAAATACGGAGATAAGTTTGTTGAACCAGATGATGACTGGTTAAAAAGTATTTTGGCCATAAGCGACGAATTGCTTGGAGTATACTCGAAAGCCGAAGATACTGCATTATCAGCGGCCTTCGGAGGCCGAAAGAAGAAAAGGCTTAACCGAGTATTCGATGCAATTGGGTTTGTCTACCCCGACTACCATTACCCAGTGCGAGGCCAAAAAAGGAAAAATGCTTCTCCTGCAAAGGAAACTGCTTCAGCTGCTCCTAGCGAGCCATCACCGAAGAGAAAAAAGGTAAAGGTGCTCACACACCGGCCATGTTATATTGAGCCGGCCACAGTGCCTGAGTTTATTGGTGAGGCCTCTTCGGCCACCGAAGCCAGAGAACCAACTCCAGTGCCAAAAATCGAAGAAATGGTCGAAGTACCAGCAATAGAGAAAACAGAAGAACCGAGGACTGAAGAAGCAAAAACATTAGAAATTTTAAGTCCTTCAACAAAAATCCAAAAGGGTCCAGCAGCGACCCCGAAGAGAAAAAGAATGGTTAATGTGCTGGATGTTTTGGAAACAATTAAATCTTCGAGCATAACTCCGAAGAAAACTGTTGAAGCTTCTGAAGTGTCTACTGAAGCCTTTGTTGCTGAAGCTTTAAAGCAAAAAATTGAAACTGAAGCTGGGCCTTCAGAGCCCACCAAGGTAAAACATTTGAAAGCTGAAGAAACAAAATTGACAGAGGCAACTTTGGAGACCGAAAAAACAAAAATGACAGAGCCGATTTTGATTGAGGAAATTGACACTGCCGTCCCCGAAGCATCTTCCAAAATACGTGATTATATTGTGCGGCATGCTTCGGGAAAGAAATTATCTGAAGAAGAGATTTTTGAAGCTAATCACTATGCCGAGAACTGAAGTATCCGAAGGGGGCCGTAGTGTTCAATGGGACAGACGAAGATGACTTCCTATACTGTCTCCCAGACAATAAAGAATTATCCGTCTGCCGGGAGATGGCTAGAAGCATAGGATTCCCGAAGCTTGAAGCTGGCCTTTGCGCCATGATGAAGGACGATCTTGCGGATAGCCTTGCATACAATAATCTGAAGGTAAAAATTGCAAATTTTGAAGTTTATGAATTTTAAATTAGTCTTTTGTTCTTATGTTAATCCATTCATTCTTTTGAATAGGGCTTAATACTTAGCAATGCCTTAAGGGCACAAAAGAATGCTGAAGATGAGAGCTGCACTATTGCTCTTAACAACCTTCGGACAGAGGTTATCAGGCTAAGAAACGAAGCCCTGGAAAAGGACAAAATCCTGCTTACATTAGTGGATAAGATAAAGGAAAACGAAGCTAATTCTAAAAATCAAGCCAAAGCTCAGAAGCGCGAAATCGAAGATCTTCGGAAACAACTAGCCCGAGCTAAAGAAGAACGCATTCTTGAAGAAACAAAACGAGAACTAAGTGATCAATGGGCAAACCATTTGGAAGTAAATGTTGAAGAGCTTCGTGCTTCCAAGAAAAGGTGCTATGATAAATCCATAGAGTGTGTTAAGAAGATAAAATCCAGCTTCGCCAGCGTTGGCGCGTTCTCTAGTGAAGAAAATTTCACAAGGGGGAATCCAGAAGGCCCGATTGAATGGATCAGTCACGAAGCTGAGACCTTCGAGGAAATCTTGAATAGTCGCGGGGACATTTGTGCTTTTTCGGGCGCCAGGGGAATTGTTACTATTTTGGAGAAGAAAGGGTGCGAGCATGTGAAATCTTTAGCACAATCTGAAGCTGCTTTATCCTCTGAAGATATTAAAGACCCTTCAGCCGAAGCAAGCCAGGTCGGTGGAAAATTTTTCACCGACATTTGGGACAATGGCGGCCGAGAAATGGCTCAAGAAATCATTCAAAGAAGCGAAAAAGGCATCCATGATGCTAGGAAGGTAGCAGAGGCTGCTGAGAAAAGCTCAGGGCCTGAAGGGCAAATAGGTATTAACTAGTGGTTTTTATTGTGTTGTAATTTTTGATTTCAAACTTTATTCACGGTTTGTAATAGTAATATAGCTGTATCCTCTCCTCCCTCAGAACCTGCTGAGGCGTCTCCGGGCCCCCACCCAAAGGGAGACGATGAAATTAGAAAAATGGCCGAAGCCATCATGGACAAAGTTGTCGATCAGCTACTGAACGAAGCTGCAGAAGTAGTTCTTAGGGAAGATTAAATACTATTGTAAAAATATTTGGAATGTGACATGTCTAAAACTTTGTAACTTTGAATGTAAAATATAATCTATTTATGGTTCAATTCTTTACGATGCATGAAATTTTGCATACATATAGTTTTTTGAGCCTTCGGCGAAAAAACACCTTCCCTTCTTTTCATGCTTCGTGAAGAAAATCTTTTATGTATCACAAGAATTTCTATACTTCGTGAAAACATTCTTCGAAGCTATAAAAAAGTTTTATGTTGTCTCTCTAATGAAGCTACACTTTTTCTCAATTTATCTTGTGCCTCAGCACGATTTTCTCTTTTTCAAAACATTCTTCGAAGATCAATACTGTGTCCCCTTCTTGTTCTACATGCGTTATGATGTATGATGCTTATGTTATGCAAAATGATGTGATGATGTTATGCTATGCAAAATGATATTTATGCCGAAGATACACACATCCCTGCAATAGAACACACAATCTTTTTATCTCAGCGCTGACTTTTCGCTGTAAGCCTCCCTTAGGAGCTTCTTCGCCTTTTACTTTCAGCGGAATCAGCGTTTATTTTTTGCTGTAAGCCTCCCTTAGGAGCTTCTTCGCCTTTTACTTTCAGCGGAATCAGCGTTTCTTTTCCGTTGTAAGCTCTGCATTCCCTTCGGAACGACTTTTGAGCAGGAAACTTACACTGCGCTCCCTTAGGAACGACTTTTTACTACTTCGAAGAAGTTACGGTGCGTTCCTTACAACAAGTTTTTGATAATTCGAAGGTTCTCCGTGCCACCATAAATTCTTGTGCTTCAGCAACTCAAGCCTATGGAAAAGATATATTTTCATTATGATAATAAGCTAAACTGTTACAAGAATTTGAAAAACCGATAAAAGACATTTAAACTTCCCATAATTGTTCTTTACTACAAAGAAAGTAAAACTGAATGCGAAAATGCAAAAAGCTGCTGTCAAGGTAGGATATTTTCAGTAAATGTGCTTCGACTCTGGCACAGTGCTATTGACTGTACGAGCTTCGGACTCCTCTCTGAAGTCCCTCTGGGGGTGAGAGTGTTGGCTCCCTTCTGGCTGCGGAGCTCGTTGTAACACCTAAGTAATCACTGGGCGCCATGATGGCCGTAGTCCATGCAGTATTAATAAGTGGCGACTGTTTCCTTGGTAACGCGCGAGTAATGATGAGCACGCCGCCTACCACTGGAATGGACAGGCGCTCGTCTTATCTGCAATAAATGTAGGGGCGGTGTAGCCCAGAGGCTTTATGCTAGGCTCCGTCTGTTGGCTTACGTCACGTGCAGTAGTCCACGTGGCCGCATCGGGTCTCCACCTGAGCGGGGAGCAGGAGTGTATGCAGACAGGTCTGGGTCTGGACACATGTTGGTACCGATCCCCCGCTTGGGTCTTGTTCCAGGTCCGAGTATATTCTGTCCTGGAACCTTGGGACCCCATTGTGGGCGGCCCGGACCCCATACAGGGGGTCCAGATCCCATTCCAGGGGTCTGGCTTGCACACGTGGAGGTCCTGACCAACCTTGGAGGTCCGGACTGTATATCCAGGGGTTCCGTGCTCTCCCATGGGGGTCTGGACTTACTGTTGATGCCTTGGAGTATATCACCTTCTCTGGACACGTGGTGGCTCCGGACCCGGCCATGTGGTGGAGTCGGGCGCTGTTGTGGACCCAGAGTAGTCGCCCGAGACTGGGGTGAGTCATGGCATGGTCCCACACACAGCACCTTTACCACGCGACTAAGAGATAGCCGCGTGGGCACTACGTCTTTATACAATAGTAAGGGGTACCCTAGTTTCAGGGTACTGACAGTGGCCCCTGGGCCCGTCTCAAGGGAGGATGCGAGCCTACAGGTGGGGCCAAAGCTTATACTTCGCCTCAGCATGGCATGACCGGTGATTGGGGCGCCATCTTAGCACGCCTGCTGATGCGCCGCATTAATTCGACGCATCTGTCAATGCACGCGCTGTCAATCTGCCTTCGATCATGTCAACTGCCATATCTGTCCCCGCGGCTGACTGATCCACAGCCCCCACGTCTAGCGGTTTCATCGGACCATGCGCAAGGCACCTCGTTGCCGCTGCCTTGGTTAAAAATATCTTCCCGCAGCGGCCCCGAGGCGGCGCACGCTCGTGTGCGGTGGTTCGCTCCCCGTGCGGCGGTTCGCTCTTTTCACACTCGAAGTCTAACACACAATCCGTATGACTTGTGGGCTCGGGCCCCCGTGTCATAGACTGGGTTGTCTTGGTCCTTGGTGCTCGTCGGGTGAGATCTTCTTGCGGCGATTGAGGGGCGCGCGGAAGGGTTTCCTTGAGTGAGGACTCTGCTTTCCTTGAAAAAGGGTTCACCTCCGCGTGTAGCAGTTACCCTTTCACATTCTCTCCCAATTGCTTGTGCCCCTTTGCCTTCGTGCTTCTTCGTTCCACGCTCGTGCCGCCGGTTGTGTCCTTTTGCCTTTGCGCTCCTCAGCTTTACGCTCGCACCGCCGTAGTTGCCATGGCTTCGCTAGCTCATCCCGACCGCTTCTAGACTGAGGCGGCACTCAACCTGGTGCGCGGCCTGCTCGGGTGGAGTGCGCCAGGGCTCGCCGGAAGGATTTGTGCCAGCGCGGCTCCCCTCGGCGACCTTGCCGTCGGGGAGTTCGTGCTATTCGTCTCCTACATCTCCTGCGGGTTGGCGCTACCGATCTCGCCTTTCTTCCTGCTGCTGTTGGAGTTCGGGCTCCAGCTTCAACACCTTACTCCCCACTCCATCCTCCAAGCGGCTATCTTCGTCCACCTCTACGAGATGTTCGTAGGGGTGGCCCCCTGTACTTCCCTCTTTCGCCACTTCTTCGTGCTGGTCAAATCTGGGAAGGCCAAGGACCATCTCGGTGCCTACTACTTCCAGACAAGGCCGGATTCGGCCGTAGCCTACATCTCCACCTTCGGCGGCGCAAGTTGGGAAAACTGGCGCGGCGATTGGGTGATTGCCAGCGTCGAGGCCAATGACCGCCTCGTCCTGCCGAGCAACAGGCCATCCCTCGACCGCAAGCATTGGAGGACCAAGCCATCGCTATAGCCAGAGCTCCTGCCCATATTGAACAGGATCAAGACCTTGGCAACCGGTTGTCTGACATCCATGCATGTGGTCGGTGACTTCCTGAAGCGTCGGGTCATGCCGCTGCAGAGGAGGCCATGCCTGTGCTGCTGGTTCACTGGCCCGAATGATATCGGCCGGATATAGCGTGGGCCGGGTACTGACCTGTCCTGGGAGGAGCTGGAACTCCTGGTGAAGGGGATTACTGGTGAGTCCTTTGTCCCCAAATCCTTGATACTCCCCAAGGACATCTCGGCGCTTTGTGATGATCCAGGGCTGTGAACGACAGTTTTGGCCACGCTGCCGACCCTCGACGAGAGCGGCGTGGCAGTTCGCCAGACTGGTGGTCGGGACCCCCTCCACGGGATCTAGATCCCCGGTGTACCGGCTGGGGGTCCCCAGCCCGCCGGTGCGGCCTCTAGCGCCCCGCCGCGGCCCCTAGCCCCTTGGACAAGGGTAAGGGGCTGCAAGCAGCACCTCCGCCCCAGTTGGTTCTGGGGGTTGGAGGAGGAGAGGCGATGTCGGTTGCCTCGCGCCGATGGGTCACTTGTCTCGGACCCCCCAGAAGCGCCAAAGGACTGCTGACGGGGCCGAGGAGGCTAGCTCCCAGGCCCACGACGCGCAGAGGCGCGCCAGTCCTCCAGTGCCGCCGCCACTGCCACCACCACAGCAACAACAGTAGCAACAGCAGCAGCAGCAGCAACCACAGCCAGCACAGCCACAGCAGCAAGAGCGGCGGTCGTCCCGCTTCTAGGGCCGCTGGAAAGTCCAGGGCCCCAAGTAAGTATAGCCCCTTTTTTCACGAGTCTAGTTATCATGCTGACGGGTCTTAACCCATCCTTTGTTTACTAGGGCTTCCTCCCCCTCTGCTCCCAAGGTCGCGCCTCCTCCGCCAGATACCAGGCCCGCTGGCGGGTCTGGCTCTCAGCAGTAGGAATCTACTGAGAGTGGTGTCGGCGGTGCACACCCAGCTGCCGCCGAGACAATGCCACTGGCCCCCCACGTCCCAACTGGGGGTCCGGTTGCGGTAGCGCCAGCGTCAGGCGGTGCCACGACGGCGGAGGAGGTCCCAGCTGGGGGACCTACGCCTGCTCCCGACACCGGGGGTGACCTAGGAGGCACGTCCAGCTCTGTCCCTCCGCCTGCTTCGGAGGAGGTGGAGGTGATTTTTGGACGATGGCTCTAGTCAGGTGCCGAGCCAGACGTGGCACCGATCCCCCTTCCCCGGATGCTGTCTCAGGCCCACCAAGCCCTCAATGAAACCGAGGCAGCCATCCGGCAGGAATGGGAGGCGCTGGAATCTGAGCACCAGCGCCTCAGTGACTGGTGCACCCAGCTGGAGGAGCGCACCAAGGCGGCGTCCCGCCAGTTCGCCTCTAAGCGGTCCGAACTCGTGCGGGACCGCAAAGATTACAAAAGGGACCTCCAGAAGGTGTTCGCTAGGGAGCTAGAGGTGTCGCGATGGGAGAAGAGGCTGGCCAAGAGGGAGGAGGCCCTGAGCGAGATGGAGGGCCTCACAACAGAGCTCTGGGCCAAGCTGAAGGCCCTGGACCAGACCCTAGAGGCCCAGCGAGTCCAGCAAGTGGAGACCATAGAAAGAATGAAAAAATGGCAGCAAGAGCTGGAGGACAAGGCCAGCAACATCGCCCTCACCGAGGAGAACCTCAAGGAGAAGGATACGTCCCTGAACAGGCGGGAGACGGACCTCGCCAGGCAGGAGAAGGTTCTCGCCTTCAGGGAGGAAATGCTTGAAAGGCGGGGCATGTTGCTGGCCGAGCATGAGCTCGAGGCAGAGGAGAAGGAGCGGAAGCTGGAGGAGCGGATCCGCCAGTTCAAAGCGGCGCAGGCGGCGCTGGGTCCTCAGGTGATGGAGGCCACCAAGAAGGCCCTAGAAGATCTCCAGGCAGAACACCGCGCTGGGGTCCAGCGGATAGCTG
This sequence comes from Zea luxurians, assembly GCA_029449295.1. Lineage (NCBI taxonomy): Eukaryota > Viridiplantae > Streptophyta > Magnoliopsida > Poales > Poaceae > Zea > Zea luxurians. The sequence goes on along the minus strand of JAOPSE010000011.1, from coordinate 94,156,859 downwards.
AGTGGGCCGGCGAGGTGAGCACGACGCTGGTGCCACTGGGGATAAGTCCCATCCCAGTGTCGGAGTCGCCAGCGTCGATCTCCGACTCCCTCCTGGTGCTGGACTCCACCGTCGAACGCCTTCGTCGCCTAGACCAGATCCTCGGCACCCGCCTGGAGGTAGAGGGCAGCAGGCTCTGCCGGGCGATGGTGGATTACGTGCTGACATGCTTCCGGAGCCACGACCCAGCCATGTCCTTGGCACCGGTGCTCGATGGTCCGGTGGCCGCCACAGAATACGCCACCCGGGAGAGCGTCCAAGACGCCGTGGAGACGGTGGCCGCGCGCTTCCAGCGTGACCCTGCCGATGCCGAGTAGCTCGTACCTGCATAGATAAGGCTAGGGTTCCGTTTGAAAGCGGATGTAATAATCTTTTGGTTTTGTAAGATACTTTTGAGAACTACTAATCAAACAGCACTTATCTATATGCTATTTGTCCTCGTTGTGTGTAGCGTTACCAACTTCTCCCTGGTACTTGGCCCCCTGGGATGTAGGCTCGATGTGTCGAGGCTGGATACCAGCATACCTAAGAGAAGATTAGTTGCCCGGTCCCTAGGAGGTAGTCTCTGTGGTTTGAGACTACCTGCATCTAGATCGGGTCACGGACCTGCACACAACCTTGGCTAAGAAGTTTTAGTAGCACACCCATAGGACCCACCAACTGGTATCTTTTATCCTTCGATTCATGCAGTAGGACCTGCAGGATTTAGCCTGGGAAGCCAAGTCGTATGCCCGGACCCCCTAGATCACAGCTCCAAATACTAGGACACCAATCGCAGAGTGGTGGAGCGTGTAGGCTTAGGGTACAGAACCAGGCTAAACGGCTACACAGCTCCGGACCACCCTAGGAGACGAGTGTCCATTCTCTAGAACCGGACCCTAGGTTGCCGGACCCACAGGACTATAGTTCCAAATACCAGGGTACCCGTCACAGAGTGGTGGAGCGTGCAGGCTTAGGGTACGGAACCAAGCTAAGCGGCTACACAGCTCCAGACCACCCCAAGAGACGAGTGCCCATTCTCTAGAACTGGCCCCCAGGCTGCCGGACCCCCTGCCTTTGTAGAGGAGTCCTAAACTGCAAGCCTGGCTACTCAATTTGGATGTCATCATACCAGCAAGGGTGGGAAACTGTATGGGTGGGTTAGATAAAGAAAATAATGTTTGTAAATTCAAGTAGAACGAACCATCACAAAAACAAATCTGGGGGGTGAATCTTTTCCTTATAACTTGATATACATGAGTGTAGGCCAATGTCGGAGAGAAAATCCTCCGGTCGGATGGCGGAATGCACCCGCCCTAATCCTCAGATGAGGAGGGGCCTTAGCGGTTTGCCTGTTATGTGGATTGGTGGATGAACACACGAGGACATGAGGGATTAGAGTGGTTCGTGCCGTCGGAGCGTAAAACCCTACCTCCACTGTGTGTATGTTGTATTGAGTATGAGGATCTGAGAGCTTGTGAGTGTGTGAGCTTAGAGAACTTGTCCCTGTAACATTGTGTGCCTTCCCTTTTATAGTTTAAGGGAGGCACATACAAGGATGCCGAGCCCCGACATGTGGGCCCAGGAGCATAATGAATGGAACACATTATGTGGACAATTAATACTAATAACACCTGAGTAATCACCGGGCGCCGTGATGGCCACAGTCCACACAGTATTAATAAGCGGTGACCGTTTCCTTAGTAATGCGCGAGTAATGATGAGCACGCCGCCTGCCACTGGAATGGACAGGCGCTCGTCTTATCCGCAATAAATGCAGGGGTGATGTAGCCCAGAGGCTTTATGCCAGGCTCCGTCCGTTGGCTTACGTCACATGCAGTAGTCCACGTGGCCGCATCGGGTCTCCACCTGAGCGGGGAGCAGGAGTGTATGCAGACAGGTCCGGGTCTGGACACGTGTCGGCACCGGACCCCCATCTAGGTCTTGTTCTAGGTCCGAGTATGTTATGTCCTGGAACCTTGGAACCCCATTGTGGGCGGCCCGGACCCCATACGGGGGGGTCTGGATCCCATTCCAGGGGTCCGGCTTACACACGTGGAGGTCCTGAACCAACCTTGGGGTCCGGACTGTATATCCAGGGGTCCGGTGCTCTCCCATGGGGGTCCGGACTTACTGTTGATGCCTTGGAGTATATCTCCTTCTCTGGACACGTGGCGGCTCCGGACCCGCCCATGTGGTGGAGTCGGGCGCTGCTGTGGACCCAGAGTAGTTGCCTGAGACTGGGGCGAGTCATGGCATGGTCCCACACACAGCACCTTTACCACATGACTAAGAGATAGCCGTGTGGGCACTGTGTCTTTATACAATAGTAAGGGGTACCCTAGTTTCAAGGTACCGACAGAGATAATGCTTCAAAGGACGAAGGTCTCTAATTACTAACAATCGTGTTGTCTTGTTCTTGATGTATAGTATTTGAGAACAAGGACCAACGGTTGTGTTAATTTGCTATTGTGTAGTCAAGTTTGTGTTTCTAACCAGTAGTGCCCATGTACCAACTACAACTCTGAGTTTGTTTTGGATTCTTGTTCTTTTATTTGGTAAAGTACCTTTTTGTTTCTCAAAAATGGGTTCAGGTTCTACTTAGTATTCAAGAGTTCTACAACTTAGTATTCAGAGTTCTACATCCCTTGTACCAAGGAGTAGGAGAGTGGTGCACTTATAGGTCTTAGCCGTGGAGTAGATTTGATCGTCGTCGGTGCTTGCCCCGCTGCTCGCTCGCAATTTTCTTGGAGCACAAGGAGTACACCTTCTCACTCAAGCACATGTAGTTCATTCATTCAATCGCGCACAGGGAGATCGATCGGACTTAGTGGTGCAAATGAGCTCGTTGCCTGTCACACGAAGGTCCCGCTTGTTGACGAAGCAGTAGTGACGTGTGCGTCAGGTTGGGGTGAGAGAGACAGCACCAAAAAGTGGTGTGTGGTTGGATTTGCCTAAAAATGGCAAGCAGTTGGTTTCAAGAGTTCTGGTTGTGTTGCTACATTTAGGAACAAAATAGGCTTACATAGGAACTTTGTAGATTTAGAAATTTTTTTAAGAAACTTGTCGGTGTTTTGAACCAGCTCCAACAAGTAAATTTATATGTGTGCATTCTGGATCAGGATGATGTGCTCAGTGGGCACACAATTTATACCGATTCGAGCAGAACGTCCCTACTTTTAGTCTTTGGTGGCTTGCGCTACCGACACCTTGTTGATCAATGCTCGTAGTAGGTATACAAGCGGGCTAGAGAGGGAAGAGTTCCTAGGTCTCTATGGGTTATGTCGCTAAGGATTCTACATATCGGGTGTTCTCTATCAACTAAGTCGTTTAGTATCATGGTCTCATGTTCTCTTGATTGTATGCCTTCTTCCTTATCTGGTTGTTGTTGACCCTCCCCATTTCTAGACCAAGGAGGGGGCAATTACAAGCAGCTTCTCGTGGAAGGAGTTATTGCGTCGTGGTAGAATGAATTGTTCTACCCCTGGTAGAAATGTGTCCATTGGTATTCATCTCGGTCGTCTGAGCTCTTTGACCGGGCTATTCAAGTCAACTACGTGTGGGCGGCAAGGGACTCAGGCGTCATCATTACTCCTCCTATCTCACGCCAACCCTTGGCTTTCATAGCTTGAGCCTCACGTTGCTCGTTGTGATGCAAGTGAAAGGGAAATCTGCCCTTAGTCCATTTTTAGTTTTTTGGTGATTAAATGTTCAACTCACAACTTTGGACTACCATTCTTGATATGAGCATGAGTATAGATTTAAAGAAATCAAATTGAAGGCAAGAAGTCCAAATAAGTTGAATTAGAAGGCCAAATGTGCAACTTTGGGTAATGCTACAAAAACACGAGGTTTAAGTACTTGAATAAGTTGCACTTACATTATACTATGTTTCTTGCACCTTTATTTGGATACTAACTCCTTTGTGCAAGAAAAGTGCAATTTGGACTTAGTTTTTGGACATATAGTAAATCTAAAGAAAAGGAATGAAAGTGGTATGATCCCAACACTTAGTAAATTGTTTTTGTTGCTGATTATGTTTGTCTAAGTGCTAGGTAACCTCTCAAGAAGAGCCAAAAGAAGTTAGAGAAGTTTGGCTCATTGGGCCAAACTGGGATCCACCAGACTGTCCGGTGATGCTCTCGAGAATTTTAATTATAAAATTCACCAGACAGTGAACAATGCACTGTCTGGTGCACCGGATAATGTCTTCAATGATCTCTCTGTAGGCGGGCACCAGCCACCAATGGCTAGCTGATGTGGCGGCTGTCCGATGGCACACCGGACTATCCAGTGCCTCGCCGGAAAAGCATGTCAGCCAATCAAATCAGCGGTCGTCCATTCCTGGCCAGATTTCCAGTGGTGCACCGAACTGTCCATTGGCGCACCGGATTGTCGGGTGATCTCGCAGACAGGGAAGTTTTCCAGCTTCCTTATAAAGAAGACAACATCTCCTAGGCCTCTTGGAGCTATAAAAGAAGCCCCTAGGCACCCTCTCCTGGTACCCAAGCATCACAAGTGCACACTATAACTCTGAGACTCCGTGACCATACTGTTTAGTGATTTGAGAGAGAGTTGAGCGCATTTCTGAGCTGTTACTCTGTCGTTTTTATAGTTGTGCTCTTGTGTTGCTTTTGTGTGTGTTATTGATGCGTTGTGTACTTGTGTGTGTTATAACTCCCTCTCTGACTCAGATTTTGATTGTGATCATCTTTTGTAAGGCGTGAGACACTCTAACTTGCGAAGATTACTTACAAACGGGTTGAGATATAAGGAAGAATACCATGACACTCAAGTTTGATCTTTGGATCACTTGAGAGGGGTTGAGTGCAACCCTTGACCAAAGGAGGTCACCACAAAGTGGAGTAGGCTTTGCCGAACCACGGGAAAAACCGCTGTGTCTCTTGTCCATTTTACATTATTGTGATTTGTGTCTTCCTTAGTGTTTAAACTTCACTTACTTATTGCTCCTATTTTAATACACATCTCAAGGGAGAAATCAAGTAAAGAGTCTATTTTTCTCTCCTTTTCTCATCCAAACTTGGTTTTAGTTTACTCTAACACCTTTTATAGACCAAGTTCCTATATTTGAAGCATTTTATTCAAGATCGTCTATTCACCCCCCCCCCTCTAGGTGCTCTCAATTGGTATCGAAGCCAGTCTCTTCCGTTGGGTCTAACAACCTAAAGAGATGGCCGACGATGATAAAGGGAAGGGCAAGGTTACCAATGAGAAGGAGACTCTCAACAATGAGCCGAAGGGAGAAAAGCCCATCAACTCGGGATCTGAGATGAAGAAAGATGGGAACAAGAAGCGCATCAAGTAGATCGTCTACTATGATAGTGACACTTCTTAATCTTCTCTAAAGGACGACAATGACTCCTTTTCTTCAAAACAAAAGATGGTCAAACAAAACTACTCTAAGAGGTATTTTAATTATTCGTGTATTCCTTACAATGCCAATGCTTATTTATTGTCTATTCCTCTTCGCAAACCTCCTCGCTTTAATGGGGAAGACTATTCTTGCTGGATTCATAAGATGCACAATCATTTATTTTATCTTCATCCTAGCATTTGGGACATAGTAGAAAATTGAATGTATGTTGTAGATAGTGATGATGAGAATTACAATCTATTCACATGTAAGAAATGATTCATAAAAGTACCCAAGCCACTACTGTTCTTATAGCTTCTCTATGTAGGGATGAATACAACAACCTTAGTGGCTTGGACAATGTCAAGGAAATTTGGGACACCCTTAAGATCTCTCATGAGGGAAACGATATCACCATGATCACCAAGATGGAGTTGGTCGAGGGTGAACTAGGGAGGTTTGCCATGAAGAGGGTGAAGAGCCAACTGAAACTTACAACACTCTCAAGACCCTGGTGAACAAGATACGAAGCTATGGGAGCACAAGATAGACAGACCATGACGTCGTGCGACTAATGCTAAGGTCATTTACCATCATTTATCCTAATCTTGTAAACCTTATTCGTGAGAACCCCAGGAACACCAAGATGTCGCCTGAGGAAATTCTTGGCAAATTTGTGAGCAGACGCATGATGCAAAAGGAGGCTAGGTACATTGATGACATCACCAACTGACCTCTTCCTCAACACTACGCGTCACAGCCTGTTGCTCTCAAAGCGACGACCAACAATCCTTCATTTCTCTAATACATCATTCGAAAGAAACACAAGAAAAACTGTTTAGCCAAATGAATTACAAAACCACTCTAGCTCCTTTAGAGAAGCCAAAGAGCTAGAGGACCTAGAGTCAAAACTCTTTTCAGAGGAACCGGAGTCCTGCCAAAAGAGGCCAAAATACTGCTTTATACCATGTTAGAAATGAAGCTGCTACAGCTTGAACCGCATCTCCCATCCTAGACTCGGTCGGATCTTCTGTTGTAATGTCCGACCGCTGCTAGGTGGGGCCTAGCTGTGGTCAGCCCACGTGTCAGCCAGTCGGTGATGACTACAGGGCTGATTGGTTGCCTAGCCGTGCCTAGGATCACTTCATGCATTAATCTATGAGCGGGTGATTGGTTGCCTGTGCTACGAGTAGAGATGGCAATGAATAAATACTTACTGGGTATTACTATCCCACACCCATACCTGCGACAAAAAAGTAACCTCGTCGGGTCACCTATATCTAATGGTAGGTATGGATTTACTCCCATACCCATACCCATGTGATTATAGATCACCCGTTGGGTCACATGTACCTATAAAGATTAAACATCTATCAAAATAATACATCATACAAACGTCAAGTATATCAATCTAAATACCATTACAAAATTTCGAGCATCATTCAATCATCCATTCAACACTCCATTCAACACACACCATGTATAATTGGATAAAGTAGCAACACTAAGATAATACCACATAACATATTACATGTTTCATTACATGGTTATCAAATAGCTGTTAAGCCTTCTATGACATTATCACCAAAAAGTTTGTTAAATAGTCAAAATAGATGGATTATCGAGGCCTAAGTTCACACTTTTATACTGGGTATTTTATACCCATGGGTTAACGGGTATAGGTGAGGCCGAAGCGTTCTAATATTTTTTACCTACTGGGTGAAGGTTTTTGCCTAATAAAAGACTCATAGATAGAACATTTAGCCCATATACATACTCTAATGGGTAAATAATCATGAGTCACCGGACCAGGTACCTATTGCCAAATTTAGCTATGAGAAACCGATCTACCTGTAGGTAGGCACTTTTCCACCGCTCTGCCAGCATGCAAGGCAGGCGGGACCTTCGTCGTCCGTCCAGCCGGCCCGAGCCAACGCCAGAGAGCACATGTACCAACTTTTTTGCATTTTAGCCCTTTTAGGGGTTTTTTTGCACAATTATGCCCTTTGCAGTTTCATTTCATAAACTGGACCCCTAGCTCGACGCTGTCATCATTAGCGCCTAGGTTATGTGTGTCGGCGCCAATTTTTTTGGCGTGCATATGTCAGATTCAGGGCCACGGTGGAACTGACGTGGCGTGTACCTCGGTGTCGTAGATCTCGGCGTAGAGGTACGTGCCTATAAATATGCCTCTTCGGTCGTCAGTTTTTGTGCTCATTTCTATTCTTCGAAACGACAGACATCAACCTAAATTATTGACTTGGATCCATTGTTACTCTGTATCAAAGTAAGTTCTCTCCTTTTTATAGGTTGTTATGTTATGTGTGATTAATGGTTAGGTTTTGAATATCATTTTCAGAATCATTTTTTATTGTCATATTATCGATTTGTAGGATGTCTAGGCACGGTAAACCTGCTACACAAAGATAAGTGTTGTATTAAATCATATTTTGTGAGTCTATTATATTTGTGATTCTTATAAATCTTATCGAAATTTAGGAAGGGTCCTTTGACCAGAACTACCTTCGACCCGATGCCTTTGCCAACTAGTGTTCCAGTGCCTATGTGTTTTTGTGGTGATCCTTGCAAGGTTGACAAGTCTGAGGATCATGACACCTATCGACAGAGGTATTGGATGTGTGCTAACTATGCATTTGAGCCAATTATTATTCAGCGTCGGATGAATTTAATGGTGAGAATAGTCTTTTAATATGTTAACAATTTGAAGACTTGAAGTGGTGCATGTTTTCTTTGCCTACTAATCATTGCATTGTTTGTAGACTCCTCCACCGCTTTGTGATTTTGAGTAGTGGATTGACACATAAATCTCACATAAAGACAAGAAGCGGTTGGAGAATCTTAAAAAGTGGGATGTAGAGGACAAAGGAAGGATAGAGAAAAGACGAGAGGAGCTTGCTGCCGAGCAACAACGGGTAGACGAGCAGGAAATGAGGCATGTTGCTGAATGCAGGGAAGAGAAGGAGAAGAAGCTTGAGCGTGCACGTCGTGCAAAGGACGCAATGGAGGAGAACCCTGATGCATTTCGCAAGGGCAAATGGCCCCATTGCACTCAGTAGTCTAGGTGCTTATTTGATGTTATGTATAATGAACTTCTTATTCTATATTATTTAGTGTCGAACAATGTTATTTGGTCATGAACTACTTATTATGGATTCAAATTGGACTTTAAAAGCAATTGATGAAGACGACTTAAAGCAATTGATAAAGAAAATCAACACGCTTAAAGCAATTGATACAGAAGAGTTTTCTAGTAGTGCTCACACATTCCAAATTGTGTGGACCCTTCTCCACAGTATCCTCCCATTGTTGTTGTCTGTTGTGGCTGCTGTGGAGAAGTTGGAGGACCAACATTCTTGCTGTGACAAGGGCAGCAACAATATGGATCTGAGCATACTTGCACCTGTGAACCACCTCCATTGCTGTTGTCTCTGTCTTCCTCCTCATTTATGTTGCTTACTTCCCTCTCTAGATCAGATATCCTATTCTGTAGGTAGGATATGCATTCCACATGCGGAAAAATTGGACGAGGATCTACCCAACAAGTGAAGCCACAATTCTCCTTGACCAATGAATGTTGTATAAATGTTTATAGTTAGTTTCACTCAACAACAAAATCATATATGTTGGGGACTTGCTCTCAAGTGCTATAAATTGAGAACAAGGCAACACAAAAACAGGTTATTTGTTAATGACTTTCGTCCTTCGAAGCATTATTTCCCCAAGGATATAATGCTTCCCGGACGAAGGTCATGAAGGACATACCTTCATCATCTCAACATATATATATACAACGAAGCATGCAAGACATAAGAAACAATGTGAAGAATTATGTAACATTATCATATATATATATATATATATATATATATTCTTCTTTATATAATTGCCAATGAATATAAATACAATATCGAATTACATCTAGTACCTTCGGCTTGATAGAAGACGAAGGTACGTGCGTGATGCAAAAAGCAAATGCCAAGTCAGCGTGAACAGTACGGGAGTACTGTTCATCTATTTATAGGCACGGGACACAGCCCATGTGAAATTACATCTGTGCTCTTTACATTTGCTAGTGACTCTAAAGTAATCCACCAAGGTCTGAACAGTCTTTTCACTTTTAAGTCGGTTCCCTTTTTTGCCGTCATGCCAAAGCTCCCTTGCGTGTAGCTTCGACGCCGCGTGCTGTTCCTGCTTCTCACTCTGTGTGGTTCTAATCCGAGTCTGAAGGTACCTATTCATATATAATACTCGGGAAATATTGTTAAATCATGTTTTTAAGGACCTTCGGAAGACGAAGGCCCCCAATAATAGCCCCTCGCGATGTTAATTTGTTAAAATGACAAATTCAGATTGCGACATCGACGAAGGCTCCAAGCCGAAGGTCCGAAAAAACACCTTCCCTTTGCTAGAATAGCAACAGTCAATGACAGACGGGGCCCTCCAACTTGGAGCGCACTGGGCGTATAAATAGGTAATCACACCGACTGCACCTGACACACTGCTTGTGCCATTTGCCTTATTTCCTCAATTTTATAACTTTTGCTTGCTAGTGATTGATAGCTCTTTAATTTTTGAGCTTCGGTTTGGAGGACACATTTTCGTCATTTTCGAAGAGAAGATGTCTCAAGACAAGAAGGCAGTTGTTGAGATGAAGCTAACTGAGGAGGAGAAGCTTCTTGAGGAGAAGATTGCTGGATTTGTTGAATCAATCGCAAAAACAAACACAGAGAAGATCACTAAAGAGATACTGGAAGGCTTGTCTGAAGATACTGATGATAGCAACAGCTATGATATGGAGAGTGGAGGCGAAGACTCTGAAGATCGGCCCTGGCGACCAAGTCATACAGTATTTGGAAAATCAACTATCAAGCAGAGTCACCTTGATAATATGAGAGGAAGGTATTTTCGAGATATGTTTATTGTGAGGGTCGACGCAGATAGAGTCATTCCAGCTCCCGAAGAATACGAAGTTGTAATCTTCCAGAGCTTCTTCAAAGCTGGACTTCGGTTCCCGTTGAGCAGATTTGTGGTTGAAGTTTTAAAGACATACCGGATTTTCCTTCACCAGATCACCCTCGAAGCAATTATTAGAATGGGGATTTTCGTCTGGTCTGTGAGAAGTCGAGGTCTGGAGCCAAGCGCAAGATGTTTTTGCAGTATGCATGAGCTCTCGTATGAGACGAAGGCCTGGGGTAAAGAACAATATCACAACAATTTCGGCTACTACAGCTTTATTGCCCGCTCTGGCGCAAGTTACCCAGTGCCAACATTTCGGAAGAGGTGGCCTGGAGACTGGATGAAAGAATGGTTCTATGTAAAGAATGATTTAAAGGCGAGAGAAGACATTAAAGAGATTATCATGCGCCCCATCTAGTCCCGCTTCGGCCTTCGGAAGCCAAAGGTTGAAATTGACGAGGCAGCTGAAGCATGCCGAAGGGCTTTCAGCATAGTTTGCTCTTTTGTTGGGATAAGGGAGTTGCTTCAAGAACATATAGATTACAGAATATGGCCACTTGTAGACAGTTGGGAAATGCCGAAGGACACTATCACTAACCCTAGCGAGGGCGGCCTGGTTCGATTGAAGTACACCTTCAGGTTTGGGGACAAATTTGTCGAACCAGATGATGACTGGCTGAAGTGTATTGAGAATACTAGTGATGAATTACTTGGAGCATATTCCAAGTCCGAAGATAATGCACTATCTGCAGCCTTTGGGAGCCGAAAAAAGAAAAGATTAAATAGGGTTTTTGATGCTATTGGATTTGTGTACCCTGACTATCGCTACCCGCCATGGGGGTAGAAAAGAAAGGGTGCATCCTCTGAAAAGGTTGCTGCTTCGGCTGCTCCAAGCGAGCCTGCGCCGAAGGGTAAAAAATTGAAGGTCCTCACCCACCGACCACGCTTCATTATACCGGCCGTAGTGCCTAAATTTGGCGGGGAGACATCTTCAGCTACTGAGCCGAAGGAACCTGTTCCTCCCACGCAGAAGATTGAAAAGCCGGCTGTAACGCCTAAGGCTCCTTCGATCGAGTTGATTGAAAGGAAAGTTGTTGAAGATAAGACTGAAAGGTCAAAAATTGAAAAAGCAACAAGTGTGTCAGGGATTCTAAGTCCTTTGACAGAAGCAACAGTGCTGACGGTAGAGAAAAGTTTTGCCATAACCCCCAGAAGGAGAAGGATGGTAAATGTATTAGATATTTTAGAAACACCGGATTCCAAACACCCCTCTTCCTCAAAGAAGACTGCCGAAGCTGGCAAAACGCAACACAAAGCTAATCCTAAGCAAATAGAAGCCGAAGTTATAACGACCCAGGATGAAACTGGGGCAGGGCCCAAAGTGCCTGTTGAGACGAAGCTTGCAACAACCGAGCAGGGGGCCAAAGAAATACCTCCAGATGCTAATATAGCTTTTGAAAAAGGTGCGGCCAAAGAAGCCGAATCTCTTATTCCCGAAGCGCCTTCCGAAGTTCTTGATTATATCATTCGACATGCTTCAAGAAAGAAACTATCTAAAGAAGAAATTTTTGAAGCTAAATACTATGCCCGAGAACTGAAGTACCCGAAGGGGGCCTTAGTATTTAATGGTACAGATGAAGATGATTTTTTGTATTGTCTCCCGGACAACAAAGAATTGTCTGTCTGTCGGGAGATGGCCGGGAGTATGGGTTTTCCGAAGCTCGAGGCTGGCCTTTGCGCCATGACGAAAGATGATCTTGCAGATAGCCTTGCATACAATAGTCTGAAGGTACAAAAAGTTGTAATTTTTTAGATTTATGTACTCTGTAATGGAATCTTTTATATTTATGTTAATTCATTTATTTTTACTTGCAGAGCCTAATACTTAGCAATGCTTTAAGAGCACAAAAGAATGCTGAAGACGAGAGTTGCACTATTGCTCTCAACAACCTTCGAATAGAGGTTATCAAGCTGAGGAACGAAGCCACAGAAAAAGACAAAATTATACTTACATTGGTGGACAGAGTAAAAAAGGATGAAGCTAACTTCAAGGCTCAAACTGAAATTCAAAAGAATGAGATTGAAGACCTTCGAAGGCAACTGGCTGAAGCCAACTTAAAGTGTGCTGTCGCAGAAGCTGATCGAGATGCCAGTGAATACTGGAAGAATTATTTAGAAAAAACAGATGTAGAGCTTCGCTCCTCCAAAGAAAATGTTTTGAGAAATCTGTGGAGTGTGTGAAGAAAATAAAGACTAGCTTCGCTAACGTAGGCGCGTATTCGAGCGAAGACAACTTTATACGAGGCGACCCCGAAGGCGTTATCGAATGGATCAGTAATGAAGCCAAATCTTTTGAAGAAATTTTAAACGACCGCGGGGACGTCTGCGCATTTTCTGGTGCAAAAGGGATTGCGGCCGTCTTGGAGAAGGCGGATTGTAATCACGTTAAGACCTTGGCCCAGGCCGAAGCTACCCTCTCCATGGACGTCACAAAGGACCCCTCGGCCGAAGCAAGTCTAATAGGCGGAAAAATTTTCACTGATATCTGGAAAAATGGCGGCCGAGAAATGGCTCATGAAATAATGAAGAAAAGCGAAAAAGATCTTCACGAAGCTCGAGAAGCAGCAAAAGAATACAATTTAAGTACTTAGAATGGCCTCCCAAACCCCCAGCCCCGTCCGCCCGCCTCCCCTCACCGCCCCACCCTCCACCAGCCTCCTGCCGGCCAGCCTCCCGCTGGCAACCAGCCCAGCGGCCTCCCCATCGGCTTCAGCCCCTACAGCGACCGCCCCCTCCACTTCCCGACGCCTGGGCTCCCTCGATGGCCGGATGGCCTTCCCAACCCCTTGCCCCGTCCGTTCGCCTCCCCTCACCGCCCCACCCTCCACCATCCTCCCGCCGGCCAGCCTCCCGCCGGCAACCAACCCGATGGCCACCCCATCGGCTTCCGCCCCTTCAGCGACCGCCCCCTCCACTTCCCAACGCCTGGGCTCCCTCGGTGGCCGCTCCAAAGCCCAGCACTGGAGTGACGATGCTTCACCTGGCGAATCCCCCCGACCCCATCGATCCTATAAACAAGCGGTCCTCTCCAACCTCGCTGGTCATGCCTCCTACCCTTCTCCCTCATCGCGGCGCGGGTTGTCTCCCTCCCCAGCGATATCTATATCCAGCCGCCCTCTGAGGGTGACGAGTGGTTCTGGGGGGCGACCTATGGACGATGACGGCTGGCAAGTAGTCGTGTGCAAGAAGAGGTCTCGCGGGGTACCCCTGCCCCATCGCCGGCCCCAAGTGGAACTTCGTGGAAAGTGCTTCAACTGCCTTGCGCCCAGCCACCGTGTTGCTGCTTGCCGACAGCCAACTCGCTGTTTTCGCTGTTTCCAGCTTGGTCATCAAGCTACCTGGTGTCCATCCCTCTGTGCGGATCATCAGGTCAGCAGAAATTCAGTGCGGCAACGTCTTGGGCATCCGTGTGGGAGACCTTCAGTGTGGCATCGGCTGTCAGCTCCACCGGTGTCGCTCACTGTGACTGAGAGTCGCTCTCTGAAGAAGAAATCAGTGTGGCAACGGCTGTCAGCTCCACCGGCGCCGCTCTCTTTGACTGAGGGTCGCTCTCTGAAGAAGAAATCAGTGTGGGTGAGGATTACCCCTGCCGGTGAAGCCCTGATGGAGAAAGGTCTGCAGGAACCTAGTGGTCATTCCCAGCGCTCTCTCTGCAACAAGAAGAAAAAAAGAAGACGTTCCAAAGGTGGCAGAGGAGCTCTAGGCAGTGACAAGGCTGTTTCACATTCTCTGTCAGCGTCTGAAGTCATTCCTGAAGTTTCACCACCGCATTTAACATCTCAGGTTTTGGCCTTCTCGGATGGTATGGCAAGGGAAGAATTAAACTTGAGAAGGGCCTTGCTTGTTACCGTTACTGGTACTAGGCTGGAGGTCCTTGGTTCAGAGGTATTAGAAGAAGTGGCACATTGTTTCAGCATTAAGTTGGAAGACATGACAATCCATTCTGCAAAGCCTGAGGATTTTCTTCTATTCTTTCCTAATGAAGAAACTACAGTGAGGGTTCTTAATGATGGTAAAGTGCTCCGAGGACCTCGGTTCAGCTTGGTTTTTAAAAGATGGTCCAGATTTTCTCATGCCTCTTCCTCAATCATGTCGAGCTTGGTGGATGTTGAGATTACCGGAATCCCGGTGCATGCTTGGTGCCGCTCAACAGCTGAATTCATATTGGGGGATTCTTGTTTCATTGAGGAAGTTCATCTGGACACTCTGTTGCAGAAAACTCTTCCATCCTTTGTAGCAAGGGCTTGGTGCTTCCAACCGAAACAATTGCACCGTGACATGATTCTGCATATTCTGGAGCCAGGCCCACAAAGCTCTGAACGAAGATGCTTAGCCTATAACATAAGCGTGAGGGTACTTGCAATCTGCCATGATGGTATTAGAGGTTCCTCGCTGCTGACTCCACCGGAGGATGGCGATCAGACTGATGGTTCGGACGACATGGATGACCAGAGGAATGATGAGCCTCGGCATTTGGGCAGTCCCTTGCCCCAGCGACGGTATGTTCACCTTCGCCTTGGGCCTCCCCCGCCGTCTGGACATGGAAGGACTTCACATACATCTAGGGGACATGAACAGTCACTCTTTGATGCACCAGAGTTACAGCAGATGGCCTCGGATAATGGGATGATACTCCTTAATGAGTTGCCTGTAGAGAAGCCAAACAGTCTCCATGATGAGGCCCCTACTAACAGCTGGACATGCACTATTGGGCCGCTGAACTCCACCCAGCCGTTTTCGCCTCAGTCCAAAGTGACTGGGTCGCTGGAAATGACAGGGCTGAGTTTGCCCCTCCCGGTGATGTCTAGGCTTGGGCCCCTTGGGTCGCTGACCCCAGCCAGGCCGGTTTCGCCTCAGTCCGTGAGGAATGAGACGCAGAAATCAGCTAGGCTTGGATTGCCCTTTCTCTGGCCCGTGTTCAACCCTGCATTTCTTCTGGGTCGCTGGCCATATCGAATCTGAAAGTCTATTCAAGAAGGAAAAAGACTACTCCGCTGCTTCCAACTGAGGAACATGTCCAACCTGTTCCGGAACAGGACAGTCCATCCATTGCCAAGTTTTTCAGCAAAATCTGCAAGAAGTCGGATGCCCTACTACCAACTCCAATAACCCCCCTGGTGGCTACACCCATTTCTGGAGTGCAGGCCCCCAGACGCAGCAGGCGGCTTGCTGGTATTGGTGTCGAGTTCGACTTGCATAGAGAGAAATCCAACTTGCACAAAGAGAAATCCAGGCCGGTCAGGAAAGCTATGGTGGCCCTTAAATGCATATCAGAAAACGAAGAAATCAACAACGAAGCCTTACAAGAATATGCTGCATTATTTAATCGCTGCTTGAATCAGGTTCAGGTGGAGGCCCTCTCTGCCTTGTTCGGCTGGACCCTCCCTACCGACTTGGAGAGTTAGTGCTCAGGTCTTCTTTGTTTGTAGTTGGTTGCTGAAGGTTGTTGATGGATCCTGCTAAAATTTTATTTTGGAATGTAAGAGGTCTGAATTCCTCTCTTAAACAGGATGTTGTAAGAGATCTTGTTGATTCCTTTCATGTAGATGTAGTTTGCTGTCAAGAAACAAAAATGCAGCAGATTACTCGTACAAATATTCTCTCTACCCTGGGAATTGAGTTTTCAGACTTTGTCTTCATGCCTTCGTTGGGTGCTAGTGGAGGAATTCTGGTTGCTTGGAAGAGGCATGTTGGTCACACAGGGTTAACAAGAATAGATAATCACTGCGTTTCGGTTCAATTCTGTAAAAATGATGGCACACCATGGTGGTTAACTTGTGTTTATGGGCCTCAGTCAGATGCAGATAAAATACTTTTCCTCCAGGAGATTAAGGAAATCAGAGCTGCTTGTGCTGGACCTTGGGTCATTGCTGGAGACTTCAACCTTATTTATAAGGCTTCGGATAAAAATAACTCAAATCTGAACAGGGCAATGATGTCTAGATTCGGGGCAGCTATTAATGATCTGGCATTAAAGGAAATCCAATTGCATGGCAGGAAATTTACTTGGTCAAATCAGCATGCTAATCCTGTGTTGGTAAAGTTGGACAGAGTGTTTTTTGCTCTTCTGATTGGGAGGCTATTTTTCCAAATGTGCTGCTTCAAAGTTCTGCTTCTCAGGCTTCTGACCACTGCCCCTTACTCTTGGGACTCCATGATAATTCCTTTGGGAAAAAAGATTCCACTTTGAAGCATTCTGGCCAAAAATTGATGGGTTTCTTGATACTGTTCAGTCTGCATGGGACTCTGTGGGTAGTTTGCATTGCCCCCTTGTGACCCTGGATAGAAAGCTTAAAGAGACTTCTAAAAGGCTGCAAAGCTAGAGTACTAAGAAAGTGGGTCATGTTGCCTCACAGTTGGCACTTGCAAAGGAGCTCCTTCATAAATTTGAAATTGCCCAAGATCACAGACTGCTTTCACCGGCTGAGAACTGGCTCAAAAACAAGCTCAAGATGCAATCCTTGCTGCTGGCCTCCTTTAAAAGAACTATGGCCAGGCTGAGATCAAGAATAAGCTGGCTGAAGGAAGGAGATGCTAATACCAAATACTTCCATATGCATGCAAGGCACAGAAAGAGGAAAAATCTGGTGACTAAACTTAAGGATGGGGATAACATCCTGGCCAGCCACCATGAGAAAGCTGAAGTAATTGACCTATTTTATTCAAAACTTATTGGCCATACGGCTGAAAGAGCTAGATCCATCGACCTCGAAGCTCTTGGATTACAGATGTATGACCTTGCTGATCTTGAGCTGCCTGTTTCTGAACTGGAAATATGGGAAACTATCAAGACCATACCTTCTGACAAGGCTCCAGGTCCCGATGGTTTCACTGGGAGATTCTATAAAGTTTGTTGGAATATCATTAAAAAAGAGGTGATGAATGTTGTGGCAGCTTTATGGAATAGAAACTTCTTGAATTTGTACAAACTTAATAGTGCTTATATCACTATGGTTCCTAAAGTGGAGGGGGCTGATCAGGTCAAGGATTTCAGACCAATCAGTTTGGTTCACAGCTTTGCCAAATTAGTCACCAAAATTCTTGCCAACAGATTGGGAAAAAAGTTAAATAATATGGTGTCTCCTATTCAAAGTGCTTTCATCAAAGGCAGATTCATACAAGATAATTTTATGCTTGTGCAACAAACTGCAAGACTTTTTCATTCCCAAAGCAAGGCACGACTCCTTTTTAAGCTGGATATCTCTAAAGCCTTTGATTCTATTTCCTGGGCTTTCTTGATTGAAGTTATGAAGCATATGGGTTTCGGAGATCTTTGGAGAGACATCATTTGTGGGCTGCTTGGTTCCTCCTCTACACAGGTTATTCTAAATGGCTGCCCCGGGAAAAGAATTCAGCATAGAAGGGGACTAAGACAGGGAGATCCCCTATCCCCAATGCTTTTCATTCTTGTCATGGATGTTCTGGGGGTCCTTTTCTCCAGGGCTGAGGAGGCTGGTCTACTTCAACAGCTTTACTTGGGGAAAAATCTTCACAGAATTTCAATTTATGCAGATGATGTAGTCTTGTTCCTGCACCCCATTCAGTCGGATATCTCCATTACTCTGGATATTCTTGATCTCTTTGGAGATGCCTCTGGACTTCATAATAATACTCATAAATCCAATATTTACCCTATAAGGTGCTCTGAGGAGACTATCTTGGACGTCCAGCATATGTTACCTTGTGATATTGCCTCCTTCCCCTGCAAATATCTGGGCCTTCCTCTATCCCTTCATAGATTATCCAACCAACAACTCTGGCCCCTGGTGGATAAGATTGCTGACAGATTACCTAATTGGAAGGCTGACTTATTAAATAGGGCAGGGAGAAGAATTCTAGTGCAACATGTTCTCACTAGGATGTGTGTTTATACTGCTATGGCTATTGATTTCCCTATGTGGGTCATTAAGGAAATTGATAAGATAAGGAAAGGTTTCTTATGGAGAGGCAGAAGAGAGGTTAAAGGAGGGCATTGTATGGTGGCTTGGGGCAAAGTGTGTAGACCCTTGAACTTTGGAGGTTTTGGAATTTCCAGCCTCCCTGAACTCTGTTGGGCACTTCGGATGAGATGGCTATGGCTGCAAAGGACCGACCCTACCCGCCCCTGGAATAATCTTCCTGTTCATGTCCCCAGCAATGCTAAAGCCCTCTTCTCTTCTGTGCTTGTCACAGAAATTGGTGATGGTGCTAACACCTTCTTTTGGAGTGACAAGTGGATTAATGCCAGAAGTGTTTCTGATATTGCTCCAAGGCTCCTCTTAACTGTTCCAAAAAGAATTGTTTCTAAAAGAACTGTTCGCGAGGCTCTAACTAATAGAAGATGGGTCTCTGATATTAAAGGTGCCTTGACCTGGGGA
This sequence comes from Zea luxurians, assembly GCA_029449295.1. Classification (NCBI taxonomy): domain Eukaryota; kingdom Viridiplantae; phylum Streptophyta; class Magnoliopsida; order Poales; family Poaceae; genus Zea; species Zea luxurians. Next base: position 94,138,073 of record JAOPSE010000011.1, on the reverse strand, counting down.
GTCTGGTAGATTACCTACATCTCTGGAATGCAATAGCTGATGTTGTTTTGCAACCTAACTCTGAGGATAAGCATATCTTTTCAATCGCTTCTAATGGGCAGTATTCTGCATGCTCGGCTTATAAGGGTTTCTTCTCTGGCTCTGTTGGTTTTGAGCATTACAAAATGGTCTGGAAATCTTGGGCACCTCCTAAGTGTAGGTTCTTCCTTTGGCTGGTGGCCCATAATAGGTGCTGAACTGCAGACAGACTTGAAAAAAGAGGACTAAATCATCCTCCTAGATATCCTCTTTGTGACCAAGAGCCTGAAACCATCAACCATCTTTTGGTTTCTTGTTGCTTTTCCAGATTATATTGGTACATCACTCTTCGGAAATTCGGTCTCCACATTCTTGCCCCTACCCAAGATGACACAAACTTCCTACAGTGGTGGAAAAGTATTGCTGATATTGTGTCAGGCATGACCAAGAAGGGGGTAAATTCACTTTTGATTCTGGGAGCCTGGATGATCTGGAAGTTCAGAAATAGAGTGGTGTTTGACGGGTCCCCCCCCCCAATATCACTACACTATTAGAGGCCACCGCTGAGGAAAGGGAGAAATGGATGGCTGCAGGAGCTAAGGGGCTTTCCTTTTTAACTGCTCCCAGTACCAATGCCTGAGATAAGTTGTATCTTTTAGTTGTGTATGGATTGTTTCCTTTATGCTTGTTTCTGGCCTCCATAAGGAGGTCCTGTATTCGGGCCTTTTCCGACCCTATTTCTTCTTACTTAATATAATGAGGCGCAGTTCTCCTGCGTTTTTTTGAGAAAAAAAGAAGCAGCAAAAGAGGCAGAAAGGGCAGCGACACTCGAAAGATGAATAGGTACTACTTAATGGCTTTTAGCTTTGTCATTTAATTTTTTATGACTTCAAACTAACTGATGTTTTGTACCGCAGCTGAACTTTCTCCTCCACCAGAGCCATTCGACCCATTGGCCGACCTAGAAACAAAGAAGGAAGAAGAAATTATTAACATGGCCAAAGCTATTATCGACGAAGTTGTTGTCAAGCTACTAAACAAAACTGCTAAAAAAGTTTTGAAGGAAGAGTAGCAGCTATTGTAAAAACATTTCTAAGATATTAATGTAACATTTGCTGAACTAAGTTTGTAATATTTTATAATTTGAATGTAATATGTAAATTGTTTGTAGTTCGATTCTTTACGATGCATGAAACTTTACGTACATACCGTTTTTGAGCCTTCGGCAAAAAAACATCTTCCCTTCTTTTCATGCTTCGTGAAGAAAAACTTTTATATCTCATGAGAATATCCATACTTCGTAAAGATCATCCAAGCTTTGTAAAAACATTAATGCTTCATAAACAATAGATTTCTTCTTCCATATCAGAGCTGATGAAGTTGTACTTCTTCAAAACTTATTTTGTGCCTTAGCACAATTTCACTTCTTCGAAACATTCTCCGAAGATCAACATTGTATCCCCTTCTTGTACCATTGATGCAATATGATGTATGATGTTATGTTATGCGAAATGATGTGATGATGTTATGTTATGTTATGTGAAATGATGTTTATGCCGAAGACACACTCACACCGCCATAGTGGAATACACAATCTGTTTACTGCTTATTTTTCGGCTTCACCGCTCATTTTTCGGTGTATCAGCGCTGACTTTCCGCTGTAAGTTCTGCATCCCCTTAGGAACGTCTTTTGAACTTCTTCGCCTTCTATTTCGGCGGTATTCGTGTAGACTTTTCGCGCTTCGCCTTATATTTCAGCGGTATTTGGCTCTGCATTCCCCTTGGAACGACTTTTGAGCAGAAAACTTACGTTGTGTTCCCTTAGGAACGACTTTTTGTAGCTTCGGCAAACTTACGCTGCGTTCGTTAGGAACGACTTTTTGTAGCTTCGGCAAACTTACGTTGCGTTCGTTAGGAACGACTTTTTGTAGCTTCGGCAATTTTTGTACTTCGTGAGTCTGTGGAGAAGATATATTTCACAATGGCAAGAATGAAGCTATTACAAGAAATTGGAAATGGCAAGAAAACTAAGCTTACCATAATTGTTCCTTATTAAAGATGAAAATGACAATGAATGTAAAACTGTTTCAAGGGTAGGATATCTCTCAATAGATGTGTTTCGACTCTGGCACAATACTGATGACTGTGCGAGCTTCAGACTCCTCCCTGAAATCTCGCTGCTGATGAGTCTGTTGGCTCCCTTCTGGCTGCTGGCCTCATGAATATGCAGGTTGTAGTGGTGGCGGAGGTGGAGGCTGTGGCCAAGATGCCTGTGGCTGGCTAGCCAAAGCAACAGAAGCTGCAGGATGGTTACCCACATACTCTGGTATGTAGGGTGAGTGTACGAAGCGGTGTGCATGACCTGCTTCGGCTGGTTCTGCTGAGCTACAGCTTCTGCTATTTCCTTTTGTTTCTGAATGGTGATATGGCACATCCTTGTAGTATGGCCCTTGTCCTCACCACAGAATAAGCAATAAATTTTTCTGGGCTGATCCCCAAACCTTCCTCCGAAGCCCCTGGCGCCTCTGCCTCTTGGAGCTGACGGCCGGAAAGAGTTTTGTTGTTGCCCCGAAGATTGTGAAGTATATTGTGACTTCTGCAGCTGACTTCCTCTGTCATCACTCTAGGTGGAGTGAATTGACCTGACATGCCTTGGGTGGATTCTTCCTCCGAAGCCCCTGGTCATCTCAGAGAACCTGTAGGCCTCCTCCCTTCTTTGGCGAAAGTCATTGTCAGCCCGGATGTATTCATCCATCTTTTGAAGCAACTTCTCCAGGGTCTGAGGGGGCTTCCTGGCAAAGTATTGAGCCGTAGGTCCTGACCGAAGCCCTTTGATCATGGCCTCAATGACGATTTCATTGGGCACAGTTGGCGCTTGTGCCCATAAACGCAAGAACCTTCGGACATACGCCTGGAGGTATTCTTCGTGGTCTTGCATGCACTGGAACAAAGCTTGAGCAGTAACTAGCTTCGTCTGAAACCCTTGGAAACTGGTGATCAGCATGTCCTTCAGCTTCTGCCATGATGTGATTGTTCCTGGCCGAAGAGAGGAGTACCAGGTTTGCGCAACATTCTTGACTGCCATGACGAAAGATTTCGCCATGACTGCGGTATTGCCCCCATATGAAGATATGGTTGCTTCGTAGCTCATCAAAAACTGCTTCGGATCTGAGTGCCCATTATACATGGGGAGCTGGTGTGACTTGTATGATGGGGGCCATGGGGTAGCCTGCAGTTCTGCTGACAGAGGAGAAGCATTATCAAAAGCAAAAATTCCACGATGGAAATCATCATACCATCCATCCTCGTTGAAGAAGCCTTCTTGATGAAGCTCCCTATGTTGGGGCCTTCGTTCTTGTTCATCTTGAGCAAGATGGTGTACTTCTTCAGTGGCTTCGTCAATCTGCCTTTGAAGATCAGCTAGCCGGGCCATCTTCTCCTTCTTCCTTTGTACTTGCTGATGAAGTATCTCCATGTTTCTGATTTCTTGGTCCAACTCTTCTTCCTGAAGTGTTGGGCTAGTGGCCTTCCTCTTCTGGCTTCGGGCCTCTCGGAGAGAAAGGTTCTCCTGATATGGGTCCAGTGGTTGTAATGCAGCAGCCTCTATCGCTGAAGTTTTCTTTGGCGGCATGACGAGGGTCAGTTCTTGCCGAAAGTGGTCGAAAAAAGGTTCACCGGAGGTGGGCGCCAATGTTGGGGACTTGCTCTCAAGTGCTATAAATTGAGAACAAGGCAACACAAAAACAGGTTATTTGTTAATGACTTTCCTCCTTCGAAGCATTATTTCCCCAAGGATATAATGCTTCCCGGACGAAGGTCATGAAGGACATACCTTCATCATCTCAACATATATATATATATAATAACAGCAAACGAAGCATGCAAGACATAAGAAACAATGTGAAGAATTATGTAACATTATCATATATATATATATATTCTTCTTTATATAATTGCTAATGAATATAAATACAATATCGAATTACATCTAGTACCTTCGGCTTGACAGAAGACGAAGGTACGTGCGTGACGCAAAAAGCAAATGCCAAGTCAGCGTGAACAGTACGGGAGTACTGTTCATCTAATTATAGCCACGGGACGCAGCCCATGTGAAATTACATCTATGCCCTTTACATTTGCTAGTGACTCTAAAGTAATCCACTGAGGTCTGAACAGTCTTTTCACTTTTAAGTCGGTTCCCTTTTTTGCCGTCATGCCGAAGCTCCCTTACGTGTAGCTTCAGCGCCGTATCATCCTTCGTGTTGTTCCTGCTTCTCACTCTGTTTGGTTCTGATCCGAGTCCGAAGGTACCTGTTCATATATAGTACTCGGGAAATATTATTAAATCATGTTTTGAGGACCTTCGAAAGACGAAGGCCCCCAACAATATAGAACAAAAGATAAGAATTAATATTTACATATGCATAAGGACATGTGAAGATACGTCGGCCTCCATCAATCCCCCTCGACGAACATCTGCACCAAGCAATCCTCACTATGCATGCACTTTGGCCAATCTTCTCTCCTGTTATCGTAAGACCTAAGTCTAACCTCTTTGTTGAAATCTCTTTTACTTTGAACTTGAAAGTTAAAACCCGCCTCTTCAAAAAATCTGGACCAAGAGGGCCATCAAAACACATTGGAGGTAACTTTCCTCCATCCTTTCGTCTCTCATTTCCCACACCCTTGCCCCTAGAAGACCCTGAAGACATTTGTATTGCATAATGAAGCAAATGTACAAAGGATCGTGTATATATAGGCGAAAGGATAGGTAGTGTAATGGATCCTAAAAAAGGTTATGTACAGGCTCTGAAAAGGCTAAAGTCACACTCTGAAAAGGCTATGTACAGATAATGAAAAGGGTAGATGTAACAGTGACAATGTAGGATATTAATGCTCCTGAAAAGGCTATGAAATGGGTCTAAAAAGGCTACATGCATACTCATAATATAGGATATTGATGCTTCTAAAAAGGCTATGTAATAGCTCTGAAAAGGCTAGATGACATATTCACAATCTTCACAAAATTTTGGTAGAGTTTTCCCTGTTTTTATATCAATCCAACATATACACATACATAAGCATATAACATACACGTGCATATAGTTTAAAAATTCCAAACAAGCTCATAAAAGTTCAAACAAGTGCATAATAGTCCATAGAGTTCATACAAGCCCATAAAAAGTCCATACAAGTCCGTAGAGGCCAAACAAGTCCATTACAAGTCATGTCCAGTGCATATGCTACATAACAACTCCATACAGTCCCTACCAGCCCAAACCAAGTCAAAATCTCCTAGTCTTACCCTTGCCTAAAGCGTCGGTGCCTGGAGTGTAACGTTGTGGAGAGCGGTGTCGCCTACGATGTTTTGGTTGTGTCGAAGGAGCCCCCTAAAGCTGCGAAGGTCCAATCTCATCCTGATCGTAGTCCAAGACAACGCCCAGTCCTGTGGACGGCGTTGCTGTGTGGCTATACGACGGTACATGAACGTCATGTGCAACATTGGTCCTGCAGCCACAGCGAGCAGCAACTCCACGTAGGCGCCTAGATAAACACTGCACGCCAAAGACATATTAGTTTACAACATATCAAAGCTATAATCATAACAAGCTAAAGGCTATAAATGCTGTAGTAGGCTTACCTCCAAGAAGCTACACATGCTGTTGTCGTCCACAGTCAAAAGCTGACGATCAATGTCCTGTACTGAGCGTCTCAATGTGTTACCATGTACAACACAATTTGCATCAAACATACACATGATACATGTCTAGTATTAAAATTGAGTAAAACCATTTTAAAACTTACCACTCGATCTAAGATGGGTGTCGCCTCCACTTGGGTTCCTAGTCTAGTGGTCTGGTCGTACTCCGTGTCTTCATCGTCGGAAGAATCAATGTCGGCGTAGTCATTCGCTGTCCACTGTTGGCGAAGCTTACAATGAGTCGCACCCTAGTACCAAGCTTGGTATCGCCTGTAGTCACTGTTATTGTGCAACTCATCGTTTTCATGCACATTCTCCGCAGCCAAATCCCACTCTTCAATAAATGCCAGATGATGTTGACGAAAGTCTGTTATCTTCTTTTGCTTCCGCCGGTCAAATCTACACACAAACCATATCATTTAAAGAACACAAAAGATTTACAAATGATTGATGTAACGAAGTCAACTGGAATAATTGAATTTGTATAATGCAAACTTACTTGTGCAGCTCCCTAGAAGTTGGAATATCTTCAACCGGCCATATCTGGTTCCTACCAAACTGCCTCTCAACCCTGTGCGGTAGGTGCCACTCAACACACTAGAAACAGATCATAGGACATTGCATCCTATAGATTTCCTTGTCGATGTTGCATACTGAGCTAAAGATCATCCCATCCAACTCAGGTGCTTTGTATGGTTGCCATGTGACCTGAAATAAATGAAGAAATCAATGTTAAGTTTAATGAAACAAATTTCATAATGATGAGATATAAATGTTGAGTACTTATGCTAGAGGATGAGAGCGTGTCAAGCTCATTCACATACTCCATATATGCCCTCTTAGCTCTGGCAAAGGGAGCTGCCACTTGGACCCAAACATAAGCATATGTTGGTCAAAGACGGTCATTTCTAGCAACGTTCCATGGTCTAGGTTGGAAAACACGTGGCCGACCAACTGGTATGCGAAACCACATCCAAATCTGCAGGGGGTAGACACAACCGCCTACAGACGAAGAGGTGGAGGTACGACGACAAGCCCCACAAAGCTGCCGGTACAAAAAAGAAAGCACGACGAAGGCCCAACTATAGTGTCTAGTTGTATCCCAGTCGGTTAGACATGGGATGTACATCCATGATGTGTAGTCGCCTGTTGCGTCTAGGAAGAGAACACAACCAAACATGTGCAGGATCCAAGCCCGACAGTAGAACTAGACTGTATCTGCATCAGCATTAGCAGGGCACACACCAAACGTCTGACGAAGCCATGTGATGCGTACTCCAGCAGTCCTGTCAACGCCCTCAGCAGGAAGCTCTCTACCAAGATAGGCTCCAACTCTAGCCCTCCAACCTTCTAAGTCGCATTGGCATGTCACTACTCTGCCTGTAACATCGAGTCCAAGTATCTTCTGTGTATCCTCTAATGTGACTGTCGTCTCACCAAAAGGAAGATGAAAGCTATGTGTCTCGGGCCACCACCTACATAATTAAAAAACAATTTAGTGTAAATGAGCTCAATGATTCAAGAATAATTTGACAAAATCCTAAAACAATACCTGTCCATAAGTGCAGTAATGGCCACCGAGTCAATAGTAGGCAACCCTCAGCGTAACTAGTACAATATTACATCTAGACCTGCTCGTCTAAGGTAAGGAGTGTACCTCTCGTCGAACAACATGTCTAGGAACCCATTGTGTGTCCTAGAACGAAGGGTTACTAGGTCCTGCACAGAAAAAGGTTATATTAGCAACAATATGTGTACAACAACTATTCTAAAAAGTAGTTAAAATTGAATACCTGTCCTTCCGCCAGAAGGCGCCCCCGGTGGCTCTCGTCGTTGAACGGGTCGAGCAGGTGGAACTATACCATCCTACAAAATCAAATTAAGGTTAGAAAGTAATATGTACTTATTAAATAAAAAATATTAAACAATACAAACCTCACTAATCTGCCAATGACAAGTGCGTGAATTGTGACCAAGTCTACCGCACTTGCCACACTCATACTGTTCGGGGTTGGTAAGAAATTGTGTTCTTCTTCCCCTCCTACTCCTACCTGCTATCAGATCCATAACCATCTTGTGCCTCGTCCTCTTCTTGGATCCACGCTTGGTCCAGCGACTGCTTGGATCGGCGACGTACTTTAGGCCATCGTATGGAGGCCACTCACCAGGGTCATGGTAAGGAATAAATCTTGGGCTCCATGTCAACACAAGCTTGTCAATAGTAAACTCTTGGGGTATCCTCCTCTCTAAGTCAAAGTTGCGAGCTCGGGCAGCTGCGATAAGATGAGAACATGGAAAAAGGTACTGCCTCGGTGCCCCACAAGTACATGACAAGTCATTCAGGACAACAACATGCTTCCTGGACTCTTGTGACTCGCCATCGGAAGTAGTACCAGCTTGAAGGAATACCTCATATGTCCCTGACTGCAAGTCAAAACAATCAACAGTGTGTGTGTTCGCCTTTCCTTTGCCTTTTCTAGAAAAGTCTTAGGTTTTGGAGCCCATCTCTCTCCCTCATTCTGCAATCCAACTGCATGGGTGTGTCTATCATTAAACCATGCCGCAAGCTTGTAAAAGGTAAAGGATACTACAGTGATCGGCATACCACGTATACCCAACAATAATTTGTTGAATGACTCGACCATGTTACTACACTGGAATTCATATCTCCATCCACCTAAGTCGTGAGCTCTTGTCCACTTCTCCAAATCTGGCATCAATCCAGTCAACCAATCTCTGCCTTCGGCATTTGTTGCGACTTTGAGCTTATCTAACTTTTCTCTAAAGAACTTGTCTTCCAGCTAGCGACACGTCTCCTGAAAAAGCTCAAAGTTATCATTCACACCATCCTTGCGTGGAAGATTCTCAGCAAGGTGTTGAGTACACCATCTGTGATGCAAAGGAGGGTACCCATCGATCTGCTCAGGGACCGCGTTGAGTATTCCCTAGTGCCAATCTGATATTACACCAACTTCCTGTCCTAGGCCAACCACATGTATCCGGTCCAATCGCAAAAACCACCCCCTTGTTCTCTTTCTCAACCCGAGCAAATGCTAGGGGAACTAGCATGTTGTTTGCATCAACGGATATGGCAATTAGAAGCGTGCCCTGGTACTTGCCGAGAAGAAACGTGTCGTCAATTGAAAAGACAGGACGACAATGCCTGAAGGCATCCACACACTGGGGAAAGCACCAGAACGCACGGAAGAATATCTGCCTCCCATCAATCCATGTATTTAGTTTAGGGATGTACTCATAATGCATGCCTGGATTAACTGCCTTCATTGCATTTAAAAGAATAGGTAGTTGCTCGTACCCAGACTTCCAGTCCCCATATTGAAAGGGAAACGTGACCTTGGGCCATTTCTATAATTGTTTTGGTGATTAAGTGTCCAACACAAATGTTTTGAACTCTTATGTGCTAAACAAGCAAAAGGTGCAAATCAAAGACAAGGTATGTTTCTAGACTTAGTGAATTGTTTTTGAGTACTAACATGTTTATCTAAGTGCTAGAAACAGTGATGAAGAGAGAAGAAATAAATTGGAAAAGAGTTGGTTGTGTACAGCCAACTCCAGCTCGGCCTGGCACACCGGACTGTCTGGTGGTGCACCGGACAGTGTCCGGTGGTGCACCGGACAGTGTCCGGTGCCCCAGGCAAGCCTCCGGTGAAGTAGCCGGTCTCGGGAAGCGACGCAGGCGTACGACTATAATTCACTGGATTGTCCGGTGGTGCACCGGACTGTCCGATGAGTCATCCATGGCGAACTCGTCGCTCTCGGGAAAAGGAACGGGGCGACGTGGCTATAATTCACCGGACTGTCCGGTGAGCCAACGATGCCCGCACCAACGGTCGTCCGCGCGATCAACGCGCGACACGTGGCTGCTCCAACGGTCGGCTGGGTGCACCAGACAGTGTCCGGTGCGCCATCTGACCCGCGGGAGCAACGGTCGACTTTGCCTAATTTGGAAGGAAATCGTGCACCGGACTGTCCGGTGCATCACTCGATAGAAGGCAAGATTGGCCTTCCAAGTTGGTCTCCAATGGCTCCTTGCTTCCTTGGGGCTATAAAAGGGACCCCTAGGCACATGGAGGAGACAACCAAGCATTCTCTAAGTATTCTAAAGCATCCAGACTCCGCTCCCACGCATTCGCTTCATTGTGTTAGTGATTTGAGCTCCATTTGAGTTGCGAACTCCGTGTGTTGTGTTTCGAGCTCAAGTCAAGACTTGTGTGCGTGGTTGTGCTGCGGATTTGAGTCTTGCGTGTGTTGCTCTCCCCAACCTTACTCTATGCTTTCTTTGTGATCTCTATTGTAATGGCGAGAGGCTCCAAATTGTGAAGATTCCTCGCAAACGGGAAAACACTCGAAAGGAAAAGACCATGGTATTCAAGTTGATCATCGGATCACTTGAAAGGGGTTGAGTGCAACCCTCGTCCATTGGGACGCCACAACGTGGAAGTAGGCAGGTGTTACTTGGCCAAACCACGGGATAAAAATCGTGTGTCACTTGTGTTGCTTTCTCTGTGATTGTGTTTGTTCACAAGAACTCGCTTAAAAGCTACTTAGTCACACTAACGCTTCAATAACTAAGTTTTGTGGCTATTTAGTGTTTGATTTTATAGGATCACCTATTCACCCCCCCCCCCCCCTCTAGGTGCTCTCAATTGGTATCGGAGCTGTACTCTTCACTTAAGGGACTAACCGCCCAAAGAGATGGATCCTAAGGGTAAGGGGATTGTGATTAACGACAAGGAGAAGGAGTCTCTCTTCATCGAGCCAAGGGACGACAAGCCTACCGACTCAGGCTCAAGTCACAAGAAGAGAGACGGGAAGAAGAAGAGACGCATCAAGAAGATCATCTACTACGACAGCGATGCATCTTCTTCTTCACCAAGGGACGACGACGACGACTCGTCAAAGAAGAAAATGATTAATCAAAACTATCCATTTGATTATTCCCATATTCCGTACAATTCGAATGCTCATTTGCTATCAATTCCACTTGGGAAACCCCCAAACTTTGATGGAGAAGACTACTCTTTCTGGAGCCATAAAATGCGTAGTCATTTATTTTCCCTCCATCCTAGTATCTGGGAGATTGTTGAAAATGGAATGCATTTTGATAGTACTGATAATCCCGTTTTTATAAATGAGCAAATTCATAAGAATGCCCAAGCTACTATTATTTTGCTAGCATCTCTTTGCAGGGATGAGTACAATAAGGTGAGTGGCTTGGACAACACCAAACAGATCTGGGACACCCTCAAGATATCACATAAGGGAAATGATGCAACCATGATCACCAAGATGGAACTGGTGGAGGGCGAGCTAGGGAGGTTCGCGATGATCAGGGGAGAGGAGCCAACACAAACGTACAAAAGGCTCAAGACCCTCGTCAACAAGATACAAAGCTACGGAAGCACAAGATGGACGGATCATGACGTCGTCCGACTCATGCTAAGGTCTTTTACTGTAATTGACCCCCATCTTGTCAATCTTATTCGTGAAAATCCTAGGTACACCAAAATGACGCCCGAGGAGATCCTCGGAAAATTCGTGAGCGGGCGCATGATGGTGAAGGAGGCTCGATACGTGGATGATGCTCTAAATGGTCCTCTACCCGTCTACGAGCCATAGCTCGTTGCTCTCAAAGCAACTAGCAGCAAGGAGACGCTACCAAGCAAGGTAGCACAAGTGGAGGCTGCTGGGCTAAATGAAGATGAGATGGCGCTTATCATCAAGCGTTTCAAGACCGCACTCAAGGGACACAATGAGTACCCCAACAAGAATAAAACAAGAGGAAAACGCTCCTGCTTCAAATGCAGTAAGACTGGTCACTTTATTGCTCAATTGCCCGATAATGAAAATGACTAGGCACAAGAAAGACATGGGAAGAAGGAGAAGAAGAAGAATTACAGGAAGGCGAAGGGCGAGGCGCATCTAGGAAAGGAATGGGATTCTGACTGCTCTTCATCAAACTCCAACGACGAAGGACTTGCTACATCGGCCTTCGACGAATCCTCACTCTTCCCCAACGAACGCCATACATGTCTTATGGCCAAGCAGAAAAAGGTACGTATTCGGGACACACCCAAGTACACTTCATCTAGTGATGAAGAATATTTCGATGATGAAGTAGACTACACTGATCTGTTTAAAAGACTAGATAGAGCCAAGGTAGACAAAATTAATGAATTGATTGATGCTCTAAATGAAAAGGATAAATTGTTAGAAAAACAAGAGGATATTTTGTATGAGGAACATGACAAATTTGTTAGTGTGCAAAAATCTCTTGCTTTAGAAACTAAGAGAAATGAAATGATGTCTTCTAAGTTATCTACTTGCCATAAAACTGTCTCTAGTTTAAAGAATTTAAATGATGAATTAAATGCTAAGCTAGAAGAAGTCAATAAAACTAGTTCATGTGTAGAGCATGTCATTATTTGTAATAGATGTAAGGACTTTGATGTTGATGCTTGTAATGAACATCTTACTTCTATTGCTCAACTAAACGATGAGGTGGCAAGTCTTAATGCTCAACTTAAGACTTGCAAGGTTGATTTTTATAAACTAAAATCTGCTAGGGATGCCTACACTGTTGGTAGACACCCCTCAATTAAGGATGGACTTGGTTTTCGAAAGGAAACCAAGAACTTAACAAGCCAAAGGACTCCCGTTCTCAACAAGGAGAAAGGGAAGGCCCCTATGGCTAGTAGTCCTCAAAGGAATCATGCATTTATGTATGATAGGAAAGTTGCTAGTCGTTATCATTACAATAAGAATTATGATCATGCTGCTTATAATTCACATGCTATGTTTGCCTCTAGTTCTACTTTTGTTCATGGTAGAAGTAGGCCTAGGAAAAATCATGTTGTGCCTCATGTACCCAGGAGAATGTGGAAAGAACCTTCCACTATTTATCATGCCTGCAATACTTCATTTGTACTTTCATGTAAAAATGCAAAAGTAGTTGCTAGGAAGTTGGGATCCAAATGCAAGGGAGACAAAACTTGCATATGGGTTCCAAAAACTATATTGACTAACCTTGTAGGACCCAACAAGAGTTGGGTACCTAAAACCCAAGCTTAAATTCCTTGCAGGTTTATGCATCCGAGGGCTCTAGCTGGATAATCGACAGCGGATGCACAAACCACATGACGGGGGAGAAGAAGATGTTTACCTCCTACGTCAAGAACAAGGATTCCTAGGATACAATCATATTTGGAGATGGGAATCAAGGCAAGGTCAAAGGTTTGAGAAAGATAGCCATCAAAAGCGAGCACTCCATTTCAAATGTATTTTTAGTAGAGTCGCTAGGATACAACCTTCTGTCTATAAGTCAATTGTGCCACATGGGTTACAATTGTTTGTTTACAAATGTTGATGTATCTTGAGGAGGAAGGCATCAAGCACGAGTTCTCCGCTCCCTACACACCACAGCAAAATGGTGTAGTAGAGAGGAAGAACAGGACGCTAATCGACATGGCGAGAATGATGCTTGGAGAGTTCAAGACGCCTGAGCGGTTTTGGTCGGAAGCTATGAACACAGCTTGTCACACCATAAACCGGCTCTACCTGCATCGCCTTCTCAAGAAGACCTCCTACGAACTCCTTACCGGTAACAAACCCAATGTCTCTTAGTTTCGTGTATTTGGGAGCAAATGCTACATTCTGGTGAAGAAAGGCAGACATTCTAAATTTGCTCCCAAGGCAGTTGAAGGTTTTTTACTAGGGTATGACTCAAATACAAAGGCGTATAGGGTCTTCAACAAATCATCAGGATTGGTTGAAGTCTCTAGCGACGTTGTATTTGATGAGATTAATGGCTCTCCAAGAGAGCAAGTTGATCTTGATGACATAGATGAAGATGAAGTTCCATCAGCCGCAATGCGCACGATGGCGATAGGTGATGTGCGACCACAGGAACAACAGGAGCAAGATCAGCCATCTTCCTCCACGTTGGTGCATCCCCCAACTCAAGATGATGAACAGGTACCGCAAGAAGAAGGGCATGATCAAGGGGGAGCACAAGAAGATCAAGTAATGGAGGAAGAAGCACCACGGGTCCCTCTAACTCAAGTCCGAGCAACGATTCAAAGACATCACCCCGTCGATCAGATTCTGGGTGATATCAGCAAGGGAGTAACTACTCGCTCATGCTTAGCTATTTTTTGTGAGCATTACTTGTTTGTCTCTTCTATTGAGCCTTTCAGGGTAGAAGAGGCCTTGCAGGATCCGGACTGGGTGTTAGCCATGCAGGAAGAGCTCAACAACTTCAAAAGAAATGAAGTTTGGAGCCTAGTGCAACGTCCAAAGCAAAACGTTGTGAGAACCAAGTGGGTGTTCCACAACAAGCAAGACGAGCACGGGGTGGTGACAAGAAACAAGGCTCGACTTGTGGCAAAAGGTTATGCCCAAGTCGTAGGTTTGGATTTCGAGGAGACTTTTGCTCCTATGGCTAGGCTAGAGTCTATTCGAATATTATTAGCCTATGGCGCTCACCACTCTTTTAGGTTGTTCCAAATGGATGTGAAGAGCGCTTTCCTCAACGGGCCAATCAAGGAGGAGGTATACGTGGAACAACCCCCTGGCTTTGAGGATGACAGGTATCCTAACCACGTGTATAAGCTCTCTAAGGCGCTCTATGGACTTAAGCAAGCCCCAAGAGCATGGTATGAATGCCTTAGAGATTTCTTAATTGCTAACGCTTTTAAGGTTGGGAAAGCCGATCCCACTGTTTTTTACAAAGACTTGTGATGGTGATCTCTTCGTGTGCCAGATTTATGTCGACAACATAATATTCGGTTCTACTAATCAAAAGTCTTGTGAGGAGTTTAGTAGGGTAATGACACAAAAGTTCGAGATGTCGATGATGGGCGAGTTGACCTACTTCCTTGGGTTCCAAGTGAAGTAACTCAAGGACTACACTTTCATCCCCCAAACAAAGTACACACAAGATCTTCTCAAGCGATTTGGGATGAAGGACGCCAAGCCTGCGAAGACACCGATGGGAACTGACAGACACGTTGACCTCAACAAAGGAGGTAAGTCCGTTGATCAAAAGGCATACCGGTCCATGATAGGTTCATTGCTTTATTTATGTGATAGTAGACCGGACATTATGCTTAGTGTATACATGTGTGCTAGATATCAATCCGACCCCAAGGAATGTCACCTTGTGGCCGTTAAGCGAATTCTTAGGTATTTAGTTTCTACGTGTTGCTTCGGGATCTAGTATCCAAAGGGGTCTACCTTTGACTTGATTGGATACTTAGACTCCGATTATGCCGGGTGAAAGGTTGATAGGAAGAGCACATTGGGGACATGCCAATTTCTAGGAAGGTCCCTAGTGTCCTGGAGTTCTAAGAAACAAACCTCCGTTGCCCTATCCACCGCTGAGGCCGAGTACGTTGCTGCAGGACAGTGTTGCGCACAACTACTTTGGATGAGGCAAACCCTCCGGGACTTCGGCTACAATTTGAGCAAAGTCCCACTCATATGTGACAATGAGAGTGCAATCTGCTTGGTGGATAATCCTGTTGAACACAGCCACACTAAGCACATAGACATCCGACATCACTTCCTGAGAGACCACCAGCAAAAGGGAGATATTGAGGTGTACCATATAAGCACCGAGAACCAGCTAGCCGATATCTTCACTAAGCCTTTAGATGAGAAAAGGTACTGCAGGTTGCGTAGTGAGCTAAATGTCTTAGATTCGCGTAACTTGGATTGATCTATAGCATACATGTCTTCTATGCCTTTGATCATGTTACTTTGTGCATTTCAATCAATTATTGTTATTTATGGTGCTCAAGTTGTACAAGTGATCCCTGGACCTCATAAGTCCATATGCGAATGATGCACATATTAAGGGGGATATATGCTACAACTTGACCCTTTGAGACTAACCTGGTTGTTTGAGCACACTTGATGTAGTCTAAAAAGGGCATTGAAAGGGAAAAGTGAACTTGGACGATGAAAAGACTTCCACTGCACTCCGATATTAGTGTACTTACTTCCAAGTTCATACTTGCAATCTCATTGCCTTTTACTCTTAATTGATATTTTTGGTGAGGCAATGGGGTTCAAGGGCCAAAAATGATCCCGTTTTGGTGCTTAATTGAAAGGGAAATGTGTCCTTGGGCCATTTCTAAGTATTTTGGTGATTGAATGTCAACACAAGTGCTTAAGTGTTAATCTATGCCAATTGATGGACAAAGTGCAAATCAAGAGTAAAGGTATGTTTCTTAGACTTTATACATTGTTTTGGAGACTAATGTATTGTGTCTAAGTGCTAGAAACAGGAAAAGACCAATTTGGAAAAGACTTGGCTATGCAGCCAAGAGTCTGTGCAGTCTGGGTGCATCGGACAGTGTCCGGTGGTGCACCGGACAGTGTCCGGTGCGCCAGGCTGGCGACTGTCAACTGGCTGCTCTCGGGAAGCGATCAACGGTGTACGGCTATAAATCACCGGACTGTCCGGTGGTGCACCGGACAGTCCGGTGAGCCATTCACAGGCGAAGTCGTCGCTCTCGGGAAGCGATTAACGGCGTACGGCTATAATTCACCGGACTGTCCGGTGGTGCACCGGACTGTCCGGTGAGCCAACGGTCAGCTGGGCCAACGGTCGGCCGCGTAATCCGCGCGCGACGCGTGGCCAAGCCAACGGTCAGAAGGGGACATCGGACTGTCCGGTGTGCACCGGACAGTGTCCGGTGCGCCAACGGCTCTGGATCTTCAACGGTCGGCTGCGCCACAGAAGGAAAGAAATCCGCACCGGATAGTATCCGGTGGTGCACCGGACTGTCCGCTGCGCCAGTCGACAGAAGGCAAGAATTGCCTTCC
Organism: Zea luxurians; assembly: GCA_029449295.1. Lineage (NCBI taxonomy): Eukaryota > Viridiplantae > Streptophyta > Magnoliopsida > Poales > Poaceae > Zea > Zea luxurians. The sequence continues at coordinate 94,121,503 of JAOPSE010000011.1, read as the reverse complement.
TGGAATGCTCTCAACGGCTCCTAGCTGCCTTGGGGCTATAAAAGGGACCCCTAGGCGCATGGAGGAGAAGACCAAGCATTCTCTAAGCATTCCTAAGCACCAAGGCTTCAATTCCGCGCATTCGATTCTTTGTGATAGCAACTGGAGCTCCATTTGAGTAGAGAACTCTTTGAGTTGTGTTGAGAGCTCGTGTTGTGACTTGTGTGCGTGTGTTGCTCTGATTTTGTGTCTTGTGTGCGTTGCTCATCCCATCCTTACTTCCGTGCTTCTTTGTGAACATCTTTGTAAGGGCGAGAGGCTCCAAGTTGTGGAGATTCCTCGCAAGTGGGATATAGTAAAGTGCAAGAAAAACACCGTGGTATTCAAGTGGGTCTTTGGACCGCTTGAGAGGGGTTGAGTGCAACCCTCGTCCGTTGGGACGCCACAACGTGGAGTAGGCAAGTATTGGACTTGGCCGAACCATGGGATAAACCACTGTGCCATCTCTATGTTGATCTCTTTGTGGTTATTGTGTTTTGCTAAGACTACTCTCTAGCCACTTGGCCTTATTGTGCTAACTCCTAATCAAGTTTTTGTGGCATTAAGTTTCAAGTTTTATAGGATCACCTATTCACCCCCCCTCTAGGTGCTCTCATTAATGCCAAAGGGGGAGAAATTGAGGCCAAAGCAAATGGTAAGCCAACCACTTATGAATTTTGAAAATAATAGAGTTAGAACCTTTGTTTTGTCCAAAATAATCTTATTGCAGAATTTGGTCTCTTATGGGGGAGAATTTTGATTATGGGAAAAGGGGGAGTTTTTAGCACTTGATCAATTTTTCTCTTGGAATATCTCTCGATTTGCCCAAACAAGTGTGTTTGACTTAGAGATAGGAAAAAAATTTGATTTGCAAAAACAAACCAAGTGGTGGCAAAGAGTGATCCAAATATGCCAAATCATAAGCAAAAATTAATTTGGTCTTAAATTGCATTGATGTTGCACTCTTTTTGTTGCTTTTTGACATGTTGGCATAAATCACCAAAAAGGGGGAGATTGAAAGGGAAATGTGCCCTTGGGCCATTTCTATAATTGTTTTGGTGATTAAGTGTCCAACACAAATGTTTTGAACTCTTATGTGCTAAACAAGCAAAAGGTGCAAATCAAAGACAAGGTATGTTTCTAGACTTAGTGAATTGTTTTTGAGTACTAACATGTTTATCTAAGTGCTAGAAACAGTGCCGAAGAGAGAAGAAATAAATTGGAAAAGAGTTGGCTTAGCAGGCCTGGCACACCGGACTGTCCGGTGGTGCACCGGACAGTGTTCGGTGCCCTAGGCAAGCCTCCGGTGAAGTAGCCGGTCTCGGGAAGCGATGCAGGCGTACGACTATAATTCACCAGACTGTCTGATGGTGCACCGGACTGTCCGGTGAGTCATCCGCGGTGAACTCATCGCTCTCGGGAAAAGGAATGGGGCGACGTGGCTATAATTCACCGGACTGTCCAGTGGCGCACCGGACTGTCCGGTGAGCCAATGGCGCCCGCACCAACGGTCGTCCGCGCGATCAACGTGCGACATGTGGCTGCTCCAACGGTCGGCTGGGTACATCAGACTGTCTGGTGTGCACCGGATAGTGTCCGGTGCACCATCTGACCCGCGGGAGCAACGGTCGTCTTTGCCTAATTTGGAAGGAAATCGTGCACCGGACAAGCTACAGTGGCTGTCCGGTGGCGCACCGGACTGTCCGGTGCACCACTCGACAGAAGGCAAGATTAGCCTTCCAAGTTGGTCTCCAACGGCTCCTTGCTACCTTGGGGCTATAAAAGGGCCCCCTAGGCGCATGGAGGAGACAACCAAGCATTCTCTAAGTATTCTATTCTAAAGCATCCAGACTCCGCTCCCGCGCATTCGCTTCATTGTGTTAGTGATTTGAGCTCCATTTGAGTTGCGAACTCCGTGTGTTGTGTTTCGAGCTTAAGCCTAGACTTGTGTGCGTGGTTGTGCTGCGGATTTGAGTCTTACGTGTGTTGCTCTCCCCAACCTTACTCTATGCTTTCTTTGTGATCTCTATTGTAAGGGCGAGATGCTCCAAATTGTGGAGATTCCTCGCAAACAGGAAAACACTCGAAAGGAAAAGACCGTGGTATTCAAGTTGATCATCGGATCACTTGAAAGGGGTTGAGTGCAACCCTCGTCCATTGGGACGCCACAACGTGGAAGTAGGCAAGTGTTACTTGGCCGAACCATGGGATAAAAATCGCGTGTCACTTGTGTTGCTTTCTCCATGATTGTGTTTGTTCACAAGAACTCGCTTAAAAGCTACTTAGTCGCACTAACACTTCAATAACTAAGTTTTGTGGCTATTTAGTGTTTGATTTTACATGATCACCTATTCACCCCCCTCTAGGTGCTCTCACATATATCATCTTCCACGCACACTGCTTAGCCCTCCAAGCTTTACCATATATTATATTATACCCATCATACACATTCTCCACAATCCTCATGATTGTCCTAACCTTCATATTTGGTTCTGACTGCAATATTCCCATAAGCCACTTCCTAATGAGGGTAGATGTCAATTGGCGATGTTTCATCGTTAACTCATGTTCAGCACAGGTGTGTGGCCCCACTACTTTTGTTATCTTCCACTTTGCGGTGATCTTTTGTATCCTAGCACAGACCCTCCATGCACATTTATCCTTATCGCATACAACCGTGTAACGACGTTTCTCGTATGAATGAAGTACTCTATACGGCCTCTTACATAAGACTGCATAATGCTGCAACCACATCTTCAAGGCAGTCAAGTCCTTGAAGACCCTACCCTTTTCAATCATCATGCTAGGACCGACCTCAGGAGCATCTAGCAGCTCATCATCCCTTCCTTCTGCATTTGCCTGATGAGAAAGACTAAGATCGCTGAACTCATGCACTCTTGGATCCCATCCGTCTAGAAAAACATGTTGCAACATCTCAATGTCACTCTTTGTGAGTTCACCAACCGGACGATCATCATCTGAATCAGCAGCCATAGCAAAGGCATATGGCTCCTATTCATTCCTAAACTCAGGACTGTCCGTGGCAATAAATCCATCACCGAAGTAGCCACGTGTCACGGTCTGAGGATCAACCACAAGAGCAGCGGTCTCTCCTGCAACATTTACCGATGTACAAGATCATCAGTCCCACGGCAATGGAATGAGCAAAGTGCTCATGGTCCAAATTGAAGATGTGATGCCAATGAAACTTACTGCAATTGGTATGTGCCAAAGGGATACACGCAGGTGAATCTGTTTGTAGGTCATCTCCTGGCTAACTTAATGGGATCAAATTGGAGCCAAATTGAGCATCAGGCACAGTTGGCACGTCATCCACAACACGATCATAGTCTTCAGGGGGAAGGTCTACTACAACCCGCCGCACCACAACCTCCATGAGTTGCAACTAGGTCTTCATAGCCGAAGTAACATAATTCTCCCAATCTAGTTGAGAATCAATTGGGATGACTCGTCATATGACACTAGGTGAGTGTCCGTGCGTTGTAACAGGAACATATAATAACATGATAAATTATATACAAAATGTGTCTTATATTGTTATAAGAAAATGTTTCATAATCCATTTGTAATCCTGATCATACATGAATTTTGTTATTTTAATTTAGTTGTTTTACTACTACATTGCAACCATCAGTATCATGCAGACTTCGATGTATGCCACGATTTGTATGGTCTCATCATTGAAGAGCACGTGTCACACTTGCCGGTATAAGTTCCCTCGTACATTGTCAGTCATCAGGTACACACCACCATACACGCTTGCTTAAACAAAAAAGGCAAGTGTATGTGTCTGCAAAGAGAATTAAAGGCAGGCCGGCACAAAAGCTACCCTGACGATGGCAAGTGGTCATTTCTATCGGTCCTCCTCTGTGTCACCTCTGGCGCCAAGATGACGCCACATACCTTGATATAGTAGTCGTTGAACGTGCACGACATGGCGAGTACCGATGACTCTTGGCTGGGCTGCCAAACGAAGTGCACCCCAGGCTCATCAGCGAGGTACTACACCTCGTCATTGCACCACCGGATGTGCTACTCCTCTACATACATCTTGTTCGAGGACACTCACACAACGTCAGCAACGACCGTCGTCCCAGCGCACAAGAATTCATGGCCGGCCAGTAGCGACTTACGTGGCAGGTTGAGCTTCAGATGGATGATGAGCTGGATGGCATGATAGCGCCGTCGTCGGATGTGGTGCCTAGAACAACCCGAGAGTCGCCAGCGTTAGGGACGACCATGAGGTCCCCTGTTTGAAGATAGACAGCGCGGTGTAGCCGCTCTGGACCACGTCCAAGCGGCGGCTGCGCCGGAGCTTGCCGAACACAGCGGCGCATGCGGACACGTAGGACTGCTTCCAGAGGTCGAACTGGCAGTCACCAAGCTTCTTCTCGTCGTCGATGAGCAACGCCAACGCGAGCGCCTCCTGCCAATGGTGTTTGTTCGGGGTTTCCAAGTAAGAAACATGGATTCATCTTTGGCGTTGGTTTATAGAAATGACTTACAAGTCAGATCCATAGAAAAAATATTACGGAGAATAAATGTCACATATATAAAAAAGGAATTTAAGTTGAAAATATTATAAAAACAAAAGAAATTGCATGCAAGGCTCTTCTTTAAATACTACTGCCTCCGTCCAAAAATATAATTCAGTAATCTCGTTGATAATTATCTACTACTATACATTGTGCAAGGGTAGCAGGTGAGATTTGGGAGAGATGTAGTAGATATTTTTACTGTAACAAATATTAATATAAACACACATGTGGTGTAGTGGTAGCTACGAGCACATTTGTTTGAGGGGTCATGGGTTCGAATCACATTGAGGCCACATTTGTGTTTTTTTTAAATTTAATTTTAGCTAGGTGTGGGATGCACGTGGTAATGAGAATGAGCTTTGTGGGAGGGAGAATGAGAAAGACAGTGTGGGGAGGACGGAATGAGAATGACAGAACACGGAATGGTAGCCGAGAATGGGAATGGGCTTTGCAGAGAGAGGGAATTAGAAAGACAGAATACGGAATGACAGCCGGGAATGGGAATAAACTTTGCGGGAAGGGCGGAATGAGAATAGCAGAACACGGAATGACAGCCTACCCCTTACCGCCTTAATAAGTAATAGAGATTTGGTGGATGACCAATGTTAAGCACTCCGTCAACCGCAATGTCATCATCTTCATGGTAACCTAGCTTTTGTTTAACCTTTGTAAACACATCACTCAAGGAGGGTCTACCAACAAATAGCACGGGCACATGTCGCATGTCAATAAACTTGGCATTTCCATAGGGACCTTCTTCCACATTGCCTCCATGATATAAGCTCAAAAAATGGTCCATCTATTTGAAACACAAATTAAACATTCAATGTCCACTATGGATGATTATTGCCTAACCACAAACCATAATAACTAGCTAGATACTAATAACTAAATACTAATCACCTAATAACTAACTACTAAATAACTATTAATTAATAACGAATAACTAACAATAGCACTATTCACATTCATCACATACAAAATAAAAACAACACTAAATATAAATTTTGATAGCACCTCCCCTGGGGAGGATACTAAAACCTGCATATTCAACTCACATTCATCACATGCCACACATTCATATTCACGATAATCACATTAATAATCACGATAATTACATTAAACCAACGACTAATTATACAACAATTGCAAATTTAATACCTCGACTATGAGTTCGACGGCCGGAAGCGGGACGAATGGGATCAGGGCGGTGGGGAGCAACGGCGGCGCGACCGGATGGGTGTGGGACGACGGGGGACAGCGGCGACGCAGCCGACCGGGGGCGGTGCGACGGGGAGTAACGGCTCGGCGGCACCGGTCGGGGTGGTGGCGGGGGAGGCGGGGGAGGCGCGACGCGGCAGGGGAGGGCAGGGGAGGCGCAGTCGGCCGGGGGAGGGCGGAGGCGAGGCCAGGTGGGGGAGGCACGGCGAGGATGTTGGACAACGAAGAGGTCGACTGACAGTATATAGGGGGTCGGTGCCATAGATCTTGGCGCCGACCCTCTGCCACGTAGGATTCGCCGTCCAGGGGGTCGACGCCAAGATCTATGGCGTCGACCCCCTGTCACCTGCCATGTCCCCTGCCACGTAGGAAAAGTTGGCGTCAATGATGTCGGCGCCGCTTTGTGTTAGCTTGACTTAATGATAACCACGTCGAGATTAAGATCTATTTTTTGAAATAAAACTGTAAATGACAATAAAAAACCCAAAAAATACTGAAATGCAAAAAAGTTGGGCACGCCTACATCAGTACATCACACCCTACGCCGTCGGCCGAGGATCCGGACCCGGACTCCATGTCGCCTGACCACACTGTCACCACCATGAGGGCCCACATGCAGTGCATCCAGGACTAGCATTGAACGCTCCACGTGTCGGGGACAGAACTGTAATTGGCCCTGTCGCAGGGCTCTCAGGGTACTTGGCCGCTGCGCTCCTCCACTCCCCTATCCCCCACATCACTCCGCTTTTGCGGCCGCTTGTGGCGGTGCCTTCCACGGGGCTGCGGTGCGCTCCGCCGGAGCGAGCAAATATCCTTGCCCCTACGAGACCCTCGCACAGTCGCACCTCTCCGACGTGACCGGCGCCGTAGAACCACCGGGTCTTCCCTTGTGGTTCGTGCTCTCCCTCTCTACCCGGGCTGCTCCCCTCTACCTCGCAATCGCTGGATCGCACGCCAAGGGCCTGGCTTGCGCGTTTCGATCTGCATGGCCAGAGCGTTTCATGCGCGTTTGGGCTCTGATGTTTGGATGGGGAGGAGGTTCTAGGGTTTGGGGTTGAGTTCGCGATAGGGTTTTGGGGGGTTTGTAGGGATTTTCAGGGTTTGCGGTGTTGTGCACGGATCCTGATCTGGGGCCAGGATTGTTTGTCTAGATTCCTGCCGTTGCACTAGGATGTCTCTCTGCGTGATTACTGGTTACTCAAGTTAGTGTTGGCTGGCACCGTGCGATGTAGGCTGCAGTGCTGTCGGAGTCAGTAGGGGGGCTGGCAGGGGGCATGCTGAACGGATGCCCCCATGATTCATTTTTTCATTGACTTCAGTGCATGCTTTAATATTTATTTCATGGATTAACTGACTTGAGCCCTATAATCATATAATTCTAGCTCCATCACTGGCAGTGGAACAGATGTACGAAACTTGGAACAGGCGTAATGATATGCTATTATTAACTAGCAAACATGTTCGTGCTTTGCAATGGAACACACTTTGGAATTGGACTATGTATACTGTGGCTGTATGCTCACTTTTCTAATTCGTATGGGCAGAGGTCGTGAGTTTTAGGTCACGGACGTGATAGTAAACCAATTATGACTCTAGTCGTAGTGTCGTACTACTCTTAAAATTGGTGAGAAACTGAGAACTGTGCTTGGGGGAGTGTAGGGACAGACTGACCAAGAGAGAGAGAGAAAGAGACTAAGAGAGAGTGATGGACCAAAATTTGGAGGAAGAAAATTTCCACTCTTTAATATTATAATAATATATAAATATATAAGTAAAGATTTATTATTATTAAGTGATTTATGACAAGGCCATGAACTTCTAGATGAATGTTCTCTGATGTTCTTGTCTTGCCTCATTGCTTGTTTGCAATGACTATTTATTGTAAAATCTGGTTTTTGCTAGTAGAATTGGGTACTGTGCTTGTTGCATCTGCATATCCTCTACTCCATGCTTGCGAGTTTCTTTTAGAAGGATGCAAAAGAAACTGCATTTATGTGTTTTGTGAGTAGTAGGAAAAGTATAGTTCTGCAGCTATTTAACTATGTAAGCGCATGCAAATTCGAAGGCATATAGCCAGTTTATGTGGTTTCAATCTTGTAACATTAAATATTGTCTAGGGCAGCAATGCCATTTTTACCACGTTTACCAATTGCTTACTTTGTTGATATCTTTCCATTATTCATTGTGAAGCTACCGTGTTGGCCCAGGGATTATTCAAGAACATGGAGAGAAAGAGAAACCCCATTGTCTTTCTGGATGTATCTGTAGGTGATGAGCCAGATGAAAGAATGATCTTTGAGGTATGTTTGTTATTACTGTTTCTCAAATCCGTATTCAGATGGTAGTGCAAGCATGACTAAGACCATGCAAGTTGCAACATCAAAGATCAGGAGCTGTAGCTTTGTCTTTTTATATTGAAGGCTAACGGTGGTACTTGATTCTGTTTAAAAGCATGAGAACCTTTTTTGCAGTTGTTCGCTGATGTTGCACCCTTTGTGACTGAGAACTTCAGAGCTTTATGCACAGGTAACCTTCTCACCACTTCCTTTTCGTCAAATCAGTAAAAGTTCATCTGTTAGTTAGTGCTTATTGTTTTGTAAATTGGTTTATGTGGCAATTGGACATGTTGCTCGAGATTTTTAATGGTCGTGGTTTCACATAATGCGTTCATCAAAATACTTGCGTTTTTATTGTCAGACTATTAAATATTTGAAGTAGCATTACTTTCAAGTAGCATGATATGATGTAAAATGCTGTAAATTCACAAAGCCACACTCTTCTGAAATTATAAAAAACCGACAATTCCAAGAGCTTGCTTTGAGCAACAACACTTTTTATTGCCTATGGCTTAGAGCGACACCCTTTTAGTGCTTGGAGGTTACTGAGTAGTAAAACACTCAAGGACACTGGAGATTTAGACCATGCTTACAATGGCCACTTAATGACATGGTGCTAGGAAATAGGAACCAAGTGCAGATCATGTCATATTGTTTAGGAGGGAATGTGATGTTATCACCAAATTGCTAGGGTTATGCTACAATTGCCCTTGTTTATCCAGATGTGGGTCATATCCAGGGAAAGTTAGATCTGTTGACGGCCCCATCCAAACAGTAAAAACGAAAACTGTTTCACTGAGAGTTTCTGTGGTGAATAATGTTCCAGTGCTAAGATTGCAATTCTTTTTAATTTTAGGAAACTACAAGTTTAATTTCAAGTTCAAGTGTAACTTTCTTTTAATTACTTTGGGATGCTTGTGAAATTTTACTCTGATTGAAATAGGCCACAGTTTTTCTGCTTTGTTTAATTTCGCTCCAATGATTCCAGTTGTTGAGGAAATATTTTTCCTATATTTATGTACAAATGCTTTACTTCCTATCCTTACTAATACAAGCCCATTAGGACATTGATGCATTGTTCAATGCTTAAGTTTGACTAGCAGTATCAAGAAAAAATGGATAATATCAAAATAAAAGAGTTCATATTTTGAAAATTTACCCTGATGAATCTACTAATGGAGATCTTCTGTTGCAAATCTTTGTGAATTATAGATATTGATGTTTGGAATTAGAAACAATTTGACCTAGGACAAACTTAAATGGACATGTACTTGTGGCCAATGGAAGTAATGTGTAGCTTCTCTTTGCAACATTGAAGAATACCACAATAATGTCTTCTATTACTGCTCCTACTACTGTTTTAATTATCTGCACTAGGCAATTGTCACTGATGTTCTGGTGATACTAATCCTTCTATCATCACTTGGTAGTCCTAATGATTTTTATTGTTATTTTTTTCTTTGCTTAAAACCCACTTTGGAATATTATTCAAACTTCCACTCTGTCATCTTTCAAGCCATGTCCAATGTGCCATTCTGTGATTCTGTTTGAATATTTCCGAAATCTGAGAACCTAATCTATTCTTTCTGTCATGATCAAAGATACACATTTCGATGTTCATTGCTTCATAGGAATTTAGTTAATTTCCTGGCAAAGTAATTCTGCATCCTTATGGTCGACTATATTTTTATATATGTTTAGCTTTAATATACTGGACTACAAATTTATGATCTCTTTTTAAATTATGAAACTTCATTTTGAAATTTTGAGCAAGGTGATTATGTTACTACAAGGGAGTCTCTTACAGATTTCATGTAAAGTTGGATGCATGATATACCGGTTGATGTTTCTATTTTGAAAAGTTATGTTTTGGCAGACAATTTGTTATAATATTCTTTGGTTTATGACATCAACTAAAATCAGGATATGGAACGAAGATTCTGAACTTGTGTACATCAGTAAACACATACATACTCGCATTCGCATGCAATTAGTATAACTTGGGCTGTAGACTTCTTAGCCCATTTCTTGTCTTGTAAGCTTTCTGCCTAATTTATGCATAAAAAAGCTAATTTAATGTTGATCTGAGCGGTTAATATACTAATATGTGTTTTGGAAATATTCTGATAATGTAGTGGGTACCTTTGTTCTTTGTGTCACAGCCCACCTTGTGCTTGTGCATAGACAAATCCACAGAATATATTCCATTCTCAGTTTAAAAAGGCCTCCTTATTTCCTAGCATTGTTGCTCTTAATTTATGTTGCACACTTTAGGTGAGCTGGGAATTGGACACAAGACTAAGAAGCCATTATGTTACAAGGGATCATCATTCCACCGTGTCATCGAAGGATTCATGGCACAAGTTAGTTTTTCTTTTGTATTTATGCATTTTGTTTCCATCACCGTTACAATGTTTGTATTTTTTGGTTAGAATTTGGTTAGCTTTGTCTTGTTCTGTTTTTAGTCAGTTCCTTGTTTTCTTGCTCATAATGTAGGATGCAAGACAGATGATATTGACTGCTTTTCTTATCATATAGTATTTAAGGTCGAATGCAGTATTATCTATGTCTGCAATTCTAATAATGAGTGGAAAATGTATTTGTTTTGTTAATGTTTGTATTTTATGGTTAGAATTTGGTTAGCTTTGTCTTGTTCTGTTTTTAGTCAGTTCCTTTCCTTGTTCATGATGTAGGATGCAAGACAGATGATATCGACTGTTTTTTTATCATATAGTATTTAAGGTCGTCTGCAGTGTTGTCTACGTCTGCAATTCTAATAATGAATGGAAAGCTTATTTGTTTCTTAGTTATAACTGCTGAGTGTGCATTGCTTTTTCTTTCAGGGAGGTGACATTGCAAAAGGAAATGGTGAGTTTGCACAATTAGTTCTTCCTTTACATTTTGCTATTTCTTTCCCTTCCCAGAAAAAAAGCAGCAATTCCCCTCCCCACTTTCACGGCCTCTCATTTTTTGTGTTATCTTATATACCAATGTTCTTGTGTACGTCAACTTATGGGCTTGCATGCACATAGCACTCCCTGTAAGTTGTGCAGTTATGGGCTACTTATGATAATTGTGATGATTTTTTTTTTCATTTCTATATGTTATCACAATGCCCCTCCCTTTTGATTTGATGATTATGTTGTGCGCTCCTCACTAGCATTTGACGTTCTTTTAGATTCATACTCTTCTTTAAATGGAGTACTTTAGCAGTTTTTTCATGTCATATATGGTTAAATGGCCTTAATATTGGTATTAAATTTTTCAAGTTTGCTTAAGGTTAGTTTGTTTTCATATGCAATGATTTGTTCCAGGATCTAGTTTTATACTGTGCCCACATTTGTAGATTGCTGTATTTTTGTCTATTAATGTTACATACGGTGATGCATGTTAACATCTTTACTTTTTTGGTATATTTTTCTGTTGTACATTAGTTCTGTTTGTTTGATGTAAATCTACCTTGCATGTATAGTTGCAGCTTCATGTGGTACATCTTGTTTTTGGAAATGAATGATTTTAACTATGTTACAGGGTCTGGTGGAGAAAACATATATAGTGGAAAATCTGCAGGTATCAACCATCTAGCTTGGTGTGAATTCTTTTATATAGCGGAGATGTTGAATACCAATAACAGAATAACCTTGCAACCTTTTATCTGAGGATTTAGAATGTTGGTTACCAGTACATAGTCAAATGCTGTGTTGTTATGTGTCTACTGTCTATATTAGGAGTGTGTTCAAATTCTAATAATCTATTTCAAGTTACTGCTTTTATCTTTTTGTCTGCTACTCTGCTTTGCTCTGCGAATCTGGAGATATTATCCAACTGTTCTGGTAAGCACTAAAGCATGTAGTATATCTGTAATGACAGTATATTGTTTGCATTTCAGATGAAACTTGTGTTCTACCTCATGATGATCGTGGTCTCTTGACAACAGCAGATACTGGATCCAAAGCTAGTGGCTCCCAGTTCTGCATTACTTTCAAGCCTAATTCTCATCTTGACAGGTTTGTACCGGTCAATTCCATTTGAATGACAGTGTGTTTCAGTTTTGTATAAAATATATCTTCAGACATAGACTAATCTCACATCCATTTCCGGTATTGAACTGAATCTAAGTTCTGGAGATGTTTCTCAGGTTGATGCTTATTTCCAGTACCAAACTATTTTTTTCTCATCCTAAATTAAAGCTCTAAGTGTCGATGGCCATAATCACTGATACTACATTAATTATTTGCTTAATTATCTGTTTTGTCAAGCATTGGAACTACAGAATAGTTTTCTGCTGCTACTTTTACTTGTAGTCTTTGGATCTTCATTGTTGCCTAATTCAAAATGACCAAGAGTAACACTGCTTGTTGAATTGCAAGGATTTGATATAGTTTTGTTTCAGTATTATATGTGAAATCGATTTGCTAGTTTATTAGGTTTGGCATGTTGCATTCATTTTGCGCTATGTCTGGAATTTTGCACTGTGGAAATTTGTTTCCTACGGTCTGCCCATTTCTTTTTTGATTGTGAAAATAGAAGGTGAGAGTAGGAGCAAACCTGTCTGACTTGTGCATATTTGGATGGAGTGAGGCTTAGTTTTGGTTTTGCTGTTTGGCTTTTTACTATGTTAGGAATGGCGCAGGCTTGTGGCATAAACTGTTAACTGGTCAAGTCTTTATGATGTCTTGTTCAGTATCATTCGTGAACTCCATGGTTTTCTGAGTTAGTACAGTTTTGTTGATAATATGCCATTCTACTGTGTTGCAGGAAGCACACAGTTTTTGGCAAGCTTGTTGTTGGAAGTGATGTTCTGAAGAGAATCGAGCAAGTAGATGTGCAATCCCCTGATTCAACTCCTGTTGTTCCGGTTACTATAGTAAATTGTGGGGAGCTCACTGACCGCAAAGATATTGGATCTATGAGAATAGGAATTGGTAATTCTTATCAACTGATTGGAATTTCCGCAGCACCTATTGCTCCATTTGATATAAAGATTTAAGCCCTTTTTGGGGGGCGTTTAGCTAAAGTAGGGCACTTTTGTATTTACCTTTTGGACGCTCTTTTCATATGATAATGGTCATACAGATAAAAAGAGGGCCGCCAAATCAAAGTTGTCAAAGGTTATATCTTCTGACGAGGAAAGTAATGAAGGACATCACAAGGGTCGCCGTAACAAATCTTCAAAAAGGAGAAGGAAGAAGAGATATTTTTATTCGGAGTCAGATAGCTCTTCTGAGTCGGAGACTGAATCATCTGATTCTGAGAGCGATTCTGATACTTACTCAAGTGACTCATCTGATGTCAGCAGTTCAAGTGATGACAGGCGAAGGCGCAGAAAGAGACATTCGAAGAAAAATAAACGCAAGCGTTCAAGAAGAAAGCGTGACCAAAGGCGTGAAAGAAGGCGTAGGAAGCGTGATAGGAAATCAAAACAGAAGTCAAAAAGGTCTGTTAACATTGTCAAATTGAACATTCCTGACCTTTGATCTGTAATATATGTTCTTTTATTAGCAGGATAATGAAGGGTGACAGTGAAGCTGAAAGTTCGAGTGATAGCAGCTCTGAAGATGCTAGAAGCAAGAGACACCGCCACGGGCAGAAGTCCAAGGCATCATCTCAAGTTTTTGGTAGTTTCTTTTCTTTTTCCCTATATATATTCTTTACCACAATGTATGTTGGGCTTCTTTGTTTTACTAATACCAACTACCAAAGTACCAATAAATCGAAGCATAGGTTCCTGAAATTTGTTCCGATTTCTCGGCAAGTTTAGGTTTTTGAACCCTTAGGGTGTGTTTGGTTGCAATGACAGGACGGGACGGGATGAGACGATCACTCAAATAAGGTTGTTTGGTTCAGAGTCAAGGGTTGGGACAGGACTATCCAGTTTTGTCCCCAGTTATCCTTCAAAATTGGAGGGACAAGGACAAGAGAGGACGTCAGGGGATGTCCCTGTCCTGGCTGTCACGCAACCAAACACATCAGCCAGTTCTTTGTAACATGCCCTTAAACTTGTGCTATGTACTACGTCAGCCAGTTCTTTGTAACTTAATAGTGGGGCTGGGGTGGCATTCATCATCATCTATGAATGGTATAAATGCAATAGAATACCATATCTGGTTAAGTATTTCATTGTATTTCAAGAAACTGATAGAATAAATCTGACAAGGTAATGCAATGGCAGTAGCTAATGCGACCCAAGCACAATCAAGGGACATCACAAACGTGAGTTCAATTTCTTGCATGCTTGGATGCCTTACTGGTTCACTGTTTACTTACCCATCACAAATACTTGGGTTGTGGACAAGGATTTGGTCGAACTTTTGAAACTCACTATCAATAACTTGAAATGCAGATAGTATGTTTGGAATTACGAGAACCATTCACTCAGATTTGTCTTAAACATACTGTCATATTCTCATAATTTTATTGAATTTATAATTTATAAAAACAAATATATTACAGTGGAAAACAACAGCTTAAGGTAGGCCATGCATGTCCTAAAATCAGGAAATTCTGATTGGCTGGATATCTCTTTTAGGCTCCAGTTACTATGTGGCTGGAAGCCGCTGCGGCTGCGGCTTTTCTAGACGTTCGCTACAGTTCTCGGAAGCAGGTGCAGTTGCAGCTGGCTGCAGTTTAAGTGGCAGCCGAACAACTTGTTAATCTCTAGATCATGGTTGCATGGTATTATATTATCGGTGGTATTGTTCTGTTATATGTTTTGGATGTACAATTGTACTGATTGGCCATCTAGTAAGGGATGTATAGTTCTTGCTTGGTTATGTGGTACATGTTTAGTTTAGTTTAACTAACGATTGTAATCTACACTTGCCTTTCAGAGGAAAATATTGCTGCAGTGTCTGCTTTGAAGGATGCCACGTCACCTCAACGAAAGAGTGGCATACCAAACAGTCCAGCACAAGATGTCTCCCCGCTACAAAATGGGGAAAACTATACAAATGGTGTTAATGAATCAAAAATTGAAAGGAATGCAGCTGTCATGCCTGTTCTAACTGGCAACCAAAGCAAATCTAGGTTTCCTATACTTCTTCATACATCATTCTTTGTGCTTACTGCTTCTGGAAGCGGTGTTTCATCTGACATTGATAAGCAGGAGCCAGAGCATGAGTGTTAATCACTCAATGAGCAAGAGTATGAGCATCAGCCCAAGAAGAAGCCCAATGAAAAGGTCAATTACCACCACAAAGAGGTCAGTTAGCAGGAGCCCTGTTCACTATAATCGCAGTGGAAGTCCTGTCGGTGCTCCCCAAAAAAGCGTGAGCAGGAGTTCAACCAGAAGGCAGAGCATCAGCAGGAGCCCTGCTAGGAGCCTCAGCAAGAGCCCACCCAGAGATACAAGCAGAAGCCCCCACATAAGCAGGACTCCTGTTAAAGCTCACAGAAAAAGCATTAGCAGGAGCTCAGCTAGGTCCATGGAACAGAGAAGTCCAAGCAGGAGCCTGGAGAGAGTTCATGTACGAAAAAGTGTCAGCCCAAGACCACCATTGGCGAAGCCAAAAAGCATTACCCGAACCCCTGTGACATCTCCATTGCGAAGCGTTAGCCGGAGCCCAGCTAGGATTTCAAGGAGCCCACTTAGGCCTTCTAGGAGAAGCCCTATGAGAAGTCCACGACGGAACATTCGCAGAAGTCTCAGCAGGAGCCCTGCAAGAATACTTAGAAGTGTGAGCAGAAGTCCAGTAAGAGGTGGTCGACCTCGCCGGAACATTAGTAGAAGTCCCAGTCCACTTCGCAGGGCATTAACACCACCAAACAATGGAAGGAGCCGATCTAGGAGTGATTCTTCTGATGGGTCACCCAAACGCATAAGACGTGGACGGGGTTTTACTCAACGCTATTCATTTGCAAGACAATATCGCTCACCTTCCGCTGATCGCTTGCATCGTTATGGTGGAAGAAATGACCGTGACAGGTAACTGAATCAAAGTTTAATCTGTTTTTTTAATTGATTTAGAGTTTTAAATTATGTTTCCCCCTTATGTAGATACATGTGTTACCGGGGTTTCCGCCACCGATCACCTCCTCGACGGTATAGGAGCCCCTCTAGAGGCAGAGTGTCATCGCCAAGGTAACTGAACTGTTTATAGGTTATAGTTAAATATTTTTTGTATGGTACCAACTTTTATCATTTCTGATGGCATGTGGCATGCTATCGAGCCAATTCTGACCAATTCTGAACAGGCAGTCATTTTTGTTTGTTACTCTCCGTTTCAACTTATAAGTTCTTTTGACTTTTTTGATACATCAATTTACTATGTATCTAGATAAATCTATGTAAAAAAAAGTTAAAAGAGACTTATTATTTGGAATGGATGGAGTACTATTTTCAAATGATTGAATCAATTTTATTTGGATTTTGTTTTCCAATTGATATGCGTAGCTCATTCTTGTCGTTGGTTCTTTGTTTAGCAGGTACAGGAGGAGGAGCCGAAGCGCATCACGCAGTCCTGTTCACAGAGGAAGGAGAGGTGGGTACAACAAGAGTCCTGTACGGAGCCGTTCACCCCCCGCCAGGAAAAGGTCACCTAGCGATCGTTTACGGTCAGTTTCCAGGAGCCACCTTTCTAGGTCAGTATCAAAGTCTCCACCAGTGCATCATCCCTCCCCACTTGATTCTCCATCTCTGGAGCGTGCAAGTGATGGGAAATCTCGGTCCCGATCACCGTCTGGTGGAGGCAAGAAAGGTTTGGTTTCCTACGGTGATGGCACTCCTGATTCAACTGGGAAGTAGGTTTCCACCGGATGTATTGTACTACCTTTGGCCATTGTCTCTTGATCGGTCCAGTGTTACGTCACTACTGTAGAGAAGAGAACGGTTTTGGTCCTTGAGGCGCCCCCTGTACTGGTGTTGTCGCTGTAGAACTGTTACAAGTTGTTTGGGATGATCGTCGTTGTCCTTAGATTATCTTAAGACTAGTAATCTGAGCTTAGTTTACGCTCATGCTGAACATGTAGCACGGCTTCAGCTTAATTACCATTGGTGGAATTTGGATGTTACAAGGTTTGACGCATAGAGAATCATTACATTATTTTGATCTCGGAGCACAATAGCATGTATAATTAATAATTAATTCCTTCTGGAACTATCCAACACTAGCGTTTCTGCATGTATGCAATAATTCGTTTGGCCGCGTCATAATTTCTCAGTTCTCGCAAACATTTCGATTGTAGTTTATTGGCATTTTTTTCTGACGAATTGCGTAACAGTTACTCTTTGTTCTTCACTGTGTTTTATTACTCTATGCAGCTGTTTTTGTCATCTCAGCAACCTCTCTCCCATATCCTCACCACTGGGACATCTTAGACTGTCTTGCCACATCAGCTATATCTCTTCTCCAATATCTTGCCCCTCTACAACTAGGGCTGGAAATGGATGTCTGGAGATTCGAATTATCCGTATTCGTATTCGCTAAAACTGCTAATATGGATATCCGTATCCGTATTCGATTTCAATATAATATAGATGTCAAATGGATGTATTCGAATTCGATTTATAGTACTTTTCTCTGTCCGATTCCATATTCGTATTCGAAAAAACCATGAAACATTCGATACTATCTGTATCCGTGAAAAAAATATGTTTCATGAAACCATTTAAAACTTAACTTTATCACTAATTACTAATTAAATTTGATTTTAAGATTAATAATATACTGGAAAAATGATACATATCATTTTAGATATTAAAAATTATTTATATGATATATAAATAAATATATCAACCTTATATTTCTAGTGATATTCAATAATAAAATCCAACAGGTTTCATAAACATTCAATTATAACTCTCGACTTTATCTATATAGTGAACACATTTCAATGAAGTTCTATAAACATTCAACTATCACTCTCCACTTACAATATAAAGATAAATTTCTTAATGTTTTCATTTAAGTTTTGGTATACACATTTATATAGGACATTCATTCATTTTTAGAACGGAAAATTTGTTTTTATTGGTACATTTACTTTTTTATATCAATTCTAATTTACTTGTATTTGTACAAATATCACTTATTAAATATCATGTGCTGTTGTTTATCTTTTGTTACATGCTTCGATAGTTTAAAAATATTATTTATATAGTTTTGTTGACTTGGATATGAAGAATCACGAGAAATCTATTTTATTTTAAGTTTGTTTTGACTATCTATAAACTTGTACTTAAATTAAATACACATATACATATGTTAAATTTTAGGATATGATGTTTGAGTTGAATTGAGTAAATATCCGAATAAAAATTCGAATTCGACTATCCGTTTTGTATTCGTATCCGAAGATATTTGAATTCGTATCCGAATTCGAACAAAAATATGGTAAACTGTGACATTCGTATTCGTATCCGTGCGTATTCGATCCGTTTCCACCCCTATCTACAACGATGGCCTCTAAATTTCTCATATACCTTACTATCTTGCCATATCAGCTATATCTCTTTCCCAATATCTTGCCCATCTACAATTGTTTCTCCTAAATTCTTCTTCTACATAACCATAAAATACCATTTTCTAGACCTATTTTATCACTCATTATCATTTTTTCCATAACTAATAAATACCCACCTGCACTGAAACTGATAAAAGGGGGCCAGAGGGCACCGTTGAACGCTTGACGGGAGTAGTGTTGCTGCCTCAACAAGAGGGGAGGCTTGCGGGGACCATTGAGCGTAGTCTTAGCAACATCTCCCCTATATCTTCACCCCTACGTGGTTCCCTCTATTTCACCCTCTTATAACCCACTATCACAATAAAATATACTTTCTCCGTTTCGTTTTAGTTGTCGCTGGATAGTGCAAAATTAAACTATCCAACGACAACAAAAAAGAAATGGAGGGAGTATATCTTCTTTCAACTACCACAACCACTTACATTTTCATTTTGTATTAATTTTTGAACTCCACTTTGCACAAATAAAATATATGCAACAAAATGGAGTTTAGCAAAAATAATTATTCAATTAAATAAATGTTATTTAAAATTCACATCACTATTCCTTGCTGGAAAACAATTTTCAAAAAATCTGTGAAATAACATGCATTGACTCTTGTCGCTACTTGCTTGTATGAAACTCTTGTATGGAGCAATATTCTAAATTCAAAAAAGCAAAATCGATGTACCATATATTGTTCAACCGTAATCGAAACGTTTCAATTTTAGCAACTGAAAATACTCGGACCATGAATCAAAGCATTATCAAGTATCACATTTATACAGTCCATCTACCTTCTCCCGCACGATTTGGCACCCCTGTCATAGGTAGTGTTCCTTCTCCTTGAAAACTCATCCCTCAACTTTTCAAAAATCCTAAGCCAAAGGCCAAGCTTCCAATGCAAGCTTCAAGCAAATGAGTAGCTTCCAGTTGAAGATTGTCCACTCTTTAGGCTATAAAATGGTACCCAACGCCTAAGCTACGCCACCCATTCTACTTCCATTTCATCAGCTTCTTCCTTGCTTCATTCCCTTCCTTAACTCCTCCCTTGAACAATGTTTGGGTTCTTCCATTTCTTTGGGCCACAACGTAATGTGGATCTAGAACCATATGACGTATAAATGTGGATACTAGCCTCCTTGGACTAATATTTATATCACATTTGAGTTCCAAAGGATTGTAACGTTTCAGTAACCGGGGGTTGGTGGACTAGTGCCAACTCATCCATTTTATCCATCCACCAAACTTTCCCATTTTGGTTCGTTCTTCAAGATTTCCCAACAATGCATATACTAGAACACCTTCCCTTTCTCCGTTGCATAACTAGCTGCAGCCCAGTAGTTTGTCCACACATATGACTTGAATTAGAGAACAGACTTACAATACTTTGTAAAGCTTTGTAAACATGAAAATATGTATCCATAGAATATATCACAAGTTATTACCTTGCCATGGTCCGTGAGGCCGCTCTAGTTTTCTTTTCGAACCCTGGCATAATAGCCTGCAAATTTGCCACATTCTGGACGAATTTTATTCCACTGACTACTAAGTTCCCTATTAGCCCTAAGAGGGTAGTTACCTCACTGGGCATTGTACCTCTATTCGATTCTAGCCCACATCCCCTCTCTTCTATGGCGGTGTTGACCACTAGATCACTAGTTATCTACAACAATGTCTTGCATAATAATATGTACACATCAGCCTTGAAATTATATTCTTTTACCTTCCTAAGAACGTTCCTAGGGGGTACTTATCGGGTAGCCTACTTATCTCTTGCAGGCTTGGATCCCCTTGGGATTTGTTGGGTTTAGAGAGTTCTGACCTTGGGTATTCTGGGTTTCAGGTTGGCCTCCCATGGGTCGTTGCTCGGATTGTCCTTGAACTAGAGGTGGTGTCATACCAAATTCCCTATAGCCCATGCCAGGATAAGGATTCCAATACATGTTGCGAGGAACCATGTTGCCATCAAATGTTTGGTGCTTCCAGTATTGGGGTGGCCACACTTAGGGGTGGGAGCTTGGGGGACCTTGAATTGGAGGGTCTCCTAGAAATGGTGGGATGTTGTTCTTAGGTAGATTAGACATTCTATGGCCACATATGCATGAGTAACAGAGGCATGTCAGCACACTTGTTAAGAAAAATGTGGTGGCATAATGTAAGACAAGATAATACTTCAAAATAAATAGTAGATATGGCATACATTGGGCCACTAAAAATAGAAACTAACATTACCAAATAATTCTTGCAAATAAAGTCATACATGCCATAGATTCTACCACACAAGATTCCATCTGTTCGAGGTGCTCCAACTCATCTTTCATAGCTAACATAGTCATAATTAGGTTGTGATCCACACCAATCTATAGGAGGGCTACATCAACAATTCCCCTAAGTGTGGAGGTAGAACCCCCGACACTCGATGCTAGATTCAGCAGGAGGAACTGCAGCTTGGCAGCATCCCTTGTTGACATCATTTTACCAAATGCATGCGCACCATAACATAACAACAACCATGTGCATAGGTTTCATGTCAAATGTTATAATCATGATTGTGACTAAGGCACATCTTTTTTGAAGCACAAGATTCACACCAAGATGGCAAATTGTGAAGCAACATATTGACAACCAGATTTATTTGCACGCACCACTCAATTGACTACCACATTTGTTTGAACTACTAATAAACCAGTGCCCAACTAATTGAATTGGCAAGCTTTTGTATTCCAAATTCTATCAACAAAAATAATCCTATGTTCTAATCGAAGAGCTTTGATCAAAGACTTCCTAAACTACTAAAACACAAACATCTACTAATCGTAGACCTGCATACCAACCGATTTCAGCCTTCGACCGCATCCAAGCTATTAAACACTAGCGAAATATTACACTACTTCATTCTAAAAAAAGTAAAACATACTATCTGTAATCTGTTTACCAACCAAAATATCCGCACCATACTGTAGTTCTAGTACAAGTACTCCTAGATCTACGAAGCAAATAGCGTTTACAAACCGATTGTACTAGAACGACGATCACATGGAGGGTATGGTCGCACAGACGCGCGACGATGTGAGCGTGATGAGTGGGCAATGGGCAACATGTGTCGCGTGGTCCGTGTGCGTCGGGCGTCCGTGTGCCCAGTCCTACCGGCTTTTTTAGCTACCTATACTATTTTACTACTAGTATATAGCCTGTGCTAATGCTACGTTCCTAAGAAGGGGAAGAGTGGGGTGAACGACGATGGTGGTGGCGCGAGGTGAGGGGTTGACGGTGGTGTGGACGTGAGGAGGGGAGTGTTGAGTTTGTGATCCAAATTCTGAAGAAGGCGGCCAAGTTGGCGAGCGAAGCGGAGGCCCATCGCCGGGAGGCTTGGGCCGGAGCGCAGAATAGGGTTCTGACTTCAGTTTCATCCTGAAATGCTAAAGCTTGCTGATCAGAGATCTCGCACACATGTTATCCCGCCTAGGACATCTTGTTTCCAGTCCATTCCAGCTAGACTGGATAGGGTTATTTATAGTGTGTTCGGTTTGCAGAGCCACCCAACTTCATGAGGTGATGTATTATAAGTTTATCCCATAAATTTTGGTGAAATCAATCCACTCCTCATGTTTATACTAATTATTAGCTTATGAAAAATGTGGTGGTGATGAATCAACTTATTCTATTCCACAAACCAAATAAAAAGTGAGAAGTGAGAAGAAGATAAATCACTTCATTGCTCAAACCAAACACATCCTTAATGCTGCAAAACAGATTCATGAGAGAAAAAAACTGAGAGCAATTCTAAGAATACATACAGGGCTTCTGTGAGTTGAAAGTATCACTTAGCAAACTTCGAGGCATGTTAATTGATAGGGCTTCGCTAATATGTCGAGGTTCTGTCACACCCGGTTTTGGAAGGTAAACCGAATGCAAACCATGTACGTGCCAGGATCAGAAACTCACGTACACAACGATTACATAATTGGACATCATCACACAATGCTCGAAATAATAGCGGAAAGGTACTTTATTACATCAAGATGTCCAAGACATCCATAGAGTCTAATACATAACCATTGTTCAACATAAATATCAAAGTGCAGAATTACGAAATGTAGATGCTAAGCCTACACAGGCAGCTGACTGGGGGTTTGCCACTAAGAAAGAACTAGAACTCGTCGTAGTCCTGAAACTCCTCGAAATCTTCCATGTTGCCAGCATCACCTCCTGAGCACTGAGTACAGTGGGGACAACCTGGGGGTGGGGTGGTTTGTGAAGCAAGGGTGAGTACACATCAACGTACTCAGCAAATGTCCCGTTTGGCTAAAGTGGACTAGCTGTATATGGGGTTGAGGTCAAGCAGTTGCTTTTAAGTTAGTCAAGTATTTATTATTATTAGTAGAGACAAATTTTAGTAATAAACCTAGTTATTACCCAAAAGTACTTCCTCAAACGAGGAAATACCAAAGATCAGATTTTATAGCATCATTGTTAATCATCATCATAAAAATAACTAGAATTCTTCTAATCAAAGAGGATCTAAGACTGCTCTTAACCGTGAGCTCGGCTGATATACCGGTTTTTAACACTCTGTAGAGGTTGTACACTTTACCCACAAGTCGTGATCCCTTTTTAGCCTGGGTTGTACAGACTCGATCTTCACTACCAAGGTGAATGACCAGGGATACACTACGTAGCCTTTACAAAGACTCCCCTGGTGCATAGCTGCTCGTTAGGTTTCGCTAGTCGTACAAACGTAGTACACCTCCCCAAGGTGGGTGACTAACAAAAACCAAATCGAACGAACCTCTGCACCCCAACCTTGGCAGAGCGAGCACTACGCCCCGGCCTCCATTGACGGCTTTCCGGCAAAGCCAACTACACCCCCAAGTTCATCTAATTAATCAGCTAAGGGCTTCCCATTCCACCCTCATAGGTACAGATTGTTTCCCTACTCATTTTAGGGTTTCACCTCTATAAATATCTTTGTAAGCCGCAAGAGATAGTTATCTCAATTGTAAATCTCCTGCGATCTGTAACCACCCGAAAATAGTGAGAAGTTGCTGGCCGGCGCCCGTGGTTTTTTCCCTTTCGCTTTAGAGGGGTTTTCCACGTTAAATCCGTGTCTTTTCTGTGATTGATCCCCTTTGTGTCGTATTCATTTATAACAGGGAGGGCTGAAAGATGATCCAAATAATATTGTTAATTAGATTTGAGTGCGCAATAGAGATGATGTTATTAAACGATCTGAACCGTTAATTTTGATGTTGTGTAAGTATGAGTGTAATTTGTTTGGTGGATTTAGTAAATATTATGGGTGTGTGGATTATTTGGTTGGATGAGTTTTGTAAATTGTAAACCAATGTATTATATTGTGATATAGATACTAAATATTGGACCCCTATTACTTTTGAGCCCTGGCCATCGCCTCTGTTGCATAGGCTCAGGGGTCGGCCCTGAATAGAGACAACAAATATCAGGATCGTGGTCGCCCACACAGAGATGATTTAGGTCGTCTGTGCTTCGATCGGCCACGCTAGGGCTATGGCGGTCGACGGGGCAACCCCACACAGTGGAGACTCGGTGCGAAGACCACGTGAAGGACAAATCTACCAGTGGGAACCCCAGCAACCGAGACAGATACAACAACAAAGCATTCAGAGAGTTGCAGCCCCGAGCAAGCATGTTTGGTTCAGCTTTTTTCTGACCAGTTTTTCTGAAAATCTGGCTGTGGGGAGAATCTGAGTATCATTACGATTACGTGTGAAGGAAGATAAAGATGTTCATAAGGCTCAGGATCTAGAAAGTGACGGATTCCTACTATTACAACGACTCAACCGATTATGTGTTTATATTGATTTTGGATGGCTTTTGCCCAAACGAATTTTATAGAAGCTGGCTGAAAAGCTGAGCGTTTGGCAGTCCGCAGCAGCTTTTGGTGGCCAGAAGCTGCCAGAAGCCGAAACAAACAGGCACGGCCCCATCTCACAACAGAAGCAAGACCCGGTTGTGTGCGTGAACAGGTAGGACAGCGGCAAGGATTGAATCAGCGTGGCGCAGCGAAAAAGGTAAAGACCTCCCCACTGCTTCAGATGCAAACTCAATGGCCATTCAACTGATACGTGCAGTACAGTGCTGGACTGTAACAAAAAGAATAACCACCTGCCCTCAAAGTGTCCAATTTTGAAGCTCCCTACACCAGATGCCTCAATGTTCGGTTTTGGGAAGAATGAACTTGGGTTCTTTCGCAGCAAGACTAAGATGACAACGGTAATGGCAATGAAGGAAGAAGGGAAGATGACCACAGTACCAAAAGGCAGAAGGGAATCAGATTGTCGATGGCTCTGTCCCGATGCAAACTGCATGTCACATGTGCAAACTGCATGTCATGCCAATCAAATCCAGCAGTCACTGTCGAATCTCAGCATCCTACCACCAGAATCCCCCTGACACCCCTGTGCAGGGCTGCGAAAAGCAGATTGGGCAGCACACAACCAAAAGGGAAGCGAAGCTCGGTAGTGATGACGGATCAGTTTCAATACCAACAGCTTCACCTATCATTTGCGCGGTCAACACTCTGCCAGTTAAGCGGGATCTGATTGATGCTCAGAGGAAGAATCCTGCCTGTTGAGGAGAGGGTACAGATCATTGCACCTCCTTCTATCGACAGATTTGCCTCTGGTAATTTAACTGAACTCTCTTTGATTCCACACTCATCAGAATATCTTCGCCGTAGTCTTAGGAATAATCGTCCTAATAATGACGACTCTATAGCAGCAGATGAAGACACTCTGACCAAGGCAATGAAGCGGCAAGCTGAGAAGAATTTAGATGGTGTGCCACACAGCTGCAAGTTGGTTGTGCCTAATACACCGTTCCAGCCACCAGGATTGGCACCCCCTGGTACACACTCGCGTACCTCGTTAGGGCTTGTAAGTCAAAATCTCCTCCAATCCGTATCAACCTCCTCCAATCCATATGGATTGAAAATAATCGAACAAACCCTTAACTTCATTGACTATTATTCCTAATAAATCATACGCAAAGAACCTAGGAAATCTTGGTATTTTTCTGGGCAACAGTACATATAAGGTTGAGAAGTCTGTTATGTCTCTAAAACGAGCTATCTAGGAGAGTGTGGACCTGGGGCAGTGTTGGAACTGGCCGACACGCGGTCAAACTAGCTCAAACAGCGGGAGAACGAAAACAGTTTGATGCCTGCTAACACAGTGAATTAGAGCAACAATGTTCTTTTCCGTCCCCCGAAATGGTGCTGTATGGGGATATTTATAAGTAACCAGGGGACGGTTCCACCCTATCAAATACGGTTATGCCCCTGGTTACCTACGTTATCCTTGTAATATTTCCCTCATAGGGGTTATCGCGGGTCATTACAGTGTGATTAAGTACACCCACGGACGGACACACTATCAACTCTGCCCACACAGTGGTTTACAAGTGGGACCCCGTGGCACGGGGCGGTTTTCCACGGGCCCTCCATTACAATAACGCGTGGGTAGCGACGCGTATTCTTCGCGCTTCATGCGCCCAGCCTTCGACATCGAAGAGGCCTTCGACATTCCCGGCTGCGATAGGAACCGCCAAGGCCTTCTCCTGTTCCGTACGCTCCCTCCGACACGTTCCGCTTCTATTGTGAAAACGATCGAGCGAGGTGGCATTACGCCTTCGCCCGAACACTTGCCCTCCGAGAGGCCAGTTCGACTAAGTGAGCTGGTGCCGAAGTCTGTCGAGAGATGGCCGAAACGCTGCCCTTGCTCGAAGTGGTCCCACAGGGGTTTTTGAAATGTGACCATTGAAAAGAGACGTTTTAATGTGGGACTGTTGAGTTCCCGAGGCGTTGCCCCTTGCCTATAAAATGCCGCGCCCGGGCTGCTGGGTTTTTACCCATCTGTGTGCAGAAAAAGCCCTATTTTCCTTGCTCTCTTCTTGCTTGCCCTCTTTCTCTCTCGTGCCACCGGTGATCTGTCCCGCATCAAGCAAACTGCTCGCCGCCGCCGACCATACGTGATCATGCCGTCTTCTTCCTTGTCGTTGTCCGTCGCGACTTCGTCCTCGAACGCGCCATCGTCGGATAAGACGATTAATGATTCGGCGATGGTTGTGGAGCTATAGCACGGGCATACGGTGGAGTTTGGTACATCGAGGATTTACTTGGGCCACATGCTCGAGATGCAGTGTAACACCCAAATTCTGAATTTGGGATTGGTAGAAGAAATCTGAGCAAGGTACCATTGATAAATAATTAAACTTTATAATTCACCCTTTTTAAAGGTAAATGATCATAATAAAATAACGATGGTTAAAATAAATCATAATAAAAATTAGACCTTGGAAAAATGTTCCTATCAAAACAAAGGGAGAACTTTTGAATATACCTTTAATCCAACTACACACTCAAATAATAATGTGGTGTGTGTACTTCATGTTGAAAACATTACTTAGTTAATATAATAATAAAATAAATGAAGAAATACTATGTAGTAATTGTGCATCATGTGAAAGTTTATCTTGTGCATAAATTTGAAATTTAGAATTTAAAACTTGGTTTGATTTGAAATTGAAATAAGAAAGGAAAATAGAAATAATTAAGAAAAGAGGGAAGGAGGAGGATTATACAAAATAGAGGAAAATAAATGTATGAAAGAATATATTTTGTCCCCACTAATATTCTAATTTAAGAACTTAACTCAGATAAGAAGCTCACAAACAAGTTTGAATTCAAATTAGTATTAAAATTTGAATTTGCGAAAGAAGGGAGAAAGAAGAAAATAGAAAGGAAAAATAAAAAGAAAAAAAGATAAAAGCTTACCTGGGCCTCGTACCTGGAATTCGACCCACTTCCACTCCTATCCCACGCGGCCCACCTTTCCTTCTCCATCGCACCAGCCCGCCCGCTCTCTAGCGTCACGCGCTGACATATGGGGCCCGCTCCTCAGCTCATGAGCCGCGCCCGCACGCCGTCTCGTGTCACTGGTTTATGGGCCCGCTATGTCGGATTCGTCCCGTCCGTGGAGATCCTGGCGAACACGCGATTCCCTGGCCGATTTTCGCGGCGTCTTCACTGGACCTCCGCTCGGCCGCCGTGGATGGCGCAACCGACCCTCTCAGCTCGGACTCGCCCCGCCCCTATATAACCCGGCTGCTCTAAGCTCCCTTATCCATCTCGACGAGTCACCGAGAGAACCGAGAGGAGAGAGATTGAGACGAGATCTCCGCGGTCATCGACTTGCGGCGCCGTTCGGGGCTCGGTTATTGCTCTACGGGGATCGGCGTCGGGCCACGAAGCGCTGGGTGTCGTCGGTGGGCGGCGAGGAACCTCGTGGCCACCGGAATTTCTCACCGTCGTTCGAGCACCGCCGCGGAACCGCACTTCGCCGTGGCCGGGGCTGACCGTGCGGCAATCACCGGTATGATGCCCTTCATGTTGTTCGCCGTGTTCCCAATTACGTGTAGACCTTATTGTACCGAGGTATGGGGGCACCTAGGCCTTGATCACCTTCGCCACGGCGATGGTCCGTCGAGGTAGGGGGGGGGGTGGCGCCACCGTGCGCGATGACGGATTGGGGGAAAAGGTTTGGACCGTTGGATCTGTGAACGATGGTTAGGATTAGATCCACGGCAGGGATGCCCTTGGCCGTTGGATGGGGATCGTCCGCGCCATGATTTCGGGTCCCTGTTTTAAATCTGTGCCGTCGATTTCAAATCGTGTGGCTGTTGATCCGTACCGGTTCGGGGTCTAATCTGGTGCGTTGGATCTTGATCGGGCGACCCACATTACGCTTCGGTTCATTTAAAGCCCAGATCTAATCTGGACCACAATATTCTGATCGGGCGGCTCAGATTTGGACATACCCCTTCGCGTGGCAAACTTCATAAAGAGACCCTGTAGTTATAAGTAATCAACCCGCCGTCCACCGCGGGTTGAATCTGAGTCTGGGATATTTTTACATGTTGGCCCCTGAGTTCTCCAGAAATTGGTGCGCAGTCCAGCCAATAGCAAAATCAGAGAAATTAATTTATAAAATGAATTCCTTATATAAAAACAATTCCAGAATCTTGTTAAATCCATAAAAAATTCATACTAAGTCCAAATTAGTCCATTCTAGTTTCTATAATTTTGTAATAATATTGTTTATCACATAGTAACACTGTTATAACATGAAAATTATATTAGAATTGATTACTCAATTAATCTTGTATCAAGTACCTAATAACTTCAGAAATCCATAACTTAAAATCTATAACTCCAAAATTAATGATTCCTGTTCCTATGATCTTATTTTAATATGTATATTATTAATGTGTATTTTGTTCTTATGTTTGGTGTAATGTTAATTTTGCCTATACCATGTTTGTTTGAATTGCTACGACTAGCAGTGAGGTCACGAGTCACCTGAGGATCATCCTGGTACCTGGAATCTCAAGTCCCAGGCAAGTTGTGCCCTTGATCACTTCTTTTTACCCACTCATGTTCTAATTAATCATAATGATCTGCATAGGTTAATTTTGATGGGACCCAATAGGTTACCCTAGTTTGACTATCTTTATACCTTGTTTACCACTGAACTTTCTGGGTAGTACTTGCTAGTGCTATATGTGGTTTTGGGTATGGAGATACACTATTCATGATTACACTTTTGTTATCAGTTGTTATTTATTGTTCATGATAAGATCATTATGTTAATTGGAATATGGAGCGACCACCCGGGAAAACAGTGCTACCACAAGGGAGGAATGGGACCCCTTGGCTGATTAATTAGGAAAGCTAGTGGAAGACTACCTTACCCGAAAGGGGCAAGGGCAGTAGGGGAGTGGTCAGTGTAGGGAGGCCCTCGGGAGGATTTTGCTGCGATGGCGGTCCTGCAAGGGATTCCTACATTGGAACTTCCTATAAACTGTAGCGGGTTTTCGGAAGCTAGTGGAACTTTGTAAAGGCCTCGTAGTGGATCCCTAGCCATTCACCTCGGTAGTGTCTAAGGGCCTTGCAAACCCTGGCGACATGGGATACACGACTTGTGGGTAAAGATGCGCAACCTCTGCAGAGTGTAAAACTGGTATACTAGCCGTGCTCACGGTCATGAGCAGCTCGGACCCTCACATGATTAAATTATGGAACTTAAATTCAATTTGTCATATGCATTGCATCGCAGGTGAAGTTGTTACTTTTGTTCTATTACTTAACTGGGTTGGTATTTACTTATACTTAGTAACTGCTAATAAAATTTTGACCAACTTTAAAAGCAATGCTCAGCTCTAACCATCTCCTTTGGTAAGCCTTACACTTCACGTGAGCTCCCACCTTTGGCGAGTTCATGCACATTATTCCCCACAACTTGTTGAGCGATGAACGTATGTGAGCTCACTCTTGCTGTCTCACACACCCCACAGGTCAAGATCAGGTACCGCAGGATGAGGCACTTGGAGGATGCTGCGATGAGTTCGTGAGAGGTCTAGGTCGTCGTCTCCCAGTCAACTTTGGGTTGCTGGACCGTTGTCTCCTTATAATGTAATTATTTATTTTGTATAGAACTCCTGTTATGTATAAAGATGTGACATTCGATCCTGTGCCACTATACATCATATGTGTGAGACTTGGTCCCAGCATACCTGGTGTTTATGTTAGCGCCCGGGTTTTGGACCCCTAAAATCCGGGTGTTACAGAAGTGGTATCAGAGGAATGTTGACTGTAGGACGAAACCTAGATAGAACTGGACAACCATTACTTACTTACCTTTACTACTCTGATTCTTATCTAAACTTTTCTTGATCTTTTTCTCATCTATTTCCGCTTACTCTGATTATTCTTATCTTTTCTTTCTAAAAGACACATGTGGATTTCACACTTTGAAATCTCGTACCTAAAGTGACCTTTAGGAATAGGAGACCTACTCCTAGGAACAAAAACAAAACTATTTTTATGGTTATCTATGCACTTGAATGTTTGTTCTTATGATATTTGTCTGATTTGGATTTTTGATTGAGTGTGACGGGTTGTGGAGTGATGCCCACAATTACATCTGCATATACGTATAGGCATAAAATAGAATTCATAAGAAAACTAAGCAACTTAGATTATCCTCCATTAAAATGTATTTAACTCATAGAGATCCCTCTAATCATAAAACACTCCCATATCTTAATAGATTCGTCGTATCTTATAAGATTCTCTCTTATCTTACTAGATCCACCTCATCTCAAAAGATTCTTCTTACCTTAATAAATTCACCTTATCTTGAAGAGATTCTATCTTATCTTTATGGATCCATCTTATCCTAATAAGCATACTTATTCACCCTAGTTTAAACAACCATGATCTAATGCAAATTAATTATATCTTATCTAGTCAAACTAGTCATACCGGTCTAATCTAGATCCCATCTAATCTATTATGATCTAATCTAGAGTAAGTTACTTAATGCTGGTACACAAGATAAGGCCATACTCCTAAATCACTTAAGCCTAATTTGGAGACTTATATCAACTTGGCCATACACAACAACTCGACCTATATAACAAGTTACATAACTTACCCAATCAATAGAGTCCTAATGGATTGCATAATCTATCAACCACCACCTGACATCAAACCAGATTTTGACCTACATCATGTAGTCTATCTCACCCATATATATCTAATCGTGACAAAATTCTATCTTACCCTTGGATATTCACCTTATATGACTGGTTACCCCAATCTGGACATAAAATAAAGATCAAGCCCCACTGAAGAATCTTCAGATTATAACCAGCTACTAGCTTATTCATTCCGCCTATTGAATAATGTCCTTTGCAAAACTATTACCATGTGCTTCTAACTTTCATGGTCAATACCAGGAAAGGAAAGATTATCACGTAACAGCAAACAGAAATGAATCCTCCAAATCCTCCACCTGTTGAAATCGATCAAGTGGTTGCTGCCCAAAGACTGGTAATACAACAATTAACAGACCTGGTGACCGAGATGCAAAATCAGATAAGACAAGAACGCGAGGAAATAGGTCAGGTCCGCCAAGAAATAAGGCAAGCACGGTTGGAGAGACAACAACAACAACCTCCACCACCACCACCAGCTTCACCAAGCTACATAAATATAAATTATGATGATTTGTAAGATCTAGATGTTACTATAGTTAGTAGATGATATGATATTATTTTAGAAGGAATAATAAGGTCTATTGACCCTATGTTTTGTTAAAGAATTATGCCTCATGCCGAGATTCCTTTGTTTGTGCATATGTTCCGAGAGCAATATGAGTATACATCCCTTTTCTTACAAATCTCGAGGACGAGATTATTTTTAAGGGGGGTAGGATTTGTAACACCCAAATTCTGAATTTGGGATTGGTAGAAGAAATCTGAGCAAGGTACCATTGATAAATAATTAAACTTTATAATTCACCCTTTTTAAAGGTAAATGATCATAATAAAATAACGATGGTTAAAATAAATCATAATAAAAATTAGACCTTGGAAAAATGTTCCTATCAAAACAAAGGGAGAACTTTTGAATATACCTTTAATCCAACTACACACTCAAATAATAATGTGGTGTGTGTACTTCATGTTGAAAACATTACTTAGTTAATATAATAATAAAATAAATGAAGAAATACTATGTAGTAATTGTGCATCATGTGAAAGTTTATCTTGTGCATAAATTTGAAATTTAGAATTTAAAACTTGGTTTGATTTGAAATTGAAATAAGAAAGGAAAATAGAAATAATTAAGAAAAGAGAGAAGGAGGAGGATTATACAAAATAGAGGAAAATAAATGTATGAAAGAATATATTTTGTCCCCACTAATATTCTAATTTAAGAACTTAACTCAGATAAGAAGCTCACAAACAAGTTTGAATTCAAATTAGTATTAAAATTTGAATTTGTGAAAGAAGGGAGAAAGAAGAAAATAGAAAGGAAAAATAAAAAGAAAAAAAAAGATAAAAGCTTACCTGGGCCTCGTACCTGGAATTCGGCCCACTTCCACTCCTATCCCACGCGGCCCACCTTTCCTTCTCCATCGCACCAGCCCGCCCGCTCTCTAGCGTCACGCGCTGACATATGGGGCCCGCTCCTCAGCTCATGAGCCGCGCCCGCACGCCGTCTCGTGTCACTGGTTTATGGGCCCGCTATGTCGGATTCGTCCCGTCCGTGGAGATCCTGGCGAACACGCGATTCCCTGGCCGATTTTCGCGGCGTCTTCACCGGACCTCCGCTCGGCCGCCGTGGATGGCGCAACCGACCCTCTCAGCTCGGACTCGCCCCGCCCCTATATAACCCGGCTGCTCTAAGCTCCCTTATCCATCTCGACGAGTCACCGAGAGAACCGAGAGGAGAGAGATTGAGACGAGATCTCCGCGGTCATCGACTTGCGGCGCCGTTTGGGGCTCGGTTATTGCTCTACGGGGATCGGCGTCGGGCCACGAAGCGCTGGGTGTCGTCGGTGGGCGGCGAGGAACCTCGTGGCCACCGGAATTTCTCACCGTCGTTCGAGCACCGCCGCGGAACCGCACTTCGCCGTGGCCGGGGCTGACCGTGCGGCAATCACCGGTATGATGCCCTTCATGTTGTTCGCCGTGTTCCCAATTACGTGTAGACCTTATTGTACCGAGGTATGGGGGCACCTAGGCCTTGATCACCTTCGCCACGGCGATGGTCCGTCGAGGTAGGGGGGGGGGGGGGTGGCGCCACCGTGCGCGATGACGGATTGGGGGAAAAGGTTTGGACCGTTGGATCTGTGAACGATGGTTAGGATTAGATCCACGGCAGGGATGCCCTTGGCCGTTGGATGGGGATCGTCCGCGCCACGATTTCGGGTCCCTGTTTTAAATCTGTGCCGTCGATTTCAAATCGTGTGGCTGTTGATCCGTACCGGTTCGGGGTCTAATCTAGTGCGTTGGATCTTGATCGGGCGGCCCACATTACGCTTCGGTTCATTTAAAGCCCAGATCTAATCTGGACCACAATATTCTGATCGGGCGGCTCAGATTTGGACATACCCCTTCGCGTGGCAAACTTCATAAAGAGACCCTGTAGTTATAAGTAATCAACCCGCCGTCCACCGCGGGTTGAATCTGAGTCTGGGATATTTTTACATGTTGGCCCCTGAGTTCTCCAGAAATTGGTGCGCAGTCCAGCCAATAGCAAAATCAGAGAAATTAATTTATAAAATGAATTCCTTATATAAAAACAATTCCAGAATCTTGTTAAATCCATAAAAAATTCATACTAAGTCCAAATTAGTCCATTCTAGTTTCTATAATTTTGTAATAATATTGTTTATCACATAGTAACACTGTTATAACATGAAAATTATATTAGAATTGATTACTCAATTAATCTTGTATCAAGTACCTAATAACTTCAGAAATCCATAACTTAAAATCTATAACTCCAAAATTAATGATTCCTGTTCCTATGATCTTATTTTAATATGTATATTATTAATGTGTATTTTGTTCTTATGTTTGGTGTAATGTTAATTTTGCCTATACCATGTTTGTTTGAATTGCTACGACTAGCAGTGAGGTCACGAGTCACCTGAGGATCATCCTGGTACCTGGAATCTCAAGTCCCAGGCAAGTTGTGCCCTTGATCACTTCTTTTTACCCACTCATGTTCTAATTAATCATAATGATCTGCATAGGTTAATTTTGATGGGACCCAATAGGTTACCCTAGTTTGACTATCTTTATACCTTGTTTACCACTGAACTTTCTGGGTAGTACTTGCTAGTGCTATATGTGGTTTTGGGTATGGAGATACACTATTCATGATTACACTTTTGTTATCAGTTGTTATTTATTGTTCATGATAAGATCATTATGTTAATTGGAACATGGAGCGACCACCCGGGAAAACAGTGCTACCACAAGGGAGGAATGGGACCCCTTGGCTGATTAATTAGGAAAGCTAGTGGAAGACTACCTTACCCGAAAGGGGCAAGGGCAGTAGGGGAGTGGTCAGTGTAGGGAGGCCCTCGGGAGGATTTTGCTGCGATGGCGGTCCTGCAAGGGATTCCTGCATTGGAACTTCCTATAAACTGTAGCGGGTTTTCAGAAGCTAGTGGAACTTTGTAAAGGCCTCGTAGTGGATCCCTAGCCATTCACCTCAGTAGTGTCTAAGGGCCTTGCAAACCCTGGCGACATGGGATACACGACTTGTGGGTAAAGATGCGCAACCTCTGCAGAGTGTAAAACTGGTATACTAGCCGTGCTCACGGTCATGAGCAGCTCGGACCCTCACATGATTAAATTATGGAACTTAAATTCAATTTGTCATATGCATTGCATCGCAGGTGAAGTTGTTACTTTTGTTCTATTACTTAACTGGGTTGGTATTTACTTATACTTAGTAACTGCTAATAAAATTTTGACCAACTTTAAAAGCAATGCTCAGCTCTAACCATCTCCTTTGGTAAGCCTTACACTTCACGTGAGCTCCCACATTTGGCGAGTTCATGCACATTATTCCCCACAACTTGTTGAGCGATGAACGTATGTGAGCTCACTCTTGCTGTCTCACACACCCCACAGGTCAAGATCAGGTACCGCAGGATGAGGCACTTGGAGGATGCTGCGATGAGTTCGTGAGAGGTCTAGGTCGTCGTCTCCCAGTCAACTTTGGGTTGCTGGACCGTTGTCTCCTTATAATGTAATTATTTATTTTGTATAGAACTCCTGTTATGTATAAAGATGTGACATTCGATCCTGTGCCACTATACATCATATGTGTGAGACTTGGTCCCAGCATACCTGGTGTTTATGTTAGCGCCCGGGTTTTGGACCCCTAAAATCCGGGTGTTACATGCAGCGTCTGGGTTATTTTGGGAACAGAGTTGGTAGGGCGCCAGGGGCTGAAGATGTGTCACACCCGGCTTTAAGGAACAAAGCCGGGTACATCTCATACATTTGCCAAAGAAGACAACATATATAATAACAGAGTGTATAGAGATAAATGTCACAATATAATCAGAGTACTTATTACATAGCGGAAGACTTACAAAAATAAAAGATAAATATAACAGGATCTAAAATCTATCCTTGGCGCCAGAAAGTCAACTGGGAAGACGACGACCTAGACCTTTCACGAATACAGCGCAACATCCACCATGCGCCTCATCCAGTGGTATCTGTTCTTGACCTGTGGGGGGGTGTGAGACAGCAAGGGTGAGCTCACACATGTTCATCGCTCAACAAGTTGTGGGGAATAATGTGCATGAACTAGCTAAAGGTGGGAGTTCATGTGATGTGTAAGGCTGATCAACAATAGGGGTTAAAGCTGAGCATTGCTTTTAGTAAGTTGGTCAAAATTTTATTAGCAATTACTAGATGTAAGTAAATACCAAACCATAATAATAATAGAACAAAATTAATAACAAATGATTCCATGCAATGCATATGACAAAATTGAATTTAAGTTCCATAAATTAATCATCAGAGAGTCCTGAGCTGCTCATGACCGTGAGCTCGGCTAGTATACCAGTTTTACACTCTGCAGAGGTTGTACCCTTACCCACAAGTCGTGTTTCCAATGTCGCCAGGGCTAGCTAGACCCTTAGACACTATCGAGGTGAATGGCTAGGGATCCACTACGAGGCCTTTACAAAGTTCCACTAGTTTCCGAAAACCCGCTACAGTTTATGGGAAGAGCACTTGCAAGAATCCCCCATCTGACCGCCATCGCAGCAAATCAACCCGAGAACCTCCTTGCATGCAGCTCCCCTACTACCCTTGCTTCTTTCGGGTAAGTAGTCTTCCACTAGCTTTCCTAATTAGTTAGCCAAGGGGTTCCATTCCTCCCTTGTGGTGGCACGTGTTTCTCAAGTTAAGCTCCATGTTCCAATTAACAATAATATAATGATCTTGTCATGAACATAAGTAAAATAACATAATAATTGGAACCTGGACATAATGTAATATTAATCCCAAAACCATATGAAGCAATAGCAAAAACTACCCATGTGATTCAGGGGTAAACAAGGTAAAAAGGATAACAGACTAGGGTGACCTATTGGGTCCCATCAAAATTAAACATATGCATTGAATAGTGATAATAAAGAATATTATTTGGTAACAAAAGTGAATCAAGGGCACAACTTGCCTGGCACTTGAGATTCCAGTTACTAGGATGATTCTTCAGATCCTCGTGACCTCATTGCTAGTCGTAGCAATACAAACAAACATGGTATAGATAAAATTAACATCACACCAAACATAAGAACAAACTACATAATAATAATCTACACGTTGCTACGAGATCGCGGGATCGAGCACTACTAATATCAGAGTCGTGGTTAAGGAGTTATGATTTATAAAAGCTCTAGGTGACTTAAATATTAAACTCTATTATAAATTGGTTAGTATAGATCATATGAGAGATTATTCTATAAATAATTATCTAAACTTTAATCTAAGTCATTATTTGATTAAAGATTATCTAGTTAAATTATAACCATAAAGTTAGAATACTATATTAATATTAAAGAAATTAATCCAATAGACATAGATTAACCCAATTATAATTGTATGAGATATCATAAAATAAATGTTGCTATTGTGTAGTATATATTTATACGAAGCTAGCGTAACTTGAACGGATTAAATCGGAGTTAAAATGAAGAAGTTATGAATTTCTGAAGATTTTATGTGTTTGGTATAAGATTAAATAATATATAAATTTTAATGTGACTTTCATGTGAAAACAGTGGTACTAGATGATAAATCATAATATTACAAAATTATAGGAACTGAAATGGAGTAAAAAGGAGTTAGTATCAATTTTCTATGAATAAAATGAGTTTCTGGAATTATTTATATACTAAAAATCATTTTCTATAATTATTTATTTATTTTCTCTGCTCTCTGGACCTTGCGCACAAAAATAGAGAAGCTCGGGGTCTAATTCATAAAGGTCCCAAGACCCCGTTTACCCACGCAGTGGACCGCGGGTTGAATTAGAGAAAACAGAAGGTCTCTTTTGTAAATTTGTTCGGCCGAAGGGGTATCTCACACCCTGGGCCGCGAGATCACAAAGCAACGGCCCAGATCTGTTCTACGAATCAGCCGTCAGATCGTAGATCGATGGTTGCGGTCTTAAAGAAGCGCGACCTAATCCTATCCACAATCTCTAGATCCAACGGACACCGATCACCCGGACGAAACAAACACCTAGTTAATTTAATCATGCCCGTAGAAATCCGATCCGACGGTCAGAATTAAATCCCGAACCGGCACGTGCTGTTAGCCATACGATCAATTATTGACGCTCACCAGACACCCTGCTGAAGCGGTATTCGAGATCGACTTCTAGCCGTTAGTCTCGAGATCAATGGTCCAGGTGTATCTCCCCAACTTACCCTCACACTGGGACACGCGCACGGCGGCGCACGGGCTCTACCGCGGCGGCGCCATGGCTGGTAATTCCACCCGGCGCATTAGCAACATAATGACCCCCCGATCTACTTAAACAAATGCAGAGCACTCCCCTAATACAACAGGAAAGAAAAACAAAGAGATCTCACCAGAAACGCGATGAGGGGAAGCCGACAGCGGTGTTGGACAGAGCCGACGAGCAATTCGGTAGGCTCCGACCGTGATTCCGCCCAGCGAAGCCCCCAACTTGCGCGGCATACGCCAGGGATGCCTAGATACCACCCGATGTGAAAGGAGTGCGATCCCAGCCGCAGGTCAACGATGGCTACCCGAGCTCCATGACCTCCTTCTTCCCGCACCCACATGCACTGCTAGCGGCGGCCGAAACCCAACAGTAGCTTAGTTGGATGGACGTGAAGACTTGACCAAGGCTTATATGGCCGCGAGGTGTTGGTTAGTGCAGGTGGGCGGCTTGCGCAAGCTGCGGCAGAGCGGTTGACACCGCATGGATTTCGCGTCGCTGGCGACCATGTTGATGGAGGCACGATACCCTGGGGAAGATCCATAGTGGCGCACAGCGGCTGACACACGGGCCAACAGCGCAGTGACCCAAGGTGAAGAGCACGCGCGGAAGCAAGCTCCTAGGCGAGGGAGAGGCAGTGGGCTATGCGATGAATTTCTCTGGTGGGCTGGCAGGGAGAGAAATCAGGGGATGGGCCGAGAACAAATGCAACTAACAGAACGTGGGCCAAGGGCAAGGGAGAAGTCGGCCCAGATGAAGTTTTACTTTCCCTTTTTGCCTTTTCTTTTTCTTGATTTCTTTTTCCTTTTATTTTTGAATATCTATTTTGAATCCAAATTTTCCTGTGAACTTGTTCCTAGATTCAAATGTAAAAATTGATCAAACAAGTATGGAAGGATTTTATTTATTTATATAGTTATTTTCTTCATTTTGTATAGTATTTTCCTTTTCCTTCTCCAATTCTAACATTGTACCTTTGGGTTAAAATCCAATTCTCATCTAATTACTATATTCCCATATTATTCCTTTTTGAAATTATTTTTATATTGTCACAAAGCGCACACAAAATAAAAATCTCAGCATGATGTAATGATTTAGTGGCATATATTTTATAATTATCGGTTTCAAAATATGGTGTGCACATGTGATGGCACAAAAGTTCAAACTCCCACATAGATAAAGTGAACTTGTTTCTCCCTTTGATATTAGCTCTTGCAAATTACAAATTGGGTATTACAAATCCTACCCCCCTTAAAAAGAATCTCGTCCTCGAGATTTAGGAAGGTCTAGTGAAAAGATGGGGAAAATCTATGCGGAGTTCTTCTTCTCTTTCCCACGTAGCTTCATCTTCTCCATGATGGCTCCATTGCACTTTGCACATCTTAATAACTTTATTTCTTGTAACTCGAGTCAAAGTGTCCAGAATCTTGGTAGGATACTCAGCATAAGTCAGATCATCTTGAACACTAAGGTTCTCCATTGGTAGCTGATCTTCAGGTACCCTGAGACATTTCTTCAGTTGTGACACGTGGAATACATTATGCACCTCAGTTAGATTATCATTTAGCTCGAGTTGATAGGCCATCTCTCCAACTTGCCTAAAAAAACTCTAAAGGGTCCAATAAAGCGAGGGGACAATTTGCCCTTGACTTTAACCCTCCTCATTCCACGAAGTGGTGACATCTTGAGGTATACATAATCTCCTTCCTCAAATTCCAGTGGTCTCCTATTATCAGCATAGCTCTTTTGCCTGGTTTGAGCTACCCTCAAATTCTCCTAAATTATACGAACATGTTATTCTACCTCTTGAATAAGTTCAGATCCAAAGAACTGTCTTCCTCCAGTCTGATCCAATGTAGAGGAATCCTGCATTTCCTGCCATATAGAGTCTCAAACAGTGACATCTTCAGACTGGCCTGGTATCTATTATTATATGAGAACTCAGCATAAGGTAGACTCTTGTCCCAACTACTACCATGCTAAAGGGCACAAGCTCTCAACATGTCCTCCAATACTTGATTAATCCTTTTAGTCTGTCCATCAGTCTGAGGATGATAGGCCAAACTAAAATTCAACTTTCGTATCCATATTCTCATGAAAACTTTTCCAAAATCTAGAGGTAAACTGTGATCCTCTATCCAAAATGATCTTCTTCAGTACACCGTGTAGAGACATAATCCGAGCCATATATAACTCTACCAATTGAGATCCCTTATAAGTAGTCTTGACAGGAATGAAATGAGCCACTTTGGTCAATCTATCCATAATGACCCATATAGAATCATATTCTTTCGAGGTGCGAGGCAATCCAGTAATGAAATCCATACCAATTTCTTCTCACTTCCATTCAGGTATCTTTAATGGGTATAATAGTCCAGCTTGTCTTTGGTGTTTGGCTTTAACTTTTGGACACACCTCTCTCATAGCCACATGTGTAGCCATATCTCTCTTCAATCAATACCACCAATACTTCCGCTTCAATTCCTGATACATCTTGGTACTCCCAGGATGATTAGAATAATCCGAGTTATGAGCCTCCTTTAAAATAGTCTCACGAAGGCTTTCAATATCAGGAATACATATCCTGTCCTCGAACCATATGGTGCCTTGCTCATCCTCCGTAAACTCTGGACCTCTACCCTCAGTAATCAGATCCTTAATCTCTTGTATCTTAGCATCACCAATTTGTCCTTTGTGGATTTCTTGCTCCAAAGTAGGTTCCACATCAACAGTAACTCCTTCAGTGTGAGCAACTATCCTAGGTTAAGTCTCCTGAAATCCTCAACAATCTCATCGGGTAGCTGGGTAACAACAGCTGAATGAACATGCTCCTTTCGACTCAAGGCATCTGCAACCAAATTTGCCTTGCCCGGGCGATAGTGAATCTCCAAATCATAATTCTTAATAAGCTCCAACCAACGGCGTTGCCTAAGGTTGAGATCCTTCTGAGTGAATATATACTTCAAACTCTTATGATCCGTGTATACTTGACACTTGATTCCCATAATATAATGTCTCCAAATCTTAAGCGCATGCACAATGGCTACCAATTCTAAGTCATGAGTGGGGTAGTTCAACTCGTGTTTCCGCAACTAACGAGACGCGTAGGCGATCACATGTCCTTCTTGCATGAGCACACATCCTAAGCCTTGGCCACATGCATCACAATAGATATCAAATCCCTTCTGTAGATCTGGCATAACCAACACTGGTGGTGACATCAACCTCTTCTTTAATTGATCAAAGCTATCTTTGCACTTCTCATCCCACTTAAACTCTCTTCCCTTCTCCAGATGCGAGGTCGTAGGCTTAGCAATCTTAGAGAATCCTTCAATAAATCTCCAATAATATCCTGCAAGTCCCAAGAAACTCCGAACCTCCGTAACTGTAGTGGGTATGCTCCACGCCACTATCTCCATGACTTTAGTAGGATCCACTGATATCCTTCCATTAGAAATGATATGTCCAAGAAATGGCACCTCGTCAATCTAGAACTCACATTTACTGTACTTGGCGTAGAGTTGATTATCTCGTCGCTTCTGTAGCACCAATCTCAGATATTTCTCATGATCACTATCACTCTTGGAATAAATAAGAGTATCATCGATGAATACTACGACGAATCTGTCCAAATATTCCATAAACACATTATTCATCAAATTCATAAAATAAGCTGGTGCATTAGTTAGTCAAAATGACGTAACAGTGAACTCATATAATCCATATCGTGTCGAGAAAGCCGTCTTGGGGATATCCGATGGTCTAATCTTCATTTGATGGTAACCTGATCGGAGGTCAATCTTAGAGAACACCCTGGCACCTCTCATCTGATCAAATAAATCTTCAATGCCGGGTAATGGATACTTGTTCTTCACAGTGACATCATTAAGGGTCCTATAATCCACACACATCCCTTGTGATCCATCTTTCTTCTGTACAAATAGAACTGGAGCTCCCCAAGGTGAGGGACTCGGACGAATGTACCCAGCCTCTTGTAACTCCGTTAGCTGCTTCTTAAGTTCATTTAGTTCTTCTATGGACGTCCTGTATGGCCGTTTAGAAATAGGAGCAGTCCTAGGTAAGAGATCAATAACAAACTCAACTTCCCTATCTGGTGGCATCCCTGATAACTCCTCTGGAAAGATATCCGGAAAATCTCTAACCACCCAGATGTTACCACCCACAAACTTCTCATCTACTAAGAATGCCGCTAGTCTGATGATGGTAGTTACTGCAACTTCAACTTCAAATCTTTGTCCTTTGGAACTGGTGAGTTCTACGGTTCCCTTAGCACAGTGTATATACTGCCTTTGCCTTTCTTAACCATGACATACCAAGGATCACGTCTATAGTGCTCTCTTCTAACACTATAGGGGTAGCCCATCTGGGTTAGAAACATAGGGTAAGAAAGGAATAATTGTAGACAAGGCGAGTAATTACGAGGAATGTTACTGCGGGGGATTTATTAGCTAAGTAGATTAGTGTATTATCCACTAAATCTAATACATTACCTTATGGTGGTACATGCTAAGATGTCCAACTATAATGTTTCAATCAATCAAAGAAGCAAATCAAGCATTTATCATCAGAACAATCATCCAACATTTTTAATAGAGAAAATAATTTTAATTTCGTCTTAGGTCTCCTATCTCTTAAAAAGTTCATAAATGTAGGATTCCAAGGTGTGAAATCCATCTTGTCTTAGAGTTGAAAAGATAAGAGTAATCAGAGTATGACAACAAAAGGTGAGACAGGATCAAGATAAGATAAGTATAGAATGATCAGAGTAAGGTAAGTAGGTAAGGATTTTGTCCATTTCTATCTAGGTTTCGTCCTACAGTCAACATTTCCTCTGATACCACTTCTGTCACACCCGGCTTTAAGGAACAAAGCCGGGTGCATCTCATACATGCGCCAAAGAAGACAACATATATAATAACAGAGCGTATAGAGATAAATGTCACAATATAATCAGAGTACTTATTACATAGCGGAAGACTTACAAAAATAAAAGATAAATATAATAGGATCTAAAATCTATCCTTGGCGCTAGAAAGTCAACTGGGAAGACGACGACCTAGACCTTTCACGAACACAGCGCAACATCCACAATGCGCCTCATCCAGTGGTATCTGTTCTTGACCTGTGGGGGGGTGTGAGACAGCAAGGGTGAGCTCACACATGTTCATCGCTCAACAAGTTGTGGGGAATAATGTGCATGAACTCGCTAAAGGTGGGAGTTCATATGATGTGTAAGGCTAATCAACAATAGGGGTTAAAGCTAAGCATTGCTTTTAGTAAGTTGGTCAAAATTTTATTAGCAATTACTAGATGTAAGTAAATACCAAACCATAATAATAATAGAACAAAATTAATAACAAATGATCCCATGCAATGTGTTGGGGACTTGTTCTCAAATGCTATGAATCAAGAACAAGGCAACATAGAAATTGTTAAATATTAGAGTCCTTCGTCCTTCGAAGCATTATTTCCCTCGGGATATAATGGATTCCGGACGAAGGTTATGAAGGTTATACCTTCATAAACACAACAAATAATGAGGAAGGGTAAAAAATATATAAAATAATTTGAACATATGATTATCATTATTAACTCATTTCTATTTCATTATTGTAGAAATGATAACGAATTACAAATGTACCTTCGGCTCGAAGAAAAGCAAAAATACCAGCGTGAAGCAAAAACAAATGCCCAATGCGTGATTACAGGAGAGCACGTGAACAGTACGGGGGTACTGTTCACCTATTTATAGGCACAGTTCACAGCCTGTATATAATTACATTTGTGCCCTTTACAATGAACTATAATAATGACACAGAATATCATGGGTCTTTAAGTCATTTCATCTTTAAGTCGGTTCGCCCCTTCGTCTTGAGACATGTCACTGTACCGAAGCTTTATAGTTGATAGCTTCGGCACTGTTTTGGAGAGGATCTGCCGAAGGTGTTTATTTCTTTAGGATCTTCGGCTACAAAGCATACCCCCAACAGTAGCCCCTTCGTGGCGCTAGATCGTTTTTCGTAACAAGCTTGATCCGTGAAAAATCTTCTAAGCTTCGGGATGCCGAAGATCCGAAAAACACCTTCCCTGAGCTCATTGGCGAGAAACGATTAAAATAATCGTCGGACGTGCGACCCATCCTGCACCGATTACACTCTTGCCAGCGATTCACCTTCTCGAGCTATGTGGCCCACCGTTCAGTGAGCGTGGGTGACTGT
Organism: Zea luxurians; assembly: GCA_029449295.1. Classification (NCBI taxonomy): domain Eukaryota; kingdom Viridiplantae; phylum Streptophyta; class Magnoliopsida; order Poales; family Poaceae; genus Zea; species Zea luxurians. The sequence goes on along the minus strand of JAOPSE010000011.1, from coordinate 94,077,291 downwards.
TTGTTCGGTATTGGAGACCTTGCCGATTTACCTTCCCACCTGCAACACTATATAAACAGACGGGTAGGTGTGAAGTTACCATAGCATTCACTGCTATTGTACTATTTTGCTGCCAAATTTTTAGTCATAGCCGAAGCTTGATCATTGTGCTCACACAAAATCTGCTTCGGCGCAAGTGTAAGAGCTTCGGAAAAAACAAAAAAGCCAATTCAAAAAATTTCAAGTAAGTCATAATCAAATGGTCAGAGTTCGCTCTACTGCAAGAGTCGATCGCGAGGGAGACGAAACCGAAGCTGCAGAAACTGTTCCTATCTCGGAAGCAATGAAGCGATCTGGGCTGGTAACACTAGAAGACATCCCTGCTGCTGAAGCAGAGCAAGCAGATATTGAAGAGACCGATTCTGAAGATGATTACAACATCGCAGTGCCGAGCAAGCCTAGCCACCTGGACTTCGGAAAGTCGACCATCTCCAAAGCTGATTTTCCTAAGATGGTGAAGTCGGGCTACTTTAGCGAAGATAAGAAAGGGCTGATTCGCTTCGGTGGAGAAGAAACTACTCCGAAGCCACAAAAAGATGAAATAGTGATTTTCAAGAGTTTGCTCAAGGCTGGTTTGAGATTTCCTTTGAATAGGATGATTGCCGATGTGCTAAAAAAGTTTGGGATCCATTTTCATCAACTAAATCCTAACGCTATTGTTAGGCTTAGTGTTTATATTTGGACTCTCCGAAGCCAGGGGTGGAACCATTTGCCAAAGGTTTCTGTCGGGTGCACGAGCTACATTACCAAACCAAGGCCAGAAAGGATGGGTTACATGAAAATTTTGGTTGTTACAATTTTGCCTATTGGAAAACTACAAAATTTCCTGTGATCAGCTACCGAAGCAAGTGGCCAGCAGGCTGGAAATCGGAATGGTTCTACGCCAAAGTTGATGATGACAAAGAAAAGCTGGTCCAGAGTCCGCTTGAACTGATCTTCGGAGAAACCAGACCCCACTGCAATATGACACTAGAAGGTCCAACCCAAACTGCGTTGGCTGAATTTAGGATTATTGCAGAGCACATTGGCACTAGAGATTTAGTGTAGGAATTTCTGGCTTACAAAATATTTCCAACTATGAAGGAATGGGCTATGCCGAAGCTTGAAAAAGAGAAGAAAGAGGGGGAGCTTGTCCGACTGCCCTACCACTATAAATTCAAGAAATATTTCAAAGCACCCTGCCAAGAATGGCTCGAAACAATTGAAGTAATGTGCACTGAAATTCTTGGGAACTATTCTAAAAAGGAGGATCAATTGATGACAGCAGCCTTCGGCACTCGGTCGAAACGAAGGCTAAACAGAGTGCTTGATGCTATAGGTTTTGAATATCCTGATTATGAGCGACTCGACAAGGGTGCCGAAGGGCAGAAAAGGAAAAGAGTAGCTGGCGCTTTGATCAAAGACGATGAAGATCAATCAAAAAAGAAGAAAGAAAAATTTGAATCGAAAGTGTTAACTTCGAAGAAAAGAAAGGAATCAATCCCGGAACAAAAATCAATTGATGAAGAAGAAAAGGCTTCTACGACATCTTCTGATGCTGAAATAGAGGAAATTCTAAAGGTAATGACTGAAACTTTGCCTGTCAAACTAAGTCCATTGGGGCTTCATCTGACGAAGCTTTTTCATAATGAAAAGGAGCCCGCAAAGGCAAAGGCATCTAGGCCAAAAAGACAAAGGATTGTTACCATGACTGAAGTGATTGAAACAACACCACCAAGAGCTCCAACTCTGAAGATGCCGACAATTGAAATCATGACAGCTACTGAAGCTGTACCTTCGGAGGCTGCTGCAGAAGAGGCCAGAGCCGAAGATGCTAACTCCGAAGGTATTAATTTAGAGAGCATAGCCGCTGATATAGATACAATGCTGCTGAACATGGCCGCTAAAGAAACTGCTGCAGCCACCGAAGAGACCACGGCTGCCAAACCCGAGAAAGGAGGAATAACCGAAGATACCTCGGAAAACGAAACTTTTGACTTCCGAAACTTAGTTGGCCAAGAGCTGACTGAAGCTGAAAAAGAGGAATTAAAAGAGTATGCTATATCTTGTGGATATCGGCCGGGGGCGCTTCTCTTTGGTGGTATTGATGATGAAGGGTTAGGCTGTATACGAGACCAAACCGGTGCGAAGGTTGTCGGTACTTTATCGAAGAGTATTAGCTTCCCGAAGCTTGAAGCGGATATTAGTCGCTACCGTCGACAACATATTACCGGCAGTTTATTCTATTCTAATTTCAAGGTAAACATTTTGTGTCTAATTCTTATTACTTGTGGTACGAAAATATTTTCTAACGAAGGCTATTTGTCCACAGAGCATGCTTTTGAGCAAGGCATTAAAAATGCAACAAGATTTAGAGGATAAAAGGCAAGAATTTATAATTGAAAATTTAGAAAACAAAATAAAGGAGCAATCTGCTGCTATTGAGAAGAAAGACCTCGAGCTACAAACAGCCGAAGGCTTATTAGTGGATGCTGAAGCAAAAATAACAGAATTAAATTCGAAGCTTCTTTCCCAGTCAGAAAATTTTGAACAAGAGAAACTGAAGCTTGATGCAAGGCTTGAAGCCGAAACTCAAAGAAACTTGGAATTGAAAGAATCTTTGAAAAATCTTCAAAATAAATGCTTGGAGTTCTGCACTCGATGCATTCATCAGCTAAAGCAAGTGTTCCATTTTGTCGGAGCCAGTAGTGAAGAGTTTACTCCTTCGGCCGAAGACCTGTCTGGTGCCTTCGAGCATATTGAAGGTGATATTAATGATCTTGACGAAGTTATAGCCGGGCATAGCGACTTTTGTGCCCTGGCAGCTTCTCGGGGTACAGCTGTTGCTTTTTTGAAATCTGGCTGTAAACACGGCAAAATTGTTAATAGACCCAACTTCAGCCTGTCACCGACAGACTTAGATGATGTTCCGAATCTGGCTCGAAGTATTGCAAACAGATTTATAAAGTTAGTATGGACAAAGGGTGGTCGGAGCAAAGCTGGTGACGAAGCTCGGAGTCACCTCAAGCTGGTAACAAAATCATACCTTATTCTTACCTTTTCCTTTGAATTTTTGAATTTGGCTTATAATACTTTCGTACAGATTGACCAGGCCGAAGCTGCAGCTGCAGAGTAGAAGAACGAAGCTCCAGAGATAGTGTCGAAGCTTGCATAGTCTTGTAAAAGTAGCTCAAAAAACTCCTGTAATAACTTGTATAAAATATGATGTAATATGAGTTTTACTTTGTAATATAATCTTACTTTTCCGTCCATGTATGAAATGCTTTGGTGTGGACTAAATTAATACTTTTGAGCCATAGGCGAAAAACACCTTCCCTTCTTTGCGTACACAGCGAAGCATAAAATTGCCTTCCTTTTGGGACCGAAGCATGTTTGTACGTTATGCTGATGATGATCCTATGTATGTCTAAGTGAATGTTTATGAATGCAGATGTCATGATGTAATGTATAGTGCAAATGAATGTTTAAATACATATTCGAAGCCATATTCCCTTGAGAATGACTCAAACCTTCTTTTCCGCTTATTTTTCGGCTTCACCGTTTATTTTTTGGTGTATCAGCGTTGACTTTTCGCTGTAAGCCTCCCTTAGGAGCTTCTTCGCCTTTTACTTTCGGCGGAATCAGCGTTTATTTTTCACTGTAAGCCTCCCTTAGGAGCTTCTTCGCCTTTTACTTTCGGCGGAATCAGCGTTTATTTTTCGCTGTAAGCTCTGCATTCCCTTGGGAACGACTTTTGAGCTTCTCCCTGTTTTCTTTTCTTTTTCCATTGCACTCGATGGTGCGTTGTCAGCTTTTACATTTACATCTTTGGGGGATATCATTCTTATAGAATTGAAATAAGGAAAAGAAAAATTACATGTTGTGGTCCCATTAAAAACCTTTCTCCCCCTTTGGAAAGGAAAAGGGTGCCACAAGAATAGAAAAAATTACATCAAGCTAAACATAAAATCGCCGAAGCTCGTCCGCATTCCATGATCTAGGAATGTCGTTGCCGTCCATATCCTTCAACCTGTAGGAACCGAGTCTTGACGAAGATACTACCAGAAAAGGTCCTTCCCACTTCAGCTGTAATTTGCCTACTGTTTCTGGGTTGGCTACTCTTCGAAGCACCAAATGTCCTGGTTCGATGTTCTTTAGCCTAACCTTTCTATCACGCCATTTTATTGTTTCAGCTTGGTATTTGTTGATGTTTTCCACAGCCTGAAGCCTGATCCCTTCTATAACATCTTTTTCCACAGAGTAATCAGCTTTAGCTTCGCCTTCTGCCGAAGCTAGTATTCTTATTGATCCTGCTTTGGCTTCTTCCGGAGTTATTGCTTCGTCACCAAACAATAGTTTGAATGGCGTAAAGCCTGTTGATCTTGATATTGTTGTGTTGTGGCTCCACACCACTTTGATTAATTCGTCTGGCCACTTTCCCCTTGGCTGATTGAAGATTAACTTCATTATTCCTGTCATTATGATGCCATTAGCCCTTTCAACTAGTCCATTTGATTCCGGATGTCGAACTGATGCAAAATGGATCTTTGTGCACAAAATTCTTTGAAGGCTTCGGAATCAAACTGCGTTCCATTGTCCACAGTGATGGCCTTCGGCACTCCGAAGCGACAAACAATGTTTTGCCAGAAAAACTTTTGAACAGTAACCGAAGTTATTGTGGCTAAAGGCTTTGCCTCAATCCATTTAGAAAAATATTCCACTGCCACTACAACATATCTTAAGTTGCCTTGTGCTGGTGGTAGCGGACCTAACAAATCAAGACCCCACCTTTGCAATGGCCAAGTGGGTTGTATTAACTGAGTTAGAGACGAAGGTTGTTTTTGATCTCTTGCACATTTCTGACAACCTTCGCACTTTTGGACTAATTCCGCTGCATCCGAAGTTGCTTTTGGCCAATAAAATCCTTGGCGAAAAACTTTTCCCAACAAAGGCCTAGATCCAATGTGAGATCCACATAGGCCTGCATGTATTTCCTTCATCAATTCTATACCTTCGGCTCTGGATAAACATTTGAGTAACGGAGAGCAGACCCCATGCTTGTACAGCTCCCCTTCTATTATTACATATGGACGAGCTCTTGCCTCTATTCTCTTGTTATAAGCTTCGTCATCTGAAAGGAAATTACCCTTAAGGTAGGAGATGATCTTAGTTCTCCAGTCTTCACTATAAACAGGAGATATATTGAGGACCGCTCTTTCAAGAAGTTCAACCGAAGGTGCTTTTATTGCTTCAAAAAATACTTTCGAAGGTAAGGGCAGCCCCTGTGCTGCTGACTTGGCTAGCAAATCAGCATGTTCATTTTCTCCTCGAGGAATATTTTTTACAGAAAACCCTTCAAAGGAAGCTTCAATCCTTCGGACCGTATCTAAATACTTCTCAAGCTTCGGGTCTCTTGCCTTACAACTCTTGTCAATATGACCAGAGATAACCTGGGAATCAGTTTTAAGAACCGCCCTTCTGATTCCCATTGCCTTTAACTTCCGAAGACCCAAAAGTAAGGCTTCGTACTCAGCAATATTAATTTGTGTAGCTAAAATCAAGTCTTGCTGCGTAGCAAGTTTTAACTTTGGAGGGTGCGACCAACACAGCAGCTGCTCCTGCTCCGAAGGTTCCCCAAGAACCATCGCAGAATACTGTCCATGCTTCGGCATCTTTACTTGCCTCTTCTACCTGAGCCCCTGGCGTCCAGTCAGCAATGAAGTCAGCTAACGCCTGGGATTGAATCGAAGATCTATGTACATAATCAATGCAGAATTCATTAAGTTCCGCAGCCCACTTTCCAATCCTTCCAGTAGCTTCTCTATTTCTCATAATGTCCTTCAATGGTTGTGAAGAAGGGACAATTATATTGTATGCTTGGAAATAATGCCGAAGCTTTCTAGAAGCCATCAAAACAGCATATAGCACCTTCTCCAATTCTGTATAATTTTTCTTTGATAAACTAAGAACTTCAGATACAAAATATATTGGAGCTTGCTTCTTGACTTGCCCTTCAAGCTTCTCTTGGACAAGTGCCGCACTTACCGCTGAGTGCGAGGCTGCCACATATAACAAGAGAGGAGCCCCTGGCGTTGGTGGAGTTAGCGTTGTTAGGTCTATCAAATATTGCTTCAGCTCTTCGAAGGCTCTCTGCTGGACTGGTCCCCATTAAAAAACTTCGGCTGACTTCAGCACTTCGAAAAATGGTAAATTTCTCTCTGCTGATCTAGATATGAATCTGTTGAGAGATGCCAGTCTTCCTGTCAATCTTTGAGCCCCCTTCTTTGTACTTGGTGGTTCCATTCGAAGGATAGCTTCGATTTTATTTGGATTAGCCTCAATCCCTTTTGTTGAAACTAGGCAACCAAGAAATTTCCCTTTCTTCACCCCGAAGACACATTTTTCTGGATTCAACTTTAAACCGGCCTGTCTAAAATTAGCGAAGGTTTCCTGCAGATCAGTAATGTGATTCTCTTGCTTCGTGCTTTTTACAATGATATCATCAACATAAGTTAGCACATTTCTGCCTATCTAAGATTGAAGAACCTTCGCTGTCATTCTGCTGAAGCTTCCTCCAGCATTCTTGAGCCCCTCAGGCATCCAAAGGTAACAATATGTTCCACTAGGGGTTATGAAGCTGGTCTTCGGCTCATCCTCCTTCTTCATCCAAATTTGATGATAGCCTGAATAACAATCCAGCAGACTCATAAGCTCTGATGAAGCTGCTGCATCAACTAGGGAATCTATCCTTGGCAATGGAAAATCGTCCTTCGGACAGGCCTTGTTAAGATCAGTAAAATTGATACACATCCTCCATTTACCATTGACCTTTTTTACCATAACAGTGTTAGCCAGCCATTCTGGGTATTTTACCTCTCTGATAACTCCGGCACTGAGAAGTCTTTTCACTTCATTCCGAGCACCTTCGGCCTTGTCATCAGACATCTTCCGAAGCCTCTGTTTTCTGGGTCTGAAGGATTGATCAACATTGAGCGAGTGTTCAATAACATCCCTGTTAACTCCGCAAAGATCATTAGCTGACCATGCAAAAACATCTTTGTTGTTGAACAGAAACCTTATCAAGGTTTTCTCTTGTTCCTCAGACAATTGAGATCCCAGCAGCACCTTCTGCTCTGCAATATCTTCGCATAAAAGCATGGGTTTTGGCTGATCGGCTGAAGCAGCCTTCTCCCTTCTATGCTTGTACTGCTCACAAGCTTCGGCTTCATCTATGTTGTGAATTGCCTTTGAATCAGTCCAATTCCCCTCGGCCTTTCTGGCAGCTTCCTGACTCCCATGAATAGCAATAGGTCCCTGATCCGAAGGTATCTTCATGCAAAGATATGCTGGATGAAGAATTGCTTCGAAAGCATTGAGTGTTCCGCGACCAATGATAGCATTGTAAGGATACTCCATGTCAACAATGTCAAACACAATTTGCTCAGTCCTTGTGTTGTTGACGAATCCGAAGGTCACTGGCATGGTAATCTTACCAAGCGCTACAATCTGTCGCCCTTCGAAACCACAAAGAGGGTGCGTAGCATCATGAATCTTGTCTTCGGGCTCTTGCATTTGTCTTAAGGCCTTAGCAAATATGATATCTGCTGCACTGCCTGTATCAACCAAAACATTATGGACCAGAAATCCTTTGATCACACAAGAGATAACCATAGCATCATTGTGTGGGTAATCCTTGAGCTGAAGATCCTCTTGAGAAAAGGTAATTGGGATGTGAGACCATCTTGATTTAATGAAGGGTCCTTGCACCCCTACATGTTGTACTCTTCTCTGTGCCTCCTTCTTCTGTTTCTTGTTGGCCGGTTCTGAGCATGAACTGCCTGTTATCAGGAAAACCAGCTTCGGGGCCGAAGCAGCTCCAGCTTGATTCTTGATCGAAGCCATCAGCTCAAAAAAGTGGAAGTGAGTTCACCGGAGGTGGGCACCAATGTTGGGGACTTGTTCTCAAATGCTATGAATCAAGAACAAGGCAACATAGAAATTGTTAAATATTAGAATCCTTCGTCCTTCGAAGCATTATTTCCCTCGGGATATAATGGATTCCGGACGAAGGTTATGAAGGTCATACCTTCATAAACACAACAAATAATGAGGAAGGGTAAAAAATATATAAAATAATTTGAACACATGATTATCATTATTAACTCATTTCTATTTCATTATTGTAGAAATGATAACGAATTACAAATGTACCTTCGGCTCGAAGAAAAGCAAAAATACCAGCGTGAAGCAAAAATAAATGCCCAATGCGTGATTACAGGAGTGCACGTGAACAGTACGGGGGTACTGTTCACCTATTTATAGGCACAGTTCACAGCCTGTATATAATTACATTTATGCCCTTTACAATGAACTATAATAATGACACAGAATATCATGAGTCTTTAAGTCATTTCATCTTTAAGTCGGTTCACCCCTTCGTCTTGAGACATGTCACTGTACCGAAGCTTTATAGTTGATAGCTTCGGCACTGTTTTGGAGAGGATCTGCCGAAGGTGTTTATTTCTTTAGGATCTTCGGCTACGAAGCATACCCCCAACACAATGCATATGAAAAAATTGAATTTAAGTTCCATAAATTAATCATCAGAGAGTCCTGAGCTGCTCATGACCGTGAGCTCGGCTAGTATACCAGTTTTACACTCTACAGAGGTTGTACCCTTTACCCACAAGTCGTGTTTCCCATGTCGCCAGGGCTAGCTAGACCCTTAGACACTACCGAGGTGAATGGCTAGGGATCCACTACAAGGCCTTTACAAAGTTCCACTAGCTTCCGAAAACCCGCTACAGTTTATGGAAAGAGCACTTGCAAGAATCCCCTGTCTGACCGCCATCGCAGCAAATCAACCCGAGAACCTCCTTGCATGCAACTCCCCTACTACCCTTGCCCCTTTCGGGTAAGGTAGTCTTCCACTAGCTTTCCTAATTAGTTAGCCAAGGGGTTCCATTCCTCCCTTCTGGTGGCACGTGTTTCTCAAGTTAAGCTCCATGTTCCAATTAACAAAAATATAATGATCTTGTCATGAACATAAATAAAATAACATAATAATTGGAACATGGACATAATGTAGTATTAATCCCAAAACCATATGAAGCAATAGCAAAAACTACCCATGTGATTCAGGGATAAACAAGGTAAAAAGGATAACAGACTAGGGTGACCTATTGGGTCCCATCAAAATTAAACCTATGCATTGAATAGTGATAATAAAGAATATTATTGGGTAACAAAAGTGAATCAAGGGCACAACTTGCCTGACACTTGAGATTCCAGTTACCAGGGTGATTCTTCAGATCCTCGTGACCTCATTGCTAGTCATAGCAATACAAACAAACATGGTATATATAAAATTAACATCACACCAAACATAAGAACAAACTGCATAATAATAATCTACACGTTGCTACGAGATCGCGGGATCGAGCACTACTAAGATCAGAGTCGTGGTTAAGGAGTTATGATTTATAAAAGCTCTACGTGACTTAAATATTAAACTCTATTATAAATTGGTTAGTATAGATCATATGAGAGATTATTCTATAAATAATTATCTAAACTTTAATCTAAGTCATTATTTGATTAAAGATTATCTAGTTAAATTATAACCATAAAGTTAGAATACTATATTAATATTAAAGAAATTAATCCAATAGACATAAATTATCCCAATTATAAAAGTATGAGATATCATACAATAAATGTTGCTATTGTGTAGTAGATATTTATACGAAGCTAGCGCAACTTGAACGGATTAAATCGAAGTTAAAATGAAGAAGTTATGGATTTCTGAAGATTTTATGTGTTTGGTATAAGATTAAATAATATATAAATTTTAATGTGACTTTAATGTGAAAACAATGGTACTAGATGATAAATCTTAATATTACAAAATTATAGGAACTAGAATGGACTAAAAAGGAGTTAGTATGAATTTTCTATGAATAAAATGAGTTTCTGGAATTATTTATATACTAAAAATCATTTTCTATAATTATTTATTTATTTTCTTTGCTCTCTGGACCTTGCGCACAAAAACAGAGAAGCTCAGGGTCTAATTCATAAAGGTCCCAAGACCCCGTTTACCCACGTAGTGGACCGCGGGTTGAAATAGAGAAAACAGAAGGTCTCTTTTGTAAATTTGTTCGGCCGAAGGGGTATCTCACACCCTAGGCCGCGAGATCACAAAGCAACGGCCCAGATCTGTTTTACGAATCAGCCGTCAGATCGCAGATCGATGGTTGCGGTCTTAAAGAAGCGCGATCTAATCCTATCCACAATCTCTAGATCCATCGGACATCGATCACTCGGACGAAATAGACACCTAGTTAATTTAATCATGCCCGTAGAAATCCGATCCGACGATCAGAATTAAATCCCGAACCGGCACGTGTTGTTAGCCATACGATCAAGTATTGACGGCCACCAGACACCCTGCTAAAGCGATATTCGAGATCGACTCCTGGTCGTTAGTCTCGAGATCAATGGTCCAGGTGTATCTCCCCCACTTACCCTCACACTGGGACACGCGCACGGTGGCGCACGGGCTCTACCGCGGCAGCGCCATGGCCGGTAATTCCACCCGGAGCATTAGCAACACTAATGACCCCCCGATCTACTTAAACGAATGCAGAGCACTCCCCTAATACGACAGGAAAGAAAAACAAAGAGATCTCACCAGAAACGCGATGAGGGGAAGCCGACGGCGGCGTTGGACAGCGCCGACGAGCAATTCGGTTGGCTCCGACCGCGATTCCGCACGGCGAAGCCCCTAACCTGCGTGGCATATGCCAGGGATGCCCAAATACCACTCAATGTGAACGGAGTGCGATCCCAGCCGCAGGTCAATGATGGCTACCCGAGCTCCGTGGCCTCCCTCTTCCCGCACGCACGCGCATTGCCAGCGGCGCCGAAACCCAACAGTAGCTTAGTTGGATGGACGTGAAGACTTGGCCAAGGCTTATATGGCTGTGAGGTGTTGGTTAGTGCAGGTGGGCGGCTTGCGCAAGCTACGGCAGAGCGGTTGAGACCGCACAGATTTCGTGTCGCTGGCGACCGCGTGGATGGAGGCGTGATACCCCGAGGAAGATCCACAGTGGCGCACAGCGGCTGACACGTGGGCCCAACGGCGCAGTGACCCGAGGTGAAGAGCACGCGCGGAAGCAAGCTCCTAGGCGAGGGAGAGGCAGTGGGCTGCGCGGTGAATTTCTCTGGTGGGCTGGTGGGGAGAGAAATCTGGGGATGGGCCGAGAACAGATGCAACTAACTGAACGTGGGCCAAGGGCAAGGGAGAAGTCAGCCCAGATGAAGTTTTTCTTTCCCTTTTTGCCTTTTCTTTTTCTTGATTTCTTTTTCCTTTTATTTTTGAATATCTATTTTGAATCCAAATTTTCCTGTGAACTTGTTCCTAGATTCAAATGTAAAAATTAATCAAACAAGTATGGAAGGATTTTATTTATTTATATAGTTATTTTCTTCATTTTGTATAGTATTTTCCTTTTCCTTCTCCAATTCTAACATTGTACCTTTGGGTTAAAATCCAATTCTCATCTCATTACTATATTCCCATATTATTCCTTTTTTGAAATTATTTTTATATTGTCACAAAACGCACACAAAATAAAAATCTCAGCATGATGCAATGATTTAGTGGCATATATTTTATAATTATCGGTTTCAAAATATGGTGTTCACATGTGATGGCACAAATGTTCAAACTCCCACATAGATAAAGTGAACTTGTTTCTCCCTTTGATATTAGCTCTTGCAAATTACAAATTGGGTATTACAAGATGTCCCAGAGCCCGAGGGGGACTTGGTTGCGTTCGATGTGTTTTTCGCTGCTGGCCTTCGCTTACCGGTGCATCGATTCATAGTGGAAGTTTTGCGAAAGTTCAAAATTCAAATTCATCAGTTGACGCCAAACGGTATGGTTGCATTGGCTAAGTATGTCTGGGCTGTGTCATCATATGGAGGAGAGCCGTCTGCTGAGGTCTTCGCCAAAAATTATTGCTTACATTGGCAGAAGAGAAAGATAGGTGCTTTGATTGCGCAATTTGGGTCCTGCACGTTCACGACGAGGACTGGGAAGACTTCGACCGAAGTGATTGAAATTGTTCCTTATGCAAAGAATAAGTGGGGCAACTGGTGGGACTTTTGGTTTTATGTGGCATCGGGGGATGTCGAAGGGTTGCCTGCCTTGTCCCTGATCGTTTTGTGCTCGCATTGCTATGTGGTCGTCCCACAATTTAAAGTGAAGAAGGGGATCAGAACGAGGAGTCCCTTCGCTACGCGGCCCGGCTGAGCAGCGGCCAGGATCTAGTGGAAGAATTTGTTGTCTGCGGAGTGTGGCCGCTGGCGCACGGGTGGAATCTGGGCGAGGTTAGACCTCGCCCCATGCCGACTTTAGGGGATCAGATGGTGCGGAGCCCAGCCTTCGCTGTTGATTTGCGAGGACGGGATGCAGCCGCCTTCAAGCAAGAGGTGGAGTCGGAGGCAATTAAAATTGTTGGAAAATATGTGCTGGAGACTGAGATGTTGAGGAGCTGGGATATCCGTGGTTCCAACGTTAGGTTGAATCGAGTTTTTGAGCTGAATAGCTTGCCATATGGTCCTTACCCGGAGGGGGACTCTACTGATGCTGGGGACGACTGAGGAAAACAAGTGAAGACCCGGTCCGAAGAGGGCACCTCATAGGGGAAGAATGTGATTGCAGCTACTCGAAAAAGGAAAATAGATGTGCAAGGTATGGAGGGTGAAAATATGGGGTTGAAGGCCTCTAGGCTTTTTGTTGAGGAGTTGACGGGAACATGTGCAGGTCTCGGGGAGGTTATGACTTCGCCCGAGCTCCGGAAAACATCTTCACACATGCTGAAGGTTACCGAGGGTCAATAGCATAGGAAGGACCCTATACCTCGGCCCATCGACGATGACTATTTATGTCCCGTTTGGTTCGTGAACTGAAAATCTTTCCTTACGGGAGAAATATTGGTGCTATTGTGTCAGCAGTGATGGAGAAGGATCGCCAAGAGATCTAGCGGAAGAAGCAGAAAGCCCCGCTACGATTGGTGGATCCATGTTGCGATGCCAAGGCTTCACGCCCCAATGCGAGGGGGCTACCCCATCTGCGACGATGCCCCCCACGGCGCCAGTAGTGGTTGTGAAGCCATCTTTGCTGCCGCGCGTTACTGAAACGACAGTGTCGGAGACCGTGGGAGCGGGTCAGGGGTTATCTATGGACGACTACCTGGTGGGTGGTGTCACCATGTTTGATGCCTAGATCGGGTTGCCGCCTGTTGGTAAGTGGAATGACTTATGCTTCTAGGCAGGGTGATTCTATTTTTGCTAACTTGTTTGTGGTGTAGGGGCGGAGGCTGGGCAACTAGTGGTGGCGCCGTCTAAGGTGCCTGCCGACCTAGGGGTGCAACGAAGGGTGATACTCGAACATCGCTGGACCCATAGTTGCAAATTCCCTGAAGTCTTGATTGTTGAATTGTTTACCATTATCGACTGTCAACTCGGAAGGGACTCCGAATCGATAGACAATGTTTTGCCAGAATAAATTCTGCGCTGTCTTCGACGTTATTATTGACACAACTCTGGCTTTGATCCATTTAGTGAAGTACTCGACTGCGACGAATGTGAACTTTAAATTGCCTTGCGCTGTTGGCAGCTGTCCAACAATGTCGAGTCCCCAACGCTGTAGTGGCCAGGTGTGTGTGAAAGTCGCCTAGAGGGGGGGGGGTGAATAGGCGGAATCTGAAAAATTATAAACTTAAGCACAACTACAAGCCGGGGTTAGTGTTAGAAATATAAATGAGTCCGAAAGAGAGGGCGAAACCAAATCACAAGCAAATAAAAATGGAAGGCACGGTGATTTGTTTTACTGAGGTTCGGTTCTTGCAAACCTACTCCCCGTTGAGGTGGTCACAAAGACCGGGTCTCTTTCAACCCTTTCCCTCTCTCAAACGGTCACTTAGACCGAGTGAGCTTTTCTTCTCAATCAAATGGGACACTAAGTCCACTACAAGGACCACCACACAATTGGTGTCTCTTGTTTTGATTACAAGTGTTATGGAAACAAGAATGAGGAAGAAGAAAAGCAATCCAAGCGCAAGAGCTCAAAAGAACACAAAAGTCTGTCTCTCTAGTCACTAATTTGTTTGGAGTGATTCCGAACTTGGGAGAGGATTTGATCTCTTTGTTTATGTCTTGTATTGAATGCTATAGCTCTTGTATGAGGTTTGAAGGCTGAAAACTTGGATACATTGAGGTGTGGTGGTTGGGGGGTATTTATAGCCCCAACCACCAAAAGAACCATTGGTGAGGGCTTCAGTCGAATGGCGCATCGGACAGTCCGGTGCGCCACCGGACAGTGTCCGGTGCGCCAGCCACGTCACCAAGCGGTTGGGTTCTGACCGTTGGAGCTCTGACAGTTGGGGCCACCGGACAGTCCGGTGGTGCACCGGACAAGTCCTGTAGACTGTCCGGTGTGCCTTCTGGCGCTGCTCTAACCTCTGCGCGCACAGGCGCGCACTGTAGCGCATTTAATGCCTTCATCAGACGACCGTTGGCGCGAAGTAGCTGTTGCTCCGCTGGCACACCGGACAGTCCGTTGTTACACCGGACAGTCCGGTGAATTATAACGGAGCGACCTCCCAAATTCCCGAAGCTGGCAAGTTCAGCGTCGAACTCCCTGGTGCACCGGACACTGTCCGGTGGCACACCAGACAGTCCGGTGCGCCAGACCAGAGCTGCCTTCGGTATAATTTGCTCCTTAGTTTTGAACCCTTTCTTTTGACTTGTATTGGTTTGTTGTGAACCTTTGGCACCTGTAGAACTCATAATCTAGAGCAAACTAGTTAGTCCAATAATTTGTGTTGGGCAATTCAACCACCAAAATTCGTATGGAAAAGGTTTGACCCTATTTCCCTTTCAATCTCCCCCTTTTTGGTGATTGATGCCAACACAAACCAAAGCAAATATAAAAGTGCTGAATTGAACTAGTTTGCATAAGGTAAGTGCAAAGGTTGCTTGGAATTGAAACCAATATACTTGTTTTAATAGATATGCATGGATGGTTTTTCTTCTTATTAAAATTTTGGACCTCATTTGCACCACAGGTTTTGTTTTGCAAATTCTTTGTAAAATTCTTTTCAAAAACTTTTGCAAATAGTCAAAGGTACATGAATAAGATTGAAAGAAGCATTTTCACGATTTGAAATTTTCTCCCCCTGTTTCAAATGCTTTTCCTTTGACTTAAACAAAACTCCCCTAAATAAAATTATCCTCTTAGTGTTCAAGAGGGTTTTGCAAGTTTTGAAGATACTGCTTTCTCCCCTTTTTAACACAATAAGATAGCGATTTGAAAACCTTCATTTTTAAAATTCGGTGGTCATTTTCAAAATTCGGTGGTGGTGCGGTCCTTTTGCTTTGGGCTCATACTTTCTCCCCCTTTGGCATGAATTGCCAAAAACGGATACTTGTGAGTGAAATATAAGCCCTTAGTTCAAACTTTCTCCCCCTTTGGCAAACACATAAATAAAAGTGAAGATTATACCAAAGTGGAGAATGATGCGGAGTACCGGCAAATGTTGATGGAGTTGAGTGGAAGCGCCTTCTTTGCCGAATACTTCATTTCCCTTTCAGTATCTATGACTAAGCATAATAATACACTTGAAAGCACATTAGTCATAGACATAAAAGAGATATGATCAAAGGTATAAATGAGCTATGTGTGCAATGAATCAATCAAAATTCCTAGAATCAAGAATATTTAACTCATTCCTAAGTTTGGTAAAGGATTGCTCATCTAAAGGCTTGGTAAAGATATCAGCCAATTGATCTTTGGTGTTGATATAGGCTATCTCGATATCCCCCTTTTGTTGGTGATCTCTCAGAAAGTGAAACCGAATGGCTATGTGTTTAGTGCGGCTGTGTTCAACGGGATTATCCGCCATGCGGATAGCACTCTCATTGTCACATAGGAGAGGGACTTTGCTAAATTTGTAGCCATAGTCCCTAAGGGTTTGCCTCATCCAAAGCAATTGCACGCAACAATGGCCTGCGGCAATATACTCGGCTTTCAGCGGTAGAAAGAGCCACTGAGTTTTGTTTCTTTGAAGCCCACGACACTAGGGATCTCCCCAGAAACTGACAAGTCCCTGATGTGCTCTTCCTATCAATCTTACACCCTTCCCAATCAGCATTGGAATATCCTAATAGATCAAATGAGGATCCCTTGGGGTACCAAAGACCAAACTTAGGTGTTTGAACTAAATATCTCAAGATTCTCTTCACGGCCCTAAGGTGAACTTCCTTAGGGTCGGCTTGGAACCTTGCACACATGCATACAGAAAGCATAATGTCCGGTCGAGATGCACATAAATAGAGTAAGGATCCTATCATCGACCGGTATACCTTTTGATCTACGGATTTACCTCCCGTGTCGAGGTCGAGATGCCCATTGGTTCCCATGGGTGTCTTGATGGGCTTGGCATCCTTCATCCCAAACTTGGTGAGAATATCTTGAATATACTTTGTTTGGCTGATGAAGGTGCCCTCTTGGAGTTGCTTGACTTGAAATCCTAAGAAATACTTCAACTCCCCCATCATAGACATCTCGAATTTTTGAATCATGATCCTATTAAACTCTTCACAAATAAATTTGTTAGTAGACCCAAATATGATATCATCAACATAAATTTGGCATACAAACAAATCATTTGCGATAGTTTTAGTGAATAAAGTAGGATCGGCCTTGCCGACTTTGAAGCCATTAGTGATAAGAAAATCTCTTAGGCATTCATACCATGCTCTTGGGGCTTGCTTGAGCCCATAAAGCGCCTTAGAGAGTTTATACACGTGGTTAGGATACTCACTATCTTCAAAGCCGGGAGGTTGCTCAACATAGACCTCTTCCTTGATAGGTCCATTGAGGAAGGCACTCTTCACGTCCATTTGGTAAAGCTTAAAGCCATGGTAAGTAGCATAGGCTAATAATATACGAATGGACTCAAGCCTAGCTATGGGTGCATAGGTTTCTCCAAAATCCAAACCTTCGACTTGTGAATACCCTTTGGCCACAAGTCGTACCTTGTTCCTTATCACCACACCATGCTCATCTTGTTTGTTGCGGAAGACCCACTTGGTTCCTACAACATTTTGGTTAGGACGTGGAACTAAATGCCATACCTCATTCCTCGTGAAGTTGTTGAGCTCCTCTTGCATCGCCAACACCCAATCCGAAGCTTGAAGTGCTTCCTCTACCATGTGTGGCTCAATAAAGGAAACAAAAGAGTAGTGTTCACAAAAATGAGCAACACGAGATCGAGTGGTTACCCCCTTATGAATATCTCCTAGGATGGTGTTCACGGGGTGATCTCGTTGGATTGCTTGGTGGACTCTTAGGTGTGGTGGTCTTTGATTTTGCTCATCTTCCTTGTCTTGATCATTGACATCTCCCCCTTGATCCTTGTACTCCTCTTGAGGTGGCTCATCTTCTTGGTCTTCTTCTTCATCATCTTGAGCCTCATCCTCATCTTGAGTTGGTGGAGATGCTTGCATGGAGAAAGATGGTTGATCTTGTGCTTGAATGGGCTCTTCGGATTCCTTAGGACACACATCCCCAATGGACATGTTCCTTAGCGCGACGCACGGAGCCTCTTCATCATCTAATTCATCAAGATCAACTTGCTCTACTTGAGAGCCGTTAGTCTCATCAAACACAATGTCACCAGAAACTTCAACTAGTCCAGTGGACTTGTTAAAGACTCTATATGCCCTTGTGTTTGAATCATATCCTAGTAAAAAGCCTTCTACAGCCTTAGGAGCAAATTTAGATTTTCTACCTCTTTTAACAAGAATAAAGCATTTGCTACCAAAGACTCTAAAATATGAAACATTGGGCTTTTTACCGGTGAGGAGTTCATAAGATGTCTTCTTGAGGATTCGATGTAGATACAATCGGTTGATGGCGTAGCAAGCGGTGTTGACCGCCTCGGCCCAAAACCGATCTGAAGTCTTGTACTCATCAAGCATGGTCCTTGTCATGTCCAATAGAGTACTATTCTTCCTCTCCACTACACCATTTTGTTGTGGCGTGTAGGGAGAAGAGAACTCATGCTTGATGCCCTCCTCCTCAAGGAAGCCTTCAATTTGTGAGTTCTTGAACTCCGTTCCATTGTCGCTTCTTATTTTCTTGATCTTTAAGCTGAACTCATTTTGAGTCCGTCTCAAGAATCCTTTCAAAGTCTCTTGGGTTTGAGATTTATCCTGTAAAAAGAATACCCAAGTGAAGCGAGAATAATCATCCACAATAACTAGACAGTACTTACTCCCGCCGATGCTTATGTAAGCTATCGGGCCGAACAGGTCCATGTGGAGGAGTTGCAGTGGCCTGTCAGTCGTCATGATGTTCTTGTGTGGATGATGAACACCAACTTGCTTCCCTGCTTGGCATGCGCTACAAATCCTGTCTTTCTCAAAATGAACATTTGTTAGTCCTAAAATGTGTTCTCCCTTTAGAAGCTTGTGAAGATTCTTCATTCCAACGTGGGCTAGTCGGCGATGCCAGAGCCAACCCATGTTAGTCTTAGCAATTAAGCAAGTATCGAGTTCAGCTCTATTGAAATCAACTAAGTATAGCTGACCCTCTAATACTCCCTTAAAAGCTACTGAATCATCACTTCTTCTAAAGACAGTGACACCTGTATCCGTGAAAAGACAGTTGTAACCCATTTTGCATAATTGAGAGACATAAAGCAAGTTGTAATCTAAAGAATCTACAAGAAAAACATTGGAAACAGAATGGTCAGGTGATATAGCAATTTTACCCAAACCTTTGACCAAACCTTGATTTCCATCCCCGAATGTGATAGCTCGTTGGGGATCTTGGTTTTTCTTGTAGGAGGAGAACATACTTTTCTCCCCAGTCATGTGGTTTGTGCACCCGTTGTCGATGATCCAACTTGAGCCCCCGGATGCATAAACCTATAAAACAAATTAGTTCTTGATTTTAGGTACCCAAACAGTTTTGGGTCCTTTGACATTAGTGTTGGGGGCCTTCGGCTTCCGAAGGTCCTCAAAAACACGATTTGATAATGTTTTCCAAGTGAAATATGTGAACAGGTATCTTCGGATTTGGATCATGAGCATACAGAGCATGGTTAGAACGAAGCCTGAGCGAGACGAAAGGTGATTATGACGAAGGACAAGGTGATCACGAAGCTATGCACAGGAAAGCTTCGGCATGACAGTAGAAAAGGGGAACCGACTTAAAGATGAAAAGGCAAATTAGACCTCGAAGAATTACTATAGCGTTATTAGCAAATATAAAGGGCATGAATGTAATTTTACATGGGCTGCGTCCCTTGCCTATAAATAGATGAACAGTACTCCTGTACTGTTCATGTTGACTTGGCGTTTGCTCTCACGTCACGCTTGTACCCCTGCTTTTCTTCGAGCCAAAGGTACATTCATAATCTGTCATTGTGAATACAACAATGCAAATTAAAATACGTTAATAATAACATTTAAAGTGTTTATATTACTTTTCCATATCTTGTGTACGAATCCCTCTTCATCATTTATTGTGCTCATGAAGGTTTGCCCTTCATGACCTTCGTCCAGAATTCATTATATCCGAAGGGAGATAATGCTTCGAAGGACGAAGGAGTTTGACATTTAACATTTTTATGTTGCCTTGTTCTTAACTCTTAGCGTTTGAGAACAAGTCCCCAACAATTATATACAAGAACTTTGGGTACCCAAACACAAGTCTTTGACCCCTTGTGTTTGCCCCCAACATATTTGGCAACTACCTTGCGTCCTTGCCTGATTTGTTAGTAAGCACATAGGAAGCATCAAAGGTTTTGAATGAAACATTATGATCATTTGATGCTTTAGGAGTTTTCTTCTTAGGCAGTTTAGCATGGGTTGATTGCCTAGAACTAGATGCCTCACTCTTATACATAAAAGCATAATTAGGGCCAGAGTGAGACTTCCTAGAGTGAATTCTCCTAATTTTGTGTTCAGGATAACCGGCAGGGTATAAAATGTAACCCTCGTTATCCTGAACCATGGGAGCCTTGCCCTTAACAAAATTAGACAATCTTTTAGGCGGGGCATTAAGCTTGACATTGTCCCCCTTTTGGAAGCCAATGCCATCCTTAATCCCAGAGCGTCTCCCACTATGGAGCATACTTCTAGCAAATTTAAATTTCTCATTTTCCAAGTCATGCTCATTGATTTTAACAGTTAATGTAGCTATGTGATCATTTTGTTGTTTAATTAAAGCAAGGTGATCATGAATAGCATCTATATTAACATCTCTACATCTAGTGCAAATAGAAACATGTTCAACGGTAGATGTAGAGGGTTTGCAAGTATTTAACTCAACAATCTTAGCATGTAAAATATCATTCTCATCTCTAAGATTGGAAATAGAAGCATTGCAAACATCTAAATCTTTAGCCTTAGCAATCAATTTTTCATTTTCAATTTTAAGGCTAGAAAGAGAAGCATTCAATTTGTCAATCTTAGCAATTAAATTGGCATTATCATTTCTAAGACTAACAATTGAATCATCACAAACATCAAACTTTTCTACCTTAGCAATTAATTTTGCATTTTCATTTCTAAGGTTGGAAACAATGTCATGGCAAGTGCTTAGCTCACTAGTTAATTTTTCATTTTTCTCTACCTCCTGAGCATAAGCATTTTTAACTTTAACATGTTTTTTGTTTTCTTTAATTAGGAAATCCTCTTAGCTATCCAAGAGTTCATCCTTCTCATGAATAGCACTAATCAATTCATTTAATTTTTCCTTTTGTTGCATGCTTAAGTTGGCAAAGAGAGTAAACAAATCATTCTCATCATCACTAGAATTAGCCTCATCACTAGATGTTGCATACTTAGTGGAGGATTTGGATTTTACCTTCTTCTTGCCGTCCTTTGCCATGAGGCATTTGTGGCCAATGTTGGGGAAGAGGAGCCCTTTGTTGACGGCGATGTTGGCGGCGTCCTCATCGGAGGAGGAGTCGGTGGAGCTCTCGTCGGAGTCCCACTCCCGGCAAACATGGGCATCGCCGCCCTTCTTCTTGTAATACCTCTTCTTTTCTCTCCTCTTTCCCTTCTTGTCGTCGCCCCTGTCACTATCACTAGATAATGGACATTTAGCAATGAAATGACCGGGCTTACCACACTTGTAGCAAACCTTCTTGGAACGAGGCTTGTAATCTTTCCCCTTCCTTTGTTTGAGGATTTGGCGGAAGCTCTTGATGATGAGCGCCATCTCCTCATTGTCGAGCTTGGACGCGTCGATGGGGACCCTACTCGGTGGAGAGTCTTCTTTCTTCTCCTCCGTTGCCTTGAATGCAACGGGTTGTGCTTCGGGTACGGTGGAGGATGCGCCTTGCTCGATGATCATTAGTTCAAAGCTCACAAATTTACCTATCACTTCCTCGGGAGACATTAGTTTATATCTTGGATCACCACGAATTAATTGAACTTGAGTGGGGTTAAGAAATACGAGTGATCTAAGAATAACCTTGACCATTTCATGGTCATCCCACTTGGTGCTCCCGAGGTTGCGCACTTGGTTCACCAAGGTTTTTAGCCGGTTGTACATGGCTTATGGATCTTCTCCTTGGTTGAGCATGAAGCGACCGAGCTCCCCCTCGATCGTTTCCCTCTTGGTGATTTTTGTCACCTCGTCTCCTTTGTGCGCCGTTTTGAGGACGTCCCAAATCTCCTTGGCGCTCTTCAATCCTTGCACCTTGTTATACTCCTCTCGACTTAGAGAGGCGAGGAGTATTGTGGTGGCTTGAGAGTTGAAGTGCCAGCTTTGGGCAACTTCGTCCGAATCATAGTCCTCATCCCCTACAGATGGTACCTGTACACCAAACTCAACAACGTTCCAAATACTAGTGTGGAGTGAGGTTAGGTGATGTCTCATTTTATCACTCCACATGTTATAATCTTCACCGTCAAAAACTGGTGGTTTGCCTAATGGAACGAAATGTAATGGAGTACATTTAGAAATGCGAGGGTAGTGTAGGAGAATCTTAATAAACTTCTTGCGCTCATGGCGCTTAGAAGTTACGGACGGCGCGTCGGAGCCGGAGGTGGATGGTGACAAAGAGTCGGTCTCGTAGTAGACCACCTTCCTCATCTTCTTTTTATTTTCGCTACTCCGATGCGACTTGTGTGAAGGGGATTCCTTCTCCTTCCCCTTGTTGTGGGACTCTCCCGATGGAGCCTTCCCGTGGCTTGTAATGGGCTTCTCGCCAGTCACCATCTCCTTTTTGGCGTGATCTCCCAACATTACTTCGAGCGGTTAGGCTCTAATGAAACACCAGGCTCCGATACCAATTGAAAGTCGCCTAGAGGGGGGGGGGGTGAATAGGCGGAATCTAAAAATTATAAACTTAAGCACAACTACAAGCCGGGGTCAGCGTTAGAAATATAAATGAGTCCGTAAGAGAGGGCGAAACCAAATCACAAGCAAATAAAAATGGAAGGCATGGTGATTTGTTTTACCGAGGTTCGGTTCTTGCAAACCTACTCTCCGTTGAGGTGGTCACAAAGACCGGGTCTCTTTCAACCCTTTCCCTCTCTCAAACGGTCACTTAGACCGAGTGAGCTTTTCTTCTCAATCAAATGGGACACTAAGTCCACTACAAGGACCACCACACAATTTGTGTCTCTTGTTTTGATTACAAGTGTTATGGAAACAAGAATGAGGAATAAGAAAAGCAATCCAAGCGCAAGAGCTCAAAAGAACACAAAAGTCTCTCTCTCTAGTCACTAATTTGTTTGGAGTGATTCCGGACTTGGGAGAGGATTTGATCTCTTTGTTTGTGTCTTGTATTGAATGCTATAGCTCTTGTATGAGGTTTGAAGGCTGAAAACTTGGATACATTGAGGTGTGGTGGTTGGGGGGTATTTATAGCCCCAACCACCAAAAGAACCGTTGGTGAGGGCTTCAGGTCGAATGGCGCACCGGACAGTCCGGTGCGCCACCGGACACTATTCGGTGCGCTAGCCACGTCACCAAGCCGTTGGGTTCCGACCGTTGGAGCTCTGACAGTTGGGGCCACCGGACAGTCCGGTGGTGCACCGGACAGGTCCTGTAGACTGTCCGGTGCGCCTTCTGGCGCTGCTCTGACCTCTGCACGCGCAGGCACGCACTGTAGCGGATTTAATGCCTTCAGCAGACGACCGTTGGCGCGAAGTAGCCGTTGCTCCGCTGGCACACCGGACAGTCCGGTGTTACACTGGACAGTCCGGTGAATTATAGCGGAGCGACCTCCCAAATTCCCGAAGCTGGCAAGTTCAGCGTCGAACTCCCGGGTGCACCGGACACTGTCCGGTGGCGCACCAGACAGTTTGGTGCGCTAGACCAGGGCTGCCTTTGGTATAATTTGCTCCTTAGTTTTGAACCCTTTCTTTTGACTTGTATTGGTTTGTTGTGAACCTTTGGCACCTGTAGAACTCATAATCTAGAGCAAACTAGTTAGTCCAATAATTTGTGTTGGGCAATTCAACCACCAAAATTCGTATGGAAAAGGTTTGACCCTATTTCCCTTTCAGTGTGCGATGAGATTTGTGAACTGCGAAGGGGCACCCGTCTGAGGTGAGAATGTTTGGCATGCTTCGCATGAACGGGTACTCTATTGGCTGCGCACACGATAGCTAGCCAGTAGAAACCTTGGCACATTGTTAGGGGCCTTCCTCTTCCGAAGGTCCTCAAAAACACGTCTAACCATTTGCTTTCAGTACACTACTAAATATTACAGGAGCTTCATCACCAGAAAAGCTTCGACATAACATGAGAGGAGTACGACGAAGCAAGCTTCATCAAGCCGGCTTCATCATGGTGAAAAAGGGAGACGACATAGGGAGAAGGTGTTTTCAATTTATTAAATACAAATGACGATACCGTCGTTGTAACATTTCTAAACTCTGTATGTAATTGTTGAGGGCATGAATGTAATAACGCACGAAATCTTATAATTTCCTATAAATAGATGAACAGTACCCCCATACTGTTCACGCTGGATTGTAATTGCCCTTGCGTCATTACCTTCAAACAAGCCAAAAGTACCATTGTAATACAATCTTTGAAAGTATATTTATATTCATCATGAAATGAGTACATGGCATGAAATTACATCTTGCGAATATATTTTTATATTTGTAAACAATGTAAACTTGTTATTTACTACGTTCATTATACCCAAGAGGGGATAATGCTTTGGAGGATGAAGGTCTTTAACATATAACAAATGTGTTTACTTGCTCTTGATTCACAACAATTGAGAACAAGTGAACAACATTGGCGCCCACCTGTGGTGAACTCGAACGACCACCTTCGACAACAAGAACTCGAACAACTACCTTCGCCATGTCGCCGAAGAAGGCAGTAGCGCCAGGGGCTGCCCTTGCACCGCCGGACATCAATCAAGAGGGGCTCCCTCTGAGGGAGGCCCGAAGCTAGAAAAGGAAGGCCATTAGCCCAACACCACAGAAAAAGAGTTGGATCAAGAAATTAGAGATCTTGAGGCTATCCACCAACAAGTGGAGAGAAGGGAGAAAATGCTTTGGCTGTCTGAACTCTAGAAAATGATTGATGAAGCTGCCGAAGAGATGCACCACATCACACAAGACAACGAGCAAGGTCGTAGGCCACATCAGAGAGAGCTTTGTCAGGAAAGCCCAAGCTATGATGACGTATGGTATGATGATTTCCATCATGATAACATTGCTTTTGATGATGCTTCCCCCTAGCCACAGAATTGCAGGCTACCCCATGGCCACCTTCGTACAAACCACCACAGCTTCCCATGTATGATGGACATTCAGACCCGAAGCAGTTCCTCATGAGTTACGAAGCAACCATATCATCATATGATGGCAACACTGTTGTCATGCCAAAATCTTTCATCATGGTAGTCAGGAGTGTGGCTCAAACATGTTATTCTTCTCTTCGACCTGGAACAATCACATCATGGCAGAAGCTGAAGGATATGCTAGTCACCATCTTTCAGGGTTTTCAGATGAAGCCAGTGACTGCTCAAGCCCTATTCCAGTGCACACAGGACCACGAGGAGTACTTGCAGGCATATGTTTGAAGGTTCCTATGTCTCAGAGCTTAGGCACCAACAGTGCCAAATGAGATTGTTATCGAAGCCATGATCAATGGACTTCGTCCAGGACTAACAGCACAATATTTTTCTAGGAAGCACCCACAAACGCTGGAAAAGCTTCTACAGAAGATGGATGAGTATATCAGGGTCGATAATGATTTCTGGCAAAGAAGGGAAGAAGCCTACAGATATTCTAAGAAGACCAGGGGCTTCGGAGGAAGGCTCCACCCAAGGCATGTCAGGACGATACACAATCCTAGCTCAAGCAAAGACAAAGGCAATCACACCTAAGGGCATCAGCATAGCTCCCAATCATCTAGGACGCAACAAAGCTCCTTCAGACCACTAGCCCCAAGAGGCAGAGGGGGACGAAGCTTTGTAGGAAGATTCATCGCACAACCAAGAAGACTGTTCTGCTTGTTCTGTGGAGAAGATAAGGGGCACACAACTAGGACATGCCAGGTTACAATACAGAAGCAAAATGAGATAGCTGAGGCCGAAGCACGGTAAAATCAACCAAAGCAAGTCTTACATACTGCTTCATGCTATTCCCCGTACATTCCTGGGTATGTGGGCAATCAACAGCCATATTCACAACCCACAGTGTCAGTAGCTTTGGCGAGTCACTCCCCATCTTTATGGGCCTTGCCACCACCACCATTGGTCATGGCTCCAACTTTGTCTCACAATCAACAGACTGAAGGGAATCACCAAATTTAGCAGCAATGTGACGCACGGGAAGAGTCCGAAGCACGGACAGTCAACAACACTGTACCGGAATCAAGACACATTTACTGAATCAACAGAGGGGCTGGATCAAAAAAGCTTTCATACACATCCAATGTAATTTTCATTTATCTTGGTTTCATGTTTTTACCTCAAAGACAATTTAAGAAGGTACAACCTTCGACCTGTTGTAAAAAATCTAGAGTTACACCATCGAGTGTAACAAAAAGAGTGAAAAAGCTCCAAAGTCGTTCCTACGGGGATGCAGCGCTAAAATACCACCTAAGTAAAAGGTGAAAAAGCTCCAAAGTCGTCCCTATGGGGATGTAGAGCTTAAATGCCACCTAAGTAAAAGGTGAACAAGCTCCAAAGTCGTTCCTAAGGGGATGCAGAGCTTAACTCCAAAGTCGTTCCTACAGGGATGCAGAACTAAAATGCCACCTAAGTAAAAGGTGAAGAGACTCCAAAATTGTTCTTAAGGGGATGCAGATTCTTACTATTACGAAGCGTTCGTTCATTAACATTTGTTGCATCATATCATCATATCATGCTGCATAGCATCACATCATTCATC